>CM020219.1:32341022-32941022 GCA_009819775.1 Phoenicopterus ruber ruber | reverse complement strand
TTAAAGGGGTCAGTTACACAAGAATAGAAACGTATTTTCCCATGAGCACAACATTCCTAATAGCCTTCTGAAAACGGGCCTCAGAATAGGCAAAATATAACTTTCTTTTGGAAGTTTCATTTTCACTGCTGTAGCCTAGATATGTGTTGCAGAAAGAGAGGAAGAAAATTAAGGTGGTAATCATAAAATGGAAGAAAAGAACAGCCTCAATTCATAACAGAAAATTGAATGATGCATATTAAACACAGGGTTAGATTCTAAATTATAAAAGTTTTTAAGATTTTCATAAAATATAACAATATCTAGAACGATATTAAAAGTTCTAAGAAGAGTGTCTGTTGTAAAGAAAGGACAGGTGGTGAGAGCAATTTTATCCTCCTTAATTCAAACTTATTCCCTGGGAACACCATGTGAGCCCCAGTTGAATTCATTTAGGCACCATTGATGACACTAGCAATAATAGAGGCAGAAGTATCTCCTCCACCTGTATTGATGTGCACGTAAACATGTTGATGGCTCTCTTACTTTACAACCTCTGTCATTTTCCCATCTACTATGACATCAAACCCATAACCTTAACTAAGCCACAACCTTACTGACAACCTTGCTCTCCACTGAAACTCCTCCACAGCTTCCTCACCTTCTAGCAGCATATTTTTATCATCTAAACTAATGCTCAAAGCCCAGGTCCCACACCACAGTTTCCTTCCACTTCCATGCTTTCAGTTATGTCTCCTCAAGCTACAGTCTTGTCTCTAAAGCTTCATCTACATGTTCTCTCCTACTGCAACACCAGTTCCGTTATACCAGAACCCAACTATGTTCCACCCATTTGTAGATAAGTGGTCTCAATAAGCTTATCTTCCATCTTCTGCTCCAGGGCTATGCGGCACCTTGGTAGGGCTCTTAGCCTTTTCTGGAGATTATTTTAGAATCACCTAATTGGGACCTTCACACCTGTTTTGTTGGATCAGCAGATACTAAAGTACATTTTGCTGTCAGTAATTCATCCAATTCATTCATTCATAAGTCTTCAGTTTAATTTTGCTCAGTTTGATGGATTCATGCCATAAGTACAATTCTATATTGCAAAGCTAGTTTAAGAGGTTTCCAGTCTCTCTGTTTCTTATTTCCTTGCCTCTCCCCTCCCACAGCAATTGACTATCCTGTCAGTTGTGTTGATATCGCTGTTTGAGATGACACATTATAAATTAGATTAATGAAATCATCCAGATGAAAGAAAAAATCAAGCAAATAAATTGTAGACAAAAATTAAATCTTTTTTCATAAACCAACTTTTACTCCCAATAATCTTTTTGCCTTGCTCTTCTTTAGATTGCCTCCAGCTAATATAGTTTCTTCTGCTGTCAAGGTACCTGAAGGCTGACATAGTTATTTAAACTGTGAAAGGATGGAAAGGTTTATTTTAAAGAACCTATCTGGTTTATGCCAGGCTAGTTGTTCAGATCGTAGCTGTCTGACTGCTATATTATGCAGCTAGGCAGTATCCTAGTTGTTCACCGGCATCTTTGATTTCTAATAGAGGTGCCATAAGTGCAATACTGCTACAAAATGGACAGAGAATTATGTAGAACAATGGACATAAAAACACTTAGTCTCCTTAATTGCTACTAGGCTACTGCAAAAGGAAATTTATATCTTACTGACAGGTGTAAGGAGAACTGATATCTGTGCTGCTCTCTGTGCTGCTCTCTGGTATATTCTTTTCACCTTGAACCATTTCATGTACAGTTAAAAGGTCAAAAGAATAGTTTTGCATCTCCGAAAGTATTTCTTCAAGTATTTTATTTCACCTGTGTGACTGTTCGCTTAACTCCTGCTTAGGTTTTGGCTAATCCAGCTCATGCTAAGGCCTGATGTACGCTGGGAGCAGCGCCGTTAGGTCAAAGTGAGAGCACCACGTAGGCAGGACAAGTGGCCCGGAAGAGCTGAACAGCCATTGTGCAGCCATGATCACCTGCAAATTGCTGTCTCTGGCAGCCATTATCTTTTGTCCCGCAGTTTCCTCGGAATCCACTAACTTATGGAAATGGTATAGACCAAAACTCCAACCTGGAGAGTGTAAAACATCTGCTTACCCAAAAAAGCTTTTGAAATGGATCCAACAGCAGCTGGATTGCTGAGGCTTTTGTGCTTCGCTGTGTGATACAGGGGATGCCCGCACCGTGATGGAGGAGGAAGGATGAGGGCTCTCACCATCAGCTACGTAACCAATTCTTTTCTTTTGCTCATAGGTGCATGATATTGAGAGTTATGGGTTATAAGTTACCAAATCTTATGACTTGAATGGTGAATAAGTGAATTATCGTGATAGAGTAGTCTGGGCAAAAAGGGGATTGAGACCCTGTTTGTCATGGTTTTTTATTATATTTCTTAATGAGCTCATGAAATAAAGTTTAAATCACAGAGTATGTTGTCCTGTAAATTTGAGAGATCCAAACAGACCTTGACAACCCACTAATCTGTTAATGCCATTTTTTCTTGTTTATTATGTAGAATGTGGAGACTTTCCACTCTGTAGGCCTACATAGGCCTAAAGTATTTCCTCTGTGCAAAAATATTGGGTGGGTCCTAAAGTAGTTTCATAGAAGATGTTGCATGATCAATTGTTCCCTATTTAAAATGAGCTGTTAAAATGATTCCCTGTAAAGACCATGTTTTCTCTGGTGCTTTCACAGCTTCGTTATGTTGTGAAAACATAAATCTGGTCAAGTTATAGCCCAGAAAGGTTTATGACAGTGTAATTTTATGTCTGCAAAGCAGTCTAAGAGTGACTACAGTGACAAACTGTGATTGTGATCGCTTGGATGTCAATCAAGAGCCCAACCATTCTACAGTTCGTGCACCAAAGACTGCTCTTCCCACCTGAGGCTAAAAGAGAATCACAGAGTTCATTGACTCTTGAGGTGCACTTTCATCACCTCCTCATAGGAACTCTTGTGATATTTCCCTGCTTTGGTTCTCACTGCGGAGCAGTTTCATATTATAAAAATTAGGCTTCTTTAGTCCAATTTGGTTTCTAGAACTAAACCAGAATATATGTTTCAGAAGCACACACAATCCACTTGGTAATGCTTATTTAGTCCATGGGATGATACTATAGATAGTCTAAAGTAAACTTTTCATACCAGATATATTGTGTGCTGAGTCTTCCAACTGTTTTGTTCTACCATTCCACTGCTATTGCATCATACTGCTTGCTAATGTATATCTAGTCTTAAAAGTATGCAGGAGAATTAACAGTAGGAAAATTCTGGGTTATGAGAGGAGGAAAAAGATTGGAACCCCTTTCTTAGTTATAGTCCCAAGGGAATATTTTTATGGCCTACAATTATTGTTTGAAAACACAGTTTCATGCAACTTTTAAAGCTTGCTTAATTTAAAAACTTTATTAAATGGTTTCTAGGGTAATTGATAAGTAATTTAATTCTAGGTGCACAATATACGTATGGCAGACAGAGTGGAACTGAGTAATGATTAACTATTCACATTCTAAGGTGCAGAGAGATGGGGTTTTTAATCGCTAGTCTTTATGTGAGTGCTTTTTATTGGGGTTTCAACCGCTTTGTTTGCACTTGCTCATTTGCAAGTTTATGTACGCAGTGATTATGTGATGTATACATTGCACATGCTGAAGTTCAATTTAACTGACAGATTATTTTCACATTATTATAATAGCTCTGTTTTTCCAATTGCTACAGCTAGATTTCAGAGAAATTTCCTACATACCATGCCAATATAGTTAGCTAAACTGGTCTCCTGTTATTTTAAATAAGACTATGGTAACTAGGCAATGTCAAGCAGTTACAGCCAGGCTGAGCTTTCCTTCTTTTGTGGTTTTTTTTTTCCCCCAGTTTATCTGGCCTATGGCCGTGATCCCTGACAATTATACAGGCATTCTTAGATTAGATATTTATTATTTCCCTTACATATCTTTTAACTTCATCCAGAACAGAAGAGATTTCCAGAGCCATGCTATTTCCAAGCAAGGTATTTTAGCAGAGTTCCAGCAGGTGCCCTTTTTGAGCAGAATACTTATCTGTACATAGACATACGTACACGTGCAGATATACACATAGCTTTCCTTTTGGAAAAGTCTCGCCTAAGTACTTTCATCAGGAAAACGTTGTTTGGATGGGACAGATGATACTAAGTCTACACTGAAGATGCACTGATCTGGGAAGATGCATGTAAGAACTGTATAGCCAAATATACTCAGCAGATTTGGAAAGAGTGAGAGCTTCTATCTAGCACTAAACAAACAGAAGTATCAATCCCATAAATTATATCTATGAGAACAAAAGAGCAAAGGTTTCATGTGAACTTTGCAACTGCTAAAATGCCTATCCCAACGAGCGAGGTAGGAAATGTATGACTGACATGGTTCATTGATTCTTATTGGTTCTTAAATGTTTGGGTCAGGTTTTAGTCATCAGTAGTTTAGTGGCTTACAGTGAAAAATAGGTTTAGACATGCCAGTGCTGCTCCCCATGTGTTGGAGGAAAAGAGTGTCAAAATGATAAAGTGCCCACTACAAAAGCTTTTGGAATTTCGGCAATATACAGTACTGCTCAATTAAAGCAAGGCATCAGTAAAACTTGTGTTGTCACCCACTGACATTTTGTTCAACGTAAAACTGAAAGTAAGAGTGTCTGCCCTCCTAGATGCTGATGTATCAATGATTTATAGGTATACAAAAAGACAAATATAGTGTAAGAATATACAGATACATATGTTCTCAAGAACTCTGTCACCTGCAGAAGAAGCTGGGCATTCTTAAAATTAACATTATCTTATGTAGATTAATTTCAGTAAGCTTTTTCTGTAGTCAGTGGATATCCTTCTCAAGGGGATAATTCAGAACACATAAGTTGGATGTTTTCATGTGACATTTTAATAGAATTGGTTTTTAGATGAACTTGTTTCTTTCTTTTTACCAGGCAACCAAGGGAGACCATTATCCGTAAGGTGGAATATTTTGTATTTCTGTGGTAGGAAACTGCAGTTGTAATGTAAGAGTACATATAGATTCATACTTGAAAGGAATAAGCACTGATTGGGTAGTGACACAGTGAACAGTCTGGAGTGCTCAGAGAGCAGGTTATTGGAACCCTTAATGCCCTTGCACAGAAAGAATTTGAGTACTTTTTCTTTGGAAATGTTTCTCAAAAATTTAAGTAGTAAAAATGAGCATGTAGACCAAGAACATTCACTCCTATTCTTTAGAGATCTTAATCTTGGCAAATACATGAAGAAATAAAATAAGTTTAACAGAAGTAATTGAGTCTCAGTAGTTTTTATCAACATCATCACTGAATACTGACAAAAAAAGAGCTGGAAGAAGGATCTACTAAATCCTTCTCTCGATCCCTCATGAAAACAGGCAAAACAGCAAAGCATCTCATTGTGTTAACCATTTTCATAATGATACAGTAACAGTAAAAACCAAAGCACAGCAATTTTAGTACTTCTAGACTCCCAGTCTGTTCTGCTTGTAAAAAATCCTACATTTTATTGAAAGTTTAATACTTGTAAGAGACAGACTCATTTGACTGCTTCAATTCAAGAAAGCTTTCTCAGCTATACCCTGAAAATTCCAGGAATTTAAATCAAAATAATTCTTTGTGATGTCTGGCTTGGTACAACTTCCTCCTCTCATGATCACTGGCATAGAATGATTCAAATCTGCAGAGACCAATCATCCATAAGTCAATGACCTACCTGTCACTCTCACAGGGTGTGTTTGTTTATGGAATGTATTAAAAATTTTTTCCTTTGCATAACTCTGTAACTATGCAAGTTAGTTGTTTTATCACACATGAGTCACTATATTAGAAAAGTACTGCATAACAAAATTGTTATACAGGAAACTGCTGAGACAAAAAATTAAACAGAGCTACTCAAGAAATTCTGCTGATCTCTCTGCTGAATTCTACTAATCTCATTTGTTAGATTTAGTATTGTCATGGATACCTTGAATTTTGCACCTTCTTATTGTACAGCTACCAAGTGCTCTCTGTTATTTTCATTGATTTAACCAGGAATACACTTATTACAAGCTATTCTACCTTTTTAACCTATTGATGTACTTCAGATTGAAAAAAATGATTTGTTCAGGAGACAACCCCTTGATACTTTATTTAGTAGTTCATAAATTCAGCTGAAACGATAGAAGTTCTTTCCCTTGCCTGTACACAGAAAAAAACCCCTCATTTTGATGACATCAAATTATATAGTTTTGCTGTTTATTCAGGTAGCTTGACTATTGACAACAAAGTTTAGTTATAATGGAAATGATGAAAAAAAAGCCCTAACTACTGTTACATTAATAACAGAACATCTTGCTTATGAAGTATCCTATTTATTGAAATAGAAGCTAACTGTCCTTCAAGTTTGGATGAGAATAATATAAAGTTAACTATGAGAAGAAAAAAGAAAGTTGACTTTAATTGCAAAGAAGTTACTTCCAAATACCAGATTTATAATACTGAAACTTGGAAAAAGACTACACAGAATTAGTTAATGAAAAGTATTCTTGGGGTAAGCTCACTTCTTTACTTGCTGAAAATGAGCCCATCTGGTGTACTTTACTGTGCCCATGAGAAGCTGGGAGCTTATCGCCTCTCACTTTCATAATGGATTAGGTGTTAAATGAGTATCAAAGAACTTGGAGATTTCTCGATTTATATGCAATACTGAAAACTCAGTAATTCATGGGTAATGCTTCTGCTACAAGAGTTCTAATTTCATGAGTAACAGATCGAGCAGGGGGCTATCAGTAACAGACTAACTTGTTTGAATATTGGAAATTGTGATTAATGACATTTCAGAACAGAGTGTAGAACAAATTTAGGCACTGTTCTACAAAACACTGCGTGTTATAAGGACATTTTTCTTTTTTCTGGGAACAGCAATTTGCACTTATTTCAGGAGTTAGCTATTGGTGGAGAAACTTATTTTATAGGTAGAACATATTGCTATCCCTGTAGGTCTGAGAGATTTATTTCCTTCTAAGAGTTGGTAGTTTATTTTCAGTAGACGGAAAAGGAACAACCATGGGGTAGAAGGTGGCACATAATCTGAACCAACAACTCAACTGTAGGAAGAACTGTGGCAGAGAAATACCCTCTAATCCTCACAGTAACAGACTTTCAGTTCATCTCTGTTATCTGGGAATGAGATTGAGGAGGAGTTTATGTGGACAGCAAATTAAGAGTATTTCCCACCTATATCGTCCATCTAATGATGGATAGTGTCACACAGGGCAGATTCCTAGTACCTTTCATAAACGTGTAATCCAGTTTACGGTTTAGTAAATGGAATATTTCTTTATTCATACTGATGTCCATTTTTAAATCTCAATACAGCTTTGTCTACACAAAATAATTCCTTATTAATTGAAAAGTTTAAATTATTTCAGTAGTTTTTCCCTGGACTATGGACTTCATTCAACTTGAGCAAAAACAGTATAATCAAATTAATTGACATTTTTTTAAATGGAAAATCTTTGCTGTAAAGTATCGACTTTCTATCTGGAATCACTACTAAACAGCAGAGCCAGGAGAATCCAGGCATTAGATTTGTGTTATTTCCTCATTTTGAATCTATCTTGGAATTCCACCTATTTTGAGATTTATAACCTATTACAAAGTTTCCATACAGTTATGCTAATCATTGTCAAGTGTGATGGTAAAGGACCATTGTATGGATATCTTGAAGGCATCTAAAAAAGAAGGACAATAATACTCAACTGAAAATTTGAGGGCTGCGCTTTCTGATGTTCTTTACACAGAATTGCACCTTAATCCATAAATAGTGTCCTTTTCTTACGATTAAATCATTAAAAGGTAGATAATAAGTAACAATATTTTGTTTTATGTGAAATACAGACAAATACACAGCCTAAGTAATATCAGATTTTAATCTCATATCATAATTTTCATAGGATTAACCTCATAGCCTGTTTTTAAAAAATGCTGGAAACCTCAGCTAATTAGGAGAGCACAGCACACTTCAGAATATATTTGTGCTAAAAGAAAGAAAAAGTTCACGATAAAGTAAACACTTTGATTTTAATTCTTCATGTCCCTTTCCATTCCACTTCAATATCCATGATACTATACTTAAAATCTTAAGTACAATTTAATATAATGAAAGTTATTATCTGGAGCAACAAACCCTATTTTCACTACAAAAAGTTGCAACATTTTTTTTAATTTACCCCATCTATCTTATTTAAATAAAATACTATGATCATTTACCTTTATCTTTTATGATAGCAGAGCTACTTCCTAACTCTTCCTTAAAGAATTTTAATACTTTTAGAAAAAGTAAAAGGCTAGTACAAGGCTCACAGACATTAAAGTATGTTCTGAGAATCTGAGGAATATTAAATAAGTGTAAGAGATTCCACCATAGGTCATGTACAAAGCTGTAGTTATCTGTAGTTAGCTGATTTTATAATTATTTTTAAATATAATTTATGCACAGTAGATTCTATTTAATAAGGTTGGCCTTAAAGTTAGAGAGGGCATTAAATTTTCGTACAAAATATTATTCTGAAAAAAAAAAATGTGGATAAACCTCTTTCTTAACACAGTTTAACCATGAATGGTTCCATCAATAATTAGCAATTATTATTTTTTCTTATGAACAGACTACTACGGTAACACTTAAAATAAATGCTTATCTCAAAAAGAAAGTCAAAGTTTGCAAGATGAAAAAGTAATAGTATCTCACAATAAGTGTATTGACCCAAACCTAAATAATTTGTTTCTTACTTTGACCTACAGAGGTTATTCTTCTGCAGTTTAACCATGATACCAAAAATATTTGGTTTGTCCAGATTAAATCTAGGATAATCTCTGTTTTGCAGCCTCAGTAAACTTAGTCTATGAAATCTCTCTTAATCTGCATTTTGTCCTGCAGCAATCTTTTTGCTAGCTAAAATTTTTTCCATCAGTGACTTTCCACTTACCTCCAGATCACAGATGGAAATCTGAAAGAGTACTGAGGGACCGGTGAGCACCTCCAAACCTTCCTGGAAACCTTCCTTTCCCATTTCATTGATGACTTCTAACTGAAAATGACCTCTCTGAGATCCATCAGGCAGATTTACTGTGCCCTACCTGCACTTTAACTTCCCTGGATATTATTTTTATTCTATGTGCCAAGAACTCCTCAAAACTGGCTACAATTATGTAAAGTCTTTGTACGTATCTTAATGTATCATTACCTTAATGATAATCATACCTTTTAACTAATCAAACAATTAAAACAATTATTTGTAAGCTTGCTATGCAGCATCTTCAAATTACTATTTGTTACCTTCTGAATCACTTCTCTGCTCGTTCTTATTTTGCCTTAGACTGATGTGAGGATTATGTGACATGTCACACCTATTCTCAGTTTTGACACAAAATTATGCCTCTTCTAGGCTGCCAAAATTTCCTAAGCATTCTAAAACTCTTAAAAAAATCAAGAAATATTTGGCATAGTTGGAAGCATCTCAGTAAGAACAGCCCTTCTGGAAGAGGGATAGTGGATAAAAGCTGGAAAAGGTGTCTAGTTTCCTTCGCACATCATGTGTAAAGGACCACGTGATGGTCCTTTACCATCATACAGGTCTGGGGGCCAATAGCACAGAGATTAGCCCAGGCGACCTCACCAGTGAGTTGGGAACAAGAGAAAGAATTACCATTGTATTTGACCCATGCTGACACCTAAAAGCAGGGGACAGGTAGTGGTAGAATGCAGTAGGATTTGCAAAGTGCATGGTTGTTGTTAACTGCATCCAGAGGTTGTGGGACACTTTAGAGAGAGACCAAAGGGATAGATATGAACAGCAAATGTAAAAGTATATAAGGATATAAAGGTAAAGGTGCTGGAGACTGAAGTCCAAACTGCATGACAGGCAGGGGGCAGAGGTGCTGCCCAGGAGGTCTGCAACCCTGCATTTGGGAGACTGTACTCCTCTACAGTTATTGGGATGGTGTGAGTTGACCTTGGCTGGCTGCCAGACACCAACCAAGCTGCTCTTTCACTCCCTCTCCTCTATACAACAGAGGGAGAAAATAAAATAGAAAAGCTTGTGCATCAAGATAAAGACAGGGAGATCACTTACCAGTTAACATCACAGGCAAAACAGACTTGACTTGGGGAAAATTACTTTATTGCCAATTAAAAACAGAGTAGGATGGTGACAAAGAAAACCAAAAAAATAAACCACCTTTCCCAAACCCCACCCCTCTTCCCAGGCTCAACTTCATTCCTTCATTCCCAAGTCTTCTACCTTCTTCCACCCCAAGCAGCACGGGGTGGGTGGAGAATGGGGGTTATGGTCAGTTCATAACAGTTTATCTCTACCACGCCTTCCTCCTTACACTTTTCCCTTGATCCAGTTCCTTCACAGTCTGCTCCAGCATGAGTCCTCTCCACAGGCTACAGTCCTTCTGCAGTTTCTGCCAGAAAACATGATCCTGCATGGGCTTCTCCACAGGCTGCAGTTCCTGCCGGAAGACAGCTCCAGTGTGGGCTCATCACGGGCTGCAGCTTCCTTCAGGGCATATCCATCTGCTTCGGTGTGGGCTCTTCCATGGGCTGCAGTGTGGATATATACTCTCTATGGGTTGCAGGGAGACAACCTGCTTCACCATGGTCTTCTCCACAGGCTGCAGGGGAATCTCTGCCCTGGTGCCTGAAGCATCTCCTCCCCTTCCTTCTTTACTGAACTTGGTGTCTACAGGGCTATTTCTCTCACTCCTCTCTCTCACAACTTCTGCACAGCATTTGTTAACCTTTCTTAAATATGTTATCACAGAGACACTACCAGCGTCACTGATGGGCTCAGCTTTGGCCAGCGATGGGTTCATTTTGGAGCCACCTGGAACTGGCTGTATCCAACATGGGGGCAGACTCTGGGCTCTTCTCACAGAGGCCATCCCTGCAGCCCCCCTGCTACCAAAACCTTGTCACGTAAACCCAATACAGCTGGAGATATTTGGAACTCTTCTAATGAAGAAAGCACTGAAGGGTCTGAGGATGAGAATAGGAAATTCCCCTTTGTCTGACCTCTGGTGATTAATAAGTCAAAACGGACCTTGAGTGCCCTGCAGCGTATGGTTTCTGTGTGCAATTATAAGCAGTCAAAACTCCAAAATTTGGATTATTTATATTGACAAAAAACATGGGAATGTCTGGGCAAAGGCTGCTATGTGTCTGGGACATAGGTGGGGACACTATACATCTATGCCCTCATAAGTTACTCTGCATTTTTGAAAACCATTTTAATCATACAATGGTTCAAAGGAATATGGGGGAATGTAACTCTCCTCCTGTGGGACTGGCTCCATGCAGCTAGAAGATTGTAATATTTCTTCAGCTTGTAAATTATTCCACTACATTGATATCTCTGTTTTATAGATATGAAGTGGGTACTATCTTTACCCTGGTAACTGGGCCATCTGGTGGAGCCTCCATGGTCATTGCCTGAATGAGTAAGGAGCAAGGGATGAGGTCAGATGTCTGACCAGGGTGAAAAGAAATAACATCACTTTGTACCAATGAAGGCCAAGTACTGTGCATATGGACTCTGTATCGAGTTTCTTGTGTCACACCCTTGTGTTGGATTGATAACCAAGCTAATGTGCCCATTTCTTGTGATGCCCATTCCCCACTCATAGCCCTCATGAGTACATATGAGAACTCCTGTAAAAAAGAGGAGTCAAGAGGACACTAAGGTGAGAATATCCAAAATTAGGGTTGCACATAGCAAAGTGAGTCGCTCACTGTCAAATTGACATACATGTGAAAGCTCACGTGAAGATAAGGGGTAGAATGTAATGGTGAATTCAGAACAAATTATTGTCATTTTACTATTGGAAATTATGTCACTCACTATGGTTATCATAGCCTTGTATATTACAGTATTATGTATTAGACAACAATATGAATCATAAATTGGTCTGCATATAACCTGTATAGTAAATGTGCTTGAAATCATGGGGTAGAATGTAGTAGGCCACTGCAGAAGACCTTGTAGCAAGGAGATAGTGATTTCAGGCATAATCTAGGCAGAGTTTAACCATAGGCCTTTGTTGCAGAGACTTGTATGTTAGCATCAGTGACTGATAAATAATCTGAGGACATATGTTAGTATGTGCTGCCTTTAACAATACCGCATGTGTGCACTGCTTGTAAGAGCTCATTCCTGTTGAGATGTGTAAGACTCTAACACTCTCAGCAAACCTCGGTGTACCATTGAGAAATCTCAGTATTTTACAGGTAAAAGATGGGTAGCTTTGTTCACTTGGAAGGATACTACAAAGTTGTGAAGAACAGTGAGGCCACTGAACCTCACCACGGAGAGGAACTGCACAGCGTATTGAAATCAATGAAGAGAGGCTTGTCCTATGGTGCAACAACTGAGGTTCCCAGCATCAGAAGGGATGTAAGATTACTATCACTGTAAGATTGCTATAATTTCCATCTTCTGCACAATAAACCAGATAAACTAGCCTTGAGTGTCTGCACCTGTCTTGAGATCCCAAAAGAACGAGCACCTCCTTGGTGCAAAATGATATTGTGCCAAGCACTCCTTCATCTTATTTTCTTAGAAGTGTTGTGTGCAAGTTATCTGAGTTTGCTGCTACAAGATGTTTACCCCAAAGACAATATAATATAAATTCATCCTAGTCTCCAATTGCCTGTATTTCATTTTTCTGTGTTATAAGTACATTAGTCTAGTATACAGAACCAAAACTTCTTCGACTGAATTTGCCTATTTTATGCCACTATTAAAAATATTATTCCCATTTTGGAACAGGCCCATTTAAGTTTTACAATTTATTCTGTTCTCGATGTTATTAAAAAATTACAACAACAAAATATATCTGCTAATTGTCTTTATTTCCAAGCCACTCTGTACTATCGGGTGAATTGACTCAGAACTGAAGCATAGGATTAAAGTTAGGACTGAAGAATGTTCAACACTTTCATATATATTTTATTAATAAAGACAGACCTACACTTTATGCTTTGTGGAACTGAGACCTATACCAATGTTAATGTTATGAGGAACATTTTATATATATGTATATCAAAATACAAAATTTGTTTCCTATCTAAGTTTGGAACGTTATTCTGCATTATAGCCATCATATTATTAATACTGTGCCTTAAAAAATTTACCAGATGCTCAGGCGGCATTTGTTGAGTGCCAGGAATTGTTAAAATTCATTGTGTATATCCATGGCAATTCCTATTTCTGTTTAACAGCACATTAATTTTTTCACCTCAGCTTTTCTAATCCAGCAGTGCTTGAATATTCTCTAATATTCTCTGCACAACAAACCAACCTGTACTGCACCAGTAACCATCCTAACCTGTGTTAAAGCACGTAAACAGAAATCTAGTCATAGTCCTGTGATGACTTACGCCAGCCTTGATCTCCTTACTGCCTTGCCCTCCTGATATCCTCCAGGACAGATGCCATATTTGGCTTCTTTAGAAATTAATGGTGGAATTTGGAAAAATCTCTTTCCCATTTTCTCTTTTTTGTAAGTTTTAACCACACAAAGAAGTGAAAGATAGACAAACATTCATAGATGAATGCAAGTCACCTATAGTGCCTTCTTTTTCTGAACAAAAAGGCCAGCGTATTACAGATAAAACTTTTAAATCCCCTGGAATAGCAGTAAGCAGAAGTAAAACAATCCATTCCTCACTGCATTCTGCACCCAAAACCAAAAAAAAAAAAAATATCTGATTGATTTTATGTTGGAAAATGTAATTCAGTGAGGGTTATATCTCATTTTCATCAGAGGATTCTTAAGCTGTCCAAACAACCCAAATTAAAATCATCAGTATTCAAAATACAGTTGAAAAATTTAAAGGCAGTAAACATAATTTGAAAAACTGAAATAAACTGAAGCAATCTTGGAGCAAACTACAAAGAAGCCCTGGGCTTTGTAAAACATATTCTTGTTTCTTTGAAGTTTTGATGTGGTAACCCTTACAATGTTTTGGCCCTTCTACCTATATTGGATAATACATAAGTGCTAAGCAAGCCCATCCAAGCCTCTCTTCTCTTATAACACTTTCCAGTTTTCCATCCTCAACTTGTGGAAAAAATCAGCTTTTTTAGAAATAGAAGTGCTTCACGGAGCTCTGAAATGGCTGTAGGTGAACAAAACAAAAGGGTAGTGTGGCCTAAGAGTTTATCAAAGAAAACTACTTAGTCCTCTTTCCTTTGTATAATTTTTTTATGTTACAGTATATGAACTGTTTCTGTTGCCTCACAAAATGCCAATCATAATTGGGCAATTGACAAATCCACTGGAATTAACAACTTAATTTTATAGTTGCAAGAGAGAAAAATAGTAAGCAGTTTTAAAACTGTCTTGAAATTACTCAGTTTGTATTTTTCACTTTTCTTTTTGTTCAAATGTATGTGGTGGCAATGGTCAAACTAGATAGTAAAAATTTTGCGTAGAATTCAAGATTTCATTCCCTCCAGCTGCACGCTAAGACTTAGTATCATCCCCCATGTTAACACTGCAGCACAGAATGGGAGTTACTGCAGTGTTAGAGCTCTTCTAGTTTGGTTAAAATATTACCGATGCGATAGTCACTTTTCTGTATGGTGAGAATATTATTTATAGTGAAGTTCTCAATCGAATTCTGTTTGAACTATATATATCTGGGCCAACAACTCAAATGCCAGGGGAACAGTGAAGCTGAAATAGATCTGAAAAGATTTAGTGTTAATCAATGCATGGAGGGAAATCTATTCAACTGTTTAGAGATTAGATCTTTTCCTCTCTAACAGACAGAAGTTTTACCTTCAAATTCACAAATTCCTCCAGAGATTCCAGGATCATTGATTTGGGAAGGGCTTGCAGCCCTCAGTCTCTTTCCATGACAGTGCTGCAGATGGTAAAGCAATTAAAAAAACAAGCAGTGGCTCCTTACAAAATTGCACAGAATCTTTTGAGTTTTTTACTTATCTTATTAGTCACAACTGAAAATTCACAGCTATCTGAGTATAACTTAAGTTGGGAAAAAGTAGTAAGTAGTGAATGTTTCAAAATGAAAACGTGCAACAGGACATTCCCACAGTGTAAATCATTTTCAAAGCAATACGAAGCTTTCGGCCCACAGCATTTGGACTCTTCCATTGATACCCCCCCTCTCCCTGCCCCTGCCTGGGAATTCAAGAAGTTAAAAAGATGAAAGCTACTTCTGTGATTTCCATACTCAACAATTTTATGGGATTCAGAAATTTATGTTTATTTGGTCTTTAGTGATAAGTGTATGCCAAAAATTATAGCAAAAATAGACAGTATAATTGTCCAAAGAGGAAACAAAAGCCCTGCATACTCTTAAGTGGCTTCACCTGGGCATGGACAAGATGTATCCATACTGCTGATGGACAGTAAGGATATTTGAAAGATATTCCACTGCATTGCTGACTCTAATCTTCATCATATGCCAGATTTGCCTGTTTGATAAAACATTCCTCATAATGAAGTAAATGCTTTAGTTAAGACCTACACAGGTCTCTTATTTCCACTCTTCATGATCACAAAATGGGCTTGAAGAAAGTGCTATGAATTAAAAATGCCAAGACTCTGGGAATCTCTCTTCTACAGTGTGGCACACTATCAAAATTTAAGATGGTTATCTAAACCATTCCTATTTTTACATATTCTTGACATTTTCCATTATTTTCTCTTGTTGTTGTTGTTGTGGGTTTTTTCTTATTATTTTCATTGGAAGATACAATTAGAAAATATTTTTTCTCTGTTCTATATACAACTATCCTAATATATGCTATGGAAGTACTGCCTGCAGTTGCAGAATTAAGAATGACCTAAGTTTTGTACGCTATATTCTTTGGTTTTTTTCTGAAAATTTAAAAGTAAGCTTTGATGGATGAATTTTAAAAATTGATCACTAGTTACTTGGGCTTAACATAGATTGCTCCTTTGTCTTCAATTATCCTCAGAATGAAATAGGTATAGGATTTTCTATGTCCCTCGGCTAAAACTTGTAGGAGTCTTTGGTACAGCCTGTACTTCATGTCATACAGGATGAAAGGATTTTTCCTCTCATAGTCTCATTCTTGAAGTTGGTTCTTCCACAGGGGCTGATGAATACTATTCTACTGCAAAAAATTCCATACAGAACTGTCTTCTTTCAAAGCTTGCCAACTTTTAGGTGATTATTCTGAGCTGGTTATCTGCCCCCCATTGTTTTCAATTTGTTCTTAAGAAAGATGTCTGCTGGCTTTTCTCTTTGGAAACAATCAGAATTTTGAAAGAGCACGGCACCTTAACTGAATCTCATTAAGAATAATAGGAAATGGTAACCATTTTGAAAGGAGTGATGGATGAGCTGCTTTGAGGATTTTACCTCTGGTGAAAATAGTTGTAAAATTAGCTATTTAACTTAAGATTTTTCAAAAGATCGTTTGGAAAAAAACAAACTCCTTTGTTCTTTTTTTTCTAAGGTTGGATTGCATAACCTCTCCCTGACAGGTTTAATTTGTTTTTATATACCTCCAAGAAGAGAGATTTCATAACCTTGCTCACTAACTAGTTTGTATATTTAACTATCCTTATAGTAAGAAAGCCTTTCTTAATATCTAATGTCTAAATCTTCCTTTCTGTAAACTAAGATCATTATTTCTTGCCCTATCCAGTAGCATAGAGAGTACTATTGTCTTTGTAAAAACTTTTTGTTTGATGCTGAAGAACTCTTATGTCTCTGAAGTCTTCTCTATCCTGAAAAATCAGTTCTTTCAACCTTTCTGTCAGTCAAATTTCATAAATACCTTGCCCTCCTAATTATCTTCCTCAGGAGTGATCCCAGGTAGTCTGTACCCGAAAGCGTTATTCCCAAAGTGGTCAAAATACTCTGTGAGACCTTATCAATGTCAAATAAAGCAGAGGAATGATTTATATGCATCAGATCCACTGCACACAGTGAGTGAGTCTCTCTAAATTTGTAACGCAAGAAGTTCATCTTTCCAGAATTATTTCCCATTTCCTGCTACTTATTTCCCATCTTGTGCCTGTGCATCTGCTTTCACTTTTCTAAGAGCAGTACTTTGTTCTCATCTAACTGAATTCCATTTTCTTGATTTTATATGATTTCTCGAGTCTATCAAGATTACTTTGAATTCCAGTCCTCTTTTCAGTAGTGTGTCAACTGTCCCAACTTGGGTATCTGCAGTTCATGGGAACTTATGTTTTATTTCATCATTCCAGCTAGGGATGAAAGTGCTGACCAGAACAGAATTCAGGACAGACTTTTGAGTCAGACAATGAACCAGCACTAATTAATCTCTGAGTATGATTTTTAACTATTTTTGTATTCATGTGGTGATTTCATCACAACACTGGCTTGCAGAAATGGTAAGTGGAACTTTTCATTCCAACATCAAAATATGCCACATCTATTGCCTTCTGCCTTATCTACTAGGCCAGTCACCCTGCCAGGAAAGGAAATTTGGCTGGCTTGACATGATTTGTTCTTAACAAATCCATGTTGGCTATTTCACATCATCTTGTTTTCCTCTAAGTTTTTATAAAGCGATTGTTTAGTTATTTGTTCTACTATCTTTTTGAGTATCAAAGGTAGTCTGTCTGGTCTGTAAACTCCTATTCATTCTATTCTTTTAAATTAGCATAATCAAATATTGAAAGCTTGTCAGGTTGCTAGTATGTTTTGCCTAAAATTATTTTTAACTACCAGACTTTGCTATTTTAAATTGATGGAGAATAGTGTATTTTATGGACATAGTTTTTACAGGAAATTGCTCTCTACATCAAATCTTTCCTAGATATATATCAGATAGAGACTGAAAGAGAAAAAAGGGGATTGGCCCAAGCTTACTGGAAGCGGTAGAAAGCCTCCCAGCTGAGGCTTCAGACTTTGGATAAGGCTCTTAGTATGTGTCTGGCACTTGCATCAGTCTGGCACCTGCATCAGTTTGACAGACAGATCAATTTGTGAGCCTGGCTATGCAAACTGAAAAGTCTTTAAAAAGGCTTTGCTGCTATACAAAATGGGAAGCAATGACATACTGACCACAATTTCATTGATAAAAGTAGCACTGCATACTTTGTGGGAGTCACCACTGTGCTAGCGTTTTCTGTGTCAGTAATTAAAGATTCAATAAGAAGAATAGAACTGCAGTGTATTACAGTGGAGAAAGGAAAAGTGAAGAATTCAAGGAATTTGCTGCTCTAATAAAACCTGCAGCCAATTAAAATATCTGGAGATGGTTTATGCTATCCAAGGGTTTGGTTTTGTTTAAAAAAAAACAAAACCAAAAACCCCCACTAAATATAAACCAAGGAAAAGCCAACCACATTCAATTTGTGTTTTATTTATGCAATTGTAAGGTCGCCATCTGGTGGTTGTTTTAACATCAAAAATGTGAGGTTGTTTTTGAACAGCTGTTGATTTGTGATTGTGGGGTTTGAATTTAATCAAAACAGAATATGGGTTCAACTACTGTCACGCTGAGGTTTTTTCCAACACTTTTGCAAAATGTTTGCTAAATAGAACATGAGATGACCAAAAAGATCAACATCTGAGTAATGACTATCCTAACAAAATGTAGGGAATGGAGGTTACTATAATGACTTTAGCTAGGATGCTCTATGGATGCGAGCACTGAGATGTGTTTGGGTGCCTATATAAAAACTCATATTCAGGAAAATAAATTTAATCGATAAAAATACTGGCAAAAAACATATTTTAGGTTCAAAAATCAAAGATGAGATTTATCTTAGGCAATTATAACAACCAAAAGATTAAGCCAGATAGTTGTCTGGGATACCTCTGTTGTCAGTGAAGAAATACAGATCCCTTTAAATAGCAATTCATCTTTACCTATGTCGTGGTTTAACCCCAGCTGGCAACTAAGCACCACACAGCCGCTCTCTCACTCTACCCCAGTGGGATGGGGGAGACAACTGGAAGGGTGGAAGTGAGAACACTGGTGAGTTGAGATAAAGACAGTTTAATAAGTAAAGCAAAAGCCACGCATGCCAGCAAAGCCAAGCAAGGAATTCATTCACTACTTCCCATCGGCAGGGAGGTGTTCAGCCATCTCCAGGAAAGCAGGGCTCCATCACGCGTAACGGTTACTTGGGAAGACAAAACACCATCACTCTGAATGTCCCCCTTCCTTCTTCTTCCCCCAGCTTTATATGCTGAGCATGATGTCACATGGTGTGGAATATCCCTTTGGTCAGTTGGGGTCAGCTGTCCTGACTGTGTCCCCTCCCAGCTTCTTGTGCACCCCCAGCCTCCTCACTGGTGGGGTGGTGTGAGAAGCAGAAAAGGCCTTGGCTCTGTGTCAGCGCTGCTCAGCAGTAATGAAAACATCCCTGTATTATCAACACTGTTTCCAGCACAAATCCAAAACATAGCCCCATAGTAGCTACTGTGAAGAAAATTAACTCTGTCCCAGCCAAAACCAGGACAACGTAAGACATGTAAGATAAATATGATGAAACACCCTCTGGAAGGGCTCATCTCTGTCCTTAGTTGACTAACTTAGTGACTCTGCCCAACATTTAGACAAGTAAAGCTAAGAAAGATGAAATCCAGTCTAAGGTCCAGTGCTGGACGTTCCCTGCTGCCCAGGATATCTTCCTTTTTCTCTCTTATGCATCTAATATACCAGCTGATTGTGAGTTGTTGAGGCCAGAAGGATGGTAACAGGGTAGGGACTGAACCTGGCCTGTTTCCAGACACATTTCATGTACAGATATCTATGCAGTATATCAAGGCATTGTGAGATGTAACTGTGACTTCAATAATTATGAGCTTTTTATTTAACTAAGGACATCACTTCCAGTTTTTGTTTGTTTTCCCAGTAGGAGAGAAGAAGAAGTGAGTCAGCTTAATGGAAAACAAGCAGCCTCTCAATTAGTGCCTGTAACTGTGTATCTTGGTTGCAAAATATATACCATTTGACAAATTATCAAGATGCAGGACACCTTTGTTTCAATCTGTTGTATGCTGTAACTGTTCCCTACACACATATCTATATACTTATATAATCTGTTGTTAGAGGACATTTTTAATTGGCAGAGCAATACTTCAAAAATGTGCTACAATAATGTCTCAGCCACTCCAGGCAATAGCAACCTAGAACCTTGAAATATCATCTTCCTTTAAAAATTGTGATGTAATCTGTACTTGACATATTGGCTAACTACTGGAATAGCTCTTGAAAGGTTCCCTGAGGATGCTGCAAGTTTGGTAAGGTCTTCCTTGTTCTAGTGCAGAAAATCAAGGCAAGGTTTAACAGTAAAGACTACTGTGTTGTAACTATGACTTTATAGCATGATTGTAAAGGAAGATCATATTTTTCTGGTTAAGAGATAAGGAAATAAAACTCACAAAATATAACATTTTACTTACTTTGCTAATGGTATCAATCCCTCATTGTCATCCCAAACTCTTGGTAGAAATGTGCACCATTGTGTACCAACACACCACCACAAACAACACACATTTGTTAACTTTGAATATATGCTAGACTTCTTTGGTCATAATATTAGGGTTTACACCATACTGTGAGAAATGAATGTTTTATGAAATGTGCTTCATTACCAGTTGCAGCTCTGATGCGGTCCTTGATGATGTGTAGTGTTTCCTCTCTGTGGGACCATCCTTAGTGGGCGCTGGGTTCAAGCAATGCATATCCTGTAATCTGGTTTTGGAAACTTGATCAATGAGCTTGTCACAGAGAGCCAAACAACCTAATTTAATTTGTCATTGCTGTTGCTGATAGAATTATCTAAGCATAACCAAGGTAAACATGGCATTTGGTTTATGGTCAGGAACTTGAAACAATGCAGAAGAGATTTAGCTGAGCATTCTATTTACATAAGTTCAGAATGATTTTTGACAAGGAGCATCAGAGTTACTGCAGATTTAAGCAAATACAGCTTTGCACTTCAAAGAGCATACATATGAAGTGTTAGACAGCTCTAGAATTAGACACCTCCTTGATGCTGCTGAATCATATATGAAAACTGGTGTTCTGAAAAACATGTGTTGGGAAAAGTACTGAAATAAATTAGGAAAAAAAAAAAAAAGTAGTTCACCTGCAAAGAAGAAAGGAAAGAATATTCACTTTTAGGGGGGACATGTTGTATCCACCTTGTTTATTTTAACATGATAACTTCACTGTTGCCTCAAACCTTGGATTTCTTGCATTGAGCAAATGGTGGCCATTAACAAATACATAGCACAAAGGAAGCGAATGGTCTTTCCCAAATAAAAAGAAGACATTTGTGGCCCTTTGAAAGTAAATGGTGCAGATTATTTATGTTTTTCATTCACTAGCTCAGGCCAGGATCCTCAACAAATACAAGGTGGAGAAAAACCTACCATGTTTTTACAGCATGTTGATCATGTTTGGTTTTCCCTGAAATGTTCCTATTCAGAGAATTTACATTTTTACTATAG
This sequence comes from Phoenicopterus ruber ruber, assembly GCA_009819775.1. Lineage (NCBI taxonomy): Eukaryota > Metazoa > Chordata > Aves > Phoenicopteriformes > Phoenicopteridae > Phoenicopterus > Phoenicopterus ruber. Next base: position 32,919,503 of record CM020219.1, on the reverse strand, counting down.
TAATTAAACTTAGGTAGAATTCAGGAAAAAAAAAAGTCAACTAAAAATTAAATTTCTGGATTCTCTAAATAAATTACGGGAATGGGTCAAATTTGGGGGCTAAACAATCTCTATGTGCCATATTTAGATGCAGTTAATTGCAGTTTAGAGAATGAAGACATTTCAGATGGAATAAAGCTCAGAAATGGATTTGGTGTTTAGGCTAAGACTGTCCAACTTGCAAATTTTGTGACTAAGTCAATAATGGGTTTGGTTTATAATATGTTTGCAATAAGTGTTTATTGTCTAAAAGCTTTGAGATCCTTGTGCCATACTGGCCTTTGGCATCAAGATCCCAGAGTGGGAAGAGAAAAGAAAGCCTTAATGTTTCTTCAGAAAAATAAATATATAGCTATTTTACTTACTAGAAATGTATAAATAGGACAATCACTGCTTTAGCCGATCCATTTGTTAGATTTTAAGGTGCACAGTATTTTTCTTATTTTTTGAAGAATTTGAATTCACTTACTAAAATTCTGTGCTTTAGACAGACTGAACCTATTCACATTTTGAAGCTGTCAAAATATTTCCTTTATAGTTTTTAAAAACTTTTCCTTTCAGAAAGACATTTTGTTGAATATTTCCTCTTAGAAAAGAAGTTAAGCAAACAGAAAAAGTAAGCAGAGAACTAAATAAAACATTTTGTCTCAGATTGATCATCACGCTTCTGAATTTTTTGTTTGTTTGTTTGTATCACCAAAAGAAATAATAAAATATTGAACACTAAAAGGAATATTCAAATATTAAAAATGCTTTTCAAGTTGACCTGAGCAGAACTTTTTCCATATTTTCCATTAAACCAGAAGTTCTTTGGTTTAAGCTTTTGGAATTTCTGTCAATGTGTGTACTATATGAAAATCATGTCTGTGTCACCACAAAGAATAAAATTATACAGAGGTTTTCTATATATATTATTTAATTACCCTATAGAAACAGAATGCAAGATTTGAAGAATCCTTTCACAACAGAGGACCAAGGCACAAAAAGAAAGATGACACTGTCATTTGAAATACTCCCAGGGAGATTTCTTCAAAATCTGTATATGTAATAACACGTCATAGGAATTCTTTTTCTGCTCATTTCCTTTTGAGAATATATCAAGCCTTACTTAAAAAGATGAAGTGAATGGTTATTCTGTGAATCAACCTATAAATTAAGGACACTATAGCATTTAACAAAAGAGGAAAAATATTTTCCCAGGACTGTTTCTTTGCTTTTCATATGGCAGCCAGCTTCAATGCTTTTAAAGATTTCCTATATGTTATTCACTTTCTCCTTTCAGTATTACTAGGAAGCAAAAATGATTAGTGTTCTTCCTCTGTAAATAGGATATTGTCAGAGAAAGGTTGTATCTTACCCAACATCTCACTGAAAATTTGTGGCAGGAGAACTAGTGTTCAACTTTGCTTCCAAAATTTTTGTTATAAAACTCATTTTAGAAGAATGACTTAAATATTTTGAAATTGTGTCTTTGAAAATATTTTTACTTTTACCTTTAATTTTCTATTCAGTTTAAAACTATGATTTTTTTAGACTAATGGTTGAATTTGTAATGTGAATGTAAATGAAATCATTAAAAAAAAGTAAAAGAAAAAATACAGGCCATTTTTTTGTGAAACACTGGGGAAAAGGAGCTTTTCAGTAGTTTCTGTAAGTGCTAAAACAGTCCTGAAGAGAAGAGGACTTCTGCCTTCCAGGAACCCAAACTCTCTATTATTCTGTTGCTCATAAACTCTGTTAAAAATCATGTCAGAGTTCTGAAGTTACTCTGCAATGCTGCTTATAATGTACGTCATGGTTTGTCCAGTCCAGACTGAAGCAATATTAATTTTCCATCATACAAATATGCATTTTATGTAGATAGAAAAAAAATTCATAACAGTTGCAGGCTCCAAGTAACATAGTATGTTTTGTATACATGATTTTGGTACATTAAAACATCTACATATAAATAGTCACATAGAAATATGAATAGTACATATGAATTGTCACATTCTTTGAGATCACATTTTTTAAGTGTGAATACCTATTTTTAATCTGTGATATGTTAGTATACACACACATTCATATATTATTATATGTATTATATATTCTACAGTATTTTTACATCTTTTAGCAATAAATTTATGCGGTCCATTTAAAAATTAATAATTTTCATAGTCTTTTCTCATAGTATTAGCTTATTGTTTACTTTGGATTGCATCACCCTTTTTGTGCCTCTCCTGGTTTTGCAAAACAGAACAAATTTGAATTACACACAAACATATCATGTTTCCATTTACCGTAAATCTGTATCAGCCCAAACCAGCATTGTTTACATAGGAATAAAGTGCAATATAGTAAAAGATTACAGAAATGAATTGTATACAAATAAACCACAAATAAACTAAGTGCTATCTAAAAGTATAATGAACTGTTGATTAATAATGCATTAGAAGTTAACACTGAAATCAAATTAGTCATCTCAGGAAGTTTGTATGCATTTTTTTTTTCCTTGTCACTGATGGTGCAGTAATAGTTTTTAAAGCAAGTGTGTTTCTATGATGAGTTCATTTAGTATTCAGTATAATAGCACTGATAATAATGAGCTCATTTGGCTTCCATTATATAAGCATTAGATAATGGATACCTATATTAAAGTGTTACTGTTATGGTGGTGCTTTTTTTCTTCATTTGGTACACAGCGCTAAATCTTTAAAGTAAAGCTTTTATGCAAATTGTTGATGTTTTTATCTTTGAATCATGACTAATTTTATGGACTCTGGAATCCCATTATTGTCAAAGTTGCTTTTGATATGAGACTCTCAGTAATTTGACTTGCCAAGAGTTTTATTATCATTAGTTCTAACCCAGCTTTTTGCTTTCATCTCTTCTCCCTTTGTCAGCTTTTTACATACTGCTACTTGTAGTATCACCCAACAAAAATATACGCACACACTTCTGGCAATGCTCTGCTAATGTTAACAATGTTAAAGTGTTGTAGCCCCGTACACTGGCGTGCTCTCCCGTGAATGACCTGTTTGGCTTGCTGGGTACTAGAATCCCCCCCTCACAACTGCTGATGCTATGTTTCTGTGGTGTTAGTGGGGAAGATATTTGTATTAAAGATGAAGAGATTTAAGTAGTAGGAAAGCACAGGCTGGGGCTTTATTTTATTTAAGGCTTATCGTACTCCAAAATTCTTCAGAGTAAATGCTGTGGACCAGTTTATTCATAGCCATTTAACTATGAAGCCATTTTAAGACTTCAAAATGCAGAATGTCATCAGATCACTTTTGTTTTCTATTGTGTGCAAGTGTCATAGAAAAAAAAGTAGTCACAGTTCTAATCGGCTCAGCTTCCTGTATGCATTCTGATTTATTTTTTGCATCTACACTGCTTGGTAGGTAGTTGTCCCTATGGTAGATCAAAACAGCGACTGCTTTCTGGCCTATGTCTGTCCACATGACCCTGGTCCTAGAGCAGCACATTCATACTTTTTTCAATAGATCAAAACTCAGCCAGACCGTACTGTTGTTCTTTCTTATGTGCAACACCAGGATCTTCTAGGAAGGGTCTCAGGTCTGACTTCCCTGGCTGTGTCAGCCCCATGACACCATGGCAAAACACGATTGACAGCCTCAAGCCAAGTGTGTCCATCCTGTTCACATTGCACCTAGACACACAGTGTCTTGAGTTGGTGCCAAGACACTGAGTAGGTTTAGTCTGTCTTTGCTGCACTAAAGACCATGCTCAAACCATTTTGCATACATGCGATCAGGACACTGTACAAGTTTGCGTTTTATGCCAGGTTTGGGCCTGAGGTTAAAGATCACATCTAAGACTGTCTCACTAAAATGAGACCAGAGGTATTGCCCCGTAAACAGAGGGCTGAGATGATAAAACACTGAAAAATGTGAGATAATGGACTTACATCAGTATCCAATGATCAGTGCCTCTTGATTTATAACTTATGAGACTGAGAAAAAAATTGTTCTTAACCAAAAGGTATCTGAGGAATAATTATGACAATCTGCTATATTAGGTCAGCCAGGGGGCTACATTGTCCAGACAGAGGCGTTACTGTTGGTTTTGTTTGGATTTTTTTTAAAGGGCAAAAATAGTTCTACTAATAAGACAGAGAACTTAGAATAAAAGGACTCACATTTCTGGTGGATCCACAGAGAGGACTTGTAGCTACGAGTATACTGTTTACTTTTCTACATTCTGCAGAATTATTGAATTTAATAGATAAAGTTGAAACTGAAGTTAGTAACTAAAGATATTAACTGTAAAATTGAGCTTTAAATTTTATAATTTTTTTAAAATGAGCCCCATATCACCGAAAGGCAAGGAGGACAGACATTTGAAGTACCTGGTCTACCTCTCTGTCCTGAAGCCAGTAAATCTGTATTCTCTGACAGATACTTATCTTACCTGTTGTGAAGACATCATGACTTGGGATCCTTTGTGCTTATTTCTATACTTGCTGTTTTTATACATATGTGTGTATGTGTTTAAATAATAATGACCCATGGATTTAAAACAGGAACACACTTCCAACCTGGAATTTGCTCTGAAAAGTCAAAATAATTTGATACTTTTTTTTTTACAGAGGGCTATGAAATAATAATATTCTCTGGTAGGACGTACAAACTTAAGAAAAGCAGTACTGGATCCAGCTAAAGGTCCAGCAAGCCCTTTATTCTGTTCTGAATTGAGGCTAAATTAAAAGCTTAGGGAGAGAAGTATGGGCAAGCATAAACGATACTTATGTTGAGTACTCTCTCAATCTCTAATTGTTTTTCACTCAGACATTTCCTGAGCTGGCAGTAGTTTCTGTGTATTTAGGACCCTCAACAGCCTCCTCTTCAGTGAATGTGTCCAGCCTCCCCTTAAGCTGGTGCAGACTTTTCGCATACATGTTATCTGAATGACAAGAAGAGCCTAAGCTTCAACATGCATTGTGTTAAAATCATCTGTCTTTAAAAGAGTTACTACCTGATGAAAACAAACTACTAGGTGTTCTAAATGTATAACTGAAGCAATCAGTTGAGGTATTGGCAGGGGTGGTTCTGCAGTAAAATGCAAAGTATGCGGTTGTCCAAGTTTTTGACAGCTTGTGTTCATTTAACACTTTCAGTTTTAAAAGTGCACGTTCTTTCGGTATCTATTTACAACTGATATGGATAAGCGTTCTTCATACTATGCTTAGTTAAACTCTAGACAAAAGATGAGAAAAATAAAATATTTTTTTCTTTAAAAAAACCACTTTTGTCATACTTGTCACATATGACTTTAATGTTTCTTTAAAATCCTTATACATGCAATGAATGCTCCCTTTTGAATATCCAGAAATCTAGGTAATAAGAGAAGAACTGCAGTCTTCTGAAAGGTTCTAAACATCTTCAAGGTTGAAAACATATTAATCTCCTAAAAATATATTAATCTCCTAATGCACTCAGCCCGTATAGCACCAGATCATGAAGGCTACATACAGTTGATTTAAAATTGCTTGTAATAAATAGATATCTAAGCACAATATATGTGCTCTGAATTTATTTTTTGAGAGTATCACCTAAGTTTTAGCAAGTGGATGGAAGAGGATTATCTTTTTGTCTTGAGCTAGCTTTTTATTATCATAGAAACATTGTATAGACATGGAGCTCAATTGGTTGGTCTGTTGGTTGGTTTCTCTTGTACGAGTAAAGGCTGTAGAGCTTACTCTCCTCATGGCACAGGCAGTCTCTTTTGAGTAGATCTGAGTCATCAGCAGCACTGATCCTGATCTTGGCTTCTTGGCGTTTACCAGCATCTCTCAGTAATATTACTTATTTTCTAATAAAACTTTTCCCTTACTAGGTTGAAGACAGGTAGGCAATTAACAGGCTGGTCAATCTTAGGCAATTTTTAAAGAAGTTGTAGAAAAAGCAAACTGGGAGAAAACATTCTCAGTACCAATGACAGGAAACAACGAGAGCTAGATGGGAATGGTTTCCTGATGATTAACATGAAGTTGTCCTAAGGCAAAGGTGGTCTTAGGTTTTCTGTGCTTCTTTCTCCTGCACTATGCAACCTTGTGCTTAAAGGGCACTTTGACTCATAAATCTAAAAGTCAACAGAAGAGGTTCAAAGTAACAGAACAGGCCTCAAAAGATTGAGATGAAGGACGCTGGTGGACATCTTATGAATGGACAAATAAAAATACCTCTCTCTAGCTTACTTTCAGGAATTTTGCTCTGTTTCGTTCTGTTCTTAGTCTCATCTTTCTTGGATGGGTATTTTGAAATGTAATAGATTGACTAGATTACTTCCTTCTTATCTGAACATGAAAACAATTTTCAACTCTTGAGAAATTTCATATGACAATATCTTCTTAATTACCCAACAGCATATATAAAAACTGAATTGTTGGAAGTGCAATTCAGCATAATTGTATTCTAAGCTTGTTCTTTAATTAATTTTTAATGGAGAACTTCAGCAATTTGATCTGAAAGGACCATGCTGTAACTCCTTAATCTCCTCAAGCAGTCTACACTGTGTTTTGATTTAATCTTCCTGGCTTGAGAGAAAAGTCAGGATTCAGCTGCGGAAAGAAGAGAACGGCTCATCAGTGTTAAGAGTGGTCCCTAATAACAGGCTCTGGAAGTCTTATAAGTAAGGGAAACTCAGAGAATGGAAGATGTCTAGATCACATCTGATGAGATAAATATTTCATCTGAGTTCTGCACAGGGAGCATTGCTAGGGATTTATACCAATTTCAGGGCAAGACAGTCACTAACTCTTGGAAAAGAGAGATGGAAAAACTTCCCTCCCTCTCTTGCAATTTCTGAAAACTGATTAAAAAAGAAATATCTGAAACTCCTGAACTTTTTTGTCTGGAATGACAACACAGATACATAAGAAAGAGGACTAAAGTACCCATTCCCCACCGACACTCACCTGCTCAGCTCCAGCAGAGCACTGCAGGAAGAGCCTGTGTCATTGGAACGGACGGTGTGCAGAGTGAGCATCTCTCAGCAAGCATCTACGTGAGTAACTTTGAGAAGGACTGTGACTCCTCAGGTGTAATTTCTCTAACTGATCTCTGTGGGTCATTGAAGACTTGTACCCTCACTTGTGCACATTTCAAAGCCTCATTGCAACTGACTACCTGGCCAATCTGAGAGAGAACATGATTGTTTTCACACGCTTTTTAAATGAAAGTCGAGGGAAATGGAAACTTTTACATCTTTTAGGCTCCTCATAAAACCCTTGTCAAATTCAGTGGTCTTTGAATAAAGGAAACAGTTAATGTATATTGACAGGAATATGTGTTTCCCTGAAATACCTTAGAGACTGCTTAATCCATAAGAATGTTAGCATCATCTCCTTCACTTTACTAAATAACATTGTAATTTTCCCCTGATTTAGTGTTAATTCTAAATCCCAAAGTATCACAGATTTTTTTTTTCTCAAACTGCAGATGAATACTTTGAAGTTATATAGAAGCACAGACTCAGCTCCAGAAATCATCAAATCAACTTCTTCCTTGTCTGTTGGTTTGACCATTTGTAGAGGCTTCTAAGGTGTTTGCACCCCACAGTAAGTTTTAAAATATTCTGACACTGTATGTTAACAAGGTTTTTAAATGTTGCCTTAGAACTGCATTAAAATTTCTGGTGCAACTGAGATCAAATAAAATTAAATTACTTAGGTGGATCTTTTATTAAAAAAGTAACTCACCCTCCAATACCAAGGAAAAAAGGATCTTATATTGAATATTAGCATTTGTGATTAAAGCCCTAATTCTAAAGCGCATTCATAAATATAATTGATTTCAGAAATCCTTGGATGAAATCCTTTGTTTAACCCTTTAGTATGTATCCTACTGATTAATCAAGAAACAATAATTAAACACTTCTGTCCTAGTATACACACTATGGCTTACAACTACTAGGCAATGTGGTTTTTTTCTTGTCTGGGTTAAAACACAACAGTAACTTCTTAAATTAAATTTCAAATGTTTTAAATTCCTTTGATCAGAATCTTATCAAATTTATTCTGTTCCATCTCAATGGAGTACTTCCTTTTCCTACGGTTTTGGGGGGGTTTGTTCCTTTAAAACTTGTCCTATCTCCTTGTCTTCCCACAAAGAGTTCCTTTGCTTTACATGTCAAAAACAGGAAAGTAAAGCAGCTTCCCCATCCCCTCTGCTGCTACAATTGTTGCTTTTGATAGAGCTCTCCAGTGGAACTCCATATTGGATTTGCTCTACTAGCTATATTCCGCACAAAGTGCTGCTCCTCACAGAGAGAGGAAGAGATCTTGTTAGTAAAGATCTCGTTAGCAACTGAGAGAAGAAGAATGACACTTGTGAATGGGTTTAAAAAAAGATGCAGATGAGGGCGTGTTTAGAAGAAATAATTGAAATGAAGAGAGAAAAGAATAGAAAGAAGGAAAAGGTAGAAAGAAGAAAAGAAAAATGAGAGAAGGAGAAACAATAGCTAGAGAGAAAATAGGAAGGAAAACCTATAGGAGTAAAGAAAAACAAGTAGAAATAATACTACAGAAGGAAGAAACCCAATGGGGAAATTATGCTTATAATATAAACATAAATATAAATAGATTAAGTGGAAAGGAAAAAAATTTCAACTGGAACAAGGAATCTGAAAAGAGAAAAGACATGAATAAGACAAGTATGTTGAAGAGAATGAGAAATGAGACTATTTTTGAACAAAAAGTAAATACTGCATAAATATTGCATGAGAATATGGACTGAAAATAAAATATTGAAAAATTAGAGAGGAGGTTGATGAAGATGTACTGAAATGAAGAAGAGGGAAAAGTGAAAGATATTGGAAACTCAAAGTCATTGTGTAAATGCAAGATTCCATAAATTTGGTTTTACATACCCAAAAATGCTCAAAGTGTGGTTCCTGGCTTGGGGTTTAGTAAACAGAAAATGACTTTGAGGAAGTTCTAAGCTACTGCTCTCCTGCATGTATAGGTCATATAAACTGGTAACTCAATGTATCAGTAAAATTTTATGAGCCATTACAATGACTTTTTGAAACTCAGACTGAAATGAGAAATGATTGCCGTATATCCTACATCTCTGGAACTTTGGGGCATCCAGATCAGCCTCCACCTACTGATAACTTCATGTTAACTCATGCTGTGTTTGTTATTTTGTTAATGCCAAGAAAGTCATCTGGACAGAAAAATGCCTATCATCTCATTATTTTAGTGTAAAAATCTGCTGTAATAGTTTTTCTTTCTCAATATCTTGTAAGTGGCATAAAATCCAAATTACTGAATGATTTTCCATTCCTAAACAGACAAATGGAAATAGCTATGGTAACGTGATCCTGCCAGGAGTACATAAAAGCTGGCATATGAGGTTAAACAGTTATTTGATTAAACCATTATTATATTTTTTCTTTTGTCTTTCAGTAGCAGGTCCATTCTTATCCCAAGAGTACTTTCTTATTTTTCTGTGTGTACTTTTCTTTCTTCACCTTCAGTTAGAGACTCAATTAAGTGATGTGTACATGGTACATGCAATTGTTGAACTAAGCCATGGCTGATGGCTGATGACTCTTGCAACATTTAGCACAACAGCGGCCCAGTCCTGTAAATCCAGCACAATCTCCTGATCTGGTATCTGTGTCATCCACACTGTTTAGGGTATATCTCTGGCACATCACTGAGCCCTGAAGGCATTGCACCAGCAGAACTCTTAACACATGTTTTAATTCCATGAATCAGACGAGTGCGCTTTTTGACGATTACTTTACCACTTCTCTGTAAAGAGAGGCTGTAAATATAAAGGGTAATCCAGTATGTTTGTATATAAATCGTATGACTATATATATGATAGTTACATGACCAACATGCAAGTATTCCTCTCTTCTGGTCAGAAGCGTGCCTATTACATGATGAGGTATTCCAGTATTTTGCCATACTTGCCAGTCATATCACAGAGCAATACTCAGGGCTGCAATTTTCCAGCACTTCTATGAGAAGCCATGTTATTGGCCTCAACCCCTCTTTTACATTGGGGGCGGGGGGGAGGAACCACATATGCATGAGTACATACTTTCATATAGGTATTTTATATTTCTTTGTGGTTTGTGATTTTTTTTTAAAGAGACTAATTTTAGAAATACTTTCTAATCTTGAAATCTTAATAAGAAGGTGTTTCAAAGGGATAGCTAGGATTTGGGTAGTGGTGGTATCAGTCTGGCAGTTTGTAGTTAATGTATGGGCAGGAAGTACTAGTTTGGAGACTTCAGAAAACAGACCAGTATTATACCGAAATGAAACCTCCAGTAATGAATACCAAACTGAAAGCCTAGTCCCAGAGAGCGAGATCAGAACCAGAGTGTATACTGGGCTCATTTAGGAGCTTAAAAGCACATTGATTCAGGATGTAGTTCCAAGAAAAAGAAACTTGGTCTGTCGCAGAAGGGTTAATAACTTTCAGTACTTTTATGTCAGATACAGTAGATGATAACCTTCCACACATGCAGCTACAGCAGCAGCTTTGAAGTCACAGCACAGCATCAGGGTTTCCTAGGATCAAACAGCATAGTGAATCACACAGTGGTGGTGGGAGTTCAAGTTATCGCAGTGGTGGCTCAAGTAATACTGGCAGTAGTGACAGCTGTGCTGAGAAGCTGCTCAGAATCATTCCGTCCCCATCCCCTCTAAAAAAGGATGGCAGGATATTCGCGCCAAGCTGCTTCCAAATGCTTGTTTTTTAAGTGTAGCTTGCAAAGCCTCTGGAACAGACAACCTTGTGTCCCCTCACATCTGTCAGTGCTAGTTGCAAAGCAGTATTTTTCATGTATATGCAGTTTAGTGTTGCAGTTTACGTTAGGGTAATCTATTAAACGCAAGTCTGTTGGCAAATGGAATTTTTCTGACCTACCGAATCACGACTCTTTTTGATGTAAACACAAATTTGGAGAGAAAGTTTCTTAAACATGATCTACTTCTCACCAAAACATGTTTCCAGTAAAAAAAATGTGACTCATCATTGACTTCAAAGCACACTGAACAAACTGTTTCCCTGCTGCTTGCTGGAATATGCAGAACAAGTAAAAGCAGAGTGTAAATGGACTCATTGACAGACGATGTCAGTTCGGTTCAGCCTTTGGTAGATATGTGGATATGAATCAGTGGAAGGAACATCCTACCGTTCCCACTTCCCCTCTCTCTGGGCAGCTCTAATCCATTGCTTTCACAATAACATTTTAATCTATTGGGTTTTGTTTTGCCCTTTTGTCCTCATCATCTTTTACAGTCTGAAGCGTGTAGTATAGAATTTCTCTGAAAACACACGGATTTTGTGGTTAACATGTCAGTAGATCAGACAAAGTTGCACTGTAAATATGATAAATGAGCGCTTTTCAATTGCTTCTCTCTTTAGAGCAGTAAGTGCTATGGAACTAGGTTCTTTAAATAGTGAGGGGAGTCAGAGCTTGGTACTATGGATAGTATATCAAATTCAGATACCTAACAAAAGAAATCAATCACAATTCCATTTCCTAAGGTGAATCAAAATCATTTCCAATTACACCAGCAGAATTTACAGCTGTTTTGACAGCACCAAGTTTATATGCAGTAATAGCAAAGCTTATTTCAGAAAGACAGGAAGGTGCTGATAAACTGGACTTATCATTCCAATTAGCAATCAGTTCTAGCATTCTCTGCCACTGTGCACTGCTTCACACGACAAGATTAAGAGTACTGGACAATACACATCAGTGATCTTCTCACTGCTGAAGACAGTGTTGCAGCTTTGTGCTTTGTTTTGGCACAAGCCAGCTCTGTGTTTCTCTTTTGCTATTACTTTCCTTTCCTCTTTTTGTTTTTACAAAATCTGTTAGCCCTTTTTTCAAGTCCTTTGGTGCTATGATAGCTTTAGTGAGCTATCAAAAGCTACTTCTATCTGCCATAGCAGATGCCTAGAGCTATAGTGTGAAATCAAAGAATATAAACTCTGTTGACATGATTGGTAGCATATATTCTGTGCATCATAGTAGGTTTCAAAAGTCGTTTTTGTAAAGTGTTTTTTTTTATTCTGTAGTTATCTAAAAATCCTCATATTAAAAAAAAAAAAGTAGCTGAAATTAGGTGCAAATGAGTATGACATTCAAAGCAGATTCTCAGATGGTGTAACATGTCATAACTTCCTAGTGTAATTATGGCAGTTTATATTAGCTGAGAATCTGTTCCATAATGATTATACCAAAGGACATGATATTAAGACCAAAATAATGTATTTGCTTCTGCTACTGAAAGAAGTAGTCATACTTCCTTATTTGTATATGAACTTGATTCTGTCAAACAGGTGTAAACTTTGTTATTTTAATTGAAAATTAGTTTGGTCCATATTTTTTTTTTTAAAAAAAAAAGGATTATGATTGATTTCTTCATTTCAGGTATTTGAATTTGATGTACTGTTTATTTTACCATGCACTGAGTCCCTCTACTATTTAAAGATCTTAGGTTCACTGCGCTTACTGACTTCTCTAAAGAGAGAAATGAATGCAAAAACCACATTCATCACAGTTATGAGATAACCTAGTGTGATCGGTGACATGTTAACTACAAAATTTTTGATTGCTTGGAGGAGCAAATAAAAAGTTATTTTTTTTTTTATCTCATTTGGTCCAGAAATGAGAAACTCTGCAGGAAGAGAAATTTCTTGAGAAGGCAGTTTCGCAGTCATGTGACCTGCTATGAGAAGAGCATGTGAATTGCTAAAAGAAGAACTCAGATAAAACAGATCATGAATTTCTGAATAAAATCTATTTAGAAGGCAGTACCTTTTGTAAAATCGTAAAATTCAATCTCATGTGGTCTAGAAATAGGAAACTGCAAGGAAAGAAATTCTTTGAGAAGGCAGTTTCAGAGTCATCTGTACTTCTATGAGACTAAATCAAATAAAATCTTTGTAATAAAAAGTATCTTTTGTAAAATCAGAAAATGCATTGAAGGTCTCATATTTCCTCAGATCTGTTTCCATTTTAAAAGGAAATACAATATAATTTCTGATTGTTTATCCCAAATAGGTTTTCACTGCAGATGATATCAAAATATTTAGTTTCTTTCCTGGGTTGCCCTGGTGCCTTATTGGTCCTTATTATACTTCTTATTGTCTGGATTTTGGCATATCCAGATCAAGACACAGGTCACTTCTAAACCTGTAAACATGCTGAATTGTTTATGACTTCATGAGAAGCTTTACCTAGAGCTAGGGGAAGAATCTACGACTCCTGTGTCACAGAAGGACATTTCTACCAAAAAAAAGTATCCTTCCTTTTTGGTGAAGTTGTAGCATAGACAGCTCAAAGCTTCTAAGTACTGTAAGCAAAATTGAATTTTATCACCGTGAGGATAATGACAAAATTAATTCAGTCTTGTGGAAGAGCCAGAAGTACTCCTTCAGGTATCATTTCCTTTCCTGGCTTGAAATACTGAAACTGAACACGTTCCTAATACCGATAATGGATAGTTGCAGCCCAGTTTCCTGCACACCCTTACTTCTCCTCTGTCTCTGACTCCCATCAATGCTGTGTACATGACTTTCAGAAAAAAAATGGCGTTACTGGAAAAAAGAATGGTGAGGGAAAGCAATCCTAGTCCCTTGCCTTGCCTTGCCTTCCCTTGCCTTGACTTGCCTTGCCTTGCCTTCCCCACTCCCCCCACCCCATGAGATACACACAGGCACCTACTGCTGCAACCATCTTTTTCAGGGAGGACTGCAGCCACCCTTCATCCCTACAGCATCCCTAAAATGCTGGCACTGGGCTCCATGGAGCAGAGTCACAAACACAGGCTGTGGAGCACTAGTCACATGTTACCGACGGTAGATATTTCACTTTTTTTTAGTGGACAGCTTCCTACTTATCTAGATTAACCTACCGTGAGTTATAGCACTTGACTACAGCAAGTATAGACACAAAAACTTTCGAATTCCCTTCATTTTTCATGAGCTGAACTTTATGAATACATTTATAAAGCTGTGAAATCACTCACTGAGCTCCCCGCTAAATACTTGTGTAAAAAATTGCACACAAATGGAGCTTTTCCCTAGAAGTTCACACACACAAGAGAAATAATTTGTTCTTATCATCAGTTAAAACATAGTGAATATCCACTGAGAAGCCGGGACACGGTACAATAGCTGGTGTGACAGTTGTGTTAGTGGGACTCTAATTATTCTCTGAGGGAAGAAAAAATGGGATGAGATTAAAAGCTATTTTATTCTGTTAATGGGGTTTTGTGCTGTAAATTTCTACCACATCTTTTGCCAGAAATCGACTTTGTCTTAGGAAAATATGCCTCTTTTGATCATGGATTCAAATAACGTTATGTACTGTACTTCACCAAGTTAATGTTCAGAAAAACAGGAATCACTTTTAAACTCTTGACTTCAATAGCTTTTCCACGCAGCACAAGAAGAAATGTAGGTGTCAGTATCAGTGCTGAGGCAAAGTAGCTACATTAATATAAGAGGTAAAAGTGATACAGCTGTTATTCACTAAACACTTAAAAGACACTTCAAACCTAGTTTTGAATACTACCATGTTTTTTTGGCCAGAAATTATAGGAAGTCTTAACAAATGTGTAAAAGAAGAGCTTACTTGGAACTTTTCCAATGTATTTGTGCATTATATTTTATATTCAACATATTTTAAGAAACGAAGTTGGCTTTTCAAAAGTGCAAAAAGTTAAGTACATAGATAATTTAGAATGTGCTCATACACAGAGTGCTAGTATATAATAGAAGCTTATATTAGGATTGTCAAACATCTCAAAAAACTTCAGAATACAAACAAAAATAAAGCATCAATCCTTTTTCATTTTTCCCTTTTTCCTCTAGGAAGCTCTAGTGCGGTTATAAAGCTTCCCTATTTTTTCTTATTTTAATAGTAAGACAGTGATCAAGACAGTGGGTTACAAACTCTGTAAAAAAAGTAATGCATTTCTTTATTATTTGAACAACAATAAGTATAATAGCACTAATTGTTGGAAGACGAAAACATAATTTTCTTCTACCACTAGCATAAAAATTTAATAAGCTGTAACTTTTCTTCTTCCTTTGTTATCTGGTTTTCCTGACAGAAGAGATGAACTATCAGCATTGGTGAGAAAATAACACACAAAGATGGGTTTGTCGTTAAGTCTGGGTATGAGAATAACCCAAACAAGTCCAATTTTAATATCTACCCAAAGGAAGAATCATCACTTTTTCTCAGGTTTTTTCTTTCCTTTATCACAGATGTGTTTTTTACAG
Organism: Phoenicopterus ruber ruber; assembly: GCA_009819775.1. Taxonomy (NCBI): domain Eukaryota; kingdom Metazoa; phylum Chordata; class Aves; order Phoenicopteriformes; family Phoenicopteridae; genus Phoenicopterus; species Phoenicopterus ruber. The sequence goes on along the minus strand of CM020219.1, from coordinate 32,904,192 downwards.
AGCTTCTAGTTTCAGTTCTGAGAAGCTGGTAATAATGTCCACTGCACTAAATAATTAATTCTTAATTTGATGAATGTTCTCATTTAGGAATGACTATTCTGTTCTGTATTTCCTTGCCTCCTTAGTTTACTGCTTCTCTATGTAAGTTACCTTGGCTAATGTTTTTCAGATGCTCCTTACCTTCTGAACTGCGTTTCAGGATACAGTAACATTTGGATGGATGAAAACTCGGCCAGGCTATCATTTTAGCATGATGCACTGCACTGCAGTGCAAATTGAAGTTGATCAGGTCATAACACCTTCCACTCCTCAGGAGAAGTTATCTAGACTATGCCTTTTTCTTACTGTTCCAAATGCCTATCAACTGATCAAAGATGTGTCTGATACATTTGTACCACTTATTTTCCACTGCGAGAGAGAGAAGCAATTTTCTGAGAGTTTGGTCACAGTAAGGTAATAAGAAGTCTGTGGCTTCAAAAGTGATATCATAAACGTTTAGAGTTTTTGCTCTGGAGTTTTGACATAAATCTGTTCCTTGTTAAATTCTGGTGATTTTGTATGCCAACAGCATTCAGTGATATACTGTACCATTTGGGGAAAATCCTCAGTATGCTAAATCTGATTGTTAAAAGGCCTAATTGCTTTAAAATAGCCCACCCTACCTATGATTTGCTCTGGACTGAATGTACTTGACCTACCTGTCTTCTCTTTGGGTCCAGATTCCTTAAGGCAAGCTGTTTTCTCTTTATGGGAACTTAGATTTTATAATGACTGTAAATTTATTCCATTTTAAATACTTCTGAAGTACCTACAAAAAAATAAGATTATGTTTTTATATCATTTAAGACTTTTTATTTCCCATTTTAAAACTTCTTAGACTTTGGAAAAAAAAATAAAATATCCAGGCCTGGACTTTTGGGTTCAGCATGCTTTTCATTCCAAAACTCAGATCATCGGTAAGAAAAATACCAGCTGATGGTTGGGCAGAAACATGACAACCTTTGACTACAAGATCAGATAGAACTTCAAAAAGAATGATGCTGTCACATAACAGAGTTTCATCACGTTTCCTTACACCTCCACAAACTACTGTTTGATAAAGGCACGGTGAAGCCATGACTTCTCACTTTCTTCAAATATCATTGGGAATAATGTGACATTTTAGCTAACTAATCACTCTTGCAAGAGATCATCTTCAGGATGGCAACAAACATAGTAACGTACTGTACTGTCAGTCATGCTTCTAACACCTTGCAACTTCTTTATGGCATATGACAGTAAACTGAGCATTATCTGTGTGACTGCTGAGCAGCTTAAATCAAAATCAACATAGAAAAGATACGGGGACAAACACAACAATTCCAAACTGTCTTTTTTTGTAGTTCAACTCAACAAGGTTTAGCTTCAGGATTTCATTCCTTCCCAAGACTCACCTAGGAACAATGTGGCAGGAGATGCTTTCCTATACTCAGGTGCTGGATGTAGATTTTGTACTTTTATTTATTCAATATGAACTAGATCACTCTTGGCCAAAATGGATTGAACTTACAAGGGAGAAAACATGTTAGGTATTCAAGTCAGTCATATGCTTTTCAGATCAATATAATTTCACTGGTATTCTCCACTTTCTCAGAACAGCAAGGCTTTGTGAAGTTGTGTCTGTTTCAAAAGAACATCTCTAAGATTTGTTGTGGACTCAATAACTAAAACACAGATCTAAAAAAAAAAAAAAAGGTGTTTTCCAGTTGAAATTACGTATTTTAACACGGTTTGGTTTTGAAAACATATTTTAAAGATTGGTATGCTTTCCAGCATGGAGTAAAAACATGTTTGGGAGCCTCACTTTCATTTCAAGACCAGGATTTGAATCCTTTTGGTCAGCTTCATTTTCACCTCTATTTAGGCTTGCGCAGCTCCCAGATAGTTTGAGATGTGCAAAGTTCCTCAGGGTCTCCTATCCTGTATCTGTAGGCAATGAAAAATTGGCAGTGGAGTTTCACGGGACATTGTGAAAGAAATCACCCAGAAGCTGAGGACACAAAGTGAAGATGGGAGATTGAATATGTCCTTCCACTGTGGATCTTTCAACCTCAAGTGCATATGCTTAATAGTTCTCCCGCTGCTTTTTCAAGTTTGAAGAAAAGCAGTGGTGTACTTAGCAATTGTGAAACTGGAAAATCAGTGAAGTGTGAAGTTTTTTCATTCCCTTTTGGGATCAGTTTCATAAGTCTATACTTTGGTGTGTTGAGCCACACCAGCCTCTGGGTTTTATTCATTTTGGAATTATTTTGTCAAAAGTATTGCACAACTAGAAAAAGGCACAAAGGGTGGGTAGTTGGACAACATATTGAAAATTGGGCCTCAGAATTCCCAAGGGTCTTTCAAAAATATTAGGCCTAGGAGACAACAACAGAGAGAAAGAGGGATATCACCTGCCAAAGCTAAAGGACAAGACAGAGAGTTACAGCTAATCTCTCAGCTGCACCTCTGATCACACGAGCAAAATGCAGGAAGCCCAGGGTCTGATAAGGTGGAAGGCACGATTACTTTGTAATAAACAGTGTTCAACACCCTCTTCTCCACTTTTTTTTTTTTTTTTTTGGAAGCCAGTGTAGGAGTTATACTGCTTAAATTTTGTACCGTGTGCCTTGTCACTGCCTGAAAATTTATGTAGCTGTTGCTATGGCTGCAGCTTCATCCACTGCATATTCTCTGTTCTCTACAGCTAAAATGCTTCGCGGAGTACAAATTTCCACTGCAGTGGTGCAAGAGAAACAGCATAAAATATTCTGCTTTTTGATCCATCTTATATTTCCATGTGCAGAACATCATATGTATTTTGAAAACCCAGGTACTGTCAGTCACCAAAAAGCAGTTTCTTTTTCTGCTAATGCTCCAGAAATTAGTTACTGTCTCCTTTCTCTTCAGTATATTGCAGAGGGCAATATGCTCATATACGTTTATAGAGCCTAACTTGCTTTAGCAGCCTCAGTGTTGTTTTGTTTCCTTTTCATTTGGTTTATAGAGCCTTCTGTTTTCCCCAGTTTAAACACAATTGTTCTAAACTTTTTTTCAGTACTGTTAAGAGGTAAGTGCCAGGATTTAGCATGTATAACATTGTCTGAGGCATTTGTTCAGCTGTCTGTTGAATCCCCTGAAACTAATGCTCAGTCTCTATTAATGTCTCAGTCCCTGGAAACCAGAGCCCATTCTCTCCTATAATTAATCTTGCGGTACCTGCCTTGACATTATTGGTTCACCAGCAGAGCAGAACTGGCTCAGCCATCAATAATAATTCAACACATTAGGATGAGGCCTACATACACAGCCCACAGATGGAGCTGAATTGTGTGCAGACTCCAGCACTCCTTGCTGGCTGGGGAAAGAAGGAAAAAAAAAGAAACCCTCCGCAATCGAAACTGTTTTGGTCGCTGGATAATTTTGCAATACAAGGGTCGTGGTGTTACTCATGCTTTTGCTTTATGTTTTTTCTCCAAATGTAGGCACTGTTTGGCACAATGCTTGTGATTGTCTGTTTACTGAATCTTAGTACTAAAGCTGTTACAAATTGTCTTTCACAGATGGTGGGAGCTTCTCAGATCAGGAGAGGCAGGGAATTTATTACTCAATATTTCTGTATTACTGATTGGGACGTGAGAAGCATAAGCAATCTGTCCTACTGCAGGGTTTGAGCTCTCCCTCCTCCTTCCCCCACCCCAAAAATTATGGCTAGCTGGAGAAGGGGTTTTTTTTCTCATTTTGTGTAGATAGCAGCTGTGCAATTTCAAGCAGAATGTTTGCTTTGATCCTCCTTTCTTTAATTGAAATCCACAATTATGAGATTTGTTTCTTTTATGTTTGCTAGTTTATTGGTTTAATCTACAAAATGTGCTGTCTTGCTGTCTTGCACAGTTAAAGGCAACAGCACAGTTGGGATTTAAATGGCAAACTTGGAGGGGGGTTGCAGTCTCTCAGGTATTGGGGGGGATAAAACTTCTTTCATCTGATTTCAGATCGTTAAATGTATGGGGTAACAACAAGAACACAAACAATATGTCAACTAATTGTAAAGAATGTCCCTAGGTAGCCACTTTATGTAAACTAACCACATGAAAGGAAATTTTAATATGGAGGCAAAAAATCCTGCTCTGATGGCTTATTTGGGGATTTCCTCTATTTAGAAGCCTTTGTAGTAACAGTTTTTGTTATACAATGTTTTGCTGGCCTCTCCAATACCAACTCCTACTTATATGAGTTTAGCAAAACATTTTAGAACAACCAGGGTATTTGCAGTTTGAAGGAGGCATTGCCAAACCGACAGATGCAGAAGATGGGATTATATGGCAGAGTAATCACCTATGAACCAGAGGAACTGAGAGAGCAGCTGGACTCAGATTTACAAAGGATTTTACCTTGTTAGGTCTAATTGGGGTGAAAAAACTGCAAGACTTAGTCCACCTATGGATTTTTTTTTTTTTTTTTTTTTTTTTTTTAGGTTACAAATGTCAGCAAATCTCCTATAAAAAATCCTCGAGAAGAAAAAAAAGTTCTTTCCCTTAGTGTCTTTGCCAAGAACTATTTCCTGACAAGAAGTTTGGCCAGAAAAAGAACTAGTAAAAAAATCTTGAAAAATACTTTGTGTTATAAAGTGTGTACATTTGTGATAACTTCCTTTTGTTGTGAGATAGATGCCTCAGAATAAAATGGTTCTAGCTCTGTAACTATCATGGATTGCATATCAGATTATCCATCAGTATTCTACAATGTTTCCTCAAGTTAAAAAAAAAAAAAAAAAAAAAAAAAAGACTTCTGGGAAATTCAGTTCAATTGTATCTATTTTACTGACCACTTTTTTCAGACTTCTCCTAGAGATAGTCTCACATTAGTATAGATTGGTAAAAACTGTTGAGAATTTGTTCTCAAACGCATGAAGAAAACAAAATAAAGTCATTAATAAAACTGTATTGCAAATCATGGATCCATTCCAGAGCTTTCCTAGTTTATGCCAGCTAATAAACTTTCCTCAATTTAAAAGAAGCTTTTTGCTCATCTATAGAGACTTTTTCCCTGATAATCTCAAATGGGAAATCTTACATAATTAATGTTGAGCAGAGCTACATCAAATCTGGACCTGACTGACACCCTGTCCTAAGGCTTAGTATGGACCTCACTGAATTCAATAAAAAAAGACTCATAGCAGCTTTAGATCAATTTACATTAAGATGTAAAGACCCAAATCGATGAAGTCAGGAGGCTAAATCGTATGAACATAGCCACTCCATTGGCTTGCAGCTCTGATAATGGGTAGGATTGCCAAGATAGGTTCTCCTTCAGTTATAAAAAGCCCACAATGCCTTGCAAGAATCACTAATAATAACGAAGAGCAGTCTCCTCTTGCTAAAATAAAGAAATAATCCCATGTAGGTATTTCTACAGTGATGATGAAGGTGCAGGATTTTCTCTGGCGGAAGGGTGGGTGGAGAGTGAGTGAAATACTTTGTTCGTTCATGTAGCCCTGTAGCCCCACGCTACAGTATTGACATTGGTAACAACAGCCTAGAGGCTTTGCATTGAGTTTGCAAGGCCTCAGCTCTGAGGGTTGTTAGACTTACTCTTTCTGAACTTGTGTTGACCTGCCTGTTGCTTATATGGGTTTGGTTTATCTATAACAACAATTTTTGGTCTATTTTGCTTTTCCTTATCTTTTCATGGTACAACCACAGTTTTATACAGATAGTAGTAACAAGCAGCTCAGGAAATCAAGGGCTAGTTAGTTTGATGGCTATGGAGCTGCTGTAGTTCTGTGCACAGAAGGCAAACTGTAAAATTTGTAACACCGAGAAGAATAAGATGATAGGCCTTCTATGGACTAAAGAAGGATCAGGAATGACATAATGTCTGCCCTCCCAGGTCTGACCACAAAGAATTCATGTCACAGGTTGTCTGATGCCTTGCAGAGCTCTGTGTTACAGACATTTTCTGCCATACTGGGTACATGTCAGTGACTGACACAAAAAGTATTGGGAAAAAATACCAATTTCTATATCACTGCTATATTTTACCATGTTTGTCATATTGCTGTCATCATTAGAACTCCTTTTTCTTTAGAAGCATAGTTATGTCATCTTGAGACCTTTCTGTAGAAATCATGACTAGCTACTGTCAATTTGTGATTATGAGCATAAGAAATAGAATATACATGTTTTACTATAAAATACTGAGTGTCATTTCAATGGTTGTAATAAAAAGCAAAAAACTTCTGAATATTAAACTTCAGCTATCAGAGTAACTCAACCTGACAGCTTTGAGGGTATCAAATCAGAAGTCCAACCTCAGTGGCAGTAAAGAAGCTAGCATTAAATCACTTAATTGCTTGATATGAAGCACACATCTCTGCATACAAATATGTAGAGCTGAGCAACAGCAATTTAGATTTGATGGATTAAAGACTTTGTCTAGCTAATAAAAAATGAATGTCAATTAAACAGTCAGATAGAAATCCAAAGATCGTTAGGATTTAATGTTAGACATAATATATATGTATTCAGTTTTAGTATTTATTCATAGAATCATTTAGGTTGGAAAAAACCTTTAAGATCATCAAGTCCAACCATAAACCTAACACTGCCTAGTCCACCACTAAACCATGTCCTTAAGTGCCACGTCTACACCTCTTTTAAATACCTCCAGGGATGGTGACTCAACCACTTCCCTGGGCAGCCTCTTCCAATGTTTGACAACCCTTTCAGTGAAGAAATGTTTCCTAATATCCAATCTAAACCTTCCTTGACGCAACTTGAGGCCATTTCCTCTTGTCCTATTACTCGTTACTTGGGAAAAGAGACTGACACCCACCTTGCTAGTGGCTTCAACTGTAATAAGGGTGCTGAATGGCTTAGGAATGAGTGGGCAGTTAGCTTTTTATCTTCATGTGAGTTCATCTTCATTTGGAGATTGGTTGGTATCACCATGTCATTTCACAATACTCTTGCACAGTGGTATTAGGTGTTGCCACTACAAATTTCAACAGTTGTCAATCTCATTAAACTAGATTAAAGTTACTGAGAACACATTTCCCTAAAATTCATGATGGAAAGAACTAAATGGGAACACTTACTCCAGCACTTTACCCGCTCTATTTGTTTAGATGATGGAGTTCATATTCTACCAAGATAATTTGCTATCTAAATAATAATGCTAGAATTACAGAATTGAAGAAAAGAAAAAAAAAAAGAAGACTGCAGGAAAAAAGTTTTATAGTTTTATGTGTGACAATGAAAAAATTTGACACTTAGGACAATGCAAAAGATACCTGGATCTAGAAGACATGTAGTACATCCTAGCAGATGTATGTGTTTCTTTTTTTTTGGTATCAAACCCACAGATAGTCAATTTCATAGTGAGACTATTGTCATAAATAGTCTAAGCAGACTTAGATGAATATTGCAGGGGGAAATAATTTATAAATATCTTAACCAAACTAAAAGAAGAATTTCTGTCTCCGTTTCTCTGTCTTCCCTTTCTCTATAGCTTTCTTTTTCCATTCTCACAATACAATGGGATACAGTGAAGAAATGTCTGTGGAATGAGATGCACATTTTATCCTCTGCAAAGAAAATAGTCAAACGAGTCCATCTAGGATGAATCCAGAATGTACAGTCTCAGAAGGTTTTATTCCTCCTATAACTATCCTTTCAAGTAAGCAGTCTCAGCCTTACCTGCCTGCCAAAATTGCAGTTTGAATATGTCAATAGTGCAAAAAGTGGTGTAACTGAAATCTCTGCAGGTTTAAGAACTAACTTTATCTATCCATCTCAGTTTCTATAGCTATAAACATAGACAAGCCTCATATATTGAGTATCAAAAAAACCTGAGACTATAAAAATAATTTCTACAGACAGACAGCAGTAGCTAAGATCTTAGGCAGGCTTGTAAGGCTTCACCTGAAGCTTATGAGGCTATAGTTTCATTAGCTTTATTAAATAATATCTTGGCTACTTAGAATGAATCTGGCCACACTGATTCTATATCTCTGCATTACAGTGTAATAACTCATGTGCAAGCTCACGATCAAGAAGGTATTGCACGTTAAACTATGATGGAAAGAATACCAAATGTAAATAAAGAATATTTAAGAAGGCAAATCATTTGGTAGTACAGCTATCTGGAGAAACAGAAACCAAATCAAGCTTGCAAGTGCAAACAAACTATGAGAAATTATCAGCTATGATTCTGTTATTGAAGAGGACAGGAAGCAAGAAGGAAACTAGGAACTGACTACCTTTGAGTACAAAAAAGTAGACGAACTTTAGCTTTTCAATCCCCCTTCTCCTCTATAGAAAAAGACGCAATGGACTTGATTAAGGAGCATAAATATAGCTTTTAAAGTTATCATTCAAGTGAGTAAAAAAAAATAAAAATCTTTTTGGCACTTTGGAGGGAAAATTGTAAACAGAAGCAAAGTATTTCAGTGAATTTTTCCACTTTTATAGCAATGAAAAGTGTCAAAAATTTTATTTTTACCCTCAGTTTTACGTTCAAGATTTAAGTTTTGTTTTCTACCTATTTCCTTTTTCCCACATGAGCTCTTCCTTTATATATTTTTTTTTTAATAGTTATTTATTTACTAAGCAAAAGAGGACAAAGGAGGTAGGAAGAAAATTAAAGAAAATAAATACAAGAGAGCAAACAAAAATTATGAAACACAAAGAAAGGTTTCAGAACTTATTTTTATGTCAGTGCAGATATTTTGCAAGCTCTCTTTTGAGCACAGAAGAAGGAACCTGCCATTTTCAGACTTTGTTCTTGCTCCTTTTTGATGATGATCTTGAGATACAGTGGTGAGAGTAAAGACAGGATACATTTCAGCAGTATTTTCTTTTTTTTCTGAGCTGTATGTCTGTCTGCTGCACCAGATGCATGTAGCTCAGTGTAAAAGCATAATCTGTCATTTGATGCGTTCTAATGGTTGGTGACTTGTTTGGGAAGAGAGTGAAGCACCTATATTCTTATATACATACTGTAAATTTTGTCACGGAATTGTGTCTTACAAAAGATTTACATTCTTGTGAACTAGTTCTCTCTCTCAGGCCTTAATAGTCTGATGCAGATTGCGAACTCCTCAGGATTTTCTCTGAAACTCTTCTGCCTATTGTGCTGTACTGTTGTTTTATGTTGGAATTCTGGAGAAGTGAAGCTGCAGCTGTGTCACTCCGCTGTACAGATTCTGATGAGAGAGTGCTTGCTGCGGTCCGTTCTGACATGAGTTACAGCAGTTCAAGTTAGCTATCTCTTTAGTACGCTAAACTGCAGTAAAACATACTCTTTCTGAGTATGTTTACTTTTATTAGACTCCTAGAGTTATGCCATCCTGAAAACAGTGCTCAAAAAGTTGTAATCTGTATCAGAGAGAAAATGAATAGCTGGTACTAAGAAGCACTCACTATATTATCACTCTCTAGGGTAGCTTTTCCTGAAATGATGCAATGCAGTTTTATGATATGAGGAAGGTAATGTATGCAGGTACAGAAGGTATATGTATCAAGTTCTAGCTCAATTTTAAATTAAATTCACTCTAATGGGTAAGGAAAGGAAATATTTCCATTGCAAAATGTAACAACATCTGTGCATTTTTTCTTTATATCATTAAAGGAAGGACTTCAGGCCTAATTCACAGGCAAATTTTGACCCAGATTAAAATAGTTATTATGCTAGGTATGCCAGGAGAGAAATGAGTAAAGCACAATCTTTTTAACCCTACAAAGTATCCTGTGTTGAAATTTGTGAAAACCACTTCACATGAGGACAAATTTTAAAGTCAATATGAGTGAAATACAAAATTATTGATGGTTATGTGAACATTAATTATCCTTCAAAGACAGATAGATAACTCTTCCAGCATTACTGTGGATATTTCAGAAATCAGTGAGGGAAACAGATAAAATGCAATATGCAAGACACGGACAAACAGATTTGGGAAAACATCATTAGGAATATAAAAATTCATCTATTTTTACACTGACAGAAATTATCACATTCTGGTTTTACCTTGAAATTTGCTGCTACTTTGTCAGACCTAGAGAAAAGGCAATTTATCTAAAAGTTTGGCTGCTTTTTCTACCTGTGTCACCTGCTATTAAAAATATGACCTCTCTTTACAGATATCACATCTCTTCTAACCACATTTGTACACTGGGGTGTCTACTTCATTACAAGCTTGCTTACAGTGTCTAAATAGTGAACAAAAAATATACGTCATTGTGTTAGCCAGCCTATGTAACAGAAAAATGTGCAACTCCAAAGATATGCTCTTAGCATCAAAGAAGCAGCACATCCAATAGTGACATGTGATGGGACAAGAAAGAAATACTATACTGGTGTCGTTTAGAGTTTGTTTATGAACAGCTGAATAGTGCATTCAGGCATTCAGATAGGCAGGAATCAGAAAGGCCAGAAAGGTTCCTGTACGGAACTCCTTTCCAGTGATATTCCTCTAAATATTTGGGAATTGTGAAGAGAGGTGGCAGAGACATTTCAGGGAAGAGTGGAACAGCAGTAACAAAGGCTGTTGGTCCATGCGGTAAAAAAATGCTTTTGAAAACAAAGACAAATATTGAGAATAAGAATGCCTCACTTATGATAATTAAGTTCATTTGTGTAAACATAATTTATAATTCTGACTTCACTGATATGAATATATTTATTGGTTATTCATTGATATCGGGAGCTCTTAATCTCTCTCAAATGCAGCACCTCAGGGCTATTTGAATGTTCCTTAGATTTTGGTGACTTTCAACCAATCCTTTGATCTCATGGGTAGGGTTGAGAAATGTAAGACATGCCCTTGTATTTGAAGACTGGCATATTCAGATGTAAGAGAGTGAAACCAAGATAGCAAAGCGTAAGTGGCCAAACTATTCCTTGAAACCATCAAAACTGTTCCTCTCCAGACTTTTTATGAATACATAGTACAAATCTGAAAGACCAGAGACCAGAAAGGGCAACAATTTGGCTTTGAAGTAGACAAAAGTTGCTTTTTGCCACTGAAGGAAAGTAGGTTTTCAGATGGAGAGGAAAGAGATATCTCTTGTAGAAACTAGCACTTTGACATAAATCTTTGAACACAAAATGTGCGTTTGCTGTGTATTAAAAAAAAAAAGTTACAAAAAGTAGTACATGTATAGGTTAGTTTCAGGAAAAAGAAAAGGGCATGAAAGAGCACAAGTTTGAGTGACACCTGAATTTACTTAGCATTTTCAGGATCTCTGGCATGAGTAAAAGAGGGAAGAAACATTATCAAACCAACAAAGACACTTCTTTTTGACATAAAATTCCATCTTCATCCTACTGTCCATTTCTGTTACTAAGGAATTTTTGTTTTCATACTGCAGTTAGAGCAAAACAGAACAGGTTGTATTCTTTGATCATGCAAACAAAAAAATTTAACTTTCTAATCTCCTTACTGGTGGATAATGAAGAGCAACCTCCATCAACAAGAACACCAAAAGCAGAAAAGACAAAAGAATCTTTTAACTGAGAAAATATTTTCCCTTTTGATCTGCTTAGAATCTGTCCTGCTCTGTTCTCCTACTACCCCTCAGTGTCGTGACAACCATCTCATTTGTTTTTCATTTAAATAAAATCTCATTTATTCCTATTCAAGCTAAATCTGATTAAATTTAATTTAAGCAGTGACTGAGATGGATTGACAGGACAAGAACTTGCATAGCAGCTGACTGTTGACCGTACTATTGCCCATCTATCATGTTTGTTAATATTTTTCCACATCCCACACACACACAAAAAAAGAAATGTCACAGAGCACAACGTTTCCGCTTAAAAAAAAAAAACAAATTATGAAGCCATGAGGACATTACTTATCACAGAATGTTACTACATAAAAGTTCACAGAATCACAATAACCTGTAAATCATACACCACAGACAGAATGAGTTATTTTACCTGTATTTCGGATTAAAAAAAAAAAGTTATGCACTTATATACCTATGTGTATGTATATATCTATATCTTCCTGGAGTTTGATTCCCTAGCTGTAAAACAGGCATAACAATGCTTGGAAATTTGTGAGGAAAAGTATATTTTACGGACTTATTTACTATGTGTATGATGAGAGCTAAATGTATATATACCTCTTTTTAGTATTAGTATCCTTTTGAGTCCTTCAGCTATCATTTAAAATTAAAACATTTTGCACCTGAATACCACTCAGTCCTTTAGTCATGATACACATAAGATTTGCAGAACATGATATAGGTGAATTAAAAGTTCTCATAAAGGTCAGGAACAGACAAACCTGTAAAATAATAAAAAAATAATCCCTTGTTTAATATTAATTAATAAAACATGTTAATTTTAAGTATCATAAATGTCTACTGAACTACACTTTTGAACATCATAACCTTTGATTATTTTTAAAGAAAATATTTACTCTATATATTGTGTGTCCCCACTAGTAACTCTTCTAGGTTACTGACCAAATGAAATTGTGGAGATTAGTCAAGTATGAATGCTAAACTTATTCAGGAAATATCTCTGGCATTTCACTTCCTTTTAACATTCCTCTTTCCTATTTTTTTAAATACAAAATTAGATGTGGTTTCACTCTGGTAGTGAAATTAATGCATTTGGCATCAGACGCATTAGCAGCAAACTTGACTGGAAAATTTCAGATGTGACTGAGAAGAACCTTTACTTACTGTAGAAATACCCCAAATTTACTAAGAAAGGAATAAAGAAAACATTATGACACTGCACACATCTTTCATAGCCACTTCTAGAATTCTGTATGCAGTTCAGAACTGTCTGTCTTAAAGGAAATGACAGAAAAAAAAAATATAGAGAACACGTGTAAGGATAATCAAGGTTTCTGTGTAAGGGATATCAAAACAGGAATTTTCAGTATAGAAAAAAAGGAAGAGGAGTAAGGAAAGAATATGGTAGAGTTTTATAGAGTAATAAGTGGCATAGAGACACTGAACGTGGATTTACTGTTTGTTATGTCCTCCCAGCACGAGGACATGGGGAAATGCATGAAATTAAAGTTGAAAGGGCAGTTCCAAAACAGTCAGTCATTGCACAGGCATAAGGAAGCTGTAGAACACCTTACTGCAGCTTGTTGTAGTAAAAACTCCATGGATTTAGAAGGTGACTGGACGAATTTGTGAAAGAATACTTCTATGACTGCTACGTACACACGCTGTAATTCTGGTCTTATCACCTTCATGGTGTCAGTTTGTCAGTTAAGTATTCTAAAATGTAACATGATCATAAACATTGAGAATTGATAATGGTCAGGAAGCCCAGCAGTTTAAAACCTTGGAAGAATATACATTACAGTTCTCTAGTATTTGAATTAGTAGACTCCCTAATATCTGTTAAGAATGGTCCAGCTCAATATTTCCCTTGAATTCTAACTACCAACATGCAGAACAGTGGAAAATGCCCAAATGGTTTAATGTTCTATCAAGGACAACACTGCAGTAAAGGCATGCCAGGCGGGATACTGCTGTATTTAATTAAAAACACTGAACAACCCGCAATGGAAAAAGACTACAAACCAGTTCATCCATACAGCCAGAAGAAAATATACAGTGTCTAAATCCTGCAGTATACTGTCTCAATTTTCAGTTGTTCTGTGAGGACTTTGTCATAATTATATTTAATCATCCTTGTACTTCATGCTCACTACGGTTTGGTCCAAACATATTTCTCAAAGGGTCTTTCAAACAAACGTTAGTTGAAAATTATGCACCAAATAACAACCATAGAATCTACAAAGGAGGAAAAGGCAGGTGAGCAGTCAAATCTATAATTTTTAGATTTATTGTATCATTAATTAGAATAGAGACAAAAATACAAGAAAAGGAACACACCAATTACACTTTTAATTACTCAGACACTCTATTATGGATTTAGCCGTTAACAATTGCTGTTTTACTAAACAAAAATTAAAGGCAAACAGGATAACATTACCAGGACAGAACTCAATAATCATTCCTGTAAAAGCTCTTTTCCTTGCTGATGACAGAAACACTGTGAATATGTAACACAAAATACATGCAGCTTTAGGAAGCTTTATAGCTAGAATTTTCAAATAATGATATTTCTAAAAATAAAAATAATTTTGAGAAGTATCAATTTTTAGTTTCAAAATTGTTATAGACTGTACATGTCAGAGCTAAAACTGCAATTTTTTTTCCACTCTATTATTCACACTACAAAAGAATGCTTATTATTTGTCAACAGCATTAAAGTGAAAAGTGACTTTTCTTGGTTTTTTTCTTCTTCTGTTTTATGTGGGCTGAGACTATTTGATTATCCTCCATTCATCTTGTGCTAAGTGCTAATAGAACCACTTTTATATGACTTTCATGAATGCTGGTTGCATTTGGTTAATTCTGGGATCCTAGCAACAGACCATTTTGCAATGTGCAATATCGTTTTTAAAGCAAAAAGCCTTAATTGTGGAAAAGCATGTCAAAATGCATGTCATTGTTGATTAGAAATCAAATGTTTACTGACCCAGATAAATATTTTTTTCTTTGGTGGTTACTTGATACTCTTTTCTTCTGAACTTCTTTAGTCATAGTGCCTAGAGTGTGGGTTCAACTTGTCCCTCTATTAGTTTGCAGGAGAGGCAAACATTTCAAACCATTATGCAAACTATTTTTCAGTCTAAATTATTAGAAACTTTTGATATTGAAGGAGTCAATACAACACAGCTAGAACACTCAGTAGTTGCTGGAGAATTTACACCAGCATCAAAATAGCAGATTGTATGGAAGCGTCTTAAACTCAGGAAGCCGTTAACTATAGTGGGACACACATGAATTACAGTAGTTAAGCAACTAACCAAAGAACAAAACTTCCATTCTGTCCTGAGGTGGATTTTTGACATTCATGTTGGGCTAAGCTTCAATATGATGCAAATATGTATTTCCTTTTTAAAAATTTAGTGAAATCTTGCTTTGATTTTACTGAATTTTTAGTAGATACTTTTTACATTTTTTCATGCGTCTCATGCATGAGTAATGGGATTCTTTGCATGCTTATATTTTAGTTTTCTATTTAATTACACATTATAGTCAAACTAATTTAAGAAATTATTAGAAGATCAATCTTCTGCCCACATGACAAGTCCACAAACATCAGTGAAGATAACATCATATTTACTATCTCCACATGTGTTAACTCGGATTTTGGACTGCAGGTTTTTTTACTTCTGTCTTGTTTGACACATTATAGGGGGGTTTTAAACGTTATGTTAGGAGATATGCACTTTTATGTCTGTCTGTGTTCTTCATAAAATATTTGGTAAGACTCTTGAATTTGAAATCTTAGACTGTAACTCAAGAGACAATGGTCACAAGGGAAGCAAATGAAGAAAGTAGGACCGAAGAAAAACACAGTTCTCTTCTTCAAGATATGAGCTTGAGATAGGTATCATTTATTCCTTAGAAAACAATCATGCCTCTAAAACAAAGATGTGATTGCATGTCTTTTACATTTCTAAAAAAAAGGCATTGTTATATGTTTTGTTAAACCTCAGTGAAATGGTTTGATTTACCCAATGTTCTTCATTTCACATGTATACGTATACATGCACATTTTTTTATATATATACACATACATAAAACCATGCAGCTCATATCCCTGACCCATAAGAGAAGCTAACAAGCTTGATCAAGAATGTAGACAATTTGAGATAATATCCTTTATTAGAATCTGGCAGATGAATGCAAGTACATCACAGTGCAGAATCAGATCAGTTGGGAAAAATAGTAAGAGTAGGCACGGTCTGGAAAAATAAAAGACCTCAGTAAGAATATAGAGGTAAAATTTCCTGCAGAAATACAGAGCGGAGAGACACATATTGAATTTAATTAACAAAAATCTGTGTGTTTCTCAGATCTAAGAAATAAATAATGAACAAGAAATAAAGTATGCATTTGATCAACAGCTACCAAGTATTCAAGCAGACCGGAAAGCCCACCTAAAATTTCCCTAGAATGAAAGTTAAGACAGAGTGATTATGTGATGGGCAAACTAGGAAACACTAACTGGAAATACTTCCTTGTAGTGAAGAAAGCCAAATAAAAACTGGCCAGCTAAAAAGTCTTTGAGAAGAAAGCATTTTCTTAGAGTTGAGTGGATAAGTATTTACATGTAGAAGAAAATCAGAAAGGCAGAGATCACAGCTACGGTCATTCCTCTAGATTCTATACTGCAAAAAAAATTTTGAGTTCTCAGAGAAGAATTATTGCTCACCTCTCCTCCACCCCACAAAATAAAACCCCTTTCAAACAGTAAACATTCAATGAGTTTTTCAGTCCTGTTTGTATAACAAGGAGTCTGTGGTTGTTTGTTAGAAACTTTACTTCCCCGGAATGGTTCTTTATATTCAACACTGCTGAAAAGCATCTTGCTAGACAATTAGTGAATCAAAAATTCATTATATTACAGTCTCACATTGACCTGAGCAAGAGTACTGGCCTATCCAGATCAAGTCACTGTGGGGGGCCGCTGCAAGCATTTCCTGAACAGGAGACCAAAGGCTTGAGAGCAAAGGCAACATAAGTGCTCCAAAAGAACTTGCATGCATTCTTTTCAAAATTTGTATTCCTAGGTAATCTATAGGAAAATGGATGGAATGTGGCGGAGATGGACTCCAGAACAATAAAGAAACAACCAAAAGAACAAAAAGACTTGGTCTATTGCTCTCTGGTGCATGTTGCAGACAGTTCCTGGCTGACAAATTAATTGGCAGGCATCTAGAAATAAAGTACCCACTCCTCAAAAAAAACGTAGTAAAACCTTTCTGCACAGTGGGAACACCTGTGACTGAAGATGGGATATTTTAAGATGGTGGATACAATTGACTTCAAATTGCAATTAGTTGATTCAGTATAAACCATAATTCTCAATCACCTACTGTGTTTGGGGTTTTAAAAAAAGGACAAGATAAGAAAAAATAACTTTTAAGTAAACTCAAATGAAATGTTGAAAAAAGGTGAAATTGAAAAAAAAAAAGACATTTATTCGATATCTGAAAATAGAAATTGAATAAAAAAAATAAATAATATAGATCATATATTTGCACTGTAAAATATCCTTTCACGCATATCTTCATTACGAGAAATTTAATTTTGGCAGTATTTCGTGCGGCAGGAATGTAGCTAGTCACTACTGACATGCTTTGGCTTTTCCCTAAGGTGAAGCCTGGCAATCAATGCGAGTTAGTAAATGTCACCATTTTCACAAGATAATCTTCTCCATAAAAAATGTCACCATATCAAAAACTCTAGTGAGTGTATTTTCTTCCAGACTCATATGACAGGCAAGTCAAAGGACGATCACGGAATCCAAATTATTTAAGGTTTATGAGAGGCCAGGTCAGGTTAATACTCAACACAAGCATGGTGTGATCAGAGAGTGAAGGACTCTGGAGCATTCCTAAGGTTCATAGCTATTCAAGCTTTGTCATACAATGTGAGCAGCATGAGGAATAATTCATCTTTATGGTTTATAAAGCATTGGTCAATGAAACCAGAGAGAGTATCCCGATGCTTCATGAGCTTGGGTGTGAGCTGAGGATCTTAAGAAACCTATGGCTTGACACTATTTGAATATGAACAGTTCAGTTCTGATTGTTTAAAAATCTTAGAGTCTTAAACCCAAAAAAAAGCTCACACAGTTTCTAGACAAAAAAAGAATGATAGTGGTTTTGAAGTAAGGTTCTCACACACAAGCTCACAATGTCTTAAAAGTTCTTTAGTTAGCCATACATTTTTGTCACATGTTGGCCATCAAAGCCAACAAAAATAAAACCAAAGCAAAACCATAGATGAACTACAGATTTACATTATAATTCTGTATAGTTAATTTTCATATCCATATATTGATTATTAAAGCTATTTCTAGAATAAGGCATTTCAAAGTCTACTGGAAAATGAAGCTGATTTAAAGCCAAGCTTGCAGTTCTCTTTCCCCTAAAGTTGCAGTCTGATTCAGCTGACTGCCTGAATGAAAATGTTCCTTATTCCCTCTGAGCAAATGACCTGTATCTAATAGCAATGTTATTAGCCACAGAGCCTACTTGATACAAAGAGTGCTATGTGTTCTACTTTTCTAGTCTGAGTCTTTGTATTTTTTATCCTCTGCAGTGCTCCCTTGGACAAGCAGAACAAGTCTAGAGCAGTATGATATTTAGTGACTTTACACATGCTTGAAACTGGGAAAGGTGAACATCTTTCAGTCTGTCACAGAGCAAAAATACCCTGGAGCCGAAGGAGTTTATCCTACTTGGAGAGCATGGCAGAAATAATTAGCAATGATGAACATTAACGGTTGGACTCGATGATCTTGGAGGTCTCTTCCAACCGTAACGATTCTATGATTCTATGATTAAATAGAACAGAACTGAAGCACCTGCAAAAATATCTAAGGTTATAATAGTCTGAGGTTATAGGTGAATGTGGGCAGCAGGAATACCTCTATAACTCAGTATTTGCGAAGTAAGCAATGTAGATGGTTCAAAGGAAAGGCCATTTTGAAATCAGTGGCCCTTGACATTTTGCCATTCTAGTGGCGATTTTTAAATGCCCTCTGTTCTAGAGTGATATTTGCATTTCTATGACTTGGTGCATTTACACACATTTGAATTATCGTTGTCCACTGTGTTTAGGGAACCTCTTAACCTAGGCATAGGAAATGGGCCACTTTCAGCTTATCATACTTACTGCTGTATTAACACAACTTGGTAAGCAGTGCAACATGCCTAAACCACTTCTACTGCTGCTAAGTGTGTCATCATTTCTGCTCTTTTCCTTTTACATTATAATTTATCTAGGCTATTTTCTGAACAGACTGAAAGGTCTTACAGAAATTTTTCCTGATGTTCCTGAACTTGCCATTGGGCAAATTTCTGTTAGTTTTGCCCAACACTTTACTGAGTGTTCTAAACAAGAACTGAAAATTGAAATTTCATTTTATTACAAAATGATTAACCACCAATAACATATTTTGGGTTCTGCAAGCAGAACACAAATTGGTTATTTTAATATTTATTTTTGATAACTATCTAAAGTTGTAGTAATACAAACCGTGAATGAAAAGAAACAAGTCATAGATGCCTTTTTTTCTCATGGGAAATCAAAATATCAAATCATTATCAAAACCAAAAAAACCCCTCCAATTTTCAAACTTGACTATTGTTCAATATTTCATGAAAATTGTACCTAACATCATGCCTGTTGACATACAACGTGTATATGCAGGTTTTCCCTCTTGTCAAGTGTATGCACAATTACCCAAATTTCATGCACAACCACAGTACATGCAAGTATAAACCAGGCATGCCTTTTCATATTCAGTTGTATTTTAAAAGCTTGTTAATAACATTTATAATTTATATCGCTTTTTAACATATTAGCCCGTGGGATATGGTTTCTTTATAACTTTTTTTTTAAATAAATACTTGTATTTGAAGGTGCATTAACAGATCATGTGATATGAAGAAGGGCCGAAGTTTTCAAAAACTTTAATGGCCTGCAGTTTTCACAATGATCTATACATTTAGTATCAAACTGGGAATCCAGATTAGCTGTGTAATTTGCTATCTTCATTTTCAGACAAACAGGGCAAAAACTCGGTGTGTACTCGATCAAAGAACAGATATTTAAATCTCTTCTCTGGCAATTATTTTTTGAAGTGAATTATTATTGAGATAATTCATTCTCTCTTCTCAAAGAAAAACACAATTAGATTCTAAAGTAGTGAAATGCTTTGTTTAATCAAACTAATATTCCAGGCAACCAAAGATTAATCTGTCAGGCAACCTTGAGAGTTAAGTTGGAACTTGAAAGTTCTCTCAATCTTATAAACGAACCTCATTTCTGTTATTTACAAAGCATCAGACGTATTTTTCTTGCAGCCATGCACAAGTCAGATATGCTAGCAAAGTAATTTATTTTATTGAGCTAAAAAAAAGAGAAATCCTACTGTTCAAAATCTAAACATAGAGAGCTATGACAGAAAATTTTGGTGAAGGGGACAAGTTTTGATTGCTTAGGAATGACTTCTGGAATCAACCTCAAGCTGCCTATTCTGGCAAAAGTATCTGTAAGAACTTGAATGCTCTTGCAAAATTCATAGTATCTGGTTCAAACAAGATTAATCCAGAGGGAAATAATGATGATACATAAAGTATATTAAAGCTATAAACAAAGTGAGAATTTTATTTAAATAACAAAATCTCCAGATAGTCTTAAGGTGATTCAGTTACAAATGCCAATAAAATAAAATACCTCCCCAAGAAGGCCTTCTTCAAGGTCTTCTCACCCTTAATGAATCCAGAGGATTCTGAATCTCACAATGTTCTATATAACCAGGGGATTTTATGAAATGCTGTTATTTAACAATATATCTTGGCAGATATTATTATATCTATATATTTTTATTGCAATACACAAGTCTCTCCTTTGTCTATGTAACTTACCTTCATAGTCTAAACGTCTTATCAAACCTTGCAAATTCTTTTCCTTGGAAGAAAAAAGAATCAGAAAGAGCTTCACTGTATATGAAGTTTACATGTTTTGGGTAAGATGTATGAGAACATCCCAGCCGCCGTATGTAAATTTCCCTTTACTCAACATAGAACACATATGTTTAAGTGTGTGATTTCAGACGATACCAGAGAAAACAGTGCTCTTTCACTGGGACTGCCTTAATTTCTGTTTTGTAACATCTACTTACATAATTCACGTTTAGAAAGAGTTTGTCACTTCTGAGCGGTCTCTACTTCCCACTTCAGCTCAGTTCACTGAAACAGAAAGCTCTCAGTCCATGCTTAGCCCTTAGTCAGGTAAACCAATGTTAAAGTCTAGGAGGACTTTGCTTGAAAATGTTTCTGGAACTGTCTCGATAGCATTGGAAGCTAAGCAAGGAGAAGGTAGCTCACCCTTGCTATTTTTGTGTCCCCATCCCCTGTAGTCCCTATGGATATAGCGTAAAGAAAAGCAGAAAAGAATATCTAAATATTTAAATTTTAGAAGTAATTTCAATGTGTTCTTCTTTATGCTTCTATGGTTTTTAAAAACAGGATATTTTATATTTGCTGTTGTCTGAGAATCTTGTCAAGAGCACATTTATAAGAAACACAGCAGTCATTAATCTAGATCTATGTAGCTGCAGAAACTTTAATCTATCTGTGTATTTGCATGTCACTCCTGTCACCTTGCAAATGGCTGAATCATTGATGCAGGCCTTTAAACTGAAGAACGCTAAAAATGAGGCAGAAAGTGCAAATCAAATTTAGAACAGGCATAAAATGCATGTAGAAATGTTTCCCTTTCAAGCCTTTCATGTAAGGCTTTCTGGAATCCATGGATTTTACATTCATGAAATTTGTATCAAGCAAGTTTTACAAACAACTGATCTCCTGTAGCATCCACAAAACTGTTTGGAATCAGAATACAAAATACAGTCTGTAACATACTAAAAACAGAAAAGGCTTTGAAGAGTTTCGAGCGTAGAAATTTTTTCCCCGTAAAAAGGCTCAGACAGTTTCTAGGCAACGTAGCTCTCCTAAACCCCTTTCATGCTCTTTATAGTGTCCCATCAAGTGACCCTGCTAGAATAGACTGGTTAGAGCAGCCACGGGCATCAGAATGATTTCTGCCTGCCAGGCTTGTTTGTTACTCAAGGTTTTTGCAGGATGTCTGCTGTGTAACCTAACAAGCCCCCGTAGGAGTCAGTATCTAAGCTGATTCCCCCGGCAGCCAATCTCTTTGCTACCACTAAAGAAAGTGACTTACTGGCAACTGGCTTGCCTCTCTTCTTCTTTCACGTCACTGCTTGCATTTGCGTGGACACACACAACCCCTGACAGCCTGATGCATGAGATCTTCTCGTTGAATCTCTTCCTCCAGTGTCTAATGCCGGTTTATTGTCTTTGCCAGGGGACTCAGCTGATAGTGGTCTCTGGCTATAGCTGTAGGGTAGGATGCCTAATCTACAAAGATAAAGAAAGAAATTGTGTTTTAATTCATTTCTAATTACAATTCACCAGGCCTGCTGACACCTGTGAAATTGCTTTGGTCACTGTAACATCTCTTCAGAAACGGTGTTACATTATAAACACAGTCTGTTGCACAACTGCAAACTTGATTTATGGCATGCAACAATAATACCTAATGGCCTTACATAGTATATTGTACATCCTTGACAAGCAATTAGATGTTTATGAAGACACTTGTTGCTTATAATTATAATCCTGCTAATTTCCTCATTCCCAAAAGCAACATTAGTGTTTGCTAATGAACTGCAGATTAATTCGCTTTGAATTAGACTCTACCCCCCCTCTGCCCCCCGTGCATACTAGATGGCACTAATTTTGCTTTGGGGACCTTAAACGATTTGTTGTTATGAGACTAGATTCAAATGGCCTGTGCTATTATTATTTAAGAATTTGGTTTACCTTAATTTGAATTCAATTATTCTCTAATGTTCTGAATTTGAGCTGAGACATAATGTGTTAAAAAAGAAAAATAGACAAATTATACAGATCAATACAAATAAATTGAATAAGTGATATGGTAAGAGTCAATCAAAGTGTTGCTGTTTTCTCTGGGGCATCTAATGACATGAAGCTGGTAAACTGAAACAAGCTTGATGGTCTGAGTTCAGTCCGTAATGGTTTAATAGCAATAGCACATAAGCACCAAACACAGTATAACACATTTACTCACATAAGGCAAATCTTATACCTCCTGATTCCATGCCCTTCTTCAATGTCTTTTTAAAACAAAATAATGTTAACAACCCTGATCCTCCTTTTGCTTTGAGCATAAAAATCCTCCTTATCTTTTTCTTTTTCGTCTAAATCTGTGTAATATCTGACCTGAGTATATATGACTAGGATTGACTATTTAGGTTGATGCAAACAACTCTCAGAATTCATGGTTTAAAATAACAGATTCTTGCTTCCAAACTTTGTATCAGCTGCCAACCTCACAATATAATCCTTGATTCACACTGCATGAAAGCTTTCATTCTCTGCCAGCAGCTGTTTGCCGAGCTATTCCTGCCCTCCTCTTCTTTCCTTGGCAGATGATGTGTTAAAAAAGTACTGACTGGGATATGCACCAGCCACAGGGGTACCAAATGGGACAAGAGAACACTCAGAGGAACGAGACAGGACAAGTTCTTCCTCCTCTGTGGGGTTACTTTTAAATACCATAATGAAGGCAATGTATATACTGCTTCAATGAAAGCACTAGGTATGTTTGCACCACCTGCCCTCATTTGGTACTGGCTGTTTTTAAAATCAGATAAGATTTTTTTTTGTTTGTTTAGTTGCATTAATTAAAGAAAGGTGGATTAAATGTGTTAAAAAAAAAAATCCAAATACATAAACCGTGAGCCTACTGTAATCCTGAGGGAGTTCACATACAGTCTACTAAGTAAAAATAATTAAAGCAGTTGTCTTGGTGATTCCTAGTTCTGATTCTTTGGTGGTAAACTTCTTAAAATCCAAGTCACAGCGTGACTGGGGCTTTTTTCTTGAGTAATTATTAGGCAAGCACTTCGAGAATTTGGCCTGCAAGGGCCAGATTTTCAAAACCATTCAGCTCTCACTTATGAGCCAAATGAAGAGGCCAGATTTTCAAGTGCTCGGTATGCAGTGGAATGGTCAGTACCGAATACTACCAAAAATGAAGCCGCTATACAGAGACTCCAAAAAGTGTACTGAGAATGAAGAGGACAGAAGATTGTTTGTTAGTCTCTTTGTTATAAATCAGGCTTCAGGTGTTAATTTTGATGGTTTAGTTATTTGTAAATCATGAAATCAAATGATTTGATGATATTCATGTTAGCCAAGAGAAAAAAGGAATATATGGATAAAGTTCTTTGTATTCAAATGTTTTAAAACTGGAGCTATAACCTTTCATGCAGTTTGTTTTGAACCTTGAATGAATCAAATTTGTGAATGTGAAGTTTGCTGAGAATATCATAAGATTTAATGAATTGTCCTCTGAAATCATTTCAATGCATTTTTGTGCTCTGCCTCTGAAATGATCCAGACACTACTTGTTTATTTTTTTAAAATGGAAAAAAAAATAATTTATTATACACAGGTCTGAAGTTACACATATCACGACAGATTTAGATTCTTTGGACCTAAACTTTTTATCTGAAATGACCTCTTACATGGAAATAAAAGATTGTCACAGGCAGAAGTTGTATTGTCACACAGGTAGGTTCAAATGAAAATAGCTATAAAATGCTATTCATTGACAGTGACATATTTTGTGAAGCAAAATCCATAACCATCATTAAACATTCAAAACATTCTGGGCAGTTATCATTCTTGTGAATTTTTTAGGCTTTTTGAAATTCACATAAATTATTAAAAAGAAAGAAAATCATTTTAGTCAATTAAATTGAGTCTTGAACAAGTGAAGATCCAGTTGAATGGAAAGCATAATGTAAGCTACAGGTAAAGTCAGAAGAAAAATCTGAATTAACACTTTTATTTGCATTGGAGACATACCAAAACCTACAAATAGGTGCCTCTAGTATCAGGTCTTTTGCATAGTTTCATAACTGAACATGAGAGGGGTGAGATGTATATTTTAACTTTCTGAAAATATGTAGTAAAAAAAATCATTTTCCAAGTTTTCCATTTCAATGTGTACCATAGAACATCAAAGTGATGGAAAAACAGTTCTTAAGCTAATCACACAAATTCATATAAATATTCAGAATATATAGTCACTGCGATGGTGGGTTTTTTATGAAATCAGGGAAAAATAAAAATAAAATAGACAAAAAGTTAGATCTGTGTAGGAGACTTACCTTTCTCTGTAACAACTGATAGAAATGCTACTGACATCTCAGAATAATGTGTAAGGCATCTTGTATGTAAGCTGAGCTATCTATCTTTGCAGCATATGCTTCTGGGGGGGTTGCTTTATCCTCAGTGAGTTTCTTTTAAGTAGTTTTGCCTGCAGGGAGCACAGTCACCGTCACTGTGCAGGAGGTGAAGATTTTACTATGTGCCTGAAATTTGAAAGTGGTGAGTCATCACCCTTCACAGGTTTTTATAGCATAATTGCTCAGTGGCAAGTGTATGGAAAGAGTTTAAAGAACAGTGTGGAAGCGACACATATTTTCTGGATTTGCACACAGGAAAACAAAGACAAAAAATTTTTCAAGTTACTTGCAGTTATTTGAAGGGGAAAGTTCAGAAGGAACTCTGCTGAATAAGTTAAGTCAGTCAATCATAGAATTCTCAGTCCTTAACTGATGAGGATGATGTCATATGGATTATACAAAATTCTTCTGAAACTTTGCTAGAAATATTTTTATTTCATGAGATTCATGGTGTTAGACACTGCCTATGCAGTAGAAGACATACCCATATTTGTTTTCAGGTTGCTGAATAATACCAAGTTCCTAACTGGTATTCACACTGGGACCAATTTACACAGGAAACATAACTATTAATTCAACTTTCCTTTTTACAGATGTGAACAGAGACTGCTCTATCGATAGGTAAATATTCAACTGTTTTCCTATTTCACCCATTTTAACTTAAGGATTTGGACTAGTTTTCGACTGAGAATTGCTGTATTTATTCTGAAAGAAAAAGCATGTTCTGGATTCACAAGCAACAAATGGTACTGATTTGGTGTATTCACTGTTACTAATTTTGTTGTTATTCCTTAGTCTATAGTTTATGGCTATTCTTGTTCCAAATGTCATGTTTGGAAATCTCCTTAAGCATATTGTATTTGAAGAAAACAAGCAGCAAATGAGCAAAGGAATTAATGGGCTTTTTGCAGCTACTCTGTATCTCACTTTTCAAGGAGCAGTCAAATCAAAAAAGACTCTTCACCAATGCACAATGGACAACAGTACCTTATATTAGTAGGTTCTTCAAATTCAGTGTAGATTTACCAGCCAGGGCTTACAAACATTATAGAGAGTGGCATGATCTTGCTCAAAAGAGGCAGAGATTCTTTTATTTTGTTTAGGGACAACAGAAGGAAATTATACCCATGTGACACCATCATAAGCATCTTTAAAAGGACTTTCCAATATTTCTGGCTACAGATTTCTGTTGGGAAGAACCAAGTTGGATGTCTTTACCACAACGATTAGACATGATGAAATGTAGTAATGACAAACTATACTTCAAATTCATGAGTTATAATTAGTCAGATGTGACTCATAAGACTAAAGTGTAGCTACTAAACACACCAAGTGACTCAGGCATTAGACTACCTCGGTTTTAGATATCCTGACACTTAATAGTGTCTGCAGCCCCAAAGGAGATTTTCTGATTTCTCCATACAATATACAGAAAACTTACAGAAGCCAACAATCTGAATGGAGAATTAGCTAAGCCGGTCTTCAAGGACTTAGACCTCGGTCCTCTTAGAAACTCAGAAGGCTCACTCTGCCTGAGCTCACTTCTTATGTGTGAAGAAGGTCCTTAAGCACAGTCATACATTTAGCACAGAAAAATAAAAAAGAACTTCCTAGTATTGTTTTTTACCCAATATCCAGTGGTCAGGATGACAACTTGGAAGGTGAGACAA
Source organism: Phoenicopterus ruber ruber (assembly GCA_009819775.1). Lineage (NCBI taxonomy): Eukaryota > Metazoa > Chordata > Aves > Phoenicopteriformes > Phoenicopteridae > Phoenicopterus > Phoenicopterus ruber. The sequence continues at coordinate 32,877,568 of CM020219.1, read as the reverse complement.
CTCATTTTAAAATCCCTCATCTACTTCCTGTTTGGAAAACAGATTCTAACACAGGAGTTCTACTCCCTAGATAAATGCTCTAAGCACTAAGCTGCATTTAATTTCTCCTTTGAGGTTGTGAGCATTTCATACAACATTGAGCATTTTTAAACAGAGGCAGCTGAGAGTCCTGTCCTACAGAATACCATGTTATGCAATAGAAGCAAGTTTCCAGTACAAGACAGGAACGCCAAATTCCTTCTTCAGGTCATAGCAATAAGGGACATCATTGATTTCCTCAAGGAAATTTCCAATATTAAATGAATGAGTAGGAAGGCATCCTTCTCCCCACATTAACTTTCTGCACTCTGTGAGGCAGAGCACAACTTCAAAACACAAGGAAGATACACAAGTAAAACATTTGCTTGACATCCAAAGAAACTTCTTAGAACTAGAAGGGTAATGCTCATTGTGAGAAACATTTAATATAGATATCTGGAGATGTTTAACAGTAAGAAATGTATGCATCACTAGGATTAGGCTCCAGCTGCCAGACGTGAGGCTCTGTTGACTTCAGTGTCAGACTCAGAAACCAAACTAGGAGATGAAACTAAATCCACAAGTCCTCCCCAGCCACTCAAAAGAGGTGATTTAACAGAACTTAACACTTCCATTTTACACATAAAAAATTATTAAACTACACAGTCATCTTGCTAGTGAAAAAAGTGGTTAGATCTTTGCAGAAAGATAAGAGAAAATAGGAAAGGAAATGTGATACACAGTCTTGTTTGTTTCTGTTCTTTTGTATGTACTTAATCTAACCAAGCTGTGATCTCCACTTTTGAAAGTGTCAACAATAAAGTATTTGTGTCAGCTCTCTCTGTGCTGGATCTTTGCTTTTTCTTGGATTTTGAGTAAAGAACATAACTTAAGTCATCTTATTACACATTTCCAAATAAACTATGGATTTTGGAGACACTATATATTTTTTGTCTCCTGTCACTGGTTTCTAGAGCTGGCTGAAGATTAATTTAATAAAACATGGATTGTTTAAAAAAAATGTATAATAAATAATGGCAAAAATCTGTCAAGTAATGAATTCTTTAATGAGATCCAAAAGATAGATTTAGGAGTAAATATTTAGTCAGTTTTACAGATTCTTTAAAATTATAACAAAGAAGATTAATGTCCAGGGGAGGGATAGGTAAAACAAAATAAGACTCTAGCTTTAACAAATATTGTACATGAATAATATCAAAGCAAATATTTTATGCCTCAGACTGTGGCATATCTTATTTGCAGGATGGTAGGCATGTGCAAATCTCATCTTCCTAAAGCAGGATATATAGTAGTAGCAGTACGATTAAATTCAAAGTTTTGAGAAGAAATGTGTTTGAATTATCAAGCCATCTAATGAGTGTTATTCATAAAACAGTATTCTAGGGTATAATTAAACCAAAATCTAGATACTGTAGGGAAGCCACTGCTTTTTTCAAGAGGTTGACTAATTTTCTTATCTTGTAAGAAATTTCCATTATTTTAATATTTTGCATTCAATGAATAATGGATTCAAGAGAGTTATAAATAATGGACAATTAAATTTTGAAAGTAAGAAATGTGATATTAACAAAATACAAGGTACTCATTCCAAAGAAAACTGTTAAAACATAAATGCCAAAATCCCGTTAAGATTGCAGTCATGGTAATGACTAGTCTTCCAGAAGAACAGTTCTAATAAGCCATCTTTTTTTCCTAGTAACTGTTGGTTTAGGCCTAACCTAAGTCTATAGGAGGTAAGACTATTCAGGTTCTAGCTGCCTTTCCCCCCCCGTGGGATTGTATAACTTTCCTTTCCATGTTTACAGATAATGATTACTTTTCTAAAAATTTTATGTATTAGAATGTGTTCTCTGCCTCTATCTGTTAAAATTCATATGTCTTAAGGCCAGTCAAGACTCTTCTGACTAATTTCTGATTTTTAAAGGAGGAAAATATTAAAATCTGTATTTTCTAGGACAAATAAACCCATTTTAACCAAACTTTCATTGCTAGCTGAACCTTTGGTCTATCTTAACTTCCTAATTAAAACCAAAGGAAGAAAAATTGCAAAATATAAATAGTTCCTAACTAAGGAGCATTTACGCTTTCTAAAACAGTGTGCAATTAATAATCTGTATAAAGTGTTCCAAACAGGAAACAGAGCATCACAGAACACAACTTTTGGTTAGGTCACTCGACTTTAATTGAGAAAATAGAAAGAGAAAGCTTTAATCCAGATTTTTCCTTGTGTATCTGAGTGAGCTAATTATATACTTTAACCCACTTAATGTATTTCCTTTTAAACTTTATCAGCACTTGATGTCAAAAAAAAAAAAAAGGACAAAAAACCCCACCAGAATTCCATGTTCACATCACTTTCCCTCATTTATTCAGATACAAACCTATATGTAAATAAACACCAAAGTCATTGCTATGACATTAGCTTTTGCTCAAAGCCCACATGGAATTTTTTCTCTCAGCAGGCACTGCTCATGGGTCAGGGAGCTGGGAGTTTCAGGGAACCCTCACGGGGGCTGGCAGGGCAGGGCTTCCCCCAGCAACCCCAAACATGGAGCAGGGCAGGCTGAAGATCTGCCGGAGCAGCCAGGAGTCCAGCTTACCAGTCAAGCCCATAGCAATGAGATGCCTCCAATGTCAACGAGGGAGGTCAAGTCAGGATCAGAACCAAGTAACAATAAGCAAGTTCTGACTAAGTCCAGTGCGAGTCCATAGTAATGCGACAGATCTGGGATGAAGGCAGTCTGTGGGGCTAGGACAAGGTTGGGGCGTACTTGACCAGCACTGGTATGGCTACAATGCTGCTGCAGTACAGCCTTAGTGAGAGCTCAGGCCAAAAAGTGTCGTGCTCAGAGTCTTGTTAATGGGCAAGGGAAGCACATCACACACACACACGTATATATGCAAAGCCAAGCATTTGTTATTAGTGTAATGGAAATCTTAACTATCTAATTCAAAGGTCATCACTACTGTAGACCTGATTTTACAAATGAAACGAACATTATTAAAGAAAAACAAAGAATAACAATGCAGTTAGAGTACTTGTATACAATTTTAACTGCTGCTATTGATGTAACATACACGCTTCGTTTCTATCCCTTTTCCTCATGTTACACTCATCCTTCCGCTACTCCTTTGAGTCCTAAGGTTGGTATTTCCACTCTGGTCATGGTTGAGGGTGTTACGGCAAGTTGTCAGCATTTGGAGTCCTTCACTGTGAAGAATACGGTCTTCATGACGATTTTTTCTTCCTTTCCTTTTTTCCCCTTATATGTACACACACACAGTTTGTCAACATGCATTTACATCTTTCTCTGTTTTCATTGGTTTGTCACTCCAGATTACATCCAGAGTTACTATATTTGATGCTCTTCATGTATGTTAGATACTATCATTTATTTGGCTGTTCGTTCCCTCGCTTGCTCTCTCTGGAACTTGCTGTTCTGAGATAGCTGCTGGGGAATATTCCTGTTCCCTGACTGCTGCTTGGGATGGACTGTATTGGTTGTTGGATGGTGAGAAATTGTTCATTTTATGTATTCTATTATCCTTATATGTTGTTATTATTATCATTATTAATATATTTTTATCTTTTTCTTTGCTGTCCTGGTGAGCTGTTTTTATCTCAACCCATGAGTTTTCCTTTCTCTCCGATTCTCCTCCCCACCCCACTGGGTATTCAGGTACCATCTGGGGTTAAACCATAACAGTGTGTTATCTATTTTTTTCAAAATGTCTTTTGTATAATCTTGTATAACATTCTCATAAGCAAAATAAAGAAAAATGGTGGACATGAAACTGTGGTTGGCTGAGCCCTTAGCTGAATGAAAAGGAGAGAATACTAAAATGAGTTCTATCATTATGTCTCCTGGGTTTGAGTCTTACAACCTAGGTAATGGACTAGATATTTAATAAATCATACTTGTGACATTGTAATAGTAGGGGTAGCGGGTTCTTTTGGATTCGTTCCAAATAGGGAATATTTTGTATTTGAGAGAATACTTTGACTTTGGAAAGTTAAAATGACCCATGAATTCAGGCAACAATGTGAATTTTGAAAGAGGTTCACACAAAAAGATAAGAATACTCCTGACACAAAGTAGTATATATTTGGGAAACAGTTCATTCTACTTAGCGTTGGTAGGTCTCAGCTGGAATATTTTGGGATGCCACATTTTCAGAAGAATTCGTCATACTGAAGGAAGTCAAAAGGAGAACAACAGAGGGGAAGACATTTGGAAAACATCAACAATAAGACAATAAAATGCAAATTTTAGTAAGAAAATATAAGGTTTGTAGTAATTAAAAATCTATGGTGGGCTTTAGTTGCTTAAACATTGATGTCTAGAGTGAATTTAAACAGCCCATGTGTCCTGCTTAGCTTCCAGTGACTGTCTCGAAAGGACATGCATCTCCTGTAGGTCCAGGGTCGTATCTGTTAACTTTGTAAGGAAATCCTAAATGTTTTAGAGGATCTGAAATGACACAGATGTCTGTAATTTGGACACATGGTTGTCTCTACAGTTGTTCAAAAAAAAGATGATAAATACAAAAAATTTGAAGTAGTTTGCAACCACACAGACTTCAATGACAAAGAAAAAAATAGATAAAGCTATGGAGCCATCTTAGAGTCAGTGCTTCTGGAATTCTGTTTAACAGAGGTTTGCTTGTTTGTTGGCTTGTTTTTTGGTTTTGTTTTTCTGCGTGTTTTTGGTTTTGCCTTTTTTTTTTTTTTTAAAAAAAGACACCTTTAAACAAACATCTTTTAGAAGTCCAAGCACTCTTTCAGTTGTCCAGGTACCCCTAATCTTACCCAGAATAGAACAACAAATTCGGTGATATATTGCAGGTTTCCTATTCATGTTAGTCTGTGATTTCCATCTGGAAATTAATCTCATGTAACCGACTGATTAAATTAAAGTTTAATATTATTTTCCTTGCCATCTCATGACAATGACTGTTGAGCTTCCAGCAGTTCTGGCTTTGAAATTGGAGCGAAATATTTCCTCCAAAAATTTCTTCTAAAATTAAGCAGAAAATAATATGAAGCATACACCTGACAAGCATCATACATAAAAATGTTACCCTGCTGAGGAAAAAACAATTCACATTTTAAAATATATACTGCTGATTGCTTAGCAAGAGTAGGATTTAAGTAGTAAGCTTTAAGCTTAAGCCTTCTTACATATACATCCAATTATGCTGAGAATAGAAGGAAATCAGGTGTTCCATAAATAAATAGACTTAAAGAGAGAGGAATACAAACCAGGGAGGAGAGGGGGGAAGAAAAAAGAAATAAATGGAGCTTCCTGTGGTTTCAGGTAATCATTTGTCTTCCAGTGCTTTTCATGATTCTTATCAGGGAGTATAGCTCCAAATCTTGCTGCAACAGCTTTTGTTCAGATGGTAATTTAGTCTTCTTTTCAAATTAATGGCATCTGGGTGCAATAACTCTCCAGGTAAGTTTTCCTGAAATGTCTTTTATAGCTGTTGCTTTAGCATTACTTGAAACAAAAACTGTGGTATAGAGAGTATGGGGTTGTTCATGTGTTTGTAAATTAAGACAAAATTAAATTTAATTTCAATAATTTCACAGAATATGAAACTGCCCTAGCAGTGGAAAGATCTAGGCTGAACAGAGCTAAGAGATCAGGGGAAAATCTGATTGATATGCCTCAACGTTCTGTTTAGTAGCAGCGTGTATAGTCTGCACCATCTATGGGTTAGGGAATGCTGGGATAAATCTGCCTGTGGCCTTCCACTGCACTAAGCAAAATGTTGACTGAATTGAATGTTTATCCTCTCCAGAGGTCTTCTGTGCCAACGAGCACAGTACTTATATGTGGCGGGAGTTTTGGGTTTTTTCTTATTGACTTGATCATGAAGAGTTATCCCACAATATACAGGAAAATGCTCTGTCGTTGATGTGTATTGCACACGTAATAACTCTGTGAAACTGTCTTGTTAATATATTTATGTTATTAAGAGGCTCTCAGGAAAATACCTGTGTGTGCTCTGGGGAACACAGTTGTGATTCCCATCTCAACAGTCTAGATAAGAGTTTTATCAAGCAAGCAGACTTTTCTAGAGAAAAGTCCAAATACCTTGTAGAGAGTGACTTCAGAATACAGAGAAAACAAGTGTTGAACTCACTTACACTTTTCCTAAGTTTTTTACTCATTCTGGAATCACTGGGCAATTAAGAGTTATATAAAACAAGGATCCTACCTGGAAAAACAGCTTCCCAGAAACTGGTTTTCAAACTGTCTCTCGGCTTCAGAACTGAACTTATCCTCAGAAACAAGATTTCCAAGATCAGGCACCAAATCAAACCTGACTGTAAGTGAGCAACATATGCAAATGTGTCAATACATATAAACATGGCAATTACCGGCATGCAATTAAACAATAGCCACACACCACAATAAGCTTGTATAGAAAATGTGCTACTGTTCCCTTAGTGATGATTAGGTGAAAAAAACCCCAAAAACCTCAGTCACCTCACCTCTGTCATCTCAGTATTCGTTTTTAAGAGAAATCTTAATAAAAAAATCAAAACAAACCACCTTCAAAAGATTAGGCTGGAAAATAAAATAACATCATCAGCTCTCCAAAATCATAAACTCTAGAGATAATAGTTTCATGGATAATGAAGCCTTCCTCTCATCTTTCTCTTTTAATAGAATTTTGGTATCAACTCTTTTCTTTCAGACGGCCTGATTAACGTATCCTGCTACATTCACAGCACTTGTTCTAAAACTTTGTACTCAGCTTTGAAGAGTGTTTCTTCAATTTCTGATAGCAGAAGAGCTTACAGATCCAAGCTTGCTTCTTTTCTCAAGCTATACCAATTGATCTAAAAAAAAATACTATATCTTCCTACAAGATTTACCTTATTTATATCCTTACACTGTCACAGCTGCAATCAATATAATCGACTTAACGCCTAAGTTATGGTAACATTAAGTGAATGACCATAATGTCTTTTTAATGCATTTAGTTAAAGTTTAAACAGTCTTTGTTTTTCTGAATATATCTGCCTCCAGTAGTTCTAAGACACCTATTCCTGTTATATTAACTATATTAGTCAACATTTTTAATATATTAATCTTCCCCAAACCCTTTTCAGATAAGAAAGTGCTGATTTTATGGGTTTAAATCAATGATACATGAAAGATGTCAGTGATTTGCTCAAGTTTACCTAAAAAGCCTCTATGGACAAAAGCACAATGAGAGGCTCCTAAACCCTAGATGATTCTTCTAACCTGTAGAAATATCCTTTTGCTCATTTATAAATGTGGATAAAAAAGAAAAAAAATCCATCTTATGTTCAAGAAACATGCTTTTCTAGTGTAATAGGTATTCTGACTCAAACCTACAGCTCATTTTAAATTGTAAATCGTATCCAGATCTCACTTCAGATTAAAATAATGTGGCACCACTGAATTACACTGCAGTAATTCCTCAAGGGTACTTGGTCATGATTCTTCTAGTAAAAATATCTAAATTAGATCAAGGATTCAGTTTTGCTCACAGAAGTGCAGTTGCTTTGGCTGACTTTGTGCCAAATTTGGGAAGCAAGGCACATGCAAATGGCTCAACTTTGCTCCTGTATATAAATGTGAAGTTCCTTGGAAGTTCACCTTTCTCAGCCAGAACTGAAAATCTTTTGAAATCTAGAACTATACCAAAGAGGTTTCCTTTTTTGAACATAAATGAACTGCACCCATCTATGAGGAGTTCACCTATTAAATAATCACAGTAAGGCCTAAAAAAATAGAAAACTAATGAATTTAGTTAAATAAGGAAAATATAAAGAAAAAAATTGAATTTTCCAAGTTGCAAATTTCAAGTTTATATTTCAAGCAATGTTCCTGCAGATAACATATATCGGAGATAGTAACTATTCCAGAATGGGTTCATGAATCTGGATGAGCCTTGTAAATGTTCTCATATTTTCATTAACTGTGACTGTATTGACAGCAAAATTATCCATCGTGACCAGCAGATGACTATGCAACAATTCAGTATAAGAATGATGCAAAGACATGAGGTCGAAATAAAAACAAGTATCTGTAGGACATGTTTCTGTAGGGCTCTGCACTTCAAAACAGCCCTATGAAAGTATCAGTTTTAAATAATAATTAATAGAAAAATCTCATTCACAGCTCTTAAGTAGATAAAAATTATGAATCTGATTTTTTTCACTGATGTTGTAGTCAGCTAATGAAAGAAAGATGAAGCTCTACAATTTATTTCTTAGGTCAAGTCATAACATTTCCTGAATTATTTGACTGAATGAGAAATAATAGACATCTGAGTTGCTGATTGACTTTTTTTTTAATACGTGATACATTACCTAACATTTACTATTTTGGCAAGTTTTGTAGTTCAGTGGCTGATGCTTTACATCAGACTAATAAGGATACTATTAGCAGTTTTAAAACAGTGGTGATTAAGTAATGCTGCTGAAAGATGCAAGTTTTAAAAATAATCCAGAAAAATCACAAAAATTGATTTATTAGCCCTTGCTTTCCTCCTTCTGTACCTCAGAAGCCATTGCTGCAAACCCCTGGGCAACTCATTACCACTTCCCTAAACAGAAGCAAAGTCACCAAGCTAATGGCATAAGTTTTTTCTGCTTCAACATTCCTGAAATACAAATTTATCCAAAGGCCACTAGTCAGAGAAATTCTCTTTCTTATAAAACATAGCTTAAGGGGATAAAGCATCAGGTCTTAGTAGTGAGGATTTCTGTCTGCAACTTGAAATTGTTTATCTTCTCTTTTCAGTAAAATTCTAAATTCTTTATTCCAGATGGTCAGTTATAGAACTTAATTTACAAAAACAATTATGTTGCCGTGTTAATTAAGCATAGGTAGGTGGTCTTTAAAAGGGCATTTTGTGCTGGTTTTCCCCCTGTCCTACAGTTTTGAGCCCTATGTAGAGTGGTTTAAAAAAAAAAAAAAAAAAAAGCCAGTGAAATTGTTTCCATTGCAATCAGTGAGTTTTTGAACCAGGGCCACTTATGCAAATGAAACAAAACTGAGTGAGCCATTTGCAATGCATAATTTAGCTAAAAATGTTAACCTCTCCTTCTGTTCAAGGCTTATCCACAAGCAGATCACACGTTCCTTGAATTTATTTCTATTTAGACATTCTTTCTGGGGAAAAAAATAATTACTCTAGTGGCTTTAAAATCACAATTATTCATGAGTATTTGGTAACATGTATTTATAGTTGTGTCTGGTAGTAAGTACAGATTTATTTATTATTTCTATTTCTAATTCAAATCATGGGGTTTAAAATATTTGCAGCTAAAATTCTGTAACATTTTCTTTAAAGAGAGAGTAGGACCTGTTTGTCTTATTCTTAATATTTTCGGAACCAGATTACAGGTAGTTGCTCTGTCTGATACTGTAAAGAGCTTCCAGAAAGGGGATTTTTCAAACTGCCTGTACTTTAAGCCTTCCTATTTCCACAACAATTGGAACATACGATCTAATTCCGTTGAAATTGGTGTATCTATCTGGCTTGCCCTTGTGAGAGGTCTTTTACAGACAGAATTGTAAACACATTGTTACCTACGGGCCCTTCACACGCGGAGGAAAACTTGCTGACCATGCCCAGACCTCGCTGGGAGCCCTGTGACCATGTTAGCACACTGTAAATGTTAATATCATAGAGCCCATCTCTCGGCTCTGATTTCTGACAGACTGGGCAGCATAGCGACGCAGCCTCCTGGTGTTTGGGTTGTAAGACTCGGTGAGTTTGCGTCTGTTCATGTCATGAAGTGTAGCTCATCTGCAAAAAAAAAGGTGCCAGATATATTCCCTAGAAGCCCACCTTCTAGTACAGGAGACTATGTTGTTTGGATAACAACATATGGGAGCAGCATTTTCTTAGTTTTCTTCCATAAATGCAGGAAACGGGAAGTGCAACTCAGTAGGTAGGGCTTTGGCTTATTGGAAGACTAATATTTTCCTGTCATAATAATAGCTGCAGAAGACTAAAGAGAAACAATTATTCTCAGTAAATTATAAACATATTCTGCCATAGAATGTTTGTAATTAGCTGATATCGTGTGATTTTGAATAAGCGATGTCTTAAACTTATGAGTATTTAACTGCAATGAAGAAATGTAGATATTCTAGTATGTTTATTGGCATGAAAATTGTAGTGCCAATAAAGCTAACGGTTTATAAAAGAAATAAAACAAGAGAATAATAGAAACACCAATTATAGCAGGATAATTATGTAGATTGTTCTCAACATAATTAACTAAACAACATAAGACATTGATTGGCTGTTATCCATAAGCAATAAAAAATTAACATATAAAGTTTTAAATAGAAAAAATGGAACTACATTATAAGCACCCATTTTAGATTTAGTTCCTATAAGGGCAGAATATTTCCGCTGCATCTTACTCAGCATCCCGTTCCCAACTGCTATTCCCTTGGGTTCCAGTCTATATCACACCAACAAGGCTTAAATTAGTGAAGATGTGAATATGCTAAAAGCAAAAAGATCCCAAATGAAGCTTATTTTATATTCATTAGACTAAGCCTTTTGGATTTACTGTATTCCATTAAAATATTTTTTAATCTCCAAAATGTGTTATGTATTCCTACCAAATGGAATTAACCTTCTTATCGAGGCCAACGTCAGTTATTGCCAAATGATTTTGGTTTTTAGTAATTGATTAGTTTACCGACAGAAGCATGTTCTCCTACTGTCTAAGGCAGGAAAGTTTCTTAGTAACTATCACACACCCTTTATCATCAAAGGGAACAAAAATTTTATCTTACCTTTGTTCCTGAACTACAACACCAATTCTAATAGCATGTGCCTTGAAATGCCACAAAGCATGAAGCTTTTAGGCCTTGCTTCTGGTTTTCTCACATTTTTATACATTATATCCGACACTTTCTTTAATATACATATATGTGTATTTATTCAGCCTTCCTTCCTATAAGGAATAATCCCCATCCCTTGGGAATGCACTGAGAATAATTTCCTAGCTCTAGGAAGCTAAAGGAGTTCTACTTGGTAAAACACAGCAGTGCTTTCCCTTTAAATGTTTGTGTGAACCGTCAGAGAATTTAGTTTGCTCCTGTAAGAAAACATGTATGATCAGTTGACTCTTACAGATTCAGGATTGCAGAATGCAGATGGAATGGGAATAAAAAGAAGCAGAGGGGAACGGAGAGGTGTCCTCTATATAAGGCATTTTCAGGGAAAAAAAATCTCAATTTGACCTGAGGACTGAATGTTAAATGAATTTGGATTTTTATATTAAGGCAAATTTAGAAGATTACTTCTACTGGGGATATGGAACTGAACAACCTAATTCGGTTCCTGTGGTAAGACTCAAGAATTGACTGCATCCTGTATTAACTTAATGATTTGATTGCTGAATGTATTAATTCAAGGGTCTGTGATTTAATTCAGTCCTGCATCTGAGCTTGATTTTATGATTATAATATCTAATTTCTTGGACTAATAATTGACAGGGGTTTGGATTTATGGTGACTGGCTTGCCATTATATGATACCACTTTCTGCGTAGCTAGTGAATTCTGAAATAACACTCTATGCACATGTAAACTTGAGCACAGTGGTCATAAAAGTTGTGAAAACCAAGACCTTATAACTCAGTTCCCACAAACAGTAAACCCACTATTTTTAAATAGTTGTAAGTTGTAAACACAATAGCATCATGAACATAGTAGAAACAATCTATAAATCAGAGTTAATATTTTTTAAATTATTTGCCTGTTGCACCTTGCATGAAAACAATATAAAAAGGAGAAACAAAATTATGCAAGTTTTCTGCTCTTCTCTGTTAGAATACTTTATTAATATTCAAATAACATACGAGTTTGCCTTCAGATTTTTCCAGAAATTCTTCTCTTTTTGGTATAAAATCTTGTATGGCAGTAAGAAATGTCAGAGCTAAAAACATAGTTAAAAGCTTCATACTTGGATTGTCAATTTATTCTTTTCTGCAGAGACTGAATGTAAGGGTCTATACTTTTAGTCAGTGATGTTGACAAAACTGACATATAAATGAAACAACTTACAGCTGAGATTCTGTGTGCATTTGACAAGCTATAATGGAATTGTTTGCAAAGTTTTATTGAAATCCCTGCTTCTACTTATCTTTGTTAGCACAGCTACAGAAATCTGCGATATAATATTCCTCTATAAACTAAACTAACTAAACCAGAATTAGACAAAGAGAGGAAAAGAAAATAACATATTTTATTCTAAAGGAAAAATGGTTTTGTAGGCAAATTTTTATACATTATTACTTTGACTTTTGTAACAATTGGTTTGGGTCCATTTCTTTAAGAATGCCTAAAACTTGCAAGAATCTATAATGGAGAATGTTGAATAATTTCCTTTCTCTCTTTTGTCAGGAAGGGAATTTCCATACATTTGTGAACTTTAACCCAAACGCTTCTTCTTAACAACTGACAGGGTAGATTATCATTCCTAAGTGCTTTGTTCTCTTTTGCTGTATGATGCATGATGAAAAAGTTCAGAGCAGTCTAAACTGTGTGTGCTCAACAAGGGACTGAGTTCATACAAGATGCTAAGCACTAATTCTCAATCCACCAAAATGTTTAATTTATTCATAAGGTAAACATGCGATAGGCCTCCAAAGTCAATTGAAATCATATGCTTCTATCCATAGGTCCCCACCAAAAAAAGCTAACTGGAAAATATCAGGGAAAAAAGTCTTATCTTGAATTAAATTATATTTTCATATGCATATTTTATATTGGTTTTCATATGACTCCAAAAGTTCCTGTGACCTTGCAGTTAGTGACCAACTTCAAAAATACCATAAAACAGAACTGTCATGACGATAATGATACAAATGTGTAAGTACAGCAAAAACAGCTGAAAGGAAAGAAAAATTTTAGAAAGTTTAAACAAGTTTTCTGAGAAATGGGAAACAAATTGTTTCTGCTCATTGGAAGTCTAACTGCACGAATATTTATGTACTTGCCTTTCATGATGATGCAAACTAAATGATACAGGAAATCAAAATATCCAGAATGTGCCAGTACATATTAAACTATTCCATGACTCAGCTGAAGTTGCTAATAAACCTAGAAGTTTAAGATACCTACAGGTAAAGAATACATTGCAGCAGTGAATTTAACATCCTTTTCAAGAGAGAACAGCCCGAGTCAGTTGGTCTTTTATAACCCATTACTGTCTGCTGTCCATTACCTTACACCACCTTCTCTCCACACTTAAACCTCTGCACTCCTGAAGAAAATGACTCATGCCTTGACTCCAGAAATTAATCTAAATTATTAAATTATCTGAAATTGGCTCATTTAAAATCCATGTCATATTTAAATTGTTTCATTATTTTTCAGAAAATTGAGATCTGTGTACTTACTTGAAAACCGTGCAATGATGTGGGATATTCATCACAAAATGTCACAGTGTGGATAAGACCCTACCTAAATGGCAAGAAAGCCAAAAGGAGATGAACAAAAGATAATCGCTATTTCAGACAAAACCCCAACAATTTCTCAAGGTGAAAGTTTTAATGATCTATTTTATGCTGCTAAAGTCAAACTAGACAAAAAAAATCTATGTTAAAGAAAATCAAAATGTATATTGCTGGATTTTTTTAGGAACAGGCGAACATTTTTTAAAGCTCTATTCACAATGTTAACTGAACAATTCACTAAACACATTTGATTGTTTTGTAAAATACAGAAGAACAAATTATATTTCATTGTTTAATTTTCAAACCATTCAACACAATTGCTTTTAGATTAAGTCAGTCTCCTCATGTTAATAAAAGGTATGTGCCAAATCCTAAATCCTATCATCCTTTGTGGCTAGCTGACTGCATGCTTAATATCTTTCCTTAAGCATTTTCTAGTTCTATTTCTATCCAGTCTTGCCTCACAAGGTTGTGCTTCATGACGAAAGCTCCTATGTAAGTAAAAATATATCACCTTCAACCGAGGAAGCTACAGCATTTAAGAGGAAATAGAAAGAGTAAGATGTATGTCCTTTTAAATAAAAGTTCTAAATTCGGAGCTGTTCATCGGAGTTTGGGTGAGAGGCTTCCATTGAGTGGGGGAGGAAGAAGTTTTGCTTTCTTTTTTTTAAATGAACATTTTAAAATTATTTTCTTAAATGGTTTTGGACAAATGAAGGGAAAATGAAAATACAGAAGCCTGAAAACAAAGAAAAAATTTCAGGAAATGTTTATAAACACAAAACAAATAGCAAAAAAAAAAGGGTATTAAAAAACCATTTCATCATTTCTCCACATTCATTCAGTCCTGAAAACTGTTTTGGCTACATCACTGATAGAACAGAGGAGGATTTTAAGAAAGTAAGCAAATGTGTTTATCCTTTTATCTTACTTTAAATATATCAGAAGCAAAAATACATTTTCCTTCTCTATGCTTTGATTTCCACAATAGCTACTGTCTGAAAAAATGGATCAATATGAAATCGCCACTGGAAAAGCTTCTGGTAACGGTACTAAAAATCCCCTGTACCTGAAAGACTCGCTCTCCCTCGCTCTCTGTCCAGACCTGTCGGGTGCCGAAACAGTGGTGGTTACTGGAAACCCAGCTCCTTTGTAATCAAAGGGAGTTTTCCCACAGGCTTTGACAAGGCCAGGATTCCACCTTATAAATTAAGTCAAATATTTATGAAACTCTTCAGAAATTTCAACTCTTCCACATGCTTTTGGGATCCTGAAAAGTCCCAAAATGTGCACAGCAGGAATGTAGCTCTCTTTATTAGAAAGAACTCGTATCTGTTTACTTTTACAAAATGCCAGCTATACCTGAATTTTCTTTCAGGTATTTGCTGCTTCTGGCTGCTACCGTCTCCTGTTGTGTCATGCTTTTCTTCAGAAGACACTTACTAGTGAATAACTTAAGTATTTGAATATCAGCTTGACGTGAGCTTTATATTTTTAAGACGTGTTTTCTATAATATTTATAAGTGTGTTCATCAAGACAGCAGTGCTCCATTGCAGGGGATCTCTCATTATTATAGTCACAAACTAACGCTGAAGAAACGTATCAAAGATTTATCCCAGGGTTGATACATCCAGTTGGGAGTCTGGAGAAACAAATTTTTTCCTGCTGTGAGACAGAGAGGAGGGCAACTTAGATGCTGGATGTGATTTGAAATGCCTTGCTGTGCTGGTTGTCCACCCAGCTTGCCTGAACTTTTTGAGTGATTGTGCTGCTATGGGTGCATTTCCTACATTCACAGATGATACAGAGGCAGGAAAAAAAAATGCTTCAGACTTTTGTACAGTGATAGGTCTGATTCTTTAAATTAGTACACTTTCTCATGCCACTTTGCCCCTGCTTTACTGCGCTAGTCTATCCTAGACAGCAGCAAAGAGTACACTTCCCAACTAGTCCTTCCCCTCAAAGCTTGTTCACATTTATAAGTGGGTATGAAAATTATTTAAAATTATTTTCAGGTTTCCCTCAGTGTCTGTATCAAATGACCACTAGCACGTACCAGATCCTTATTTCCCCTTTAAATACCTCTATTCAATAAAATGCGATGTAGAGTAGTGTAAAAGCAGGAAGCTTTAGAAACTGTATTTGTTAATGACATCAAAATTATGCTTCTGAAGATGATACCTGAGCGTCATCTAGCCCATGCATCATTGTTAAATATATAACTCCTGTTTCAACTCTCTCCAAATGTCTAATATTATGCAGGAAAATGTAGATCCAACTCAGTAAGAGTGGGATGGATTTTTTCCTACTTGCTTCAGCAGAAATAAGATTTTCACTCATTATCCTTTTTGATAAATCCAGGTAGAGTTTTCAAAAGCCGCATTACAACACAGTAATTATTTGTACTTAAAGATGACTTAGAAATTGTCTTGCTAGTACATATATAATTATAGTAGAAGTTTGCTTTTAAGTGCAATACTTGTTAATAAATTAAAGTTTTAATAGGTTTTTCATTCAAAGTTAAATTAAATCTTTAGGAAGACTGACTCTGTGGCAGTTAGTGTCGACAGTGTTGATAACAAACCAAAAAGCTACTTTGAGCAAAGTGATCCTAGTTTTCATCTAAAATAGATTTCATGTTCAGCATGTTTCTGAAACTATTATCCTCAGAGTTATTTAAAATGTGGGCTGCTGAATTTATGACTCATTATTCAACAAACTGTTACTTAAACCTTAGTCTTCCCCATTACCAATAGCAATATTGAATCTCTTTTTTTGTGTCCTTTTCTACAGGATTTTAGCTAACTAATGGAATTACAGCATAACACCACCCTCAACTTTGGCAATGCAGTAGGGAATCTAGTCTGATTGAGTAGAGATTTATCCTTTAAACCCTGTGACTTCCTATTATCTTGTTTTCATTGGCATTAGGCAAAAGGTGCTCCTGGGTAAAACTAATTCAAGCAGCTGAGAATTCAATTTTTGTCAGTATTCTCTTTCAGTTTGCGTTCACTGACACAAGCCATTGTGCTAGAGATAACACTTGCATCTTCTCCAAAATCTTTGGGTAGATCATCACCACCTTTATTAACGCCGGAAGCTTAATTTTAAAATGGGATGCAAGAAAGATTAAAATACTTTTTCAGGACAATTTGTATTGTTGTCTGAAGCATTAAAACTTCAATAAAGATGGTGTAACATATTTATCAGAGGAGGAGGGGGGAAAACTCCTATTTTAGCTCTCCTTTTGGTCGTTATACTTGAAGTTCCCATTAACCTTAACAATGCCATCAGACATTTTTTTGATGGGATGAATTATTCCTCTAACAGAAAAGGCTAGATTTGGAGATGATGAATCCCATGAAAAGTGTTAGCAGGTTAGAAAATTCTGACAGAACTAATACATCAACAGATACAGTACAGCAGAGAGAGTGCCTGATTGGCATACAAAATTCAAGGAGACCTTTGTCAACATTATATCCTTCTCCCAACATCTTCTGTTACATTAACTTTTTCTTGTCTCTCTCCAAAAATAACTCAAGAGCCCTGCATAAACCCACTATAAAGCCAAAATGCACCAAAATTCCTCAGAAAAAATCTGCCAAAATCAGGCTTTGCTTTCAAGTGCAGATACCTATGATGTCAAGCAGACAGCTTGAAGAGTAACGGTTAAGAAAGTTTCCATAACTTCATCTGCAAAATTATGAACGAATATTTAGGGGATGAAGTACTTTCTGATTTTGTTTATTGTTCTTAACCTTTGGCAAGTTGTTTCTCTGTATATTGGCTGTTAGTTATGTGCCTCTTCTGAGACAGCACAGGTGCTACTGTTACTGTAGTTGGATTGCCCTTCTGTGACATGGTGACCACTCGTTGAATTTTTTCTGATAATTATGAAGGGAAAGCCACCATCAACACAGAATAAGCTCATACAGAAACAAGCAAATGACTTTACTGTCATAGCTGAAATGGAATGACAGTAGAAAAGGCAAGGTTGGACACTCAGGAAGCAGAAAGACAGCAGTCTCCAAACTGTTCAGAAATGATGGAGGCAACTTAGAAAGAAAAAACACATGGCAGTCTGTCTGCAATGTGAAATGAACTCCAGTTTAGTAATTTGAATTGGTACCTTAAGAAGATGAACTTAGGAGGCTGGATCAAAGCTGAAATTATTCTTATTTCCTGGAGAAAAAAAACCAGGATTTCATTAAGAATTAAAATCCCTTGTTTGAATGTCATAGAACATAATTAAATACTTGAGGCTTTATGTTTAATTGTTCTAAATTGCAAAAGCCCAGCAAGGCAGATAATGCATCAATGAAGAATTAAGATATTTCTTTTCAAGGAGCAGAGTGCAAACAACTGACCACACTAAGACATATTGTCTTAAGGATATATTTTTTCACTTGAAATTCAAGGGGTTTTTTTCCAGAGAAATTTTCAGTAGCAAAAAGACATGTAGGGGTTCTTGTCTACATTGTCTCTTAAATGACATTGAAACTGCTCTCAGGCTTTTCTTTCTAAATCCCAGACTGTGATAATTATAATTCCACTGTAACTTCTATATATTATGGTTTAGTCAACCTCTTTTTAAAGACTGAAAAAATATTTAAGAGCATCAGAAATTTAAAAAAAAAAAAAAAATCAAATGTGGATCATCCCTACTCTTGTGAGAGTAGTGTGAAGAAAAATAAAAAAGTTAACCTAATTATACTTTTCTCATAAATTACCAGTGAAGAGGTGGTTCCTAAGGGATGAGAATATTAAAACATACAATTGATTTTCAAGCTAGCTTTTATTTCTATTTTTCTCCTAATGTCTACATCATGTCCTATTCATGATAATGGCACTTAAAACTAAACAAGGGCTATTTTCTACAGCTTTTATGCCACTGTAACAAAGTAACATGCATATCCTCTCTGATTAATTTGGGGTTTTGCACATGAACATAAAAGGTTGCTACTGTTTTGTCAAGTATCAAGGTACTGAACATTGGGAATATTTCCATTTTAAGTTATTTTTCATCCTGAATCTGTCTTAATTGGCTGGATGGTCAGCCATTACACAACTGCACATAGCACAAGTCGAGAAGGCAGAGACACAGACTGTTTATAATCCGATAGTGTGGAAAACAGGGGTAAGGGTCCTTATCGAAGCCCTTATTGTACCTTTATTGAAAAAGAAATGGAAATAACAAACCAAAATCTAGGCCACTCAAACAGAGCTGACAACTGAAAAATTTGAACGCCGTTTTATGAAGAGTTTATTTCTAAACATTTTTCCCTACTTACTTTGCCTATCATTCCACTGCAAAGTTTTCAGCTATGACCTCATTTACTTTGTTAGAGATCAAAAATCATGTACATGAATGTATTCAGGTGCAAAAGGGTTGTGAAATCTAATCATGTCCAATTCGTTTAAAAGTGAGATGCAGAAACAGATGTGGTAAAGACAGCCATAAGCAAACTTTCCTTTTATACTTTCAAGCACAGCTTCTCTGTTCTGTCCTCTTCTCCATAACTTTATTTGATTAAGTTGTTCTATTCTGATCTTATACTAAAAATAACGAACAATTGAAGTTTAGTCTATGTTGGTGTGAGGGGCTTTCCGTCTGCCATGGGGCAAATTCTGCTCAGTGTCAAGGGCATAACTAAAGACAGAGAACGGGCTCATTTTATGTTCCAGTTCCATGAAAAAATCAAGTTGTTCAGTAGCGAATATCTCTTCTACCCAAATATCCTATTAATTAAAGAACTGTGCTCTACTCTTTTCCTCCAGGACCCTGAACCTCATAAATGTTGGTTCTTTGGGAAAATTAGAGTGGGTTCAAAGTGATCTCAAATTCATTTCTCCCTAATCGGTTAGCTCATTAAGCAACTTTAACCACCTTATGTAACAGCTTTTATGTTAAATAAATTATAATAAGGAATCAATAGTAAAGCTGGCCTGATCAGGGAGAGGATCAAAGCTTTATACACAGATTATTGACTGAATGTCCTTGGAGTGTGATCCCTATGAAATTAAGGGCAGATGTTTAATAGTCTACGAAGCGATTTTTATATTACAAGTACACAGATATGTGACCAGTCTCATGTGCCTATGGATTTTCAAACAGATGCAAGTACAGGTCAAAACTTAAATATGCATGTGTTCTTCACATCTCAAGCTAATTAAGTCCTATTCCTTGGCATGTTCAAATTTTTAATGAATTTGTAAACAACAGCATAAACAAACCACTTCTAAACTGTTTTTTTTCTTAAATAGCTCTCTTTTTTGATGTTATGTAACCTTTCACACAGTCTTTCCTTCACCATTTATGCTCTCTAACATATGGTTAAGTAATATCAAGTAAAGTTTCTATTTTTCCAGCAGTACATAAAATAAGATTTCTTTTCTGGGAAACACTATTTAATATCTAATGGATGTTATAAATGTGCAGATTCACCACTTCTTGTATGCAAGAAGGTGAGAAAAAACAGGAGGAAAAAAGTTAAAGTTCTCTTGTAGAAAAAAGTCACCCAAAACATGAACATCTTTGCTTAAAGTTCTACTGCAGAGTGCAGCTTTCTAAAACAACATTATGGGGTTCAGCTTTTACTATCTCAGTGATTTGCAGGTAATATGTGTTTTGTGTACAAGTGGAAGAATAGTTGATTATAACTGCCAGCCCAGCTCAACTTATGACCTAAAAGCCAAGAAGGTTTGGTTTGGTTTTACTTTATTTTGTTTACATTTTTTTAATCCTGACTCAGGTATTACCAGTAACAAAGTTTCCGTAACTGAAATCTGGCTTCTAAATTGGTTGATGACATGGGAGGCACAATAGACTAAGCCATTCTTTTCTTCCATAGTCATCTTTAAAGCAAATAAATCTATTGAAAGCTTTCTTACTAAAAGCAACAGACAGATTCTGAATGCCTAGGAGCAAGCGTCTTCAGAAGGGAACTGACCCCAGAGCGTTCCAAGAAATGTTAAGCCCTCACAACTCCCAGATGTAGTCACCCTTGCTTCCTTGCACCACTTGATATTATTCCTTTCTGTTCTCAAAATGAGAAAATATCTCACGGGAATTGTTTCTTTGCTGTACGCAAGCAATCAAGGTTCAGAAACAAATGAAAACAACAGAACAAGTGGAAACAGAACAGCTCACTTTCTCTATAAGTTTATATTTTATTGCTCTTTCACAGTGTCGTGGTTTAACCCCAGCTGGCAACTAAGTATGACACAGCTGCTTGCTCACTCCCCCCTGGTGGGATGAGGGAGAGAATTGGAAGGGTAAAAGTGAGAAAACTCATGGGTTGAGATAAAGACAGTTTAATAGGGAAAGCAAAAGCCGCGCACACAAGCAAAGCCAAACAAGGAATCCATTCACTACTTCCCATTGGCAGGCAGGTGTTCAGCCATCTCCAGGAAAGCAGGGCTCCATCACGCGTAACAGTTACTTGGGAAGACAATTGACGTTACTCTGAATGTCCCCCTCTTCCTCCTTCTTCCCCCAGCTTTATATGCTGAGCATGACGCCATATGGTGTGGAACATCCCTTTGGTCAGTTGGGGTCAGCTGTCCCAGCTGTGTCCCCTCCCAACTTCTTGTGCACCCCCAGCCCACTCGCTGGTGGGGTGGTGTGAGAAGCAGAAAAGGCCTTGACACTGTGAAAGCACTGCTCAGCAGTGACGAAAACATCTCTGCGTTATCAATGCTGTTTCCAGCACAAATCCAGAACATAGCCCTGTAGTAGCTACTATGAAGAAAGTTAACTCTACCGCAGCCAAAACCAGCACACACAGCAAATTCTTGTCTCATCATCTGCTATTTTCAATCATCTAATGGGGAAAGTGCACTTCCCATTCTGACTCTCTGATATGCACAGGTACTGGAGTATAACAGTTACTCTGCTTTCCTGCTGTTATAAAACCTGATTCAGTCCTAGTAATGGTTATAATGAAAGAGACATTTTCATTCTGAGTCCAGTTGTTTTCCATTTTGGCTGATTCAAACCCCTATTCTAAGATCAACATGCTTAATCATTCTTTCGTGTGGTTCACAAGTTGGCAGTTTTAACTTTAGAATCAGAAGATTAAGTAATGCTCTTTTAACTGGGCGCTGTGGCTAGCCATCTTGATTTTTATAGCCTGCACCTTCTGTGCTTCTCTAAGTTGTTGGCCCATTATTTAGTTACTGAGCAGTGAAAGTTATGTTTACAGATCTCTGCTGTTCAAAGCCTCTCTCCAAAGACTGTTACTAACACATATACAAAAACCCTTTGCTGCATGCATGATGCCGGAAAATCAGGCAAGAGATTTTAAAATATGATAAAGATGAAGCTTTTTAATAGATGTGAAAACATTGTTTCCAAGTGACTAATCTAGCATGTCCAGATCAGTGCTATTCAACTTTTAAATTATCATCTATGCCATAATAACAGTCAGCCCTGAGGCTGATCTGCAATCTTAATTAAACTGTTGTGAAGTCAGTTCACAATAATGAATTAATTATCTGTGGTAGTGTCCCTAAATTTCAGAGAAAGAGATCTGCTCCATAACTGGCATGGACTCAGCAGATGTAGGTAGATGGTTATCATGGCCGAGCTGACAGCTAAATGATTTTTTATGCTGCATATACCCAGTCAGGACTAGTTGCTGCTGCTCTAAATCCGATCATGTAAAAATGCTTTTATTCTCTCTCTGAAAGGAGTTTATGAAGATTCAGACAGCAGATGTTAATAGACCTTTTAAAAAGTTCTCAACAACGTCTGCCTTGTACAGAAGATTCGCACTGGAACTAAACAAGGTTTTAGTCCTTCTGTGTACCTTTACAAAGCATGCAGGTATGCATGTTATGGTTGGAGACTTTGAAAATTATTTCTGTTTTGTTTCTTAGAGTTTTATTGAACTGAGTAAATCTGGGTAATAGCAGAAAAATAATGTCTAAGTATAATACGTACTACTATGCAAACATCAGTTTTCAGATCAACAACTGGAGAGAGAGAAAAATGGTCGACAGATGCAAAACTGTCTTCTCAGACATATAACACAGCAAGAAACAAAACTTTCTGAGTTGCTGTTAATTAGAAATGTAGGTCACAAGAATATCTCCCAAATACTGCCACCAGCGTAATGTGTTATGTATCAACGCTTCTCTTTTCATGTTTATAGCTTCTTCTTCGACTTACCCTCAGCCGCTAAAGTTGTTGCAGAGCAAAGGTTTATACAGTTGCGTAAGGGAAATAATAGAACACAATAAATATTGCAATTCTTTTTGTCCTAGTCTGAGTTTGATTACCCTTCTCCTAGACAGATGGCAAAATCAAGTCCCATGAACCTGTGAGATACCACCTTCCCTTACAGTGCGGTCCGACCCAATGCTTTATCTATCTGTCACCAATGAGAAGTACCGCTGTGCCTTCGTACGTAGCCTGAGGTCTCCTTCACCTACCTAGTCCTAGTCTAGGGTGGGTCGGGTTCTCTCTTTCACCCACACTATTTGGGTTAGAAGTGACAGCCACACTGATCCACACTGGGAATTGCATGTCCAGTCTTCATTTTACTCTTTTCAGGTTTTTTGCCTCTGTGACTTAACTTTTTGTGAGGAACTATATCTTTTTATTTACTTCAAGCCTTCCACCATTTAATTATCTCTTTGTTCTTATATCATAGAACCGGCATAGGAAATGCCCTTGAGTATTCTTATTTTCTCTGAATTCCCTGTATTTCTCCCTTTATTTATTTCTTACAGTGATTAGCAAATTCATTCTGTATTTTACAAATTATTTACAAGTATTTGGCAACCTCTGTATTCCCAATTGAAAAGTTTCTTCACCTTTTTTTAATACACTGAGCAGATTATTTTTCTGAAACTGCATAACTGATTTATTAATCATTTATATTTGGATATTTGTCATTATAGTCCTTGTAAAACTGCCATCAAACAGCTGAAGACCAGATCTCCTGTGTGAATAGATAAAATGTGAATAGATCGAATACATCCTAGGAATAATATTACAGCCAAATGGTAACTTTCAGTGGGACAGACTACTCAGAGATGGAGACATTTTTGAAAATAAAACTCTGTGACCTAAGTAATTTAACAGTTTATCAAAATTAAGATTTTTAAATTCTTAGATTATAAAAAAGAATAAATTTCTTCAGCAACTTATTACAATACATTTAATAGCTGTATAAGTTCAGTGTGAATGATTTCAATGCAGAACGAAAGGAACACATTGAACAGTACATTCATAAGGGTCAAATTTTCAAAATTAGTTGCTTATATTAGACTTCTTAATGCTTGTTGGATATTAAGGGCAGAGGGAGGCAATTCAAAAAATTACATGGGCATCTAAGCCATTTCCAGGGATTTTGGAAAATGACCGAAAGGCATCTAATGTCTTTCAAGTTCAAAGGGATACCTGAGTCATTTACCCATCTTCAGAAATTTTACCCTTAAAGGAATGGCCTGTTATGCAAAGATGCAGCTCCTTCTACTGAAACTGAAAACATGGGTTTAGGATTGTAATTTTAAGCAGTAATTTAAAAGATGAAATGTTAAAAAAATGAATAATTCAACCAGCTTTAGCCACAAAATAACCTCTCCTACTTCTTCTTTCCTTCTCTTTTTTGTTCCTCCAGTATTTCTCCATAAAACTGTAAGTCTCTTCAAAAAAATGAAATGGGGCAGTAGATGTTCAGAGCTATTATTAATGTTCCTGTCACAGTAGTTTCTTGTCCACTGGGAAATTGTTCATTTATGGTGAACCAGACCTCGACTATAGATGGAGCTTTGCAAGCTAAAAATATTTCCCTTCTCAATAATAAAGAAAGGACTTTGAAATAATACGTTAAAAATGTCATTGAGGGCACTGTAGATGACTAATGAGTGACTTGAAAAGAATGAGTGCAATGTTTAGCCTTATAAGATTATTTATTGACTGGACTTTTACCATATCTATTTTTGATTGACCTTTTCTGAAATATAAGAATTACTCTGTGTCTGTCACCATATTTATGAGGTTTTGGTGCTAGTGATTAATGGCTAAAGAAAGTAGATATACCACTAAAGATTTGTTCTCTTTTCTTATTATATTTTAAAGGGGAAATAAGTCACTACTACCAATACTACATCTATGCTAATGACAGTCTGCAGACTCAGTTACCTGCAGGTTTCAGTCTTTTGTGTTTTATCACAAACTCGGTACCTGCAAATCTGTGTTTAAACAGAAAACCTGACAATTCCTATGAAGAATGTATTGTGCTTAAATTTCTAGACTAATTTTATTTAGACTGCAATCTGATTTATTTAGCAAAGCAATTCATAATAAAACCTTCACAAGAAAGAAAGAAATTAGGATAGTTAGAAATGACATGAACATTTGAGAGGCAAAGCAAAACAAAATCACAACTTTGTTTCCTCCTCTTGAAAGAAGAAAGGAAAGGTAGTTTCAATTTTTATTATAACATCCAGGGAATAAAACATATTTGATAGCTCAGCAGCAGGCAAAGACTTTATATTTAAATGAGAGTAGATGACACTGAGCAGGAATTGGTATGATTATGCCTTTCTGATGAGTCATAACTAATGAAACAGTCTAATGCTCATGAAGCAAAACTGGTGACAAAAGTGAGAAGAATGCAGCTGGCAAGACCAAAAGGACAGTGGAGGAGAATATGCATCTATATGCACATGTGGTTTAGAGAAAGAAAAAAAAAAAAGACATAAAAAAGCTTATTTTAATGTTTTTGCAGAAAATGTCTCCGATAACTTATTGGACAAATCTGCTTACTGTATATGAAATTTTAGGAGAAATTCTAGTGAAAATGAGTAAACTCAGACAGAAATGTGCATATCTAATGCTAAGGGGAAAAAAAATCTAGGTAAAATAAGTTACATTTTAGAAATACTGAAATGGTAAAAAGGCAGAAATAAAAACCATACTGTTTTCTGTGAGATTATCCAACTTTTAATGTAGAATTCACCCCCTTGAATTTTGTGCCACTTTTCATTTTTTGTTTAGATTAGTGTTTTTCACACGTCTATAAGTACTGTCTCTGTGCTTCCAGAAACAGTGATTTTATACTTGACATTTTTCTCAATTATTTGGTTCTTGATGGCAGGTACTTTCCTTCTTCCCTTCCCTCCACCTCTCTCTCTTCCTCTCCATTTTCATCTCGTCTCCTCCCTTCTCCTCTCCTGTCAATGTGTGGGCTTCTACTCTTGCAAAACTGGGATAATTTGATTTAGTCACATCTGCAATGAAAGAGAATTCACATGTACAGTTAGAGTGTCTCAGCTGACAAGCAATAGCTTTTTAACCTTCAGCAACTTGTTTGTGTGTCTGAGTCTTTCTATTTATTTCTAAGCTTTTTTCAAACATTTTAAAAGTCTAGTGGAGTTGATATATTGTATTCCTTCTCTTGTTGGAGGTACTTAACCACACACCTAAATTTATTCCTCAGTAGTCTCACTGAAACTATCAGGACAGTTTACATACCTGAGCTTCAACAAGAGCTTTATAAATCTGATTTCTCAGGGGGGCATAAATACCACATTATCTACTTCGTAGTCTCAAAACTGCCTTTCAGCAACCATATTGCTGTCTGTCTGCCTCAGTTTCCATCCTGTTCTCATTTGTCTTCCTTTCCTAGGGAACTTCTACAAGGCTACATAGCTATCATATCCATTGCTAGACCTCAAAACATTCTAAATGTGATTCCCAGAATAGGCAACTCCTTCCCCTCTTGGCAGGAGTGCTGAGTTGTGTTTGTCTGCTCAGAACACGGCTGAACTGTGCAGGTGTCTGCATGCCACCATGAGCCACATGGAACTTCTATGTGTGAGATTAGCATCAAACGCTGACACAGCAAGAGGAATTTGAGCCCTGGTCTCCCAAACGATAACTAGTCTTCTAAGGTGAAGGAGTCTCGGAGATAGAGCTTTCCTTATTCCTTAAAAGAATATCAGGGTGCAAGAGAGGAGAATAACTCTGTAGGTTGCTCTTCAAGGCACTTGTCAGGGATGTGCAACATATGGATTCATGGAGATTCTAGTCCCATGAAACTTGGGATAGTTATGCAGAAGTGATACAATTTTTAGTGGAGTCACTGGAAAAAATGTATCTCAGGATGCCCCATGATGTTTGGGGTTTGCACCTGCACAGGGAAATGAAACTCAAGTTTGAGCTCCAAATCTCTTCCACGTGACAAGTAAATATTGATCCTTTTGAGCAGTGCAGTTGGGGGTTGCTCTTATTTTTCATGGATAGAGGTAGACTATGAAAATGTCTTAATGTAAGAAAATCCAAACCTTAAAGAGAGGGAGCTTTGTGGTAGGCAGGAAGGCACCTACCTCTGCTTAGAACAGAAGTTTAGGAACTTGAGTCATACTCTTTTTTTCTGTTTTATACCCAGAACATCTATGAATCTTTTCACAGCCTCTTAGCTCTTACCATGAGATCTTCTTCTGTGCAAGAAGTTTGGTTTGCCATATGTCCCCTTAAATTAGGATATACAGTACTGATTTTACCCTGCCTTAGTACTTTTTTTTCGGAAATAATCAAAGGAAACATAGATGTTCACCAAGCCACCCTCCATCATTTATCAGCAGTCCTGGCTAACTGGGGAGGTCCCAGTTGACTGGAGGCTGGCAAATGCAATGCCCATCTACAAGAAGGGCCGGAAGGAGGATCCGGGGAACTACAGGCCTGTCAGCCTGACCTCGGTGCCCGGGAAGGTTATGGAGCAGATCATCTTGAGTGCCATCACATGGCACGTACGGGACAACCAGGCGATTAGGCCCAGTCAGCATGGGTTTATGAAAGGCAGGTCCTGCCTGACCAACCTGATCTCCTTCTACGACATGGTGACCTGTCTAGTGGATGAGGGAAAGGCTGTGGACGTTGTGTACCTGGACTTTAGTAAAGCCTTTGACACCGTCTCCCACAGCATCCTCCTGGAGAAACTGGCTACCCATGGCTTGGGTGGGCGTACTCTGCACTGGGCAAGAAACTGGCTGGATGGCCGAGCCCAAAGAGTTGTGGTAAATGGAGTTAAATCCAGTTGGCGGCCGGTCACAAGTGGTGTTCCCCAGGGCTCAGTATTGGGGCCAGTTCTGTTCAATATCTTTATCAATGATCTGTATGAGGGGATCGAGTGCACCCTCAGTAAGATTGCAGATGACAGCAACTTGGGAGGGAGTGTTGATCTGCTTGAGGGTAGGAAGGTGCTACAGAGGGATCTGGACAGGCTGGATCGATGGGCCAAGACCAAATGTATGAGATTCAACAAGGCCAAGTGCCGGGTCCTGCCCTTGGGTCACAACAACCCCAGGCAACGCTACAGGCTTGGGGGGAGTGGCTGGAAAGCTGCCCGGCGGAAAAGGACCTGGGGGTGTTGGTTGACGGCCGGCTGAATATGAGCCAGCAGTGTGCCCAGGTGGCCAAGAAGGCCAACGGCATCCTGGCTTGTATCAGAAATAGTGTGGCCAGCAGGAGTAGGGAGGTGATTGTCCCCCTGTACTCGGCCCTGGTGAGGCCGCACCTTGAGTACTGTGTTCGGTTTTGGGCCCCTCACTACAAGAAAGACATTGAGGTGCTGGAGCGTGTCCAAAGAAGGGCAACAAAGCTGGTGAAAGGTCTAGAGCACAAGTCCTATGAGGAGAGGCTGAGGGAACTGGGGTTGTTTAGTCTGGAGAAAAGGAGGCTGAGGGGAGACCTTCTCGCTCTCTACAACTATCTGAAAGGAGGTTGTAGAGAGATGGGTGTCGGTCTCTTCTCCCTAGTAACAGACAACAAAACAAGAGGAAATGGCCTCAAGTTGCGCCAGGGGAGGTTTAGATTGTATATTCATAAAAATTTCTTCACCAAAAGGGTTGTCGGGCATTGGAACAGGCTGCCCAGGGAGGTGGTGGAGTCACCATCCCTGGAGGTATTCAAAAGACGTTTAGATGTGGTGCTAAGGGATATGATTTAGGGGTGGACTTGGTAGTGATAGGTCAACAGTTGGACTCGATGATCTTGGAGGTCTCTTCCAACCAAAATGATTCTATGATTCTATGATATCATGTCAGATTAACACAGCGTGAGGTACGACATGTCAGAAGAACTACTAACCTGTTCATCCATGCTCCTCTAGTGCTCAGTAAATGCAATTTAGTTAAACATAGCTAGGTTGGAAAGTAAAGAAGAGTAAGCAGTGTTCTGCACCTGATTTTGCCCAAAAGGCACTCTTGTTACCATGGCTCAGCTGATACATAGTAGTTAAACTGTGAGAACTGCATTGCATGCAAATCCTTAAAATGCTTCCTAAATCTCTCAGAAAGATCCTGGAAGAATGATACGTGTCAATACCTCTGTACTACTTTCCTGCCTCCTCAATACTTCCACAATTATAAGCAGATTTCTTCCTCATTTCAGTACTGGCCTTATCACTCTTATTCTCCTCCACAGCTACAAGACGTGATCTGGATTCTCCTCCTATTATGAAACATGTCAGAGTATGTGCCTGTCTGATTAACAGTATCAGACTCGTGCCTTATCTTTCTGCAATTGGACATACTCAGTTGTGAGGATGTAAGGGAATTGAGTTAGAGATGTCCTGTATAACCCTGGGAAGATTAATGTACACTGCTGAATCTCTGACTACAGGAGTTCCCACTGGACAACAGGGTGGGAAGAGTAGGATATTTTGTTATCTATGGTCATGACATTATGTCCTAGTTTCACACACCATGATACAAAGCAGTCGTTCTACTCTGAGAGAAGTTACTTACAGGGATGATGTAGATGTAATATCAGAAAGGTAAAAATGATTTGATCAGATGAAACATCCCAAGCCTCTTCCTAAGAAAGGTTGTAGTTTGGCAATTACGTTATACAGCTTCATAGAGACTAGCACCTTGCAGATATGTGCTACCCTGCATGATTCGGAATATCAGGTGGTTTTAGTAGTTCTTACCTCCACCTAGTTTCCAGACTTTCTATAAAATTCCTAACATGGTTGTGCAATATATTTCTGCTGTGATCCCTGACTTTTTTCATGATCAGACACAGAGCTGGATTAAAAAGCAGTAAATACAATGCTTATTTGTATTATTTCTCTTAGATGTCAGACTGTCTCCTTCACACCCTCTCATGTTCCTGTTCAGCTCCTTTTCTTTCCGTGGTGAAAGACTTTCAGAGTGGCTCTACTTTGCTGTTGGTCTTTACTGTCATAGGGGTTTTTAACATGCCGTTTGAGGCTCTCATTTCCATACCTAGAGCCAGCAGAGGAGGTTTCATCCTGAAGTTACTTTAATGATAAAGCAATGTCTTCTTAGCAAATGAAGGGCATCTCGGAAAGGCAACAGAAATTAAAAAATAATGGCCTGTTGCATAGGATACATTGGATTTTAGGTCCACTCCTGCTAGCTCTCAATCTGTCATATATTGGGGGAGGGATGTATTAATTTGGTTTTAAGCAGAATCTTAGTCTTATAGAATAAAAGCATTTTCTGCGATAAGAAAGATTTGTGAAACTAATGCATGAGAGAGAGCACAAGATGAATAAAGAGGATTTTGTTTCCACAAAAGCCCTAAAAAGACAATCTTTATGTGGTTGCGTACAGAAAAAAAAAAGCCTCGGATGCAGTGCAGATATCTCCAGGGTCTCTATCACACTACCAATACGGAGCTGTCAGAAAGCTGCTCTCATTTTTTTCTTTTTTTCTTTCTGTAACACTTTTTAGCCTCCTGCAAAAAGGGATTAAAGGGGAAGCAGCTCCAGCTAGCCTTGGAAAAGCTATTTAGCTTGCATATTGTGGAAATGTCTTCCCCAGCTTGTTACTGCCATTTTATAACACTGCAGCATATTGGATCAAAGACTAGAACTGCCACCTCCTGTTTACATTGGGCTGGAGCAGTCACAGAAGTGTCAGGGCTGCTTTCTGCCTCAGTGTGATTGGGAATAAGACTGACAATGGTAGGTTGCTACCAACAGGTTAATTTCTTTTTTTTGTTGTCTTTCACCTGCAATGTCAATGCAAGTATAGCTAAAATTCCAACCCAGAAGAGAAAATATCCTTTTGCATCCTTTCAGATATTCTTGAATATACCTGAAATACCAGTCACAAATATGCATGCAATACTATTGTTTCAGAGATAATTTTAAAGGCAAAAACATGGAAAGACAGGAAAAGAAAACCTAAAAATAATCTTTAAAGTATGTTCTAGATTTTTAATGTACGTTATGCTGAGACAAGAACTGCTGTTAGACTGCACAAACACTATGTCCCAAGGCTTAACACTTAGAAAGGATACTTTTATAGCTCTGCCAGTACCAAATTTGTGTGAGAGCAGTCAGTGATATTCATTTTGCAGTGGTAATATGGTGTTTAAAAATATCAATTGACTGATAAGAATGCTTCCTTTTAAAGGTGAAGTTACATTCAAAGTGTCCAAACAAAGGCTGTGATTTTGTGGCTCTGGTAAGATAATTGGCATTTGGCAGCCCAGTTTCTAGTTTATGCTTCTGATTTCTCTGTCCAGCTTTGAGAAAGTGTTTTTGTTGATTATATTCACCAAATAGAGAAGCAGAGCAGAGAAACAACAAACTGCAATTTTCTCACTGAACTCAAATACAAACTTTAAGATTCCCTTCACTGACTGTGCCTGTTAATGCAGGTACCTTAGCAGGAAAATGTGCACACACCTTCAAAGGTGGCTTTTCAAGAGAAGAAAGAAACAAGAAGGAAACATGGGCACTCATCATGTTCTGATAACACCAACCAAGGTGGGAAGACCTGTGTCTTTCTTCTATGTCACTTCCATATATACCTTAAACAAACGATGTGATTCCTTTTCCTGCACGTGTCTTGTGCAAGAGCTAGGAATTACATCACTACCCACATTTAGTGCTTCTAGCTGGTTGCCCAAGGGGTGCACACTGTCACGTGTGAAAAATAATAGGATAAAGATGAAGCTGACCTGCTGCTTGCTTTCTTGCATGCAGTGGCCTTGGAGGTATGCTGAGATCAGAGAGCAGGATGCATGCTACATCATAGGACCAAGGATCTTGTAAGGATCTGTAATATACAAGCATCTGTAATATACAATCTGCTTGTGACTTAAACCACTCTGAAAGGTCCAAACCTTTTGCTTACTTATTTTCTGGTTTTCGTATTGAAAGGCTGACCCGCATGTGCAAGCACCAGTTTGTGGGTTCAGTGACAACTTAAGGACTTTTACCTGGAGACTTCTAAGGTTTTTGCGGTCTGTACAAGTTCCCTTTTTCCTTCATAATCTTCTACCTCCAACTAGAACTACTTATATTTTTAGTTCTGGAAGTTTCTGATTCAATGCTGATGGTGATTGTGCATCCATTTCTGCCCAAGGGCCTGCATACTGGGTGTGTAATATTTAATGGGCTTCAACTTTGATAAGACTGTTTCCTTGGATCTCACAACACTGTATGTAAAATAAAGGAATGTGAATTATTTGTACTGTAACTTGTACAGTTTAGTACACTGAAAAAGAAATTATTTTCAATGCACTGATAACTACAGCTTTTGTAGAAATTTTACAAAGTGCATGGGAAGAAACTTTTCTTTCTTTAAAGCAAGGCCCTGAGCCATAAAAGCAGTACAACTCGTGCACTTTTTAGCAATTAGATATTAGCAACTAATTTATATGAAAGCTAATATTAATGTATAAGCTTAAAAACTATGCTGGATCAAAAGTTGCATTTGAATTTCCCTTCTTTATTTTTTGTGCTTTTGTGTAAGAAAGCATGCCTTATATTTGGGGGTTGGACTAGATGACCTTTAAAGGTCCCTTCCAACCCAAACTATTCTATGATTCTATGGTATTTCCGTAAAATATTTGAGACTGAAAAGTATACATATTTTTTCTTAAAGATTTTTCTCTTTCTGCATTTAGACATCAGTAAGTTACTGAAGTCTCTTCAATATTCTTTCTAAACCCCTCATCAAAAATGAAGAGACGCAAGATTTTACATTTTAGGTCTGTTAATGCAATCAAGAAATGATGTCAGTAGAGAAATGCAATCAAGAAATGATGTCAGTAGAGACTAACTCAAGAAAAAATCTGGTACTTGACAGCTCAAAACATGAATGGGACTTTGAAATGTAGCTCACACTGAAGTCCTGGAGTTTCCAGCCTGGTTCAGCTAAACTATCATAACAAAACAGAGTGATCATAATAACTACTACCCAGTTATAACTGTATCTTCTAATTAATTACCTTTTCTTCAGACATCCAGGCTCAAACATTTATGCATTAAGATTCAGGCAGTGTTTTTTAATCTTCTTCTTCAAACCTTGGTGTCCTTGTGTGTATTTGCTCAAAAGGGAAGCCAAGAGGAACCATTTACTTTCTCTATATTTACCAAAAGTTGTTATTAAGTCAGTGGTACAAAGAACAGTTGCTTCAAATATTGCATATCAGGTCTACTTCAAACAATACTCTAGTACCTTTCTTGCTGCTACTTCTTGCCTTGTATACTGATTTTAAATATCTTCATCTAGCTCTTCCCTATGTGTAACTGTTTAAAAGGGTGCCATATAGAAAGCAAAACACTCTGATGGTTACAGGAGCCTTCCAGAATAGCTTTCTCTGCCTCAGGTCTCCATTTGGAAAACTTATTTATCTTGGTAGTGACTCATCTTTCATTAAATTTTGAGAGCATTTGGCCATGGAACTGAAAAGAACTACCTTCCAAGGAAAGCGAGTGCATGTGTGTGTTCTTGCCATGCAGTGGATGCGTGATCACACTCTTTCTTTACTCTTTTCTTCTAACTGTAATCTGCAAGCCCTATTTTAATAATGCTATCACAAAGGGGGAAAAAAATCCACAGAAATATTTGTTATATGAAAAGCATTCTTTAAAAAAAAAAAATTAATTTAAATACTATTCCTTAGGCAACAGTCAGAGATTCAGCATAGGTTATCACTGAGTAAGAAGGAAAATGGCTCCAGGTGCATGTAAATCTAGTTTGTGTCATTTCTTTATACTCTTGGAAAGTAACCAGTTAATCTCAGACGACCTGGTCAGGCGCGCTCTTGTTTTTGCACCGAACTACTCAGTTTCACATCTGGTACAGCTGAAAAAAGAAAAAAAAAGACTTCTAGCTGGGTTGCTTTCCCTCTTCATAAATATAAGTAGAGAAGTTAGGCATTTGTTAACTGTTTCACCTGCGATTTGAATTTCATTTTTCATCTCAGAGAGCAGAGTTGTGGGGACGATGACTTTAAAATCCCTTCCCTTTGTTGATATTTGTAAGCCACAGAGGGTGGAGGTTAAGCTCTGACCCTGATTTCAAAGGCTTTTTTCATCAGCCAAGGGCAGGAGCTGAGCTCCTGAGGGACCCTGGGTTCATAGTTGTATTACCAATGAGTAATGCCTTGAAACTGCATCTAGTTCTGCTGCACTTCAGATGTTTATGTGGTGCTGGTTTTAGTATCCTGATTAAAACTTAGTAGTTAACATAAAGCAACTCTCTTGTCACTATATATTTTCACCTTTTTACTATTTTTTCACCACTCCTCTTTATGATCAGAGTAATAAATGCACCTCTATAGGTTTTTCCCTGCCATTTTATGCTTCTGACTCCATCAATAAAATCTGCTGCAGCAATGCTAAAGCAATGTCTCAGGCAGTTAAATAAGCTGAATGACCTTATTAAATAGATGTTTTGCAATATTTAAAAGTAAGAGAGATATTTTAGACAAAACATGCAATTGACTAGTTTTGTGGTTTGCTTTTTTTTTTTTTTTTTTTTTTTTTTTAATTCAGTAAAGACAATCAAGAATTGCTCATTCCTTCACCTGCAGATAAATGTGGAATGAAGCAGCCTGGACAAATTTACTCTCAACAGAACATAATTCTGATTACAATTACACATAGATTTATTTAAGATTACCCCTATTCATTCTTGGCATTTTCTTAAAGATTTGTAGACCTGTTAGCTTTTCCCCTTCCCTTTTTTTTTTTCCCCCGTAGTGCAAAGTGATGATCAGGTTCAGTGTCTAATGAGGCAGCCATTCTGAACACGTAGAGACAAAGAAGAGGTTTCCCTGGCAACGAGGACCATGCCAAAGCTCTCAGAACAGTTATTTCCCCTGTATTCGGGTTCCTTTTCTGTTTAGGATGCCTGTTAGTGTGAGTTCACAGGCAATGCCTGGCAAGCTTTTCAGAGATTACAGCTCCTTAATATACATAATAAAATACAGCTAAGGTTATGTTTTATGAGTAAACTGAAAAGTGGTGAGCTGCCATATTTTTTCGGTTTTATATTTTTCTTTATGGAAGCTTAAAACAACGGTTGCTACAAGATCATTACATGTGTCTAAGGCTATTAAATATACTACCTATATCTCTTTACAACTTAGTTGGTCTCAGCAAAATTTGTGGGAGTTCACTGAATTATGAGCCATATTTCGGCTGTCTAATAAGTACTGATCTAGGTTTTAGTTTTGAAATATACAGGAATTTAAGCACAAATAGATGTGACTAGTGATTTAGAACCATATATAATATAACTTGAGTTTAAATCTCAGTTTTAATGTAGAGAAAGATTACAGCAATAAAGTATTGAAATATTAGACAATTTTTACTATTTGAAAGTAAAAAGTAATTACAATAACATTAAGTGCTTTAATTAATTTAAATCTCTGCTTGCTAGGAACAATCTGAAATCTATGAACTTTCTATGATAAAGACTTGTAAAGTCAGATTAAGAGATGAGATCTTCCGCATCTTTAACGACTTCTTGAGAGACCTGAGCAGGTTAGTACGTCACCCAGCCCTAAGCTTGGTCAGTATCCTGAAATTGTTCATGCAGCTATCCAACTCAGCTGAGAGATTTGATCTGGAAAGCGTTCTCAAAGTGCACCTGCTCACACGCATTAAGCATATAGTTGCAGTTTCCACGTCCTGTAGAACACAAACGTTAGTCTCATGTCCAAGATATTCACTGGGGATGCAGAATAGGACAGTTCCAGTTAGAAAGGACCTACAAAGATCACCTAGTCCAACTGCAAAATAACATATATTTAATTCCACCTTCTTCTTCAAGCAAATTCAAACCAACTACCTTCCTTCCTTCCTTCCTTCTGTTCTCCTACCCTAATAACCACAACCTGTGACTACAGCATCATATGAAGAGATGCACAACAAGTGTATGAATATTTTGAGGCAATAACAAGGATTGTTTCTGGACAAGTACTGCAACCAGTAGACTTTTACTGCAGTCATCATTTCATCTGTCAGTAGCTGAACTTTTAAATCACTAAACTAGCTCATTTTTTTGAAAAAAATATCCTGAGCAATTTAAATCTCTTCAAGTGAAAATTCAAGCATTAGGATCCCAAGAGGACAAAACCTCCCTACAGCCTTGAGTAAAGAATCTAAAAGGCAGAATTTAATATCTCTCTCTTCATTATTCACTATTGATGATCTGTAGGAAGCTACATAAAGAGTGTCCACGCATACTGAGTAGAGTCCTGCATATTTAGAGAGGACCCTAGGCAGGTGCTTCCACTGGGATCTTAAACAGATGGCAACTAACTCCCGCTGTGTGTGAGGTAGGAAGCAAGGCTTTCTGATTGCCCTGGAACGATTAGACACCTAAAAAACAGGCTCTGCAAAGTTCCTTGGATCTGGTTCTTACACACTAACCGAATCACTTGTCACAAGTTCAGCTGGGATTGATAGGGCTGGGAAGATATTGCTTGGCTCTCCTTTATAGCCTATCTCAAATTCAATTCCACTGTTATATGTAAAGCCAAGCTAGTTGCAAAATAGTAAGAAACTAAGGAAGAAAAATAAAAATGAGAAATAGGAGTAAAAATAAATTAAAAAGTGGAATCTTGCTTTGAACAAGTAAGGATGATATTCTCATTATTTTCTCCTGTGAAGATTGCAAAGGAAACTCATTTCAGCTTTGTAAGACCACAATGATTGCTTCAGACACAAAATGAATCATGCCTCTTGTTGGATTATGTGGGTGGTATTTCCACTCTTCCCTAGTGTGATAATTCACAGCCTGCAGCTGTGGCATGCAAACTCAAATATTTTCCTCTTTCTGTTTGGCTTTAAAAGGAAGAACCTGCATTCATTTGCTGTTTTTAAGAAAAAGAAAAAAAGGAGGAAAAAAAAAAAAAAAGTTGAAGGCCCATTAAAGCTTAGTAGTTTGAAACAGAGCAGTCATAAAACAAAACAGTATAAACAAAAGGTGAATTAATTTGTCTTGACAACAGCATATTTTTAGTGCAGTTATAGTCTAGTATTGGAAAATGAACAATGAGATATGTACTTGCTGAGGTGTGTAAATAATAATAGTTGTAAACAACCCCTTTTGCACTGTTAAGAGTCATATAAAAGACTTTTTATCTAATATTTACTTACTTACTCTTAAAGAATTAAATTTTCTCTTTATACAGCAAAATTGTTTGATGTTATTAATACCTACTAAAACGTATTTCTTGGATTCTGTGTGTAATTCAAACGACTCAGATAAACCATAAACCATAAACTTGCTATTCTGTATCATTAAAATCACTTTGCAAATTCCCAGCAGAACTTCACTTCCAAGTACACTTTTATTAGTGCAGGAATCTCTTCTTCCAGGGCGGGTGGGGGGAGTAAAACTTGAATTCAGTGTTTCTTTGCTTGCTACTACAACATAAAGTTGATCTTCCATGGCATGTTTCTTAAAAGCTGCTCTAAAGTTTTTCCATACCCTGTAAATTATTTTCTTTCCCTAATGGCTTGTTGTATTGTTTGCCAGTACAATGACTAGGAAAGCACTATTAACACTTAAGCTAATTAAGGTTTTCAGAAAACATTGGTTACGTTGTTCTCATTAACAGACTTAAAAAAAAGTGTTATTCAGATGTATGAAAAAGAAGATTGCTTTTAAATCTCAAGAAATGAATGTAAGTGTTCATATTCTGGTACATTAACAGTTTGTTCCAGTACATTGATATTTTATGTGGAAATCCTACTCTGCAATTAATATGCCTGATGCAAATTGAAAAACCCATAATCCATCCTTCTCTGTTGGAATGTAAGAGCGTATTATTATTGAGAAGCTACAGGATACCAGAACCGTTTTTTAAAGTTGAATGTTCATTACCTTAAATCTGCATATAAAATGGCTTGCTTTCAGACTAGGTAATAGATAACTGAATATATTGTGATATACATGAAAATGCAACAAATAACAATAATAACAATAATAAGTCCAGTGTGTTTCACCTCCACAGAGATATTTACATCTTCTAGCATTAGAAATTAAAAATAGCTAAAAACTGAACACAATATGGTAATGAAATATCTGACTGTTCTAGTTAACAAGAGATATCTGGGTGGTCACTTCTATTAAATTTGAAAATCAGGTGGCTATTATTATCTTGCTGGGAATTTCCCAAATGTACTGAAGAGAAAAAAATATATTGGTGTACATATAATACCAATTAATAATTGTGTAAATGTAAATAAATTATGTCACTGCCACTTACCGCCGCCTGGAGACATTTTTAGCTGAGGTGATTGCTTGGGTGGGCATTGATAATGAGATACCCTTCCCTGATCTGATGTGGAATGTTTATTATGAAGGAGCAGAGTACTATGACTGTTCAGCACACAACTCTTCTATGAGTAACAGCAAGCAAGATTTGTACATTTTAGTGGTTTGTCATTGTATTGATCTTCTGAGTCAAGTCCTCTCAAAGGGCTTATCAGAGCCAAAATAGATGGATATGATTGGAGATGTCATTTCCTGACCCAGTTTTCAGAAGACTTTGTCTTTCATGCTGACAAACTGAAGAAAAAGGTTCTCAGGAGGCTTTTTAACATTGGACACAGATCTTAATGTAAAATTGCTCTCTGATTCAGGTAAAAAGAAAATGTCACTAAAAAGTGCAAGTTCTTTCTGAAATTGATAGTGGCAGGTTCTGGAAGGCTCTAAAAATCATTCCTTATTTCCAAAACCAAAACCAGATAGAGGTCTTCTGTATTATTGGGCTTTTTTTTCTTCCCTTCTCTTTTTTCTTCCTTTGGAAGAATGCATGCACCTGGCAGTCTATGACTGGTTTTTTTCCTGAGGGTCTGGAAAACACTCCTCAACCAGAGTATTTTCTACAGGCATGACATAATTTCACAATGGGATGAAACCCAGGTGTATACCTTCAATTTCTAGAAAGATTTTGGTTTCTATGGAAAGAAAAAGAAGGTATGTTGACTAGAAGGGATGCAAAGTGTTCTGAAGCAAGTCCTTAGTTTGGATGTCAGCAGACCAGAACTGTGAAATGTGCCAAAACTGCCCCACAAGAGAATCATAGTCTATGTTAACCTTTATCTGAAGATCTCAAAGCACTTTGCAAACAGGAACAATCTTGGCTGGAAATGTGTTTGTGGGAATAAATCTTATAAATATGAGGAATAATTAGAGCAGGAACAAGAATCTCTTAAAAATGTTCACAGATGCTTGTTTCCAAACATATTTGGGCTTGCGATATGTCAAAGAACTCCAAGTTCCTCATATTTATCATAAAAACCCTAGCAAACCATTGAAAGGATGACCAGCAATGGCCAAGTTTTTCCACAACCTCTGTCCCACATGGTAGGAACTCTCATTCACCTTTTAACTGTACCATCTCATTTTTGTTGGGTCACAGTCTCAGTCTGCACATAAGAAGGATGTAATGCAAGACTCAAACTGTCATATTTGGCTACAGCACTGAACAGCGTGATGTGCAGAGTCTCAATGTACTCTAATAAACTCTAGGGAGTTTAGAAAGAGACTTTGCCTTTATAACACACAATCTTTCCTTATGAGGTCTGCAAATTCCTTTGGAAAAGTGCATTTATGGGAGGTATATTAACTGCAGACTAATGGCATTCTGCTCTGACCCCAACCTAGTCTTCCCACTCTTGGTTATTTGTTCTCTGAGCAAGGAATGGGTTGCTACTCTAGCAATTTTCTCATTAACATTGATGAAAACATCTCATTGTAACTCTTTCAGAATATTACTACTTCATGTAGGTTATCACAAGCTAAACTCAGAATGTATAAAACCAGCAAACTAGATTCTGCAAAGATTACAGCAAGACTGATTTCAAAAGGGTCATTAAAAACCTAGCTTTGTTCTTGCTTATAGATGTATTTTTTTCCTAACATGTAATGGGGGATGGAACAAACCCCCAAAACCCCCAAAACCCCAAACCAGAAAGAAAAATCCAAATGTGTGGTTTATGGCTTCATTGGTATGGTATTACAGGTTAAAAGCTTGCTTTTAAACAGAAGGTCTTCAAAGCTTTCTTGGTTTCACAAAGCATGTTCTCTTGATTCTTAGCAGGAAAAAAAAATGCCATTGAATTTTGCACCCACGAAGAAACAAATCCACAGCTAAATATCCACTTTTGTCACTCAGCAATGCTAGTTTGCAACTAGTGTCAACTTTTCTATTCAGATTTTCATCTCTTTAGTATTTATTCTTTCTGTCTTATGAAACTGAATGTTACTGATGAATTTGAATTCATCTCTAGACATTCATCTTTTCCTTTCTTTCATGGGTTCATTAAATATTCCCTTCTGTCAAGAAAAGGGTAAAGTTACATTAAAAGAAACACTTCCTCCTGTTATAGTTAGGCAGGAGTTAATAGTTGTAGTTTACCTGTAATATATACAAAAACGAGAAAAGGGGAAAAAAAAACCCATAGAAAATCCCATTTACTTAATCCTGGTAACTTTTATAGGAAAATATTCTAACAAGAGAACAGATTTTTTGTTTTCCTAATTATCATAGTGTCATCAAACTACCACTCCTTGACGTCTTCAGCTCTCTGTAGCAGCAGCAATAGCATAAATCACCTCTGCTGCTTTTCCCCTTGCATGTTTCCTCTTTCCTTGTTCAAGCTGCTGAAGTATTCAGGGCTGAGGTAAACGAAGGGAAAAAGCTTTATGGACATAAGGCATAGTCTAATGATTGACATCAGTGCTCGTCGCATACATATTTCCATGAAATACACACTGCAGCAGAATGAGAGAATATACTCCTGCTGCTTTTTCCTTGATGTTGCAGCAGCAAGTTTACGTAATATATTAAACAAAAAATCTCCATCAGCCCACTGCATAGAAAGCAGAGACCATATTTTGAAAATGTTTATCCTACCACCACTTCAAACTCAGTTTCAAGAGAATATCTCAGGTAATACACCTTTCCAGAAAGATCCCGAAGAATATAATGGATTTTAAACTGTTAGCAAGCAAATAGAGAATGTTATAAAGTTTTGTGAATTTTCCTAGTTCAATCAATGTCTATAATACTCATGCATTCCTAAAGGCTTCGGGCTAGAAGCCCTCAATAGGAGGTGCCACCCCAATAGTAACATTTTGTGTTACCAAAACCTAACCATATGATCTTGGTAGACAAACAGCACAGCAACCTCCTGCAGCTGCCCAACGTTGTACTGGAGTGCTGGATACCGCGCTGCGGGTACTGTCATTTTAGATATTGCCGCAACTCTGGGAAATTAACACCTCGTGTATCACATACCTTGAAAACTTTAAAGCCAGACAAAAGTTCAGTACAAGAAAATAAATAATGTATAGCAATACGTCTATTCAATTTAGAGACACCATCTTTCTGCCTGTGCTTTAGAACTCCAAGAGATTTTGCATTCAGCAAACGTAGTTGGGATACTGCACAAGCTCATGAAATCAAAGCCCTCCTTCAGAGGATTGCTCTCTGAACAGTATCCCCTTTCTGGAGATACATGGAGCTTTCTGAAAGCAGATCATTCCTGAGACCATATTCAGACTTCACTCTGTCCTTCAGGAGGCAGCTTCTAATCTTATTCCTTCTACAGAAATGTGGAATGCCTGACTTAAAAAATACTACAATATTACAGAGCTATCTTGAGCCTGGTCTGTATACAGAACATGCAAACCATTGCTCCAGTGCTTATCTATAAACAAATAGTTCATGTTTTCCTGCTTCATTTCTTCATACCCTGAAATCGACATTTCTTATAAACATATGCAATAATAACATTATCTTACAGGAGCAATTGAAAATAATGAATCTTGTCGATGCCCAGCTCTCCATCAAAACAAGACATCAAAAGAACAAAATATCTTTGAGGTGACAGTGACTGGGAGGTGAAGTCAAAGGCTTTGAAGGATACTGTTGCAGGAACCAAGTAGGAGATTCTAAAATTCTACATAAATTGTGAAATATCACAACCTTTTAAGAAAATACTTTAAAACTTACAACATTGACTTCTATAGCGATTAGTTTCTTATTCTATGGGAGCTGGAATCACATCCAGCTGTAAGTGTGGAGATGGATGTATGGAGATGGTCCGTTATAACCTATTCCCATATTTCAAGCTACGTAGATGTGTAAGCACAATGTTTTAATAGCTAATGCTAACCTAACCCCAAGTTTCCCTTTAGTCTCACTGTCACTTCCTGCTGCTGCCCATCTAGAACTACGATTCTGTGATTCCTTCTGGCATGAGAGTCCTACTGGAAAACATTGCCATCCTGAGCTTCCAATAGAAAAGTTCAACTCCGGTGTCCTCATGACTGGGCAATGTCTAACAGGCACAACTTTCCCCCTGATTCAGTTTAAATTTAGCAAAATGCAAACCAAATCAGGAAGAAATTTTAGGTTTTGAGTTCTTTATTCCCACCCCCTGAATGACTTTATTGAATAGCACATTCTTGTAGGGCTCTATAATTTGATGTAGCGTACCACCATTGCTTGCTATCCGGCAGCAACTGCAGTCCCCCTGAGAGATATCAGCATATCATGGACAGAGCAGGTGGAGAAACGAAGCGACCTGCACGCTGTAAGGCAGGCAGCCACATACTTAGGGCTGAACATCCACTCTGGTGGCAACAGGCTGATAATGTTCAGAGTGGCTGTGACAGCTGACAGAATGGCACCAGTGAAATTTCCTTTATTTTTTCTAAATAAATTCATAAAGAATGAGCCCGAAAACTAGCAGTACTCAAAGTAAAAATAAGGACAAAATTTGTAAAACTGGGACATAATTTTAA
Source organism: Phoenicopterus ruber ruber (assembly GCA_009819775.1). Classification (NCBI taxonomy): domain Eukaryota; kingdom Metazoa; phylum Chordata; class Aves; order Phoenicopteriformes; family Phoenicopteridae; genus Phoenicopterus; species Phoenicopterus ruber. Next base: position 32,834,994 of record CM020219.1, on the reverse strand, counting down.
ATTAGATTTTTACATGCTGAGTGGTTTCCTTTGAAAATAACTGCATTCTACTTGCAATTATATATATACGGACTCTTCTTTTTAGTAGCTTTTCTTCTCTCCTCTTCACTCCCTACCAGGCTGCTGATTTTCTCTCTCTCTCTCTCTTTTCCTAAAGTCCTTCATTCTCTCACTGCTCTCATTCCACTTTGTTCCTCTTTCACCATCACACTTCAAAGACTTCCAGGAGTCAGACAAAGTTCTTTCAACGAGGTAGCACTTTCCTTCACAGAAGGGAAAAATTCTCTATATAAGGTAGGAGCAGTCTAGGTATCCTTGCAATCTTTTTTTTTTTTTCTTTAATATATCTTATACCCATTACTGCTGGAAAAGCCTGAGACAAATGCAGTGAACTACAGTTCTTAAGGGAGACCACATGATTTATTCTCCCCACATCACAGAGGGACTCTCAGTCCCAGACTGGAATAGAATCCAGATCTATTTATCTATTACAGGTTTTTATATCAATGTTCCCAAGTGAAATCCTCTGCTTTAATGTAAAGAAAATCCCTTGCTTGAGAAAGTAATTTTTCAGATGATTTATTTTAATAATTCATTATTTTTAAAACCCCGTGTAACTTCAGACTGTTTGTGGGGGGAGATACTTGAGGTATTTTTATTTAATGGTGCAGAGGAAGCCTGCTTAGAGTCTCTAACTTCTGAATTTATATGATTTTTTTTAATGATTAAATTTCAGTACTTGGTTACATTTATGTTCTTTGTGGCTTTTTCATATATATTGGTTCAGAGATCTACAAAAAATTAGAAAAAGACAGGATGTAATGCCAGATATTTCATTTCAGCTGGACAGTGCTTAACTGTCTATGAGGATGTCGTGATGCAAAAATGATTATGAAGACTGGCTCAGAGCCAAGCCACGGAAACCATTGATGTTTTCTGGTTTATATTACCGCTTTAAAAATTTTACCAAGCTATTAACATGTAGTTACTAAGAAAATTTGGACCTCCTACTGGGCTGAATATCTTTCATTTGTAAAAAGACAATGTCATTAATAATCAGTTTTGTAATTTTTTTTTATTTCACTACATGCTGTATGCTGTTACAAACTTAGATAAAGCTAGTAAATTACATAATAGATAGATAGCTCTGCACATATCCACTTTGAAGAGTCAAAAAACCCCCATATCATACTGTCAGTAGGAAATTACAATTATGGCATATAATAAAAAGACTTTACAGATACAGTATTTGTTTCAATAAAGGAAATCAAATGTTTATTGTGTAGCTACCATTGGTAGGATGTTTTAAAGACTGAGAGGATAATTGTGAATTTAAAAAAAAAAATTGGTTCCAAGAGAAATAGAAATACTACTTGTCTAAAAGAAGAACTATCACACAGATACCCACAGACTTCCAGTAGGTAAATGTTAGTTTCTCCAGTCTTTCTGACTGCACACGTTTTCTTTTCCCTTCAAATTAATTTTACAGCAGACTACAATGCCTAAAAACTCCCTGAGGACTTGAGCTAACTGAAAAAGGAGAGCTGTTGAAGCACTGTATACAAGACGAATACTTTTCACTACTCAGATACAAGCATCTCGGAGACACTTCCCAATCATTTCAGTTATTGCCATGTGTTCTTTATCTTGGAGAGTGGTCTGAACTACACTTTAACCTAAATACTCTTTAAACTGGTGCTGTGCAAAATCTACTGCTAAACCAAACTCTGATTTTTGACAATTAGCTTCACCTTTAACTTCTACATGTTTGCAAATGGGTTCTCTCTGCCGGCCAAAGTGCCCTTATGTTTCCTATCTGAAATATTTAGATCACTGTAATGTAATCCCAATAATCTAAAATGTTGGTTTTATGCTGCTCCTTGCGGATTCTTTGTGAGTTTTTTGGCCAGTGTGTTTAAGGAGTTTCTGTTAGTTTGCTCTATCTGTGGGACCGTCCTGATCCTCCTCGCGTTGTGCAGTCTCCCACAGGTGGCACATAAAGGGATTATGACTGTGGAAGCTTCGCTGGCCCAGAATAAGCATAGTCCTCTGACCAAACAAAGCTGAAGGGACATAACTTATCAATCAGGCATTTGCTAGAATCTGGGATTCTTATAACACTAAGTCCCGACCAACTCTGAGGTACAGACTCACTTATTGTATTGGAAGGTCTCATAATGGATAAGGTTATTCTTTCAGCTATTTTTTCATGCTACCATCCCCCTGACAACTACAAACCTCTCTATTTTATGTGGATTAAGTGTGTGCCAGCTGCTGTTTTTTCTCAGATCCCCATTACATAAACTCTGCTTTATTAACAAGACCGTATTACTCACAATGGTTAAAAAAAAAGCCTAAAAATATTATGTCGTGTAGTTAATTATGATTGTTTGTATATTGATGACAGCAAATCCGTATTTGCCCTGATTTTACAGAATTCTGAATGTTTGCTTGCTAACAGCATGATAATTATCAATGAAAGGGGAAAGATAAAGCAACATACATATACAGCCTCTTATTTCTGTGTTTGACTTATTTACATCAAACACACAGTAAGCACACTTCATAATTCACAGAAGGCTACGCCGAAGTCATCAATACGGGTGAACAAATCCATGTTTTGAAGCCTATGCTCTGTCTGATACTCTAAGGTGGATATGCAGAAGATCATTATGTATTCTTCACCACAGGTCAGTTGCTTAGCTACCAGAGAAGTAGAGAACTACTAATTGAAAGTATTCAGTATTGCTGGCAACATTTGCTGCAGGACACTGGTCTTGGAAACAGCCAGATATAAATGTTGCAGGAGGAAGGATGAAAGAAAAAATCTGCACATCATCTTGCTGAAAATAACAAATGTCTTTCTTCAGTATTATGATGTATGGATTCTCATCAGTAAAATGGTATTGATTCTGATGATCAGTCATCAAATGATCCTGTGATGAATTTGGTAGTTGTAGAGATTAGTTATTCCCAGCAAGTTAATATACTGTGGTTATATTTTAAATGTAATTATTGTTGCAACTACTGGAGTAATTTCCTACTTATATAGCTCCAGCACATTTCCAAGTGTTTAATTACCTTCAGGGATCTCTAGTTAATAGGTACAGCTATTAAAAGAAAAAAAAAAAAAATAATGGACAGCTAGCCAGAATATTATCCTCTCTCATGAGATCCCTAATTGCTAAAGCTCTTGCATTTGGTTCACATGTAAACCTGAAACTCTGTAGTGAAAACAAACACTTTCTTTTTTTAGCTCAGAGAATTCAATAATACAACATTATCAGCTTTTCTTTTCACGCTATTCTCCAGTGTAGGTGTTCCTTTTATTATTATTGTTTTTTCCTTTGTAGTCAATGTTTTATAACTTCATTTTCTGCCAGCGTTAATGTCTTGAACAGAAAAGTTAAGGCCGTCTTGTTGGGATAAATGAGAGGCTCTCTTTAATCTATTGTCCTCCTATCAGACTTTTCAAATGAGACATTTTCAACCTTTACCTTTCAGTTGCCAGGTTGAAAAAATAAAGTTGGTCTAGAATTACATTCTACTGCAGTCTTTGGATATAAAGCATTAGGAAAGCATTCCTTGAAACAAAGTCTCAGCAGTTTTGTTGAGAAAATTCAGTTAAATTGCTTCCATGGAGAAGTGTCTCCCAGATAACTTCACATGCATTCAGTAAATCCATATTTCCATAGATACATAGTTTTTAAAGTCAGGAGGGCTCATAATGATGACTTTGTTTATGTATCATTTCGTAGATTTGATAGAATGTAACTGAATGAAATATATGTTTGCCATATTTATTTGATTTCCAGAGCATTTAAAACCAAAGACAAACTTCCAGAGTTTCTGGACCTATTTAAAATATATTATTTAGTTATTACAGAGCAGCTGATGCTTTTACAGTCAAAAAAAGCGTATACTATTACACTGCCCAACAAAGTTTCTTGTCCCAGGATTATCTATTCACATACCAGGTTTTCAAATTCCCTTAACTGGGAAGAGAGTCCTGAATTGGAGTAAATAAAATTGATTTAGCTGACAGACTGCCCCTTGTTAATTTAGCATGTTTTTATCTACCCATTCTTTCATATCCTAGCTGCACTAATGAATCAAGTGTGACATTGCAGGGCTCCAGCTATATAACTTGCAACTCAGTAAATCCTTTTTTCTAATTTCATCATTCATTGTGAATCTGAAAAAAAATACCCTACTTTTTGCTTAAGTTGTACAGTTGCCCATTACAGAGTATGCCGAGGATTGTCCCTTTGATGCCTTTGTAAAATGTCCCTAAAGCAAGTCACCAGGGAAAGTAACAAGTGCAGCTTGTCGGAGACAACTTCAGCACACAATTGCACATTCTAAATAAGACATCCCGTTGAATATCCATATTCAACTGGAAATGTTAAGCCTGTAATTCTCATTACAGGAAAATCTTATTGCATATTCCATCTGCCTTATACTTAGTATATGTTCAGAAATCCTTGGCTGACCTGTAGGACTCAGCTTCCTCTAGAGCAGAAAGTGGATTAGAAAGCATTGGTTCATCCCTGTACTGTTGCCTTCCTCCTGTCACTTTTCTGCCGACTACCCCTACTGCAATGGCCACTGCACCTCCGTAGCCTCCCTCCCACAAAGCACGGAGGAGAGTTTTGTCATTGTCACTATCTGTGGTCAAGAAGCTGTGCCTTGAAGGCCAGAACTATTTTCTGTGCCAGACAGAATATTTAGAAAAGGCAGCAGTTCTTAACGCATCTTCATCTAAGATCAAATCTACCACTTCTCTAAACTGACTTTTTAGGTTAATTTCCCAAATAGTTCTCTTACCTCCCTAACAATAGCAAAATTTACTTACAGGTATGTTATGCCCTTCTCTGCACCTTTTGGATAAAAGGTATGCTCTTTCTTCTGACAAGTACTTTTCTTCCCTTGTCATCTTTTTGGAATGCCCTGAAATCCACATGGACAATTCAGGGGTCAGTGAATCTTTGTTCCCTTCTTAGGTATTCCTATTTGATGTAAATAATAAAACTTCTAACATAGAAGACTTAAGTGTTTCGGTAAATACTGTTCTAAGTTTGGGAAATAAGCAGGTGATAACGGAAGGAAAAATACTTTTTATCCCAGCAGATATTAAGCAGGATTTAAACAACAACTAATATGTCGCACATTTCAAATCAGAAGGTAGGGATAAATTACAAACAATAATTGGAAAAGGCTCAGCTGATGAAGTCTCTGGACCATTAATATTCAGTTTCGACAACTCTGGAGGTTCCAAAAGACTGATAAGAAACTGCTACTTTGCATCTGGTTTAACAGGGTAAAAACAATGACCCAAATAACTATAGATTTTTCAGTCTGACCATTTTCACAGATTAAATAGCAGAAATACTGATGCAAGACTCAACAGAGAGATTTAAAGAAAGCTGAATTAATTAATGACAATTAACAACCTGAGCAAATAGAGGTATCTTTGGATGCTTGGATGTATGAATAAGGATACACTGAATGGGATAAGGAAGGTTATATAGTATCTGTATGTAGCACTGGACTACTGTGTCTTCTTCTGTATTTCACAATTCAAGCCACACAATGACAAATTTGAAGGCAAAAACAAACAAACAAACACCCCACAAGTGATAGAACTCAGTAAGGTTCCAGATGGATGAAAAGGAGATGACTCAGTTAGGTGGAAAAATGTAATAATAAAGTGTTCAAAGGCTGGTTGTGGAATTTAGAAATTTGAATAAGAAATAAAGCATACATTTTAAATATCAGTACTTTGATGTATTTCACTGACTTTAAAATCAAGAATGAGATCAGACTACTTGATCAGGACGTAGATTTACAGACTACAAAACTAAGTCTGCCCCTTTGATTCTCACAAATGAATCTGGAACAAGAACCAGCAATGCACCCTTACAGCTAAGAAGGCCAACAGCATTCTGGACTGCATTAGGAAGAGCACCACCAGTAAGCAGGTCTAGGGAGCTGATCCTTCCCCTCTACTCAGCACTGGTGAGACACACTTGGAGCACTGTTCCCAGTGCTGGGCTCCATAGTACAAGAGGCGTGAACGTATTGGAGAGAGTCCAGTGAAGGACCAGTAAGATGATTCAAGGCTAGGAGTATCTGTTGAACTAGGAGAGACTGAGATCTGGGACTTTTTGTGTATCAGTATTTGATGGGAAGGAATAAAGATGTAGGAGCCAGACTCTTCTCAGTGGTACCTAACGAAAAGACAAGAGGCAGCAGGCACAAATCGAAATACAGAAAATTCCATTTAAACACAAGAAAAGGTGTAACTGCTGTAGAATCATAGAATGGTTTGGGTTGGAAGGGACCTTTTAAAGACCATCTAGTGAAACTCCTCTGCCATGGGCAGAGACATCTTTTACTAGATCATGTTGCTCAAAGCTGTAAGGTGTTTGAACACTAGAACAGGTTGCCTGGAGATGCTGTGGAGTCTCCATCCTTGGAGTCAAAGCCCAACTGGACACATTCCTGAGCAATCTGCTCTAGTTGATCTTGCTTTGAGCAGTGGGATTGGACAAGATGACATCTGGAGGTCCCTTCCAACCTTAACGATTCTGTGATTCTATGATGAAAAAAAAAAAAAGAGAGAAGACTGTTGCATTACTGATGCATACTAACAAAGCTGTGAGCAGATGTTCGAAATGGAGCTTCCCACAAAGCTTTTTTATTAGATACTGAAATAGTTGAGATATTAAAATTTATCTATAAATTGTTAAAATAAGATATGGACACTTGCCTTATGAACTTTCCCTTTCTTTCTTTTACTCCTTGGTACACAGATGCACGCAGTTACATTTTACTTTCTCTCTTTAAACAACCAGGCCTATCATACAATCACTGAAAATTTTGAGACACTCTTAAAGTTACTGTGAGTTTTAGTAATCTTTTTTGACAAATCTTTTTGACAAATAGATACAACTGTGAGATGCCTAAATGTTATGCACTAAACCATAGGCCCCAAGATTTCAGCTTCCTACAAACATACCAAGGTATGAGAGCTTGGAGGCATTCTTCCAAATAAGAATTTGAAGTTTTCCAACAAAAAAAAATTCTAGCATTGTAAAATAAATGCCTTTCAATATTTTCCTTTCGAGGAATTTTCTGACTTTCTACCTTTATTCTGTTCCTTTCTCAACTGATTTTCAGACTTTTCAAGGAACATAAGATTCTCACCAAGTCTATTATCAAATACTTCCTTCATGTTATTTTTATATTGGGAAATTAAACCAAAAGCAAACACTTTTACCACAACTGTTCAATTATTTCCTGTAAGAGTTTTTCCTACTAAATGTCTGGAAAAAAAAAATCAGAAAAGCAATGTTCAGAATAAAGAAAAGTTGACTGAGAGTCCCAATATTGCATGCTTCTTAACTCAGCATCTAATTTCCTCTTCAGTCATATATCACTGACTCTGACATACAGAAATATACACTTCTGCCCTATTAAACTGGTACCTTATACAAAGGAATGGTTTCCCACTCATTTTCTGACTCTAAGCTAGTCTTTGAAAATGTCATTCCTGGGTAATTATCTCCCATCAAAAAAAAAATCAATATTTGTTTATGCTCAAGTTTATGCATCACTTTTATGGCATGTGCAGAAACTGGGTGCTTAGACTGAGCTTGCAATAATAAGAAGTCAAGCATGCCACTCTGAAAATTATTGTTATTAGGTTGCTTTTGACTTGCTGATGTAGTTTCTAAATGTGCAAACTGAATCAGTCTACACTGTCTCACTGATAGCAGTGGTTGGAGTTAAGTCAGCTGCAGAGTCATCATTGTTCTAGAGATGATAGTAAGCACTTCCCACCTTGTCCTCATGTCTGCTCTTCATACTAGGAGGAAGAAGTTAAAATAGCCTACATTAAGAACAGTACTACAACAATCTATTAAAATCTATCAATTAATCTTCTGTTAAACAGTCATCTCCCCTGTCACATTCCTTTAGAATCCTGGAAATCTGGAAAAGAGAAGAGAGGGAGCATCCTCAAACTTTTCTTGACCTTTCATATTCATATTCACAGTGAAGCCATAACCCAATCTCATAATTTCTATTGCAAATATATCATAGAATCATAGAATGATTTGGGTTGGAAGAGACCTTAAAGATCACCTAGTTCCAACCCCCCTGCCATGGGCAGAGACACCTTCCACTAGACCAGGTTATTCAAAGCCCCATCCAGCCTGGCCTTGAACACTGCCAGGCACAGGGCATCCACAACTTCTCTGGGCAACCTCTTCCAGTGCCTCACCACCCTCAGAGTGAAAAATTTCTTCCTTCTATCTCATCTAAATCTACCCTTTTTCAGTTTAAAGCCATTACCCCTTGTCCGATCACTACATGCCCTTGTCAAAAGTCCCTCTCCAGCTTTCTTGTAGGTCCCCTTTAGGTACTGGAAGGCTGCTAGAAGGTGTCCCCAGAGCCTTCTCTTCTCCAGGCTGAACAAACCCATCTGTCTCAGCCTGTCTTCATAGGAGAGGTGCTCCAGCCCCCTGATCATCTTCATGGCCCTCCTTTGGACTGACTCCAACGCGTCCACGTCCTTCTTGTGTTGGGGGCCCTAGAGCTAAGCGCAGTACTCCAAGTGGGGTTTCACAAGAGCAGAGTAGAGGGGGAGAATCACCTCTTGACCTGCTGGTCATGCTAATGCAGCCCAGGATACAATTGGCTTTCTGGGCTGCAAACGCACATTGCCAGGTCACGTTGAGCTTCTCATCAACCAACACCCCTAAGTCCCTCTCCACAGGGCTGCTCTCAGTCCATTCTCCACCCAGCCTGTATTTGTGCTTGGGATTACCCCAACCCAGGTGCAGGACCTTGCACTCGGCCTTGTTGAACTTCATGAAGTTCACGCAGGCCCCCCTCTCAAGTCTTTCAAGGTCCCTCTGGATGGCATCCCTTCCCTCCAGCGTGTCGACCGCACCACACAGCTTGGTGTCATCAGCAAACTTGCTGAGGGTGAGCTCAATCCCACTGTCCATGTCGCCAACAAAGATGTTAAACAGCGCTGGTCCAAATACCGACCCCCGAGGAATGCCACACATCACAGGTCTCCTCTTGGACATCGAGCTGTTGTCCGCAACTCTTCAAATGCGGTCAGCCAGCCAATTCCTTATCCACCAAGTGGTCCATCCATCAAATCCATGTCTCTCCAATTTAGAGACAAGAATGTCATGCGGGACAGTGTCAAATGCTTTGCACAAGTCCAGGCAGATGACATCACTTGCTCTTCCCTTATCCACCAACACTGTAACCCCGTCGTAGAAGGCCACCAAATTTGTCAGGCATGATTTGCCCTTAGTGAAGCCATGTTGGCTGTCACCAATCATCTCTTTATTTTCCATGTGCCTTGCCATAGTTTCTAGGATCTGCTCTCTGCCATCTTGCCAGGCACAGAGGTGAGACTGACTGGCCTGTAGTTCCCCACATCTTCATTTTTCCCTTTTTAAAAATGGGAGTTATGTTTCCCCTTTTCCAGTTAGTGGGAACTTCACCTGACTGCCACAACTTCTCAAATATGATGGATAGTGGCTTAGCAACTTCATCTACCAGTTCCCTCAGGACCCATGGATGCATCTCATCAGGTCCCATGGACTTGTGTACCTTCAGGTTCCTTAGATGGTCTTGAACCTTATCTTCTCCTACAGTGGGCGGTTCTCTATTGTCCCAGTCCCTGCCCTTGCCTTCTGCAACTTGGGCCGTGTGGCTAGAGCACTTGCCAGTGAAGACTGAGGCAAAAAGGTCGCTGATATCTCTTGGTAATGTAGCCAATAAGATATGCATGAGCAATTTGGTCACTATAGTTAACAAAAACCAAAATATCTTTTATTTGAGTACAGTGGATTCTCACCTTACTTATTCCACCTATACTCGTTTTATTTCCTGTTGTTTCATTCCTAATACTCTCATTATGTTTTCTTTATTTTTCTTTTGATTATTAACTTATGTTTTAGTTACTTCAAGGATTTTAAAATCTAACACCATGCCAGGAGCCTCTGCCGCTCCTTTTTATGTCCTCCACTCCAAATTATAAATGCACTCTGCCTCTTTTAACCCCGGAGACACCCTGATTATCAAAAGCTAACAATGTTCCTTTTGCTCCCTCTCCAACCTACTTTCTAGACCACCCTGCTTAAAATTCTGTGTCCTTTGGGATTTGATTCATAGGCTGAAGTGAGGGAGGAGCTTTTCTAACTCATGGGTTTATGTCCAGTAAGGTTTTAAGGCAATAGAATAACAGAGATAGAAACCCAGGAAAATAAAGATCTTCTAAATTCCTACTGGTACTAATGTTATTTTAAGTCACCCAAGATGCCAACTTACTGAATTTTGATTTACATTTAAGTGTATATTCTTTTGTTCAAAAACATAAGAAGTGTTCATTTTCTTTTCCACATGGATTCAGCTTATGCTCAATTTGTATGCAAAGCAAATAATTTGCTCATACTTGTAAAGGATATGCATTATCAGAACATAACACCTGCAGGACAAAAGAGAGGTTAATTTCATTGTTGCTATGAAGCAAAGGAGATCATTATAGAGCCTGCAGTAACCAAGCTCTGTGAAATAGCTGCATTAGTCATTAACTTTCCAGCACTAAATTTCATATCAGACTCAATTAACTACTACATAGCTTTTAATGACAATATTTTTCAGATGCAGCTCTTGTTTACTAATAAGATTTCCCATCACAACCATCTTTGCCATTACTTTGGTGGTGTTAATATTCAAGTCTTGAGTTTCTCCAAAGAAAATGGAGCAATGAAAATCACATTTGCTGAAAGTACTCCTTGAATTATGCTTCTAAATTTTAAAGTATTTAAGTTGCACTTTTGCAGTAAAAGGCAGTAAGAGTGTCGAAGATGAATGTCATCTCTGCATTATATCTACAGAACGAATTGGAGTTGTCACAGAGCTTCCACATATCTGACCAGAACACTTCTGTTGTGTTTGAGACTTTCATGATCAAAGCCCTTTAAATTAGAAATGTCCTTTAAGTTTGTTGTTTTCTTATCATACTGAAAGTCAAAGCTCAGAATAAAATCAGTCACAAAGTTAATAAAGCCATGAAATAATTTACATAGGTAATTAGCACAACATGCACGTATTAACAGTGGCTAGATTAAGAGATCAGATCACCCACAGCCCACAACAAAAATATTCTTGTCATTAGTCTCTCTGGTGCCTACTCACATTTTTTGCCCTTTTTAGAGCGGTGGGAGAGATCCTTAGATTCAGATAACACCATCTATACCTTTACCTTATTTGTTTATCTGGTTTGATGCCTTTGTGTCACTTATATTATTGTTAGTCATCAGGGGTTTTTTGTCTGTGCTATGGGAGAAATACAGATACAAATGGTTAACTTTTAAATCAGAGTTAGATTTTGACTTTGAAAAATACCCAGGCACACACAGGCTACCTGTGAGAAAACCTGGTTTTGAAAACACTTGTGAAAGCACTGCTCTCTAATTTGGAAAGGCCTGCAAATGATACACTTATGATCTGTAGTCCTTGTTGGGTTGTGTTTGTTTTCACAACCCTAGAAAGCCTGAGTAGCAAGGCTGTGCTATAAAGAACGAACTATAAAACATCAGAAAGGCACGCGGACATAGTGCACAAAATAGCTAATGGAGATACCCAGAGAAAAGAAGACTTCTCAAAAGGAATGGTAAATCATTTTAAAAGTTGAATAAGAAAGCCTATGCTTATTCTAATGCAAAACCCCACAACTGTTAGTGTTCTAGCCCTGTCTGTTTTTTCCTGTTTCTATGACTTTTTCTTCTCCAGCATTCTCACCTCTTTTGTTTTCTACATGTTTCTATCATCTGCTATGTTTTACTATTCTCTTTTGGACATGTGATTGGGACTATAGGAAAGAATCATAGTGAATGAGTTTTATACTGTTTTCACTTTATTTAACTTTTTTTAATAAGGAAGTTATGTAGCCTAGGGAAAGCCATCGGGGGGAAAAAAAAAAAAGCTATCACTTAACTATCTAGGACATATCATGAGGCATTAACAATGACCACCGTCAGCAGGTTTTGTGTTATTTAGTGACCATAGTGAGAATGCTGGAGTAGGATCTGTTCATGTCATCTTACAGATCCTGTGTTAGGCAATCCCTTCCATTCTCCTTGAGCTGGGGCCAGCAGGGATTACTGCCTTGGGTGTTCTTGGGTGAACACCATTGGGTGTTCTCTTCAGGCAGTACTCACAGCCTGTTGTCCTTTCATTCCATTCTTGAATAGGAAACCTAAAGGAGCAATATCTAAATGGTATGGAAAGCCAAGAGAAGGACCTATGTTTAGTGAAAGTCTCCAATAAGGAGCTGGATTGCTGCCCAGAGCAATATTTATCTGAAAGAGCATATTTATGAGCTCCACTGCAGTTCTGTTTAGTAACATGATGTTACATAGAGATGATGCATTGCATCTCATGGTAAATCCTCATGTTATAAAAACATCATGAGGGAGCCCTAGCCACTTTCTTCCTGGAAGCAAAAGCTATTCTAGCATAGGGCTGCTCTCAGTCACCCACATGCAAGATTGTAGAAGAGAAACAACAACACAGGACACAGTGAACAAGCACAATCGAACAAGAAAATGGAACACATTTCCTCTGAATAATACAGAGTGGTGTGTATGTTTGTGTGTATGGGGTTTTTTTTATTCTAAAGCTCCCACTTTAGATAAAAAAATATGGTTTTCAGACAGATCACTGTCAAGGAAAAATGTGTTGTTAAAGGGAAATGATCCACTCTGTCAGATGAGCAAACTGTCTCAGAGAAATGTTGTGCATTTGAAAACTATTTTGACGAAAACTGTGAACAGAGTTTTGCTTCCCCATCTCTTCTTGTGCACATAGAAGAATCCTACTAAATGACAGCAGAAACTCACTTCATCTCTCTTTCCAATGGTGTAGTAGAATAAGATTTCTCAGGTAGATTTCAGTAACAAAACAGAGGTCCTGTTCCCACCCTCCAGCCTGTTTTCCCAGTATTCTTTGTAGTATAATAGTATGGGGTATTTCTCACATTTCTATTGGGACAATCCTTTATTTGCTATAGGGAATAACATGCACTAATAAGGAAAAAAGGTCTCATGTGAAAGCTTTGTTGCCTTGTCTAAACATTTTGCTTGTTGAGCTCATAGAGGGAGATCTCCAAGGTTATACAATTTTAACACAAATTCAAAACATATTTTGATATTGGTTACTTCTCAAAGCTTACACAGTTTTAATTTGAAGTGTGGCCTCAGGGGTGAAAGGCCATTAAATAACCTAGTGATCCATGAAGACGATTTCAAAATGTACAGTAGGTAAAATAATATGAGATTGTTTCTGTATTTGCATGTTTAATTTGTTGCTGCTAAAGAACATTATTAAAGATCTTCCTCTTTGATATAAGGTTCTTCTCTCTAATAAACTAGTTGAACTTTTTAGGACTGGCAATCACACATTCACCTTGAGCCCTGTCCTCCTCCTAAGCAAGTGTCTAATGAGAAGCTGTCTGGATGCTTCTGTGTTGCCTTCTATCTTGCACACATATCCTGTAAGATAGTTGGATCTAAAAGAAGGAAGGAGCTAGCTTCTCCCTTCCTCCCCTCCAAAAAAATGTAGGGAATCATATGCTGTTGATGTGCACGCCTGTAGTAAAAAAAAATCACTTCCTTCTGAATATCTCACCTTCTTTCAGTGAAAATGCTGATGGTAAATTAACTGAAAACTTCTCACTAATAGAGGATGCAATATCCTAAGAAGAAATGATGAACCTATTTGTACATGACATGATGTGTTTGATGGCAGGTAAACATCCTAAAGGATATTCTTGATCCTTTACACCATTAAGCGGATGACGGAGTACTGCAGAAGTTAAGTGCAAATGGAAAAAGTATATTTACCAGGAAGAGACTAACCTTTTAGATGTTTATTTTAACATTTTCAGAAGGAAAAGTTGTGTTACCTTACTATTTTTTAAATGATAGAGTCACTGAAAAATCTAGACTAAAAGGGACCTCCAGAAGACCACCTGGACCAATCTGGTTTTGAAAGCAGTGCCTCTGATAAGGTTCTCTGGGTCCCTGTCAAGCCAAGTCTTGAATATTTCCAGTGAGGGAGATTCCATGACTTCTATGGGGAACCTAGTCCAATGCTGAGTTCTTCACATGGTAAATAATTTTTGCTACAGCGGTGCGCTGCTGACTCATGTTCAGTTTGCTGTCCCCCCGGACCTCCAGGTCCTTCTCAGCAGAACTACAACACAAACAGTCAGACCCCAGGCTGAGTTGCCACTTGGGATTATTTTGTCCCATTTGATTAATTTCACATGGTTTGCTCTCAAGTGATGAGTGAAATACTGTTGTCTGGAAAATTAGCAAATTTTTTTGGTTTGCCTTTTATTATTACTAAAAGGTTCTAAATTATTTGTTGATGGAATTTGATAAACTCTGGAAAGGATTAGACAACAAAATGGCAGAGCCACTGGAGTTAGAAATTAAAACATTTTTTATCTCTTCCTCATATGTTTGAGTATAAAATGACTACAAAATTTAGAATTTGGAAAGAACTTTGCTTAGATCAAATTGCCAGAGGCTACTGAGATCTTCTCTGGAATGAGGTGTTGTCCAACATTTGGAATGATCTGAGAAATACTCTGCCTTAAAAAGACAAAGCAATCCTATGCCCCTGTCTCGTCTAATATTACAAGGATCTAAGGCTTTGGTGATATCATTGTTCTTTTCTTAGTATTGTCCTGAGGTGCATTGTATTTTTCTGTGTTGGTAGTGACTTTAATATAGCTTGTTGGGAATTGATCTGTAACACGGATTTATATGGTAGATTAAAGCAGGGTATAAAATAGTACAGTGTACAGAGGTGTGCGGGATATCACTTCATGCTTTCTTGTGGCTGTGAGGGATGAACTCAGTGACTCTAAGACATGTAATTCATATGCATCAGATGCTGAAGCAGTTCTAAAATGAATATTCACTTATGTCAGCATTCAAAATGTCTCCCATTACAAGGTGAAATGTTTGAGATTTCAGAAAGAATAAGCAATTGGGTCATCTTCATCATTCTCTCAGCCTCAATTTTGAGCTATTATATGAATTTCAGCACCTTAAGTTGTTCCTCTCTATTTATTTGGTGTGAACATGACTCACACTAATTTTAACTCTCTTCTTCAATTCTGCAAAGGAAAAGTTTTCAGCTTAAAAATTACTTATGTTGCTTATGGGCATATTGTAAGTTTTTGTTTATTGAGGTTAAACAAATAATAGTCCCTCTTCCATTGGTATTTTAACCACAGATGTGCATATAGGATTGGATGTATGAAAAAAATCCTCTGAATAATTGTAAGAACATAAAGCTGCTTACAGAAATTATAAATAAAAGAGTTGTTGATGTGATCCATAGAAGCTTCACTCCAACTTCACACAAATGTCTGCAAACATCACCATCAGAAAATTTGTCTGGCTGCCAGCTGAATGGAAGATGACTATCGAAGCATTGCAAAGGACCACACTACTGCAGTGGAAACAGCCAAACAGCAGGTGGAATATAGCAGGTGAGGAATAATATTCAGAAGAAAAAAAAAGCTGCAGCTAACAGAGGGGACTGGAAAAGACATGGAAAGATGAAAGAAAAATTATATTCTTTTAGAAAGAAGAAACACTCATTCATATCAGTATAGCATTTTCTGTTATTAACCATGGACCAGAGATAAATTTGCTGAAAAGCAAAACAAAAATTAAACTTTTCCATCTCCAAAATTAAGAAAGCACAATAGGTAACAAATTAAAGTATTTTCACACCAATTTTCCGAATTAGTGTTTTCTTTTATTTAAATCAGCCTGGTGATTCAATTTATACATAGTCAAAAATAAGCCTACAAGTGGGACTTTGTCCTGGTTTTGGCTGGGATGAAGCTAATTTTCTCTCCAGCAGCTCCTGTGTTTTGGATTTAGTATGTGAAGAATGTTGATAGTACCCTAATGGTTTTGGTTGCTGCTAAATGATCAAGGGCATTTTAAGGTTTCCCAGGTTTTGCTAATGTGCAGGTGCAAAAACTTGAGAGGTGTATAACCAGTATAGTTGATCCAAACTGGATAAAGAGAGTATTCCATACCATAGACTTCATGCCCAGTATAAGTGGGGGTCGGCCGGTGGGTCAGCTCCCTTCTTTTTTGCCTCTTTTCATTTGTTTGGGCCTTTTCATTAATTCGTTCGGCTGTTTGTTCCCTCTCTCGCTCTCTCTGGAACTTGCTGTTCTGGGATAGCTGCTGGGGAATATTCCTGTTCCCTGACTGCTGCTCGGGATGGGCTGTATCGGTTGTCAGGTGGTGAGAAATTGTGCATCATTCATTTTATATATTCTATTATCCTTATATATTATTACTAATAATAATATATAATATGATTATTATATTTTTTTCTTTGCTGTCCTGGTGAACTGTTTTTATCTCAATGCATGAGTTTTCCTTTTTCTCCGATTCTCCTCCCCACCCCACTGGGGCGGGGCGGGGGAGGGGGAGTGAGGGAGCAGCCGCGGGGTATTCGGTTACCATCTGGGGTTAAACCACGAGAGACTTAAAATAATCTGGACATTTTTCAGGAAGTAGTTCACACTGTAGAATAGTTAGAGAAATGGCAATTTTATTTTGTTTCTAACAAATAGTATACAATTCAATGTTAGGATTTAGGTGATTTAGCAGAGAAACAGTTTGTTTACTTGTAGGCCTAAAAAATTTTACTATAACATATTGATTACATTTAAACATTAAATTACATTGAATAAGATAAAACTCAAAGAAACATCATGGAAGTTTTATGCAAGACACAATAGCTGCAATTTGACAATTTGGTTGATCTTTAAACTTCTCCAAGGAAAAATGAGAGTCAGGCTTTTCTATACAAATAGTTGGAGTAGGTTTTTGCACATAACCAGTACACACTAAGGCAAAAAGTGAGAGGACTGAACCAGTTTAATTGTGCTGTAAGTCGGTGACAGGCTGTGACCAAATCCATGTCCCTAGTTGTAAGCATCTGCAATGCTAAGCCCTGATTGGTTTCGTGGTCCATTTAAAAACAAACAAAACAAAAAACAGTGAAACTGTCAAAAACATATTGCCCTCACCTAAAACACTTTTAGTAAAAAATTAAGGTTTTTACTTCATATAAGTAGGTCTCCCAAAATCAGACAAAGAACTGACGAATATCACACTTCATTTGTACCGGAAAGGCATACTAGGACACTGGATTTGTAGATACTGGGCATAGTGCTGAAACCAATTATGATGTTTATTTTACATATTTTTCATTTTGTGATCACAAATTTCCTGTCTCCATTTTTCACCTCCATGTGACCTCCATTTCACCTACTGCCTCTTTCACATTCCCACAATAATTTATTTTTTCCCTAACTTTCACCTATGTCATCATTCATAGCTTCCCAATATTTTTAAATGTCTACTGCCTCATGACTCTTGTGTATTTTTATAGAGCCACCACATTCTTATCTTCATCTTTCTTTTATTCTAAAATCATCAGTTCTATATAATCTTATTTTATATACTAGCCTTTTTGAAACAGTACTATTTAGTTACACACACACATATATATATTACTGTAACAAACATATTTCTGTTCTCATATGCTTATGTATGTATGTATTTAAATACTGAGATGTTCAACAGCTATGTTTAACATGCTTTTGGTAATTTAGACCTAGATTTGCTCTTATCAAGTTCAGAATACTTGTTTAGAGATTAAAAAGTGTGTTTGAGAGATTGATTAATGTCTTTGGCCTAAAACCAAGATGAAACCATAGCTATTTTTATCTCAGCACTATATTCAAACAGGTAAAACTCATTATCAGCTGTTGCCAGTTAAGTAGCCAGGATGTAAACTGAATTTGGAAACTTTATGATTTTACGGGGACAGACATGCTATTTTATAAATGTTTTTTTATTATTATTTTCCATTATTATTATATATCAAAACTCAGTAGTCAATTCGTATGTATCAACTTTATAAGCCACATCTTTGTAAATGTTAGAGGGCCCAGACAAGGTTGTGAAGACTTTATTAACCTCTCAGTTGGGAGGATCTTCATTTATATTAATGGAATTACACTAAACAGGAGGGGGGGAAAGCTTTTTATGCAGCAAGAAGAGATGAATATTTTTGACTAGTTAAAGACAACTTTTCATGTGGTATGCATACTCCTATTTTTTATAACATCAGCTGTGGTATGTCATGGCATAAGTTATTTTGTGATGACTTTATGATGACAGGCTTCACCTGGTACCTCCCTTTTCTCCAATATCTATGCTATCTCTGTGTCATTCTTGACAAAACTCTTCTCTAGACAATTCTTTAAAAAATTTCCAGGCCTTTAATCACTGCTGTTTCTCTTCTTAAACACCCCAGTGATTCCAATCTTGCGTGATGTTCAGGGATGAAAAATGGATGCAGAATTCAGCTGAGACAAACATATCAATGCTAAGCCATGTGGTAGGATTGCCTTTCATATCTTGCAGTCGTACTCACATGTAGACATACTAGTATGAAGGACATCTTTTTAAAAATGAGATCTTTTCATTTTGTCATATGCTACAGACTTTTGAAAAAAACTTAAGTTTGGTAGATCTTTGAGGTGGAAGAACTTTTCCTTCCAGTGAAAAGACAGTCTTTCAAAAATAAAAAAGCAAATAAAAAATATTGGTTTATTAGAGCTGAACTTATCAATGAGAGAAAACTTTAAGTGGCTAGACCAAAGAAAACAAAAAAATAAAGGATACGTAAACCAATACCCTCCTAAGCCATGGAGTCTTTGCAAGGCAGATTTGCATTTCAGATCCTGCAGTCTCTAGGACCCTCCAGGATGCTCAGCTGGCCCCCAGGGAAAGAAGAAGCTCCAGCTCCTTCCAGAGAGTTTTATCTAGTGCAATCACTCTCCTAAAAGGACCGTAACTTACAGCTAAGACCACACAAATTGAACGAATACTCTCCATGGAAAAGTCGGCCAGTCAAAGCAAGAAGAAAAGGAGGTTTATGGGCAAAGGGGTCTTTGCAGTAACTCTCACTTTGTATTATCTTTATTAATTACAAAATTATTTTTATTTAAAAATAAGGTCTTTTCCTAATCCTACTGACAGATACACCAAAAATAGGTATTATTTAAAGTTCTCCCTACATTACCAGAACCTGTCTGATAGCTACTTGGAAAGCAAGGTTTCGGTAACACTTCAGCTCTTCCTATCTCAGTCTACAAACATCGATATTTCCAGATCTGGACTCCAAACTCACATTTTTATAAGTTTTATCCAAAAGATCAGAAAGTTCCCAAAGTTAAGAAGAATGTCTATAAAATGAACACAATAAATCTAGTAACATCAACAGTGGCCTTTTGTCTTTACTTTTTCAAGGTAAACCATGAAAATTGTACCTATTTAAAACAAAAAGAGGAAAAAGATCTATTTCCCGTATTTTGTAGAACAATGTCAGAAGAGAGGGCAGCTTTAGCTATTACTGGCCATACCATTGCACCTGAAAATAGTTGTTGTGTATTCTTACAATAGAACAAAGGAAGCTAAATCTTACCATTTGCTTTCAAAATTCCTTTCCCCGTGCTATTACCATGTTTGTCTTCAGCGCACTTAAAGCTGCACTCCATTTCATACACCTTGTAATTTGTAGCCATGTCATCTGAGCTTCTCATTTCAAAACCAATCAGCTCCCTATTCATTCACCTGCTCCTGGGTTTTGAAATACTCACTGTGCACTTATCATCTCTCCAGTGTTGTTTTAGATCCTTTTCTAGTTTCTGATGGTTTTGCTCTTTTGAATTTTGTAGAGAAATAAGCAAGATTTCTGTCATAAACAAATATGTCATGTTGTCCTCTCTTTCATTTGCATTCATCAACAGTTTCTCAAGTAATTTCAGTGATTTCTGAATATTCTGCTGGATTACTCTACTAAAGCAGGAAATTCACAAATCTGCTTTTGCACCCTGAAAGAGTATTTAATTTATTAGTAAGCAGCATGGAAACAGTTATATACCAGGTTGCATTCAAAGCTGAAGAGATCTTTTCTCTTAATTTCAGCATTCAGATTAGGCTACAAACCAAAAGCACACTTAATCACTTTAATTACCTCTCCTTTGGACAAGGAATTCAGACAGTTAGGAGAATAAAAATCTATATTAGACATTTATTTTGTTTTTTAATCTTATAATAGCAGCCACCTGAGAATAGGACTTACAGAATCCTTTTATAGGTGAGCTTAGAGGTCAACATTACCCCAAGAAAGGAGCTCACAATATGCAGAAAAGAACTGATAATGGGATGACTGCTTGTTGGCTTACTTTTTGCTACCTGAGAAATCATATAAAGGCTAAGTTCTGAAGGAATAAGACTGAATATTTGCCTTCAGGGCTTTTAAAGAATTTTGAAGTCTTCCTTTTTTGAAAGAAAATTTAAATAGAGGGGTTACAGATATGTATTTTTTTAATTATAAATCAAAAAACCCCCAATTTTTCACCTCCCACTCTATTTGGTTGGACTCAACTGCTGCCTTAACTACGGGCTGAAACATTATACTTACAAAGTTTAACCTGCCCAGATAAGCCTTACAGCTATATTCCTATCCTAACTAATAGGAAAGGGCTTGAAAATGGCTCATGAGTTTACTCTTGCAGTAGTGAATATTTATGAAATATTTCATGCTTCCAAATGATCTTGTACTTTTATGCTTGCTTAATAATATCTGCTGTGAGCAAGGGATCCAGTGTGGACCCAAGAGCCTGTGTACCAGGTATGTCTTCTATAAGGCCACATCTTGGTCTCTGCACTGTCACCAGACACTGAAACAATTGAAAGCAATTTAATTAATATTGCCCTTCTCAGACTCTAGTTTTCCACTGATATAACCGTATAACTCATAGCAATCTTTCAAGTGGTGAAAACCTCCTAATAATACCTCATCTATATTGACACAGTGACATTCCACTTACTGAAAATGCATTCATAATGGGTGAGCATACCTCTTCCTCAGAATGATCATTTTCAAGATTACGAAAAGGAAAATGCACTGAGAAACACTGAAGAACAGCAGCGTCTACAACCAAGGTTCTTAACTCATCTGAATTTTGATCTCCCTTGAGTTTTCACAAAGGCACCTCATTTAGGTCATCAGTCTGTAGCCATCCTCTCGCAACTCTTTGGAGAAGATCCTGCCTTCTGCTTCCTTCAGGCCACAGGGTTAGACCATAGTTCCTTATAACACACACACTGTGATCACTTAATGGTCAGTTGTCGAACTTACAGAGGGACAGTGACAGGCTTACACATTGATTCTCTATGACTGAAAAAGCAAAGTACTACTTAGCAGGAGTAGGACTAGTTGAAATACAAGCTTTTTATTTTAAAAAGACACTTACATAGATGCTGAATTTACCAGATGGTCATGCAAAATTGTTAATATGAGACCAGCTAATCGTGTGCATCCACAAACCTTATAACTTAGTCATTTTGAACCAGATCAAACCTGTCAGTATTTCTTGCGCAAACATTGAAGTATCAAAATGTATTTCCATCAGATTTGCATTGGCTTTCTCATCTCCTTCATTTATAAAGTTAATATTAGACTCAATATCTGTTCCATGGTCTCTCTCATACTCTCTCTAATAAGAAACAGAATTCTTATAGTTACCTAACTTATACCCACCTCACTTTTGACTTATTAAGACAACAACAGCTTTAGGGTGTAAGGAGGGGAATCCCCAAAACTGATATGAGATAGAGAAGTCAATTCAGCCATTGAAATATTCATGTGTCAAGCTTTTCTCACTGTTTATACAAAAAAAGTCAGATTTTCCTTACTATTCCAGTGGACAGCAGCCTCTTCTGAACATCTGTCAGATATTACGATGTAGAAGAAATGAATATTAGCTTCTTAAGTGACCTTTTACAATCAAAATACATTATATTCCCTGTGCATGACATTTTCAGTTTTACTGTGAACTTTTACCAATACTTACAAATAAGAAGTTTGGATCAATAACATTTATTAAGCATCTTGCACTATAACTAATATGTAAAATATATTTGAGATATAAAATATTATAATACAAATCAATCTTTCTTAGAAAAAAGACGTCAATCAGCTAATATGAAAAAATAAGGCAGAACTAGTTAAACTAATAAGGTGACCTGGGGTTAAAGAACAATTTTTTGTGTATTTTCAAATACATATTCTAAATCCCTCATTTAGCAACCACTCTCCTCAGTGCTAATTTCTCTGATGTTTATCATCATTTTGCTAGTTACCTGCCTATTCAGGTGTTTCTTCAAACTTCAGAGAACGAGTCCCAAGTCCTTTCAAACTCTGCCAGCCTAGACTGGACTGGAAAGGCTAGTTCCTTTTCTTCTGACTATAAGCACTTTCTTTGCAGAACTGAAACCTTACAGACATGTTCCAACAGAGGCAGCTGAAAGATGTCTGAAAGATGTGTGAACAACATTACCATTTCTGTCCTACCTGATATGAAGGGCAATGACAATTAGCTTTTTCTTAAGAGCTGAGCTCTGTCTAATCTATGATGAGAAGAGTTAATATATTAGTGTGTGTTTCAGCTCTGTTCTCATCCTCTGAATTGAGGAGAGTGTTTTACTGTGTTTGGATTACTCTCCAGTCCATTCAGACTATGAGGGCTCTATTTATCAGAACATGTAAGTAAGTAAGTCTATTAGTCCCTGAGAAGTCAATAACACCTTTTTCTTACTTGTTTAGCAGATTAGCAGTAGCACTAATCACATACTTTTAAAAGTTAAGCTTTTTTGGTAGTTAAGAATACACCCTCGCTGATGTAAGCAGTTTTGAAATTGAATGCATGGTGGGTTTTTATTTTTACAATATGCATTAATATATTAATGAAAGTGGTTTTAGTAGTAAAACAAAATTTTCAACAATTAAAGACCCCTCTGTGTTTAATTCTGATGTTTATTAAAAACAACTCATGAGCTCAATGCAAAAACTGCTCACATTCTTTTCACAAGGGGTGTTAATTTTAGTCCTCATTTGTAGGACATGGACTCACTGCTCAAGCTGCAAGATTTATTAACGCTTTCACAAAGCTATTATCAAGTATTTCATTGCATATTGATAAAAATGGACAGGAAAAAAGCTAATGACCTCATCCCCTACATATTCCTAGCTGAAGGTTCCATCCAGGCAAGCCAAAGGCAATGGCTTTGGATCATAGCTAATCACCAACAGTTTGCCTCGAGGAGGTAACATGAAAAGGTTGTAACACAGACATGAACTGAGAGACATGAATTCTTTCTAAAACAAACCACCACAACAAAACAACAAAATTGTGTTCCACTTCTTGAAAATAAACTAAAATCTCCAAAGTAGTCTTGTCACTAGCCTTTGAGGACATAAAATCCAGGAGTATTAATCAGAAACATTCCAAAAGTCTTAAATATTTTGTTCATTAAAATCTTTTCATTACTGAGTTTGTTTCCAGTTGTTCATGAAAAACCTTTTAAATGAACTACAAATTTCAAACCAAATTAAAAATTATATTGACTTTATCAAATTCAAAGTGAAATTTCACTGTGATGTAGTTGGATTGCTCTTATAAAAGTGCTTATTCTAAGGAAAGGATATAAATGTACTCTTTTCCCAGTTAGAAGTGCTGGATGACAGACATAATGTTTCTAACATCTGCTGGTCATTAGTCCCTGTTGTATTAATTTGTTGTTAGGACCTTCACCCTCATTTCTACTACTTAAACTATACTGAAAGTAGAGATGGACCACAGAGAACATTTTAAATATGAACTCTTTGAACCTCTGAGTTTCAAATCAAAGGTGTCTGAGATACACTCAAATTCAATACATTCAACTGAAATTCAAAGCATTCCATGGAGTATTGTCCTTCAGGAACAGATTGCTCTATGATGGGTCCCCCATGGGCCACAGTTCCTGCCAGAAAACCTGCTCCTGTGTGTACTCCTCTCCATGTGCTACAGCTTCCTTCAGACATATCCACCTGCTCCAGCATGGGGTCCTCCACGGGCTGCAGTGTGGATGTCTGCTCCAATGTGGTTCTCCATGGGCTGCAGGGGGACAACCTGCTTCACCAGGGTCTTCTCTATGGGCTGCATGGGAATCTCTGCTCTGGAGCCTGGAGCACCTCCTCCCCTTCCTTCCTCACTGACCTTGGTGTCCGTGGGATTGCTTCTCTCACATTTTTGTCACTCCTCTCTCTCACAGCTGCTGCACAGCACTTTTTATCCTGTCCTAACTATGTTATCACAGAGGTACCACGAGCGTTGCTGATTGGGCTCAGCTTTGGCCAGCAGTGAGCCCCTTTTGGAGTCAGCTGGCACTGGCTGTGCCCAACACAGGGACAGTCCCTACTATCTTCTCAGAGAGGCCACCCCTGCAGCCCCCCTGCTACCAAAACCTTGCCACATAAATCAAATACGTTACCATAATTTGAAACAATTTTAAGTTGCTTAACATTCTCAAAGAATACTGATATCTCAGCTTTACATACTTCCTAGGGTTTTCTGTAAGACAATATCGGTGATTTCTGCAAAGGTCTGGATTCAAATCCAAGCTATAACGCTCTTTTTTAATGCATAGCATAATTTTAGGCATAGAGACAGAAGAAGGCTTCCATCAGAGCAGAGAGGTTCTCCAGCAAAGCTACGATAAGAGCTGAGTAAAAAAAAAATGTTTTTAAAATGGAGTTCACTAAGTTTCTGAGAGCAAGTTTATGAAGTACTTGCTGATGTCATGAGACTGAACACTTTTTCTCTGTGTGCTATACTATATCTTTACTGTGAATCATACAGTTTACGCATATACCTGTTGAGTAAAGATGACATGGATAGCTGGGGAGGTTCATTGGTTATTCTGAAAAAAAACCCTTAGCTAATCAAAAGTTAAATCAAGGAGTTGGGCTCAAACAGAAGGTTTCAAATTTCTGTATACGTGAACAGCAAGAATGAGGCAAATTCCTGATGACTCTGGACCCACAGTTTAAGATAATACTTATGCTACATGAATTGGCATTTCTCCCTTCCTTTCCCACAGACCAAAAGCCTTTTCCTGCTCATGCAATCCTGTGGTGAACCAAATTGAGAATCCAATCTGAGTTAAAATTAATCTGGAAAAAAAAAAAAGGCAATTTTACCTCCGATTGGTTCCCTGATCTAGTTCAATGAGCAGCAGCGCAAAGATTTCTGCTAGCCCAAGGGAGGAAACAAAGCGGGGTGAGAATAAGCTGTCAGGTGGAGAAGGAGGTCAGGACTGCTGCTTAAGGCAGCAGTGCTAGCTGGCAGTGTACTTGAAACTGCAGCTTGAGGTGTTTCATATCTGTATTTTTTTCATCAAAACCAAATCTTCGTCTTCTCCTCTTGATTAATTCTGATGTTCCCTGAGAAAGGACTACAGTATGAATCTTTACGTAGGAATACTTAAAAAGTATTAGCCAGATGTTCTGCTTTCTTGAAATGAACAACAAGGTTTATTAACGAAAACAAAGGTGAGGTCAATATTTACGACAGGGGGGCAATAAAAAAAAGCCCAGACCAATACAAAAAAAGCTAAATAAAATTATAGTGCTCCATCAATTCAGACCAGCAATCTTTACAGCCTAGTTTCTAGCTTTTAGCAGCTCCTGTCATTGAATGTTGTGGAAAATTACCTCTCATGAAGTGCCCTAATTTTTAAAGGTATTAATGTGATATTTGAATAGTTTTGCAGGCCACTGCACCTGTGTAGCTGTTAGATATGAAAACTAGCTGCGCAGGAGTGAATCAGTGTTTTGATCTGCACTGGTTATAACTTTTAAAGCAGTGATGCTTCCACATAGGACTAGGATTCAATTTACATAGCTATAAACAGGGAAGACTCAGACAAACCAGTCTTCTGTTGGAAAACCAGTCAGGTGAATGTACAGCCTTGGATTCATAGAATGAGTGCTGCACTGCAGATTACATTAATTCAGAGCTGAAAATCAGTAGGCATACAGCAACTATTGCATTTCATCTGTACAATGCTGTGAAAACAGCAGTTGAAATGAGGTAAGGATGCAGCAACATGTCATCTAGGAGTATTTGCTATCCTGTGACAAAAGATCACTTACATGGCAAAGAAATTGCCTACTTCTTCATACATGCATGGATCATAGACTCCAATTAAATACAAATAGCTTCAAATATTTGGCAGGTAGGCAGACTTCACAGGTATTGCTTAAGAAAGCAAATTGGGGAAATCAATTCCAGGTGACCAGCTGATTGTTCTGATTGTTTTGAGCGGCAGTATTAAAAAGAAATAGTATTTGCTCAACTATGCAGCAACAGAGAGCATTTCAGAATCCCGGGCTTACAAGGCAGCAAGATGTGATGCTTTGTTATAGCTGTCAACAATTTGCTGCATTGCAGGCTAATGGTAGTGGTTTAGGACAGCAGTGTTAATGTTAATGTTCAAAGACTCAGTCATTAACGAGCACACTCAGGTTCTAAAATAAGATATTAATTGAGCACACGGGAGTGTTAAAATGTAAAAAATAGTCTGTTATTTTTGAACATTAGTAGATGTCTGCTAGATCTTTACCTCTGCTATTACAGCAACATAACAAAATCAGAAGCAGACTTTTCATGCAGAAACCTCCTCAGAGAATTGCTTATACAGTTGGACAGATGAACGCAACAAAGAAATGGTAGATATCTATTTCTGCTTTCTTTTTACACATGCATACAGAAACACTCATACAAAAGCACACATATGCATTTTGTTTAATAACCCCAAATATCCCTGATGCCTGATACCTATTTGTAGCTTACTTTTCAATATTTCACATCTGTCTCAGTAGAATAGATTAGAAAAAATCCATAAATAATAATAAAAAAGAATAGATGCTGCAAAAAATCCATAAAAAGTTATAAATAATCAGATTTTGTTCCCTAACTGAAAACATCAACTATTTGATTCTCCCAAACGTTGATATTCAGCAAGACATTGTTTCCTTTCCACCTCTAATTTTTGGTAGCTATCCAGCAGTGAGTAGAGATTTCAAGAACAAACACACACAGGCACAGAAAATCGCAGCATAACTTTATATGATTAAGATGGAAAAGAATCTTTCTGCTTAGAAGTCCTCTCCTCTGTATTCCTTATTTCCGTATGGAAATAAGGATTTCCCTGAAACTGTTTTTTGTCACAGGGATTTTAGGTGAACCAAAATTAGTCTTTGGAGCTAGAGGTTCCCAAAATTGCACCAAAATTCCCATAAACTCAACAAGTCCTTTTA
This sequence comes from Phoenicopterus ruber ruber, assembly GCA_009819775.1. Lineage (NCBI taxonomy): Eukaryota > Metazoa > Chordata > Aves > Phoenicopteriformes > Phoenicopteridae > Phoenicopterus > Phoenicopterus ruber. Next base: position 32,807,628 of record CM020219.1, on the reverse strand, counting down.
AAAATTGTGGTATTATATGAGCCCAAACTGTGTTCTAATGGTTCCATCACTAAACTTAATTACTCAGTTTTCCACAGTTAGTGCGCAATGCCTATTACCTTCAGGACACAAACTTGAAAATGTCATTCATATAAGGTTTTTGTCTCTAGAACACTACATGTCCATTCAACAAAGTGATGGGAAGGCTCATGTACAGAAAGGGTGAAAAAAAAGGTTTGAAGGCAGTCAGTTGCTAAATAGTTTCTTGGCTTAAAGGGACATACTGTGATCACTGAACCAGAGGTACAAGCCCGTACCATTAAATTGAACCCTTCCTATCAGAGGCCCCATCTAACTTGTAGGCATGTTGCTACCATCTGTTTTTGTCAGGGGTGAAGGTTATACGGGAGAAAATGAGCCTTGCCAATTTGCACATCCAACTTAAAAGAATTAGTCATGTATAGGTCATTGCAGAGTATGATACTATTTTTCTACCTGGGTGATTAATCTGGAAGGTAACATTAATCAGTCATCACTGATTAACTGAAAGGATGATGAAAGACATTTTTTTTTTTTAAATCTTGAAATTAAGATCAAGAGATTTCAGTACAACATTATCTGTGATATTTGGATATTTTGTTTCTTGGCTTGCTTTGGTAGAAAGCAGAGTTTGGGGGTGAAGCGACTGGAATAGGGATTGGTGGAAGAGCCTGGAGGCTCTGATGCTGAGATGATGGCTTATGTGAAAAGGATAGACTATGAATGGGAGGGTGTGGTACTAAAGGGACTCTTTAGTGGTAGCGGACATGAAGGATTAGAGATGAGACGTATATCTCTAGTTTTGTTTTCGTATTGAAACTTTCCATACCATCAAAGATCCTAGACATTTGCAATGGATGTGAGCCAGCACCCAGGAAAACCTTGGCTTTCAAATAAAAGTGATGGTTTTGATTTGTTTTTCCAAACTGTTTACATGAAGTGGCATTAGGGAAGATTCCTTCTTTTCACCTCGCCTGGGAGCCTGAGCATCTCTCCTTAAACTCTTGAGCAAATCAGAAAAAGAGAAGGGAATCTTTAGAGGATTTAAACACTTTTCTTCCCATACATTATCTAAAACCAAGGGTAGGGTCCACACTTGTGAAGCAGGAAATGTCTTCTCCCTACTTGTTCTTTGACCCAGGATTTGGAAATAGTCTGTGCTAGATCCTCTTACTCCAAATTGTGCCAGAAATCAGTAACAGATGGGGCCTTTTGATAGCCTTTTTATGAGCCAACATTTCAGGAATCCCTGATTCTCTAGCAGAGATGATAATCTGATGCCTAAACCATGTCTATGATTTCTTTCCTTGAGCTTCCAACTCCACAGAAATGCCACCTCCAAATATTCAAAGCGTAATTATTACCCCCATCATCACAACCTAGCAGGTAGTGAAGTAGAACTACGAATCATATAGCATCCTTTCTGTTAGCAATACCTTGATATAAATCTATGTGAAAACTACCAAAATAGACATCAAATTCTAGAAGTAGCACTTCTGTGTCTCTTTGCAAAAGGAAGGCTGTAACAATAAAGAAAAGAAGAAAGAAACCTCTGAGCACTTAAGTAAGAAGCAGCATGACACGTCAGTTAAACCTTCACTCTAGCTCTTCAAACAATGACTAAGCACATCTTGAATATTGCATACTCACCCTTTATCTTTGTAGATACCATAACATTCAGAGAAGAAGACTAACTTAGTGGAAGAGAGACTATTCTTCCCTTTCTCCAAGGAGGGCAATCATTCCAATGAACAATTTACTCTTGGATTAGTCAGGAAGTCTGCTCCAAATTCTAGTATTTCCATTGTTATCGCTCTGCTAAAGTTGAATCAAGTCAACGTGCTCACAGGTGAATCAGTTCAATAACACAAGTTAGATATGAAAAAAAGAAAAAAAAAAAAAGACAATCTTTCCTTCAAGGTCATTTTTCAAGGTTATTTCTTTCAAGTATTTCTTTCAAGGTTACTCAGGGGTCCAAAGAAGGCAAATGATACTGATTCATGTATCTTGGGCTTTTTACTCACTGTACACTACCTTCTGTGCTGCTTCTTTTGGGAGAAGCAACACAACGTAGGGATGATCTTCATAATATTTTGCTCATATAAGAGAAAATACCAACTGATTACGGTCCCATGCTTATTGCACTCCCTCTCCCATGTTTGAGTTGTTGGGGGCTTTTTTTTATATTAAACAAGAAAAAAATAACATTAACATATTTGACAAGCTTATAACCATAGACACCGAGGGGGATGACTCAGAAAAGCAACAACAAAGTTAGTGTTGCTTGGATTATTGTGTATTTACTCACATATAGATAGAAATAGCTCCTTGGGAAAAATACACTGGAGGGATTTTATAGTTAGTGTCTATTCAACTCTTAAGGTGATTCCATAGAGTAAATTCCAAACAGAAACCCAGTGACACAACTTCTGAGGTGTGTCATAAAACACCACTCCTAGATTCTTCAAGACAAACTGTAAAGAATGAAACTTCAGAACCTACAAAGACTATCACTGCCATTTGTTGCCTTGAACACATATTTTCTTTCTAAATGTCATTTTTTTTCCCTAGGCCCTGCTTTTTTCCTGAATTTTATGATAGTGTTTAGTGGTGAATATGACATTCATTTTTTTTTTGCAGGCAATTTTCAGATTAATTCTCATCTATGATGTAATATTTTCATGTTTGTATTCCCAAATTACTTATCCAAAGTGGAAAAAAAAATCAAAAAGATAAATCCAAATCAGTATACATATTTTAATCCAAAACTCATGCCATTAGTGCAGATACAGATTTTCAATACAATCTTTAACCTGAAGATATTCTTAGGCCTTTTACCCTCTGCGGAAGCAAAAGGAAAGCATATGTATGGCAAAAGGCACCAGTGCCTTTTGCTATCTGTGGGTGAATATGCAGTAAATGTGTGAACCCCTGGCTCTTGGTGTTTTGTTAGAAAGTCGTTATACAGAAAGATGTCAAAAATTAAAGAGATTCACTGTTTTCCCTCATTACTAGGCCTAATCTTTTTGTTAAATCCCTCTTGAGCTATGGCCTTAGGGGTACTGCTGTAAGGTAATTCCATGAGCCTTTCCTAGTCCACATTTCAGGCTTTCAAACCTCAATGTCATCGCAGGTGTTGGCATGTATTGGGAGAACTGATGTTAAATGTTAGGAGATGAGTTTCTCAATCAGGCCTGGAAGCTGACATGGCCAATTGACATCTCTGGCTATAAGAGCTCAAAGAGAAAAGGAAAGCTTTCATCATACTTTTGATAATTTGTGGAGTGAAACCTCATGTCTGATTACGATACTGCTATCATCTGGAAAAAGCCTATGGAATCTGTTTCTTGTGAGGTTACAGCTTCACCTTTTTGAGTTGAGTCGAAAAGCCTCAAACTTTGAATTTGCTGAAATAAACTTAGCATCATAAATATGCATGAAAAACATACTCTCAAAATGATACTGTAGATTCAGGGTAGCCATTTCGCAAAGTAAACAAGGGAAGAAGTATGTTAGTGTCAGTCATAAATATGAATATTTGAATATTGATATCAGAAACTCTAATTCAAAAGCCCTCAATTAGCTTGTACTGCTTATAGTAGGACTAAAAATGAAAGACATAGAAAGAAATCAGGTTTGGAGAAAAAGAATCAAATCTAATTTGATCAAATATTTGATTTCTCTTTTGTTTTAAACATGTAAAATCTATGAAAGTGTTAATTGTTGTTTAACTTTCTATTTCATTTGAGTATTCTGCAGTCAACTTTATAAAGGGCACGGGGACTTAATTTGTGCAGTGAGGAACTATCTTCGCTCAGCACAGAGGAGTAAAGGTTCAGGGACACATTTCCTGGCTCAGTTTGTCCAGCTCAGCTGGTATCAAGAGAACAAAAATCTCCCACGATTGCTTGAAGGCATACAGATATCCAAATTAGTTCCTCTACCTCTCTTTTCATAACCTCAGTATAGGGGACGTTTCAAGGATGGGGGAGATTATGAGCAGAGGAAAAGCCAGATGACATGCTTCAGTGATACTTCAATGATGTATGTTCCCTAGTGAGCTGAAACGATTCAAATGAAAGTTTGTTTGAATTTGTTAAAAATTAACCTTAGAAACTGAAACAAATTACTGAACATTTCCCATTAGACTTACTTCTTGGACTTCTTATTTTTAATTATCACGCATTTCAATAGTATTGAGAGTCTCAATTCATTGCTCATGACCCTGCTATATAAAGGAAAATGTTTGTCCTTTTGCTGTAGCTGGTGTGTCTGAAAATTCTGCTAGTTTATGCTCATGAACAATGATGAAGTTCAGGAGAATTTGACCCAAAATGATTAGGGAACTGCCTTTTGTTGCTTCAAAATAAATGGGTTATACATAAGTTAACCGACACTCATATGGATGTGAAAAAGCAGCAAATAAGAATTAATACCTTACTCTTTTGTTCCTAACACAAGTTGTTTTGTTTAAATTGCTATTTAAAATTATTTTTTCTTAATTACATACATGTTTTTCGTGAAAACAGAAGGTATTGCATATTTATGTGCAAACAAGATGTGTTCAGTGATCAGCTGGATTTGGCCTCAGGTAAGCACTTTAAAATGTATTGCAGTCTTAAAAGCCATTCAAGTTGTTCCTTAAGTATGTGATTAGATTCTGATCTGATCTTTAGTGGATAAATCTAGATTTCTTAAAAAAAAGTCTAGTATACACTGTTTACCATCTCAAACTTAATAAAGAATTCAAAATCTTCACATCAGCTACCAGATATAAAACTACACAGTGGCTACTTGTGACACAGCTAAGAAAAGAACAGATATTCCCAATTTTAAAATACTGACAGGGCCTCACATAACAACTTTTTTTCCCCCCACCTAATACCAAAGGTAATGCTCAGGTTGTTTTTTTATAAAAAGACTTTTCAAATCAAGCATAAACATTGTTTATGGAAAGGAAGCTAGTGTGAAAATTAAAAGGAGCTTATTTTGTTTTCAGGTGAGGACATCCATATTGTTCTCAAACTGTGTATGTATTTTGGAAGTATAAGATGTAGACATAAACCCAAAATAAACCTACAGCAATAGTAGCAGTATCAAGTAAATAAAAGCGCGTCCTGGTGACCTAGCCTTTTCTGAAACTTGGAAAATCTTGATTCAGTCATTGTATCTTTGATGATAAAAGCTACAATATTTGCAGTGTGGTCACAAAGGACATATTCAAAAGGTATCAGATGTCTTCAAAAACTGTGGGTAGCCAGGCTTATTCAATTCGGTCATAAGTACAGTACAGAGGCTGGGGTCGCGTACCAGTTAGGAACCTGGTGTAACGGGGTGTGTGAATGCCGGGAACCGGAGGTGTCAGACACTGTACCCAGGAACAACTTCAGGCTGAACAGACAGTTGAGAAGAGAGGAGACAGTATGCACCAAGTCCAGGAGGTGAACCAAAGCCTTGACCAGGCATTGCAGTAGAATCAAAAAGACAAGGAATTTATTTATGAAGTTAAGGTTTGGGATAACAGGTAGTTGAAAGATTCACTGGGAAGAGGAACCACAGAGAAAGTATGATAAGGAGGCAAAGACAAGTTAGGCACTGGGCTTACTGTCAAAGGAAATAACAGAGCTTCTGGTAGATGACAAAGTGTCGGGAATATTTTTTCACAGGCACTCTGCTGGCTTGCAATCAAGCTTTGCTTGGGAAAGGCATTACCTGTGCTCTGTGAGACTCCTGACTGCTTATGGGATGACTCAATTCTACACAGATTTTTTTTTTTTTATACAAGAGTTCTAGTGTTAAATAAAGTGCAAAGATGAACAAATGGGAAAATATTAAATTTCCCTTTTCCTAGACAATATATATATATGTATATTTAGACAAGAGAGTGAACTGTTTAGGAATCTTCTGTGAGTGAACAAAGATAACCAAGATACCTGATGCATTATCAAGGAAAACTCATACCAAAACTCATTCTCAGTTTATGGGAATGGAGAACAGTCACGGACAGAACCATCATCAAGAAATTTTCAGGAAGAGAATTGGACACTGTCAATATATATGATATGTAGATAGACTGGCGGATATTTCTTTTTTCAGCAGCCCCCTCACCTTCATATAAGCAGAGAGCGGTAAGTCTCCAAACATCCTGTTAAAGGTCTAGAGGGTGTGGAGTTTGAGTATGGTGGGTTTTGCCCTCCAGAAAGTGGAAATAATTAAGATGACCTGCATAGTTCCCAGATGAGTTAATAAAGATGCAATCTAATTAAATCACAGTCCTTGCATCTTGTCTTTCCTTTCATGTCCGGGACAAAACCCAGTTCTTGTACATTTTGTACACTCCCCTGAAGAGAAAGACTTCCATTACATTTTAATGGCTGCTTTCTGCGAACTTTGCCTTTGAGTCTTTCTAAATCTATGTCATTCCTCTTTTACTGAGCCAGTCAAAAGATATGTACCTTGTAATGAAAGATGTGCCCTTTGAGTGATTTCACAAGAACACCATCCTTTATCAGGATGTTGTGTTAGTGTGCAATTGTGGGCAAGATGGAGCATAGTCATACTGATTCAGTGTCCTTGCTACCCAGGGGTTGCTTTTGGAGTGCTAAAGAGATGAAAGAGGCAATCAAGAAAGAGATTCCATTTCACCCTCTAGTGAAGGAACATTCAGCTTGTTTTTGTGCAGTGTGTTTCTGATGACTGCTGACACATGAATAAGAGAGACCTTAAGGCAAGCCCACATCCTCTCATAAGATGTTACAAAGGCCACAAGGCTGGCTCACTTTTTTCTTACCATCTGACTTCATTCCACTGGCATTCTAAGTAAAGCACCTCGTAAGAACAAAATTTGTTACAAGAAAGAAGTAGAACTAAGCCAGGAGGGAAAGCTCTTCATAAAAGAAGAGGTACGGGAACTTGGCAGGGATATAGACAGCTGCATTTTTGTCCTGCTTGCTTAATAGTGGAAAAAACTTTTGTTGGTTACCTTTGTCTGTGACCATTCAGGAAACCCTCTATATAGACAATGTATCTTGTCAACCATTTCCTGTGTGTGTAAAATGTAATTCGTCACCCTGCACTGCCTTGGCAGCAGCCTTGTAAAGAACACACTGAATTAATGAATATTTCATAAAGATGTGATTTATTAGCATTCCTCTGCCTTTGCTTTGAAAAAGATCCATCCTTCAAAAGCTAAGCACACAAAAGCTATCCGCAGGTATGGAAAGTAGACTGAACCCCCTGAAGACAAAACCAGGATTTCTTAATAACCTCTGGGCCATATAGACTTTAGAAGAGATATTTAGTCAATCTTATATTAATATTTTAGATGGTAAAGAAATGCAGTACTAAGCTATTATACTGAATTTGGCTGTCAGAAACATGAGCTATCACAAAAAAAATTATTACCAACTCGGAATTCTTCAGTTTCATATATTTTGATGAACATATAACAAAATAGGTCACAGCATAGTACAAATACCTCTGGGCCTTCTGAGCTACCTGCATTTCCATACTGTTATAGAGCACTTTTCCTTCCCAGAACGCACCAGCAATTCTGTCATATGCACAGATTATGAAGTTGTATGTACCTGTGCTTTTATCCTAACCATTAATGCCCTTGGGTATTACCTAATACAACTGCTGCAACAAGAAGTGTTCTTTTCCTACGATTGCAAATATTTATTGTGTTCAATTAATATGCATAGTCCTGCATCTCACACAAAGACATTGTTTCTTTTCTGAGAATTTGCAAACTCTGACACACGTTACAATACAGGCACAAAATAAACTAGAAAATCAAATGTGGTTTTGGTTTCTCAGGCAGCTGATGCTTTCTATTGGTGGTATAAAAATACATTTTAACTGCATTTAAGGCATCACATGGTTTCAAAAGGTATTTGCATTTTTTTTCTCAACAGACATCCCTTATTTGCAGTGCTAGTGCAATCCCAGTATTGTCCTCTGTGCGTTTGATCCACAACACCTGTTACACTCACCTGGTGTCGTGGTTTAACCCCAAATTGTAACCCAATACCACGCAGCCGCTCGCTCACTCCCCCCCTCCCTGTTGGGGTGGGGAGGAGAATCGGAGAGAAAGGGAAACTCGCGGGTTGAGATAAAAACAGCTCACCAGGACAGCAAAGGAAAAATATAACAATATATTAATAATGATAATAATGATAATATATACAAGGATAATAGAATATATAAAACAAACGATACACAATTTCTCACCACCCGACGACCGATGCAACCCGTCCCGAGCAGCAGGCAGGGAGCAGGGGTATCCCCCCCCCAGCTATCCCAGAACAGCAAGTTCCAGGGAAAGCAGGCGAGGGAACAAACAGCTAAACGAGTGAAAAACAAAAAGGTAAAAATAGGGAAACAAAAAGCAACCCGAAGGGAAGCTTAAGGATTAAGGCAAGTTAAAGGTCTCAAAAGCCCCAAAAGCCCAAAAGACCAAAAAAGATCTAGCAAAAACTAGTGGCCCACCGACCGACCCTCGCTTATATCAAGCATGACGTCTATGGTATGGAATACTCTCTTTGGCCAGTTTGGATCAACTATCCTGTCTCTACCCCTCCCAAGTTTTGCATCTGCACGTTAGCAGAACCTGGGAAACAGCAAAATGTCCTTGGTGGTTCAGCAGCAACCAGCAACATCAGTGTGCTATCACTGTTCTTCTCACACTGAAGCCAAAACACAGGAGCTGCTGAAAACAAAACTAGCTCCATCCTGGCCTAAACCAGGACACCTGGTTATTACAGCTGGATTATTAAGCCCTTATCTTCAACTGTAGGAATTCATGCTTTCAATTCAGGCATCCTCTTATTCTGTGAAGATGGTAAATGCTGTGTAATGTCAGCCCATTACAAAACAACACAGAAGTACTTCACAACAAGAACCATCTATTATGGTTGCATTTAAATCTCCTAGACTAAAACTTTCTTATGTCTCTTTCTCCAGTGACTGGAAGATGCATAGCCTCAATGCATAGCTTTGGGATGTGAGATCAAAGGAGAAAGGTGCATGCACATGGCAAGTTATAAGAACAGGGTGATTTTCCCAGGTGATAGATGATACTTTTGTAGTGATTTTTCTAAAAATCTGTCTTAATTAGTTAATCTAACAATTTTCAGTGGAAGAAGTACCCACTGTGTGTCTTTAGACTTCAGGGAGACAAATATGTACGGGAGGGGAAAGAGACTCATGTTGCAGGAGTAACATTATGAACAGGAAAAAGAAAACTAAAGAACTCCCGAGGCATATTCAAGCATAATATGATATGCGTGAGACAAGGAGCCAGCAGGACTGGATGAACCTAACATCTGTACAGACAAAATTCCTGCAGAGTTTGTCTCAGAACCTGGAAAAGCTTTCTTACTTACCAAGCTCTGAATCTAAGCCCAAAATATTAAGGGAAATACGGAGATACGCTTCCTAGAAGTTGGTTCTTGTGCAGAGGCATTCATCTAGGAAAAATATACCTATAATCCATCAAGAGTGTGTACCAGGTATCACGCATAGCTCAGATAAAGCTTATGAAATGCTTAATCAACTATTGGTATGATGTGCACAGAGAAATGAAAAACTATGTCATATTATCAGAAGCTGACGTTGTCAGACATGTCAAAAGAAAAAAGATGTTCTTGAAGCTGCCTTCGCTCTCTTTTAGGAACCGTTCCCTAGAGTCTTGATGGATATTGTTGGTTTATTCTATGATCACCACAAAAGTGGAAAAACTGTGGTTGTGGTCACGTGACACGACGTTCTCTGGAGATGCCGTCCTTTTCCCAATGCAGAGGTTGAAACAGCGGCAGGAGTTATATTTCACTGACTATCAAATGTGGATGAATATACTGTCAGACAAGGGAAAAATTATTTACTCTAGTTTTTAAGGATTTGTGGGGTAAAGCAAATAGGCTGAGAGATTTGAAGGGACACCTAAGTGCAGGTTACTAATGTGTTGCAACAGCAAGTGATTAAGTTACAATTTTACTGTACTTATCCTCCCTAGATAACCTGGCATACCATTTGTCTTAATCACCTATCTAAATGAAAAACTGGAATTTTTTGGATGTTATTAGAGATTTTTGGGAGGGTAGCACTGAAAAAGGGGCAGAAGCAGTCATTCTATATACTCAGTGGGTCAATAGTAATTTACATTACATGAGGAATTTGTAGAGCAGTATCTTGTCAAGGAATTCCAAAGATAAGTTATAACAAAAACTTATGTAAACACTTACTTAGGGCTTGAAGTCCATCTTCTTAATTCTGGTTAAATATCAGCAGACGCAGAATTGGTGGGAAAAGTCTTTTGAAGTGAAAAGATTAATGACATTGCTAATAAAGTAAATAAAAAATGCTTTTGGAACCAGGTCACACCACCAACTGTGCATGTCAGTAGGTTAAAATCCTATCACAACTGGGAGGTGGTCGCTGACTTCAGATGCAGCAGGGATAAGGGAATTCAAACTGAGCACAAGATAAAAAAGTAAAGTTTGAAGAATCAGTTCTAATTGATTTTGTGATTTTTGGCATGATCACCAAAGAGTGGTACAGAGTCAAACATGGAGGTTTTGTGAAGCAGATACATAAGACGTAGGAAAAATGTCAGAGTAGGGGGTTTATAACTAAATCTTTATAACTGAATTCTCAGATACAATTCAGATGCAGAACTGTATCTGAGAATAGTGTGAGGAAATAGTAAGATAAGGTTGCATGTGAATCACTGGAGAGTCAACGTGTCACTGTGACTGACACATTTCTTTTTTTGGATGGCCCACTAGCTTACGTAGAGAACATAATGCCAGCACACTGGATTTAACTGGAAAGCTCTCTTTCCATAGAGGAAAAATAAAACCTGTTCTCATCACTGATGTGAGACAAGATTATATTAAAAGGCTTGACTGGTCCTTCAACTGTATATTGAGGCAGGTCAGCTAAATGCTGGCTGGATTATACAGTCGTGACAAACTCGCATTGATGACATCACCACCTTCTGAAACTGGAAAAAAAACCAAACAAAGTGTGGAATTATTTGGGGAAATATACCTACAGACTTCACATTATTCAAAGGGAAAATCAGTTTAATGTAGTGCAAAAATAACTTGGGAGGTCAAGGAAGAAATTTATCCCAATCCCTTAAATGTGAAGGCCATTATAGTTTGACCCAAATGCCTAAATTCAGTCTTTCACAGGACTTTCAGGATATTACAGAAACTTTGTGGAAAATTTCAATGACACTGTTGCTCCTATTACTGCACTGTGTAAAAAAATAGAAGGCTAAGATAATTCTGGATGAAGCTTTTCAGAGAGACTTTAAGCAGGTAAAGGCATTCTTGTCTTAATCTTTCTTGTCCCATCTTTGCGGTCCCAAACTTAGAGAAAATATTTGAGCACATCTCCAATATTTGAGATGTGCTTATGAAATTTGGGAAAGAAAGAGAAGGAAAAAAAAGCCACCTTGTCAGTTTTCTTAAGGGAAAAAAAAAATGAGCAAAAGTTTTCCATTATAAAGAAAGTATACTTTCAAGGAACAGAACCATTATCTGATCGATTGTAAATGTAGGCATCTCTCAGACTAGTCCTCTTTAATCTGGTTTGACAGAATGAAAGGAACATATTCTAAATTGCTGTAATAGAGCCTTCTGCTTCAGAAATTTAATATGAGAGTTGTTCATATCAAAGGTAAAATGTGCATATCAAAGTAGCATATGATTTTTTGGGGCACTTTTCAAAATAGTAAATGGGATGTTTACATTTAAATTATGTAAATATATTTTTTTTCTTTTCTTTCTGCCTTAACCTTTGGCTTATGTCAAGAGAGACTTCAGAATAGTTGGTAAACATCAAAGCACTCTAGTCCCTACCTGTGTCGTCTTTAAAATAAATGTATTAGGCCACTTAACAATGTTCAATTTCTTGTACAGGTCTCAAGACTACAGAAAAGCCAGGGACAATAGGAGGGGAAATCCTTTGGAAACCTTCAGAGATTTCTATAAACACTGTTAATAGAGTACATTGGTGTGATAGAAGCATTTCCTAGTGTCTCACACTAGCCACAGAATCCCTGATAAACGATAGAAGAATCATAGAATGATAGAACAGTTTGGGTTGGAAGGCACCTTTAAAGGTCATCTAGTCCAACCCCCCTGCAATGAGCAGGGACATCCTTAACTAGATCAGGTTGCTCACAGCCCCGTCCAGCCTGGCCTTGAATGTTTCCAGGGATGGGGCATCTACCACCTCTCTGGGCATCCTGTTCCTGTGCTTCACCACCCTCATTGTGAAAAATTTCTTCCTTATGTCTAGTCTATATCTCCCCTCCTTTAGTTTAAAACCATCACCCCTTGTCCTATCACAGCAGGCCCTGCTAAAAAGTTTTTCCCCATCTTTCTTATAGGCCACCTTTAAGTACTGAAAGGCCATCATAAGGTCTCCCCAGAGCCTTCTCTCCTCCAGGCTGAACAGTTCTCTCAGCCTGTCTTCATAGGAGAGGTGCTCCAGCCCTCTGGTCATTTTTGGGGCCCTCTTCTGGACTCGCTCCAACAGGATCAGGTCTTTCTTGTGCTGAGGCCTCCAGAGCTGGATGCAGGACTCCAGGTGGGGTCTCACCAGAGCAGAGTAGAGGGGCAGAATCACCTCCCTCACCCTGCTGGCCACGCTTCTTTTGATGAAGCCCAGGATACGGTTGGCCTTCTGGGCTGCGAGCGCACATTGACGGCTCATGTCCAGCTTTTCATTCACCAGTACCCCCAAGTCCTTCTCGTCAGGGCTGCTCTCAATCCCTTCATCCCCCAGCCTGTACTGATACTGGGGGTTGCTCCGACCCAGGTGCAGGACCTTGCATTTGTCCTTGTTGAACCTCATGAGAAGAGAGGGAAGACTGTTTGAACTTCAGGGGTCTCTACCAATTCATTAGAAATACAGAATACATTTGTATTTAAAAATTAATACATTATTTTACATTACTAAATAATAGTAAAAAGAAGCAATTTCCTCAATTATTACCATAAAGGTTAATGCCACTCAAACATATCTCAAAGATATGAGATAGCAGCCTAGACAGAGGATGCATTTTTCTTTCCAATTTTTTTTTCCACTCTGCACTTACCTATGTGTAAGTTTTATTATTTATTATAACTAACCACACAGATACTATTATTTTTTCTGTGCCTTCATGAGTCCATCACAGTACAAATGTGTATAATTTAGTGTATTGACTTTCTACAAAAAAACCCTTTTTTTCTTACCTAGCTTAAAATGTGTGGCTTTTCATATTGCTAAAACTCAGGGATTTCAACCAAAACATTTTAGAGACCTAAGTCTGGTGCTTTATGATGCTACTGCTCTGCTGTCTGACCTGTTTCTCCTCTGGAGGGTTATCTACATACAGCCTGGAGAGCTGGCCCTGTGTTCCAGGGTCTTCACCACCCCAGACTTCGGTTGTATTATATCAACTGCTTTCATCAGCATGTGCCCTGAGACACCAGTCTGTAAAATATGGCTGCCGAAAAACAGACCTGTTCCCCGTTTTGTCACTTTTGCTAAAGAGGCAGAAATTTCCACAGAGGATCAGAGGGAATATGCCATGGAAGAGTCACATCCTAAACTGCCTCTACTGAGCGTACCACACCTTGCTTCTCAGTTACACTGGGTATGCAACATGAACGCAGGAGGGGAAGAGGAAATATAGTCAAAGCATAATTGTGTGGTTTGTGGTTTGTGGTTTGGTTTTTTTTCTTTTAACGATGTCAGTATTCCAATGGTCTACAGTATTTGCCTTGTCTAATTCGAGTGAATGGAAACTCATTCCTCTGTGTTTTGAGCTTCTTAGGTCAACTGCAAGACCTAAGCACAGCAGGCTCACTGAAGAATGACATTTTAGCCTTAATGCCCAATTTTCTGCGTTCCAGTGATTTAAAACAAATCCTTTTTAAATGCTTTTAAAGAATGTTATTCTGGACTCTACCAACATGAATATTGGCTTTAATAGTTAAATAAAAATATTCCTATGGACTGCTAAAAAATTACCTTTGGATGTTATTTTAATGTTTTATTTTTGTGTGTGTTGAGAACATGGCATTAAGTAATGAATATAAATAGCCACGCTTGGCGAAGAATACAGAATTGTTTAGCAAGCAGTCTGAAAATTTTCATACATTATCATCTTAAAAATATATTGCAGAAAAAGGGAGTAAGCACAAGGATAATATACATGTAGTTTGCGAGTGCATAAAACTTCTTATTGGCAAATGGCAGTTGCTGATTTATGACGTGTCATCTGCTTTACACTTCATAATGCATATGTTATATCTAAATTCTCTTTAAAAATGTATGTCATGGTGAATATGCATGTAGAAGAAGTTCAAAGGATTTTTAACTAGTCTAAATTACACACTAATATATTTATTTATCCTCACTTACTCAGTAATTTATTTATGAAGTTTAAATGTATAGGTCTCCAATCTGCAAAACTTCCACAGGGCTCCAGGTAGGAATATGCCTCAGAAAATGCTTATAAATATCTTTACTATGTAAATTAAATGTATTCAAGAAATCTGATTTGAAGGCAGTCCTGAACATCTTTTTTTTTTTACAAATAAATAAAAGTAATGCCTGTGAAAGGGATGGATAAGTAATTCTTGAGATGGGTGCTCTGTTGAGTTATACAGTAAGGATATCACAGGCAAAGTGTCCACAAAAGTTAAAACTAGTGAACCATCAAAAAGCCCTCAACTGTGTCTTACTTTATATTGCAGACTTGATGGTTGCAATTCATTTCTGTTCATGTTGTACATCTGAAATCTGGTTCTCTACAGCTAAGAACCACTATAAACACCATTTGTAGTAAATTAAGAGAATATGCATTTTTTTTTAGGAAATCAGTCATCTAACTTTTTTACGGAATACTTCAGGATAACATAAATCTTTCCTGTAAATATTTTATTTCTCCAAGTTCACTAAGAAGTCTGCCTGTGGTAATTAATAAGACAAAGCAGAGTTCTCAAATGCCTGGTCAAGAATCTTACTCTTTTTACACATTTTTTTTGTTGTTTGAATATATTAGAAACCAGAGAATGAAAAAGGGTTACAAAACTGAGAATTCAAAATACATACTGCATTTATGAGGTGAAATTCCCCAACTGATCATAGCATTATAGGTCCAGATCAAATTTAGAAGCAATTACAGAGCAATATTTGCCCCAAAAATTCTATTATTATTTATCTCATGTTAGTGTACTGGGTTGCAAACACATTTCTAAAATTTGACCATTATGTTAAAAAGTTTGGCTGACACAGAAAGAAAAGATACTGTAATTAGTACCAGAATAGATACTCTGGAACACGATGAGCGCAGAAAAAGAAAATATGGATCATAATTAGAAAGGAATTTTCAGAGCCGTGTCCAATCACTGAGAGTAAATACTGCCATGGAAATGCAGAACAGCCCAGGTGGCAATTATCAAGCTATTATCAAATCATTATCAAGCTTCAGTAGAACTTTTTGACCTTCCAGAAGATTGGAATATGATCTTTCACAGCTCACGGCCAAGAGACATCTTCCTTGTAGGAGAAGAAGTGCTCACCTGGTCAGAGTGAGCTATTGAGTTAACAACAACAAAATAGGCAGGAAAACCATTCTTGGAGTCCACAGATATAGGAAATCAGAGGAGTCAGAGCACCAGTAGTAGTGGCCAATTAATATTACCAGAATTGAGCACTCAGAGAGTTTCATGGTCCCAAATAGCCAGACTATTAGGAAACAGTAGATGCAACCAGACACAAAAGCTATTCTCTGCATTCTGTGGAGCACAAAATTCACTTCTCACTCCAATTTCATTGAACGCTAAAAGCAAGAAAGGAAAGAAAAACATATGTATAGTAACTTAAATCAAAAATTGGAAGGACAAAGTGAGTCAAGTGCTCAAATAGGTACCCCTTGAGTAAAATGTATCCCCATTCTTATTTTAGACATACTTCATATTATCTCTCACTCAAATGTTCTTTGATCTTTTGTCCATCCAAACCTATTCATTTCAATAGAATCATAGAACTTATTAAAATCTGCTTTAGAATTCTAAGAACACATTTCCATTCTTTGCGACATCAATGTAAATCTGGATTGATCCCCTGTGAAACCACAGCATACCTCTGCAGTGAACTTATGTACGAGATTTGCATCCGACTTAAAGAATTATATCATACAAATATAATTTTGTCTGTTATGTACATCTTTCCACAAAGACCTTTCTCCATTTAATTTGGAATTGCTTATGTTATATTCAGAAAAATCAATGATTTTGAGTTCTGAGTAGACCTAAACAGGTATCAGCTTTGATCAGGTGTCTTTTCTCTACGAATATTAATTTGCAAAAATGCCAATTTTGATGTTGCTACCAAAGGGATTATTTTTGTTTGTTTGTTGTAGTAAATCTTATTTACACTGAGAAATACATTACTCCATTAGTGAATTGCTTTGCAAATATACATGTGCATTCATATGAAGAAAGTGACAGCTGTTCTTGATAATTTACCAATTTGCAGAATATTCCTTGACTCACCAGATTGTATCTCATAGCTGAATGAAATATTGCAAAATATTTTTTCAGATTTGACCTCCAGGGATGAAGAGGTTTTTTGTATGACTTTTTAACTATTATAGATTATAAGAGAGAGAGAACATAAAAATAACTTTTTTTTCTTTTTCTTTTCTTTCTTCTCCTCATGAGATGTCACTAAAAACAGTGGGCCCTAGGGACCCAAGACCTAAGATAAATATTTTTCTTAAAGTACCACAAGCAAGTCAAAGATTCCCAGACTATGAGAATGCAGTACACAGTGGCAAAGATATTTATTTTAAAAGAGGTTTCAAAAATGCTGAGAATTGGACAAAGCTGAGACAATAGGCAGGCAAGAATAACACTTGACCTATTGCCTTGGTACAATGCAAATTCAGTATCAATCACAACAGAGATCTGTGTTATAATATATATGTTTTAGCTGATACGAATTTTTGAATCAGAGTCTTGTTGTATGAAGATTAAAGGCTTATCTGCCACTAACTTTAGTGAGACCAGTTCTCTCAACTTGTCACATCTGACAAATTCATTATATGAACACGTAACATTCACAGGCTAAAGAATGAAATTAAATGGATGCCAAATTTGAATGAATTATAGGTATTGTTTTGCAGAAAGTAATTATTGTCTCAGAATGGCAGACATATGAGTGATGGACATAGGAACAGAATTTGATTCCACACTGTCTTCCTCTTTTAAGGTGGCATGCTTCTTTAAAATTGTATATAGTGGCAGTCCTAGGTCAGTGAGTTTACCTAACATATTTTAAAAGCAATTAATTCTGGAAAGAAACATTTCAGTGGAGAAAAATTCCTACCAAAATCAGGACACAAAAGTCAAGTATTTTTCTACTTAACCAAAATGACAAAATATGTCCTTATTAAGAATAATAATTAACAATAATATTCTACATTTGTATAGAGAGATTTTATTTCAAGATCTGTTGTGCTGTGGAATGGTGGGTAATTATTCTGTTTTATAGTTGGGAAAGTTAGCAACAGAAATAATTTCCATATTGTTCCCACTGTATTGGCTATGAAAGGCATGGGGAAGGAAAAAAAGTAGGACAAATGAAGACGGTGTAACTCTGTGATCTGGCTACTCTACACCATCATAATAGCTCAGAACACACCATTTATACACTAATGTTATTTAAAACACAAATCTTGGAACTTACTTCATCAAGAACCA
This sequence comes from Phoenicopterus ruber ruber, assembly GCA_009819775.1. Classification (NCBI taxonomy): domain Eukaryota; kingdom Metazoa; phylum Chordata; class Aves; order Phoenicopteriformes; family Phoenicopteridae; genus Phoenicopterus; species Phoenicopterus ruber. The sequence goes on along the minus strand of CM020219.1, from coordinate 32,789,836 downwards.
TGTAGACCTTCAGCTAACTTTGAAATATGGGATGTGAAGAGATAAATCTGAATTTTATCTCCATTCTTGCAGTTGGTAGAAGAATGCAATAAAGCAAAATAACAGCTTCTATGTTTCATCAACAAAGCTGGTGTCCGTCATGATGTTTCACTTTTTGATCACCTTTGTGAATGTGTCTTATTTTACTACTGACGCTGTTTTATTTTCTGTCTGTGCCAAGTCATTACACCTTAGAGCCTCATCTCCCAGTTCATTAATAGCTCTGAAGTCTTATAAAATGAAAGAGTAAAAGAAATGTAGAGAATCAAACCTTTATAATATATTTGTATTCATTTTTGCTAGAGACCCTTTTTGCTTTAAGAGAAAGTAATAGTGCATTGCTATGGAAACCTTTTCGTCTTCATGTTTTTTTCCTACTGGAAATATTTCATCACCAATTATGTCGCATGACAAGCATGCCTTGCTTTTACCTTTACTTCTGATTTTGACTTTGTTAATATGGTAATACATTTCTCCTAAAATAATAATTTTCTTGCTCCATAAATTTTGTTGTTTTTACACCTAAATAAATTCAAAGCAGGAAAAAAAAATGAATATATCATCTTTTTAATCTTCATAAGTTCTTTTCAAATGTAAGAAGAAGAATGATTAAATGTAATTATTGTTCCACTGGCAAAAAAAATACAATAAAGTAATATTTCCCATTTTACTTACATTTCCTAAGGACTGAAAACTCTTACGAGCAAGCCTCGTTTTCAGCTTTGTTCTTCCCCTAGGCTTGCAATGGATATAAATAATTGCCATAAATTGTGCCAACAAACCACTGAAAGAATTCAAACTGCAAAAGTAAAGACGCTTTACTGTGCTGCTGTGCCCGTTACTCCACATACAGCCCAAGCTCTCATATGTTCTCGTAGTATGTGTGTGCACGCGTGCACGGCTATAACGTTCTCAGCTGCACTATAAAGCATCTTTGGTTACTGTAGGTGATGGGGCATGTACAAGATTCTGATTCTTCTTGAAATAAATGTATACTTAAGTGAATTAAGGTTCAGAAGGAGGCAACAGAAAAGGAGAAATTATGCAGGGAGTTGATAAGCCTAGTCATAAAAGCAGTAGGCTTAAGATGGTCTCGGACTAAATAGAAATTTATGAGGGATTTTTTCCTGTAATAACATAAACTATTTTTAAAAGATACATACATGTATTTAGATGAATATATATTAATTATGCAGATATTGATGTATGCATAGTTATGCTTAAAATATTCTTCCAACATATAAAGGTATTTATCGATATACAAATGCAAATAGAATATGAAACATCAGATAAATATTTATTACACATATAAAAGCTATTCTATCAAAGCTAGCTGTAAATTAGAATTAAATTCTGCACCATATTTATTACTGAAATATATGACAAATATTTCAGACACCCCTGTGTCATTCAAGATTCTACTAGCTTTCCAGCCTCTAAAGTGCTATGCAGTGGCGTGCGGAAATAACTGAAGCAGTTCGTACAGCAGAAAGAGTATAGCTGGACTAATGCTGGCCTCTGCCTCACGGAGGTGTTCCTGCCAAAATGTAATATGGGAAAGGCTGAAACATTACCATTACAAGAAGTTCATTGGTACCAAGTTTGCTCACCAGTCCTACTTTAGATAAAATACAATGAATCATCTCAAACCTTCATTTTAAACTAGTCTTGCTTAAATTGATCTGGTTGGACCAGATCAAGGAACAGTCAGATGAACCAGTACCCGAAGAGGTTTTGGGATGGCAACACAAAAGAGGAGCAGAGACAAACAGACCTTTGGCAGTAGCATCTTCAAAAGCCAGTTGTCTGCTGAGTGAGTGCCTTTCCATAGCTGTTAGTCTTTTCTAATGAGGCAACTTTGATTTTAGTACCTGAGATACAGCACAACATCACGTACATACCTGAGCTGGTTTTGAGAAAGCTGCCTCATGTAATGCTTTCAGAGCTCTCCTGATCTGCCTATTTAATGGCAGGATCCACGGCTGTGTCAGCCAAACAGCGACTCCTGAAACCATCTGACTGTTCTCTCTCCTCTTGCTAAACACCCCTTTCGTGTTTACCTTTAACTTACTTGTGTCCTGATGATAGACTCTTTTTGTGGGCACTCTGTTGTTCTTCCATGTGTAGCTGGATTTCCTCGTTTTATCTTAATGAAGCAGCACTGCTAATCAGCATCAAAAACGCACATAACAGAGTGATCAGCTCACGGTATCACCAAAGACATTTTTCCCACATAATTTGAGAAATCATTTTGAACCCTCTTAAGCCTTGGCTTAACCTGTAACTCTGAGGAGGTATTTTGCTGTAGAGCAGATTCAGCACCAAAATGATTCTGCAAATGTTGACACACGGAAGATTAAGCACCAAGATTTACGTAACTGTAGGTTTGAGTAGCAGCCGAAAAGCAGCCCTGGAGGAAAGTAGAGAGAGAGGTGCCTACATATCTTTTGAGACCCAGATCAGAGAGTTTAAAATGCTGAGCTGAGAAAGTACTTTTAAAAATGGCATTTACAAACCTGAAACTTGTAATTATGGAATTAGTTCACCTATGGACCAGTCCAAGTGAAAGAGTTGGCCAGATTAAAAAGCGTAAGTGTAAGGGTAAATAAGTTGTCCCTACTAGTAGAATAGAATTCTGCCGATATTAGGAGAAACTGTTCAGGAAATAGAATTTTAATAAAATTTATTATTCTTTAATTCATAAATAAGTTTTCATCTTAAATACCTAAATTTTTAAAAGTTCCATGAAATAATATATTTTTTACAGTCTGACGCTTGCTTTCATAATAAATTTGTAGATACAAAATCATATTTGAAAGTAAAATCTGAACTGTTCTTTTTTTTTGAAATGTTGAAAAATTTAAAGTTTGATCTCTTAATTTTGTTATTTTCTAAAAAATTGAAATTAGTAAGTTTCAAAAGAAAATTTTTATTTCTACAATAAGATTATACAACAAAATGATACATTCTGTTTATTCAGAATAGATTTTTAGAGCACTTGGGAAGTTGTTACAAAGCAGAAAACAGGCGGGATTACTGAACATGTACTTTGTACCCCTGGATATTTTTTTCATAAAGTTGTAGCATCGTACCTTTGATAATGATGTTATGTTGCTCAGAATGTTAAGATGAGAAGAAATTTTGTGAGCGTAAATCTAGCAGGCTCATTTTAGAGCCCTGAAATCATTAGCTTTATTGCTGCCTAAGGACATAATGCATCACTTGCAATGGAAGCCAGCAGTGGCATTTCTCTTCCATCAATTCCAGGCTTGGCTTCAGTTTTTATACTAATGTATGTACTACATGTCTTGGAACTAAAAAAGATTAATGCATAATGGCAAAAAGGTGCAGCGCTTGCTACAAAATGGCATACTTTCAGGGTAGATACTCTACATTTAGGTATAAGAAATGCAATACTTCATATTGTTGTTTTCATCACAAAGCAGTAGGTGGAATCTGGGACATCACATTCTTATATTGCTTTATTTACACTGTTTCGTATATGGTAATGACCAGTAGAAATTAATGGGATCTTTTAAGTGATGTGAGATCACCCTCCACAGGAAATACTGTAGAATGCAGAATTCCTTGATATCCTGCAAGTCCCAGTAATACCTCCATGCACTGCTATACTTTTCCAAATATTACACAGCATTCTTCACCTGTGATACATCCTGTTCAGTGACTCCATGTTTACCAATCTTGTGAAAGCCAACAACCCTTTCAAAACAATGACATATACTTAGCCTTTCTATTCCCAAATCTCTCAAAAGACATGCTTTTAAAAATAGACAGAGAATTGTGACATAGGATTTTTCCATACCTCACAACTTTTGCAAGGTCATTGGTCACAGCCTTCATCAATTCACTCTCCCCTGATATAAGTCTTGTAGAGGATAAACTTGTTTGGAAAATCAGTTACTGCTGTATTCCCTTTTCTTTTCTTTAAAAAATATATTTCTACATGCTTTGCCTTTAAATTGTTTCATTTAAAAGTGCAATAATACATGTTTTCTAAATTCATAGCAGGAGTGATCCACAATAGCATATCTTTTCTCTCATGTAAGCTTGGATAGAAGGTAATTAAAAAACATATTTTAGCATTCCTAAATAAAAGTCCAGGGATGAGGAATCTACATCTATGTTAACTTCAGAAAGAAATACCTTTAGTCTGGGTAGTACTGAAGCTGCTTATCCTCTCCCGATCCTAGGTGTTTGGCCTCTCCATGGAAATATATATATATATGTGACAGTCTGATGATGCCATAAACGCCTTTAGGATTGGTAAGATGTGAAGGATAGGTAAAAGTAGAAATTAAAGGCAAGAAGATCAAAGAAAATGCATAGATCCTTGTAGATAAATGACTGTAATCAGGAAACTGTGAGTTATAGCAGAGAGGTAAGCAAAAATTCTCTACAGGTGTCTATCCTCTACAGAGGAGAGGTTAATTCCCAGAAAACCAATTTACAAGGCATAGTTATTGCCACTTTGTTTTAGTTATTGCCACTTTGTTTTAGTGACTTGGCAACATCTCCTTTTCTCCGTTCTTTACCCCTGCTCAGCCCCTTGCTGTGCATGACTCTCTTTACCATTCTCTAACCTAACCTTTCTTTTTCCTTCACACCCATTGCTCCACCTCTCTTCCTAAAAGCGACTCAGAGCACACCACACTAGTCTCTTTTTAATGTTATTTCTCCTTTTTATTCTTTCTGTCCCACTTGAGAATCCTTCTGAAGTTATTGTCCTCTTAGAAGGCTGCCCCACACACCTGGAAAACAATGACAGACAGTGGCCCTTTTTCCAGTTCATTTCTAGAGCTCTCCCTCTCGACAACGGCTTCTAGCAGTAGCCATGTAAATTAAACCACTGCAACATCTTTCTGAGGTGAGTAACGCTCTAGTATTTCACACTATTCTGTTCCAGGCAAACTATGATGTTTAGAAGTAGCTATTTGTCAGCTGGCTAGCTCGCTGCGCAAGAATAGCCCAGTTCCTAAACAGGACCCGTGGTCAGCTATTAGCAAGCCATCTGTGACTGCTGGATAAAGACAGCGGCATCACTGCGCGTACCACCTCCCATCATGATTTCTACGGCTTTTCCCTGTTCTGCACCCCACAGGGACAGTGAGCAGGAGACTCTGATTCATACAGACATGTACGACACAAATATCAGAGCAGTGATTCTCAAACCTGAGTTGTTCAGGTGCCGGCATCCTGCCGACACCGATGTCGGATGCAGGAGACAGGAGGCAGCAGCCGGGGGCTTCGCGCCAGGCGCCGAGCCAGCGCGGAGGGAGGCAGGGCACCCGCTCCACCGTCCCCTCTCACCTGGCGGCTGCACAAAGTCGCTGCCGGCTCCAGGGCTCCTGTTGCTCCTCGGCAGGCAGAGGAGGAGCAGCTCTCCACGGCCTCCAAAGAAAAGACAGTGAGACAGATACTTGGCAGGTGTGAGACGGGCAGCTATTACTGCTTTTTGACGTGCCTTTTGGAACTAGCAGTGTACACACCGTGCTTTGAGACCCTTTCAAATACACATTTGAATGAATATGATTTATTACTCTTAATATTTTATTGTTTCCTTTGAACTATCAGACCATTGATCATCTCATGATTCAATCCTATAGTTTATGCCTAGTAAACTAGTGTTATTGTTTGTCCGAATTGCATAGAGGTATGTCTTTCGGAGGGGAAGAAGTATGTATGTCATCTATAACAGAATAAATGCGTTTTTTAAATCTGTGGTGTTCATTAATTATATTAAATGAAACATCTTTTAGAACAATTTATTCATTTTTATTTTTTGAATATTATAAATATTTTCAAAAGCTTTGAATTGCTGTCCCGCCTTAAAGTAAGAAAACCTTCAAAATTAAAACTATAAGCAAAAAAACCTTTTAAAACAATCAATATATTTTATTAACATCAAAGATCACTTTTTACAGTTATCATGACTGTATATATTATTTTATATTTTGGGGTTTTATCCTTAACATTTTATGTCTGGTAAAGAGAAAAAAATCACATAAACTTTAAGAAAACATTGAAATTCAAAATTATGTATGGGATGACTTATAAAGAACAAAGTGAAGGCTAGAGATAGCTGACAACTTGCAGATGAAATTTATTTAACCTGTCAATTCAGGCAAAGTTTGCATTGTTGAATTTTACTGACATATCTAACGGCATGAGAATAGGGAAAGGCAATGAATAAATTGAAAGTTAGTTGACTAGATGATGCACTGAAATATCTACCTAGGATTCTCAGAAAAATTACTGTCGACCTGGTCTTGACACTGCAAATACAAGCATAAACATTCTTTTCGCTAATAGTAAGACAACCTCAAAAGATTCTGCAGTTGTGAGAAACTTGCAAATTATTGTTCTCTACCAGAATTAATCTGGTTATTTGCATTCTGGAATTTGCTTTTTCTATCTTTATTTCCAACTATGTTTTTTGTTCTCATATCTCTAAAATGATCCTTCCCCTTTCGAATATGGATGATACTCAAGAAACTGTTGACTTTCATTTCCCTTGTACCTAAACTTTTATTTTCTTTGATAATTTCCAGTCAAAAAGTCAAAAAGCCCTCCAATATGTATTACAACATGTCAGTAGAAAGGCTGTTAGAGACTTGAAGAGAAGCAAACTTTCTGGAATAAAAGAAGACTGCTTATTTATCCTGCTCTTTTTAAAAGCAGTTTAAATTCTACCCAGGGAACAGCTGAAAAATAGCTTATTTTGCAAACTATGAGATGATATTTGCAATGTCTTGGTTTCCAGTCTAAAATTACACTCCCTAATCAGTAAGTGAAATTCATCCTGTTAATATTTTTGTGGTCTGGTGATGTAATTATAGCTGAAGTGTGGAAGAGTCTTTGTTTTCAGCCAAAGAATGAATTTCATCACATCTGAAACTTTCTAATCAAACTATTCATACAGAGCTTTACAAAAAGATTGAAAACAACAACTAACATATGTCTATGGAGCTGTATTCCTTTCTAAGAAGGGGTTAGACATATACATCACAATAACAACAGAACACTTGATTCTATATAAGGCTAGCTGAAACTGCTTGTAAAGCTGCTTTTCAGTGTTTACCTCCTACTCCCTGAAGATAATAAGTCTGCTTTCTAAAAGAAGATTTTCATCAGGGTCCCATGTGATTCTTTTTCATCTCATCTCTACTGCTGCATGTTTAATATAGCAATGAATTGTCAAGCAAATCTTAAATCATGTGAGTTCAGAAACAAAGATAATACAAATAATTCCCTTATCACTTTTATGATTTTTATATCTATCACATCTTTAACAGAATTAGTGTCACTGTCCAATGACTATACTAACTATAAAGCAAAAAGAGAAAGTTATACTGCATTAATATAATATGGAAAAAAAAATAAAACTGATGGGGCCAATTTATCTATAATACAACAAGGGCAAATATACCACAAGTCATGTGCATTACTCAACTTTGACATGAAACTGAAAAACTCTATTAATGTATGTTCCTTTACGGAAGTTCACTCCTACAAAATGCAGTGATGATTTGTAGTAAAGTAGCAGTGATCTTCTGAAATGAAAAGTGCACTGATGATGATTCAAACCCTGGTTGCAACTTCAGCTCACAACACCAAGAAAACACTTAAATGGGATTTTCTGTTTCTCTGAGGACAAACTGTCTATATCTTAGTAAAAGATTTCTATTTTTATTTCTGTTTCACTCTTAGAGAAAAGATATTCTGCTGGAGTATGTTTCCGTTATGCTTCTTTCCACTCATTCCCAACGTAACAATTTTAACTACCTGCCTTCATGTCAGATACGTGAGCTGCAGATTCTCCATAACAACCTCAGGATGATGGGAAGGGTTTCACGCTCAGTTCCAGACAGCGATGAGGCGAACTCTCTAGGATGGGGATGTCAGGAAGACTATTCGCTTAGCTCCAAATAAGACAAATGCTTCAGATTGCTACTTCTCAGGTTTTTCAAGTTGTATCAGCCCCTATCCATGTAGAGCTCACATTAATGAAGCAGCTTGAAAAGCTGTAAAGTGTGCCCTGATGCAGAGCATGACCTTGGTTTATTTATAAGCTCAGAGAGAGCAACCTTATTAAAGTTTGGGCCCATAACTGAAACATTCTCCTCTATGTTGCAGTCAGTAAAAACTAACAGATCTTTGGATAGTAGCTGTGCAAATAAAAGATTAAAAAAAAAAAAAAAAAAGAAAAATAATCATATCATCACCATAATTATGCAACAGAATCAATAATTTGGAATGCAAATTTCCAACTTGAGTGCTCTGGGAACAACTTGGCCTTCATAAGGAGTTACTGTCTCCTGTTGTAACTGAATGCATTTACCACCTTAGGGTTCAATTACAGCTCTCATCTTGAAACTGGAGTGATCCCTGAAGAAACTTAAAATGATAGATACCGTTGAACATTAGATCGTAAAGGGACTTTGTTGGTCATTGATATCATTCCCTTACTAGTGCTAGAGCAGATAACCACATCACATAATCCATTGATCAAGCTCCATTTCGAAAGAAGTTACTTTTATGGGGTTTGTTGTTTCCTCTTACCTCTCCCCCTCCTGCTGTGATTCATTCTTCTCCTTCCTTATACTGCAACATCCAAATTCTTCAAAAGGAAATCAATTGTGTTTTGATCTTGAACATTTCAAACACAGAATTTGCAACAAATTATTGCTTGGTATAATCTTAGTTTCCTTAAGTAACTGTTTTAATTTTTTTTAAAAGAGAGAGAGAGAGAGAGAAAGGAAGTGAGGGAAATAAAACGAGGAAAAATATTTCTGTTTAGTTCTGTTTTCTGTGTCTTATTGTTACAGTCTTCCAGCACAGATTTCATTTCTCTTTCTGTCTTTTTCTCAGAGCCTTGTTTTTCTTTGCTCATTTTCCCTAAGACTCCTATTTTTTGAGAACATGTTTATCTTTCGGCCATTACTAATTAGCACTGCAAAGTACACTAAAATTGATGAAAATTAAAAATGAAGGAATAAAGTGATATTTTATGCAGAGCATCAGATAGCATCTGATTCACCTCATCACATACATCATAGAAGTATCAAATTGCTCCACCCATGGTTTTATCCACTGTGTAAAATTATTGCTAACAGCTGGTTGGCTTGTATATTTGGGTTAGGTGCTGAAGCTCAGGTTTTCTCAGGCTTTTACCTGCATGTCCAACAGTCACTCCTATTGTGAGCATATCTCATCTGGGCTGGTTGCTTCTTTGTTTTCAGGTAGATATTTTTCAGGTATAGAAAAATACTATACTACAGCCTATTGCAAATGTGGATTTCCCTTTTTGTGTGAAATGCTGAGATTTTAAAATGTAATTCTTTCTTACATTAAGGTAAAATGTCCAACTCCCCCTCAAATGTATATCACATATGTAGAGATCCTGTTATAAATATGCATATACATAACTATACATAAGGATAAATATAGGCACAACAGATATAACAAATATTTGCCATTTTTAGCTTTTATATTTTCTTTTAACCACATCATCACTGTAAAGAATAAATCAAGCTTCAGGTTTTTTAATATCAGAAATAATAACATAATTTCCTGTGAAAATCTAGTTTTACTGAAACCTAATTTTTCTTAAGAAAAATTTTAGCTAGTTTTAAGCTTGAATTCGGAAATTCTCAAATGCCTGATGCATGTCTAAGTAGTAAATTGTCTCCACATGCTATGTTACTACTGTTGTAGCTGACAGATGCGCACACATTTAAATCTGCGATATCAATCATGATTTTAGACCTCAGTAGTTATACCTTCAATATACACTTGGCATCAATTTTCCCAATACTAAGTGGTGGAAATACTCAAATTTCCTCAAGTAATTCAGGTGGAAAATTTCAAAATACAGCCACAGTTATATTATGTACAAGCTATTTTGGAAATTTATCCCAAGAATTCTTAATATGCAAAGCATATTGCAATATAAAAACATGCAACTTTTTGGTAAGTATTTAAAAACACAAATATTTATATAATCTGATTAATTAATAATCAATGGGGATTGCTTTTTCAAGAGTAGCAAACTATTAAAACCCAAATAATTTTCATGTGTGGCTGAATTATATGCCTGTTTCATTATATGAAATTAAATCTGGCAGAATAATCCACTAAAAATATCAGTCATTTTCATGGATTAATTCAGGTAACTTTAGCAGGTTCATTCCACTGCTTTAGAGATGGTTAATTTCGAGTGTTCTTCAAGTTAAGTTTTCGTGGCACATATGGAGAATCGCAAAGTTCAGCTGATTTTATGAACATTTGTTTTGCAAATGCCAAACTCATTGTGTTTGTTGTTATGGTTTTCTTCCTCTGCTATTGTCTTCTAAATGTCTAAATATAGCATGTAAAAACAGGCTGTATTATACTAATCTTCTCAAGAGTGCTAACTGTGAAAAGAAAACCTTGCTTTACAGTGTAACCTATTCTACTTGTAGAACTTAATGTCTCCTGTAGGCAGCATCTATCACATAGTTCTATCCATGATTTTTATGTGTACGTTTTATAGAATTCTAACACAACTAAGGAAACAAAAGCAATTTCTTATATGTTTATTTCAATGGATGACAAATGATATCATATACATGTTATCACCCAGGTGAATGAGTTGTTTTAAATCCTGCTACACACACATCTCTGTTGACGCTTCATGAATGCTTTATGTGGAGACTTAAGCACCTTTCCCACTGTGGCGGATATCACCTCCAAAAAAGAAAAAGGCAAATAGCGTAACTATGGACCTCAATATCTTCTAAATATGCAAGACCTGTTGTCTGGAACTAGATTTCTTTCAAATAACCTATCAGTACTGCAAAACAAATATAAAAACATAAGAGTGTTTCAGCCATATGCTATAGTGTAACAGTTCAAGAAATGGGGAGATATAGATAAAAAGGTATATAAATTAAAATAATGGTACAAGCTACCACAGAAATAAATTATCAGGAAAGTAGAAGGATTCTCTTTCTTTTGATATGTCATAGTCAAGATATGAGGCCAAACGTAGGTTGCTGGGTTCAGTACAGAGATTAATTTAATAGACCATAATGATGTTGTTCTTAATACTAATGACTCTAAGCTGCTCAGTTTTTCCCCCACTCAGGTAAGAAGGTCATCTGAGTGTTTAAGCTCCCTTATGTATTGATTTGTTTTTTCAAAGTATAGTAGGATAAAACATGAGTATGATCTTGAGTTACGCGCTACACCTTTTGGTGTGGGGCACTACAGCATGCTATGAACTTCATCGTAGTGGAGAAAAAACATAAATTAATTGTAATTGAAAGAAGAACCTCAGAGAGACATATTCCTTTTTGTGTATACTTTAATAAATCAGCAAAGTAAGTTTGAAATGGATTGGATTGTCAATGCCAATTGACCCTAGAAACAAATGGAGTCACAAAAAAAAAAAAAAAAGCTGTGAGTCAGGTTAAACTCTGAGTGAGACCGAGCAATGAGATAGAAGAAAAGAATCCACTGCATGTACTGGGATGCAGTACAAATGAAAAAGGTTATTCATCTGGCATTTTTAGCCTTGGTTGAAAAGCTGAACAAAAATAACAGAATATCAGTCTGTGTATAAAGTATGTGTAAATAAAGAAATCTCAATTAAATTAAGTAAGCTACCTAATCAAACAGTGGTACTTTAATTTATAGATGTGTTTTTTGTTTAAACAGTCGTTGTTAAATAAAGCTACATCATAGTATTGTTACTTAGTTTATCCAGAGTTTATAAACTGTGAAGGATGGATCAAGGGATTTCCTCTTAGACCACATTGAAGGCTGAGACTAACTGTGAGAGCATCCGTTGGTCTCCAGGCCACATGGTGAATAAAGGCTGATCTCCATACTGCCAAAGGCTAGACTCCGCTAGTCTGGGCAGGCTATCTCCACATTGCGTAAAACTTTGCCACGGTCTCTTCCAAACTCCTTGTGGTGTCCTTCTGAGCTTAAAACCTATTTTTTACTGTACATATGTTTCCAATAATGTCATGAGTAATTAATAGCAAGCTATCACTTGAGGGAATGGGGGACACAACTATTTTATAATAAGCACAAGACCTCTATGGATGAACATGAAGGACTATGAAGTGTTAAAAGAGTCAAACGTTTGTGATTAAGCCGTGGAGCCCACCGAGAATGATCCCAAGACAGAATTTCCACAAAAACAAAGACTTGTCTAAATGGGAGCGAGCTGATATGCTCTGAAAGGAAGCTTGGAAGTAACGTGATACACGTGTGTAGATTAGGAGCAGAGAAGAAGCTGTATTGAGCCTGATGGCTGAATTACCTGATGATGAAGAAGTAGCCAGAATCTCCCACTCAGCTGAGAAGTAGACTTCCATTATTTCATGATGGGAAGGGAAGGGAAGGGAATTCTCATGATATGCCACTGTGTGTGCATCTATGCTGCTGATTTAGTGCTTTGGAACGGCTTTTTTTAGGTGTAGATTTGCTTTGTATCTATGCCTGGATTTGTTTGCTGTGCACTGCAGAACACTCCTGTGCTCTCCTTGAGGTTTTCTTCATGGCTAAGCCAAGACTGAAACTGTGCATTAGTGCACCATCTAGAGATCACAACTTGCAATGTAGAAAAATGAATTTCCAGCAGTTTGCTCTCTACCTGTGTGCAGGATTTTAGCAATGATAGCAAAACAGTCTAGGATACCTGTACAGAAATCTACATTGTATTGCCTATTAGGTACAGCTGCACAGTGTGTACCTACAACCAACAGTTAGTGCAAATTTCATTGCTTCTAAAGATGTAGTGTGAGTATGTGGCCATATAACCACAAAGGACAGTCAAATCTTCCTACCTTCTTCTTTGTATAGCACTAGTCAGTAATGTAGGTGTATCCTATGTCGGTACATTTGAAGTTTGAACTATGTTTTGAAGGACAATGTGGCTTTTAGAATATAGTGAGGAACAGTATAGACATTTCGCTTTCACCCTTACATCTACTCAGAACTATAGGAATGAACCTTTTTGTTGTTGTTGTAGAAAATGGCTGCTAAAAAAAATCAAACTGTGCATGATATCATTTGATGTTTCTCCATATGTAAGTAGATTTTGAAAAAAAATTATGTATTTTGATATAATTACCACTAGCAAAAGTTTCAGCAAAATAGAGGACAAAGGCATTCTTCACAGAAAGATACCCATTCATAAATATTTAATAAAACTCACGTTTTCAGAATCTGGCAGACAATTCACTGGTTGCTGCCCTAGTTTTCCCATGCCCTGAATCCAAGGCGGTATTGGGAAGCCTAATTCTATCGAGGACTTGCCGAATTTAGGAATCTGGCTTTGCAGCGCACAGGCTGGATTATCGAGGCTCAGTCTAGGGCTGTCAGGCCTTCAGGCCGTATTGCCATACTCTTATCTGACCAATAATCATATCCCTTTCTCTCTTTTTCTTTCTTTAGCAAACAGATGGTGTTGGTGCCTGACTGCGTCCTAAAACAGTTTCTAACTTTGCAACCAATTCTACAGTCTCTTCACACTCAAATGCATTTCATTTTAGCCCTTTGCTCTCTATTTCAGCACATATTCAATGTACCCCTAATGGTGAGCTTACAACTCATTCTTTTTTGCATTTCTATTCATTTTGCTTTGCTTGGGTACATATAGTCTGAAAACTCCTAAATGAATACAGCCCTATAAATTGAGAGGAGAAAAAAATGTCAGCTAGAGATTATGTTCCTGTGTGGAATAAAAACGAAACTTACAATAAACTTGCTATAGAAGCAGAGAGTCTGATGTTCAGTCATGAGCCCCTGAACTATATTGCCCCATATAAAAACATGAGATAGCAACAAAAGAGAAGCACTTTAGCCATCTTGATATTCAATGAATGTGCTAACTGCTTTTGTGGAATTGCAGTGTTCTTCGACGTGTTACCTTTATCACACTGAGACCTGCATAAAAATGAAATGTCATACTCCAATACACTTCTAGTCTGTCATACAGTTTATTTTCTTGTCCCCTGATAGAGTTCACAAATTTAATAACTGTCCTTTATCCTTGTCTCAATTCTCTTTCAGCTTTCTATTCAGCTTTCCTTCTCTCCTGACTTGCAGGAAATGCTTCATCTTCCTATAGCAATCATAATAGAAAGAAAGAAAAAAGGTGATATCCACTGCCATTTAGAAATGTATGAGGGGTGATCAGATCACTTCAATGGTCAGAGAAAAAAATCTTCATAGCTATTCTGCCACATACAGTTTAACCTATTTAGACATTTGCTGCCTAGATTAATTGGATAGTTTAAACCGAAAAGTTTATTAAGATTCTTATTAACTGTGCTTCACATTTTGTGTGGAAAAAATATAATTTATCCTTCATCAGAAATAATAGGGTTATTTGGAAGAAACTGCTGATAACATCAAAATTATTTTTCATCTGATTAAAATGTATAATGATGAATTTTTACCTTTTTGTTTTGGTTTCTGTGACTGCAATTAAGAATGACTCTGCAGGTCCCCACGTGATCTCTAAATGACAACTACTATATCATTAATACTGGTATCTGCTTCTTCCAGAATGTTCACAAATGAGAATGAACCGAACTCACATTTTCTCTGAATTGAAAGTACTAAAAAATTATTGCTAGAACCATCTGCTGCTATGTCAGATATGTGCTTCTGTGGAGATACGTGCAACCACTAAGAGCAAAGCCCCGATCCTTTGAAGTGCTGAGCAAGGTTCATACGTGAAACAGTAGCTGGCTCCTTTACAGCTGTGAAGTCTCAGCTCAGATTATCACTAGGCAACATATTTTTGTACATCTAATATTAATATGGGCTCAATCCAAAGCCATTTTAAATTAACGTAGACCTTTCTACTGTTTTTCGTCGGCCTTGAAAACGGAGAAATCTTGTATCTCTATGCATTTTGCAAGAAGGGTGCTTGATGGAAGCACAGAAGCATAGGAGATGCTGAAGTACTATTTAGCTAAATTAAAAAAAAAATGCAATCTGAAGAAAAAAAAAAGGTAGATGCGGGCAGGTGGAACTCTGAGGAGATGAGTGGATGGGAATGGATCAAGGGACGCAGTGCTGCTTTAAACTCAAGGAAAACTGTTGACAACAGAACTGAACTACAAGCTAGAGTGAGGTAAGGGAAGTTGAGGCTGTTTAAGAAGGATACTGACTTTTTGTAGTTGGATTAGAAAGCAACACAAAAATTTTAAGCAAAAACAGAGCTGAGCTTACAGTATGGGAGATAAACCAGACAATATATACAACCTGGAGAGAGACGGAATGTGCAATACAGGGAATACCTTCATTTTGGGCTTGAGTTGAATATGTTGCATGCTATTGAGCTGATCAGCGATTGGTGACCACTACAGGAGGAAAAGATGGGATCTGGGAATTTTAAATGTAATCTGATCATCTAAATGGTAGCTCTCTTTCCTGTCAAGTCAGGCATCGTTTTAAATTTCTGGTCCAGAAAAATATACTGTAGAGATTTGGCAGCAGTTGCTAAGATTTTGAAATTCCAGGGCTACATTTTTTTAATAGACACTTTTATTTCTTTTCAAATTGTAATAACTTGGATTACTGTAACAATATAATAAAATCAATCTTTGAGAAAATTATGTGTATTGTGGAATAGTGTACTCAATGTGGTACACTTTGTACATAAAAAATGACCATAATTTTATAAGAATTTTTTTTCCCAAAAGCCAATTAACTTTCCATTATTCTTGAAGAATTTTTCCATCCAGGTAAACATCAATTCATAAGAGACTGGCTGTCATTAGAATTACTTTTGTATCATTTCCTGTTCCTAGCATATCTTCACAGAAAGCAGGTTCATACTGTTATTCTAGGTAGCCATTCAAATCCCAAGACTGGATGCATTTGGTACCACTCCGCTGCTTTAACAGATTGGATTTTGTGTTCATTTTTGTTCTCATTAGAGAGCTAACTTAAAAAGAGGGGCATCACGATATTCTAAAATGACTCAGAATGAACCCATTTTCATGATGGATTTCACAAACGATATGGAACAATTATTTTGAGGAAAGGAAAATAGAAACCCGCAGTAGCCTGCTGCAGGAGAAAGGTAGATTTCTAGTTAAGGTGTTCCATGTAGTTTTCAGCAGACTCCTCTTTGATTCATGCCTCTGTTAGAAGTTTCCTGTGTGACCTTAGGCAAGTTGTTTAATTTCTCTGTGCTTCTTTCCTCTTCATGTAAAATGTTTTCTTTCTCGCAGCATCATTTTTCATCACCGTGGAACTGGTGGAATTCATCCTAACTGTGCAAACTCCCAACCTCATGAAAGTGCCAACATGTCTGGCTAAAATAATAGCATTTAACTGAGGGGGAAAATAAATTAGAAGACACAGTACTTCTGGCATTTCCACTGCTAGTAAACATGTTATCGCTTTCCCTAATAATTACTTCAGGTTGTACATTGTTGACATTTACTACAAGAAACAAAACAGCAATAAAAAGCAAATATCATGAAAGGTCCAAATCTAAAATAAATAGGATACCTTGGATCACAGTATTTACTGAAAATATTGATTCATTTCTTGAAATGTTGTTTGTGTAAAAGATACATACAATAATCTCATTAGGTTAGCAAGCTGTTGTTCTTACTAATCAAAGAAAAAGTAACTTATGAAAATTACTAGATTTGTTTATTTTCTTCTAGTTTATAATTTGATGTAAAACCTGTGAGACATCAATCGAAATGCTCCACTAGACCTTAGTGACATCTTGATTGGGATTGCATGGCACAATAGTAAAAAGAGAAATGTCCTTACAAGGTACTGAATAGATAAGGTAGCTGTAGTCAATGTCATAAATATGTTTTCCTACATGAGTAGAAGTTGTTTGAGTTAGAAAAACATTTACCTCTTAAAGCTTTGTACCCAGATGTACATACATTTTGATTTTTGCATATGTTACATCTTATTCTTCTGCCACTGTCACTGGGAAACAGCAAGCGCATTGTTACATGCTCAGGAGGGAGCCTCCTTGTTTGTGGTTTGTGTGCCCATAACCTCAGTGGACCCTGGAACCCACAAAGAGTCTCCTTGTGCTGCCACATGCTCAATGCAGATGGCATCTTCAGAGAATACATTGGCAGACACACACAAGCCCATATTTAGCATGTGCAAACAATATTTTTTCAGGAGTTTGTAAGTCAGCCAAAGGCAGGTGTCTTTCACACAGATAACAAAACAGCTCCCTGACCTCATGTTGATCCTCTCTTCTATTTCTCCAGCTCCCCAATTCCAAGTCTTTGCTTAAAGTATGAAAACACTAGGTTTCTTCATCCAAATGATGTGATTTGTTTCATAAAGATGAACATTTTTTTTTCCATTTCCAGAGAATAGCTAATCTGTTTTAGCTGAAATTTAAAAGTTATGTTCAATGTTCAGCCAAGAATGTCACTTTCAATTCAACCAACAGCATAAGAATAGGGAGGATAATTACACTGTAAATTTAACTTGCAAATGTAAATTCAAATGTAAATTTTTAAGAACATTTAAACAGCTTCAATAGGAGTTATCCCTAATACATCCTAGTTCTTTCACAATAAGTTTCCAAAAGTTTCAAAAGAGGCAAGTGAATGCTGTCCACAGTTTATGTAGATTGAGGATCTGGCTCAATCCACTTTAAAGTGATGCATGATAAAATTTCAAAGCAATATGTGATGTTTCAATAAAATTAATGCCTGAGGTGTCGTATTGATCCTGCTTTGACTTATGAACTTTCTTTTCAAAACCAACATTCATATCTGTATCTGGTTTATAAAGTATATTAAATATATATTTTAGTCAAACAAACATTTTACAGGCAAATGAATAAACTTAAATCCATATACCCTCTATTATACCTGTGCCAATAACTGTTTAGAACAAAAGTCTTCATGAAGGCTTCTTATTTAGATAACAGTCACCAGTGAAGAGTAAACAAACATTCTAACAAACACTGAACAACACTGTAACTCCAAATTGATCTTTCAGTTACTCAGCTGTTGCATCCATGGATTTTGATTATCTCAATTTAGAAAGCTTTAATCTATAGTGAATATTTCTTCTTCTGAGAAAAAAAAGTCAGTATCTCCTCGAGTCCTTACTAGAATTGTCAATTTGAAAGAATTAGCGGAGATGAGGAATGAGGAGACTAAGGGTCAGGACTCAAACGTAATATTGTGATGAAATGCATTTTTCTTCCCTTTCTCTCTGCTTCTCAAAATGTTAGAATACATATTTGGTAAGAAATATCTTTTTATTATATTGATCTACATGCTGAAAAAAAGATAATTTAACATATTTACTTCAATGTATGAATTTGTACCTTACTTTAGGAATGTGCTGTATTTCCTATTCACACTGGAGATTCTTGTGATAATAGCTTCTCAGAATTTATATGCCAAGCACACCTGAAGATTATTTTCACGTACGGAAGTACAAAGCTAGCAGATGTATATTTTTAATCAGATGAAGTAAAGCTAATCATATTTATGTACATATTTTGGTGAAATACATTTGAAATACAACAACATCAAATTGTAAAACTTTCACCAACACGGTCAGCGATTTCAACTTTTAACACAACAGCTATTAGAAAGATTATTTCAGTTGGAAGAAAGAATGAAAAAGTAAATATGCCATCTTGCATCTACAGTACAGATAAAGAAATCAATTTTCAAACATTTTCATTGATTTTCTTGAATAAGTTAGCTAATGGAATTTTTCCTTTCAGAGAGATCAAAATGGGAAGTTGAAAGGGACAGTAAAATGCCTTTTCACTGGAAATATACTGAAAATAAACCTTATTTGGAAAACAGTGGGGTTTGAGTAATGGACATTTACCAGTGGAATGATACTCAATCAAAACATCCCTCAAAGCATATTACAATTTAGGTCATGTTTCAAATATATATACTTAAAGCTATGTATCTATGTCATCATATATGCCTTAGTGTTCTCAGGATGTGTGTGTGTGGTAGAGTGTAGAACGATGTAGACACTCCTGAGCTAGCTTCCTAAAAGCAATGCTAGAATGAGCATTAGCATGGCTGTCTCACCAGGTGAACATATATACCCTGCTTTTTAACAGACTTTATTCAGCAGGCTGTGATACCGTGTAGTCTTGCAGTCTGCTCTGCCGGGCAGATAGACCACTAGAGGCAATCAGACCAGCGGTGGCCCCCAGCAATCAGGACCCTGTTCCTGGCTTCCCCATCTTGCCTTATGGGCCAAGGCATGCCCTGGGCCCCAAATCCGATAGCTAGTTCTCTGGTTTCTCTACGAGACCCTCGCTTCCTGGATGAGTACAACACCCAAATTACGTATTTTTTTATCTGAAGTGAAATACATTTCTGAACATTTTAACATTCCTACGGAGCTGAGAAAATTGAAAGATACAGCTGAAATAGTCATTATGATATCTCAGAATGATCACAGTAGCTAAAGATGGAAAAGACCTATCACATCAGCTCTTTCACCTTCCTGCATTATAGTACTTTCTTAGAGAAAATATACCAGTCCCAACTCAAGAGCAGATACTTTCCATCTCCTAGGTGCCATTCAAAGACCTAAAAGAAATAAAGTGAAAAAAAAGCTACCGAAAGAGAAGCTCTCTAGTTCATGGTTCAGACAGGAGTGAATGTGAGGTGTAGAGTCTTGCTGCAGGTTTGAACTTGCAAAGCTTTCTCCTTAGTTGAAAGGCAAGAGCACTCTCTTTCAGGAGCAGTCAGCCTAACTGTTACATTTCCCCATAATCACATAATAAATTTCTCTCAGCCCTGCAAGTCTTTTAGAAAAGTGCATGATGGTATCCAGTCACAAATTACTGGATAGTCTCTTTGAAAGAATTACATTCCTGCAGCATAAAAGAATCTCCACAATACAGGTCAAGATAGAAGATACTAAGTTCCCTTACAGATACCATTGAAGAAGAGTATAGCCAGACTTAAACAGCATAACACGCAGAGAATAGAAATAAAATATAAACCCATTTCATATACATTACATAAGAATGTACCAGATTATATGGAGAATGCTGCAGAGATATGCTGATGTAGTGCATTATATCGTCAATGTAAAACAACTAGCTAATACTATAAAACTGAAAGAATAATGTTTCATTTAAAATGCTCTGAGAGGAATACTTCAGTGTGGTAGTTTAGATACAGGCAGTCATGATGGCACATATTCAAACACACAGCACATTTCATAACGGATGAAAATCCCCCTGCTACATACACACACTGAAAACTAAGCTCTCCATCCCATCTGACATGTGCAAAGCCTGAGAACCTGGCTTTGTGTGATAATGACTCCATACACATTTGATAGGACAGAACCAATCCATTTACTTCAAATATATTGATGCCAGGTAATTAACTAGATTCAATAATTCACTGACAGAGGCAGATGTTGATGATTATACTTTAATGTCCAGTTTTACACTGCTATGCCCCACATCAGTACAGGGAAAATGATTGCAAACAGTTGGGTTGAAATGCTCGCACTCTTTTCAAATAAATAAAGGAATATAAGATGTAAAGATGTTTGCTGTGTGTTACATAGGAAAGAGAGCAGCTGTAGTAGCTCTGCACCTCGTACAGTAGAGGATGCCAGTGACGGAATTCTTTAAAGGAGGTTTAAGTTTTGTTCCTAGAAGCTATCAAACTTAGAAAGGGAGACTAAGCTGACACAAAACAATAATTAAAATAATAACTGTTGTGGGTTTATTTCCTGCAACATTTCATTTTATTTTTATATTTCTAGGATTTAGCTTTAAAGGTCTTCAACTTTCTCTTATGGAGGACAAGGAAGAAAATAACAACAGTAAAGAAATAGGCTGAAATCAAGCACACAGTGTTATGAATGATTACACAAAGCCACCCTAGTCATCTGTTGATAGATTGCTGGCTGTCATGCAAGTTACCTCCCAGTAGGTCATTCCAGAGCTTTACATGCTGAGCCAAAGAATACTGACTGATTATTCAAATGTCTGGCATTTCTGGGCCAGAAAACTGTATCACTGGTCATTCTCAGTATATAGTATGTATCCTTAATATCTTGTTTAGATAAACAAGTTTTTCTTATCATCAAAACCTCCAAACATACAGCTTTGAAGTAGCCCATCAGAGGGTGCTTTTCTTCAACTTAGCGGCGATATCTAGAACGGAAAATAATCTTTTTCTTCTCAATAGTGTATTCACTTGGAAGCTGTCTGACAGTCCTCACTGAAAAATGAATAGGAATATTTAATGAAATTTACAGGATGGTTAAAATAAAGTGTGCAGTGGTACTTATAATAATTATGCCTTGCATTCCAAAGTAGCTATAGTTATTCACATTTTAATAGACTTTAAAGACAGAAAGCACCATTAAATCTGTCTCGCTATGTTACATTTTATCCCATTATGTTTACATTGAACTCAATAACAAAAGTTTGACTAAATCATCACCATTTTTTGAATAAACTGTATCTGCTAGGAAGGCAACCAGGTTTATCCAGGAACTTAGCAAGAGAGGAAGAATTTGACACCTCTCTTGGTAGCTTGCTCCAGTGGTTAGTCATTCTCCCTTTTTTAAAAAAATACAGGTCTGCTTAATATGCTTTTAATTTCTCCGGTTTCAGTTTCCAGTAATTGGTTCTTGTTTTGCATTTCTCTGCAAGGTTTAATAGGACTGTTTACTAGGCAGTCACTCATATGACTCTGGTTATACACTGTAATTAAGTCACTTTGCAATTTTCTTCTTGATAAAAATAAGCAGATTGATTCGTTAAGTCACAGCCGTAAGACATGCCTCCACTTTTTATTTGAGAAGCTTTGGCACTCCTTTCCTCACCTTTTTTTTTTTTTTAAATATTCTTCAAGCACTGTGTAGATCAATACTTTCTGGACTATTCCAGTGTGTCGTATGCCAAGGTAAAAATATTGGTCTGCTTCCACTCACTCACTGCTCCCCCATTTTTCAATGGCCTTGGCATATCAAAATTCATGTCAAAATTTCAGAACAACATTGAAATTTAGTCTTCTTGAAGGAGATTATAAAGCCAAGGATGGATGAAACTGATTCAGAACAAACGGAGGTTGAATGTTACAAAAGAAGTCTAAAAATCCATGTAATATACTACGTCAACAGGAATATGTGCTATATGTCAGCTGTAGCAAAATTGTCTTTAACCAATTTAGAAAACTTTTTGCTGGTAACCACAAGACAAATATCAGCAATGCAACACACTGCACAGTGATATACAGAGAAGAAAACTTGTGACTGAAGAGCTGACAATAAAACCCATCTTTTAGGACAAGTGCCATGGGATACATAGATACCAGTAGGAAAGGCTCTCACTGGTTCTCTGTGCTTTTGATCAGGCCTTTTATACATACACAGAACAAAGAGAACCTCTGTTTTGGGGGTCTTGACTAAAATTCTCAAAGGCTTCAGTAGCTGGGTGGAACTCATTTACCTATCTCAGCAGGATAAAGGAACACCGCTATTAAAAAAGAGAAGGATCACTTGGGGCTGTTTCCAACATCACAAGAAAGGATCGACTTCACATGGTCATTCTTTTGATTTAAGCTTTTTAATGAAGAGATGCTGCTTTTTTAACGGTATTGTCTTGCTTGAAAAATGAATATTTTCCTCTCAAAGTGAATTCTGTTAAACCAGTAGCCTCCTTGGAGGTTAAATGTGAAGCACTCATAGAAAACAGCTGCACTTGCTAATCAATACAATGTATATGGGTAATGAGATGCTATTCTACAAGAAAAAAATGATGAGAAAAATGCTTTTGGAATGATCTGTGTGGAGAGAAGCAAAGCAGTGCAGCAGTTTTACTAATGTCAGCATATCTACTTGCTCAGTTCATGAGAGGCTATGCCATTTTGCATAAGCCATTATCAACGGTGCACTTTCATGTATAATTACTGGTGAGCACTCACACAGCAATATATCTTCTTGTATCTTGTCATCTATATTTTGTTCACATTTAGACTTGTCTGCAAATGATTCACATTCAATGACATCAAAATGCTTTGCCACTGTTGTGCATAAATCTCATCAATAGCTGATGAAACATCAACGGACTCTGTTAAATGGACTGTACCAGCTTCTTTGTTTTCAATATAAAAAAGAGCATGCATAAATAGAAGGAAGTGCCACATACCGTATAATCAAAAGATTTGTCATATTGTAAATTTTCTACTGACGGGAGGGCATTCCTTGAGGAATGAGTCTGTTTCATGTAGGTTACCAAGTCAGGTCACTGTGGTCAACTATGGCAACTGAGCAGGTAGCTTCAGATCAGATCTGATTAAATAGAAGTGTTCATTAAAATTATCTGTATTTGAAAACTCTTTCTTGCAAGATCAGCAGACAGGACCAGGACAAAATCAAGGAGAATGAATTGACTTTTTAACAACTCTACCTTACTAGGATCTTGAGCAGAGCTGATTGATGAATACATCACAAATAATGGGACTAAAGTGAGAATTCAGCTCATTTCAGCTTGGCATAAGACCTAGTCAGAAAGGAGGGAACTTTTACGCTTTTTCAATTAGGGACACTATTCTACTGCTTACTTCCTTTTCTGAAAAGAACCTAAACTAGGAATAAATTCACCACTGAAATATGTAATAATCGATTCATTGGTTTTAGACACTTAGAATTGCATATTATTTACTCTCATTTTCTTTCTCTGTTTTTCAGCCCAAGCAGTACTACCTATTGGTATGTTCACTTGCTGACTTTGGTTGAACTGTTTATTTCATCTGATGAGAGACAGCAAATGAGAAAACAGTCAAGAAATTTTTTGAGAAACTAATGTCTACCTATCCTTGACAATTATTTGAATCTTCATAACATATTCTGTTGTAAGATATTCAGATAAAGTGATGACCTAGAGTTAGACCTTTTCTAGGAGCAGGAGCAGTAATCCATTGACCTCTTTCAGCTTCTAAAAGTTAAGAACGTGTCTCATCATGTCCCTTCTTACTCTTTTCTTCTTTAAACCAAACAATTCCTGTTCTTTCATCTTTCTTCATCTGGACTTATTTCATCTTTCTTCTCTGGACTCTCTTAATAGTTTTATGTACATTTTCTTCAGTTTCAGTGCCCCATGATATGACAATGAAATACCTGAATATTGAATAGAGTGGAAAGTTTACTCTTGACTCATGTTCAGACTGTAAGTTTCAACAGCCCCCAGAATCTGTTCTGAAGAACTTAGAAAGTTTCTAAGATTAATGGGAAATTTCTACAGAAGAGGCATTGTCCACTGTGTACACCTCTATGGCGTTATGCTAATCCAAGTAACATCTAGATGCTCACTTGATTTAATTAGATTTAATTTATTTTGATATGATTTAATTTGACCTTCACTTTACTTCACAAATGAATATTTGCCCATCCATGTATAATTTAGCAATTTCCCAGAAACATGTCTGTCTGTAATTTTTAGTAGATAACAAGTGCTTTCCAATATAAAAGAATCAATTTTAAATAAACACAATTACACAAGAACTAATTTTACTTGATAATATTATTTCTAAATTACTAAATCGCTAGTATGAAGAAAAGTAGAAAAAGGAGGAAGAGTAGAAGGAGGAGAATGAGGAGGTATTCTTATTGTTTCTGATATTTGCAACTCTGTTTTTACTTCTTTTCTGTGTTTACAGATCACTAAGTAGTGATTTTTTGTTTGACTGTTAGCTCAATGTGGTAACATATGTATAAATTATGCATAACCATCCCATGAATGCAGCATCCACAGGTGAGGACTGCTGACAGTTATTGAGGTTATAATGATCTCCTTTGTGTCTAACTCAATTTTACTCAGAGTCGAAAAAGTAATATTTTTTTTTTAGTATTTCAACAGTGTTATAGCCTTCATCCTTCATTGCACATACATTTATCCTACCTTCTGAAACTATAAATCTTGTGGAAAGGGCATGGTGGTAAACTAAACAATACATTCCCACTTCACTTTTTTCTTTCACAACTTTTATTGTACGTGCAGTTACTGTTATTTTAATGTGTTGTTTTGGATGCTCCTCTTAAAAAAAAAAGCTCATTCATGCAAATTTCACCAAGTAAATACTTTTATCCTTCCATTTAGACATGTGTCCCTATACCTGTAAGAATGTAATTTTAAAAGATGTTTCAATTTGAAAGTTGACTCTTTTTTTAACTCTAGATGTTTACAGTTGCACTATAAGCAGTGATTTCAACTAAATACTACTAAGTTAATAGAGTCAAACATTTATATTTTAATTGCACTATATTGTGACGTATAAACAGAAAATGAAAACGATATTTTTTTGCAGATTTCAGCCCAGCTATGAGTTCAGCACTGAAGTCTTTCCCCTCCTTAAGAGCACCATGGATGCAGTAACTGGACTCACTTGTTATAGAGTTAGATGACGTGTCATATTTGGACATCCTCTAAAGAATTATTTGCATGGTTGGTTATTTATTTTCTTCTCTTGGCTTCAGTCTGCCAGACTGCGAAGGATTAAGACGACTGTTACAGGTGGTTGTAAAGTTGGATTTGTGTTACTATAGAAGATGTAGCATTGGATGGCAGACAGCCAGGCAACAACATGAAAGTGGATGTGTCTGATACGATGCACAGTACTACTTGAAAAAATACGCAGCTATAGTTGTATTCCCCATTGCCGCTGCTGAGAGCCACTCTCTTGTGACTTACAACATTTCTACCATTTAGGAGAATAGAAGTTGTTTTCAATGCTATTATGAAGTGGAAGTAAAAAGAC
Organism: Phoenicopterus ruber ruber; assembly: GCA_009819775.1. Classification (NCBI taxonomy): domain Eukaryota; kingdom Metazoa; phylum Chordata; class Aves; order Phoenicopteriformes; family Phoenicopteridae; genus Phoenicopterus; species Phoenicopterus ruber. The sequence goes on along the minus strand of CM020219.1, from coordinate 32,763,992 downwards.
TAACTGCAAACTTGTTCATCTTTGAAGTCCTTTTCATGTGTTGGTACTAGTACAATAACTACTGTTTACATATATAGGCAATTCATTTATGGAGAGAGTTCACGACTCAAAACATAACCCCCCAAATTCTCACTACTGTATTAAAAAAAAAAAAAAAAAAGAAAAATGAATGAGAAATAAAAGAAAATATAAGACAGACTAAGAACTCAGATGGTTACAGTGTATTTTTTTCTTTAGCCTGACTCAATACTTTTGAAGCAGGTGGCTCATCTTATGATCTCTTCTTCATGGCTTTTTCACTACATATCTGCTGCCACAGCAACAATTTTTCATGTTGATGTTGCATGAAAATGGATAATACATTCATATATGTGTCACTTTTAAGTTTGTAGGTGATATTAATCTTCAGTTTATTTGCTTCTGATCATACCGGAGTATGCTTCCTTTCCTCTTTTTGAATAATAAGTAGAAAATTACAAATTGTTTTGCATTTCCATAAGTATTGATAGAACTATAGCTACAGAAGCCACTGATCAGTTTGAGCAACAAAAGTGGCATTTGATGTACCTTTATAAAATTTTACATGTAGAATATAATCACGCAAGACTCAAACTATTGTATAAAAAGATAATGTATTACAGGACTGTACATTTTCTGGAGAAGGAGGAAAGGAAAAGGTTCAAATCAATATACAGTCATTGCTATTGTTTTCCCCATTCCATTTCCATCCAAAACTTAATTCTGAGCTCTACTTAACACATATTCTCAGAAACTAATAAAAACAGTTTTATCAAAAATTTACAGAAGTCAAGAAAGAGTTCAGATACCTATTTCAAAAGTAGATTTTGCCTTAAATGCACTCTGGCATTATTTTCACATTCATTTACTAGCTAGTCCAATTAGTAATAATGATGCCAATTAAATTCAGAATGACTTTAACTACAAAGATGATAGGCTAAAATCTGAAGACGGAAATATTTATTTATAAAGTAGCAGATGTCAATACTCTTAGGGTCATGAGAACATTCTGCATGACATTCCTATGCAGTGGACCACTTTTCAGTCATAGCTCTTCCTGTTTCATATGAAGAGTCTGGAATTGATAAATTTGCAAAACAGAAAGACATCTAAGATCCTGGACTTTTTGGGTTTCAAGACAAATGCTTCTCCTAGACAATTGCAAATGCCTGGCTTACCAGCAGACCGCTCAGCCTGTTTGCATCTGAGAACAGAGGTTAGTTGCTTTTCCGTGACCCTAATTAGCAGGAGATTTTGTGCCTAAAGTGGCACTACGGTTTGTGTTAATAGCGCATATTACAGTACTTACGGCTGCAGTGCACGAGTCCTTTTGTGATTCTAACAATAAGTATCTTAATGAGCTTTGAATGTGACTTCAGTGCCTTAAGAATTACCCCTTTTGTTACTCTTCATCCCCTATCTTGTGGCATGCAGAAAAAAAAATTACTTAGGAATTACAGTCAGTAAAAATTAGAGTAATAATATTAGGTATGATCTAAATGTCTAAAGTCAGGTACTGGAGTGCAAAGGGTTTTTTTATCTAAACACTTTTGGTGATGTTTTGAAAAAAAGTATGTACGCAGGTTGGGAGAAATTGTGTTTTGAACACGTGTGCTCTAAAATGTGTGAGCACTTTAAAAAATTCCACCCTCATTCCTTAATTTCTGTATGTTTCTCTTTTTTTCTAGCATTATCGTTGTTTACTGGAGAGAACTCTATGTGAGTCTTCTAATACAGCAAAGGCTGGTGGCGTGACATTTCTATCTTTGGCCTTCCTTTAATTATGTTTCATGCTGACCCTCTTGTGTGGAGCCAGTACCAGAAAGCACAGCTTTGATAGCAGTGTTTACATGAATGTTTGATAAGCATCTGTCAGCCCTTAGCACTCTACAAGACTGTGTAACACAAAAGACAGACAGGGAACCCTGGAGCTTTTGCCACCTGAAAGCATAATCTGTGTGTTTTCTGAATTCCAAATGAGCACAGAGATTGTTCTTTTGTAACTCAAAATGTAATTTATGTATTATTTACTATAAGAATATATTAATCAGAAAAGACGGTTGTTACTTTTTATAAAATGCAGCTTGGAGGAGCAAGGTCAAGATGTCTTTTATTGCATACTTATCTTACTAAATTGTCTTTGATCCCACTGGATAAAAAAAGCAGACAGATAAAATTGAATGGTTGACAAGACTATTGACTACATCAAGATGAGTAGTGAGCAATTACTTGCAAACATTTTGACAATTTCTGATTAGATTTTTCATTTCAACTGTGTTCTCAAATCGTTTGATTTGTTTTCTGTAGAAATTTCAAGAAGCAAAGCTTTGTTTTTACCTGTGTTTAAAAGTTAGCAGTTAAGCTGACTTCTGGTCAGAGTGCATGACTACTACTTCCAGGTCTATCCATAACCAGCTGTGTGACCTTGAATTAGATGAGTGTACTTTTACAGTCTTTTAATCATGTTGCACTGGCCCAAACCATTTACATATAATTTATTTTTGAATTCAGAAGATGAGTAGCCATATCATTTTGTCATGGACCTGTACATAATATACGCTGCCATTCACAAATCACTGCTATAAGTATGGATTCTGTGTTGGAAATGACATGCAGCGACCCAGCCGACGGAAGTCACAGATGTTTATTATGAAGTATACCAATTATGTACATGTGCAGGGCTTAGTACTGTACTTAATACAGGTCCAAAACTGACAAGATCATTACAAAAAAAATTAATTTATATCTAAGAGGAGCTTTAGAGAGAAGGCAAAGTAAACAAGTGTTCGGGTGTCAGACTGCTGAGGGTATCAGACTTCTTTTTTGATGCTGCTAGAAATTGGGACTGGCTTTTGCAACATCTTTAACAGCCCAAACAACCAGTATCTCAAGTGTGCAGTCCTCTTGTACAGCAGCTGTCATTCTCCCTCACCTATCATGCACGAACCTCTGTCCACTGAAAGCAAGGAATAACAAGCTCAGCTTTCCAAGGTCCTTATTGCAGCTCTGCACCCCGCTCTGGCCTTCCCTTTCCTTTCTTTGACTGCTTGAGCCGATGCTATACATTCCCTTTGACTTCTCAGTGCATCCTGTTTCCTCTATATGTATGGAGATTGAATATTCATGAGGAACAAGATGCCTCTGGTGTCTTGATGTGAGGCACATTGTCAGTTCTTAGCAAATACATAATATTTATTTTTTTCAGTAAATTGATAAAATCCATTTATTTATGGATACTTTAAAAATAGGAAGGAAAGAAGTCTGCAAATGCATGACTTGATATACATTATTTATTCAACTCTATGCTCTTTATTCGTTTTCTGTAAATCAACATGTATCTGTTGCTTGTTTATTCTGTAGGAAAATTGGAAATGGAGTTTTATGGGATCATGCACATGAACAACGTTGTATTTGTTGATTTATCCTTCATACAGCAGTTCTACAATATAGACATAATAAACTCAGTATCATCTATGGCGTAACTCCATTTATTTCAACCTGGAGAACAGAAAAGACAGTAGTTGCACTGAGTGAAATCATACCGAGGAAGATTTAGCACATTTAGGCACATTGAAGAAATTTGAATCCTTTCACATTATTTGAGTGAACATTCAGACTGTGCTGCTAGATAAAATGAGATTCCATTTAAATTAGATTAAGTAAGACTCCATTTTACTCTGAGAGATGTTTCTGTGCTTGTCCTTGTGACAATTCATGCTCATATCCCACAGCTTTCAAGGACCAAGACAGAAGGATAGGTAGTTTCTTGGACTTTTTTTTGGACTTATACTTCAATTCTTCAGGAGGTAACATTGACTCTGACTTTGTTTAGACTTTGTTGACTGCAAACAGAATTCTTTATGTTGCCAGGTATTAAGACAAGCAATGTGAGACATCACCTCCTTTCTCCCACATACATGCCCAGGGAAGGTCAGCTGAGATTCATACAAGCCAACAAAGGGGATGGAAGAGACCTTACTTAGCATGAAATGGCAAGCAAAGTAGCATTTGCAGGAGCATACATATCTAACCCCAGACTGCAGGGAAGTTCCTGATGCTCTAGTAGATGCACCACTTCACCTATTTTTAAGCCCTTACTCCTTCAGAAATAAAAGATGACAGTTGTCCCTCTGTGTTAATGTATAAATTCTAGGGAATTCTTTTGTCTTTTTTATTAAATAAGAGCAAACTAAATTAGCAGCTTTGCCAAGCAACAGTTGGCTCATTCGTACCGTCCCATCTCTATGTGCTGTATATGAGATTAATGTAAGCATGCAAAAATGGATGGAAATCCACTTGTGTCAATTAGAGAAGAAACTTCTGAAATACAAAAGCAAGAGAGGATGAAAAAGTAATGTAATGTTAATGAACATTTAAAAATTCCACTCAGTGCTCGAGGTGCCATTGATTAGCCTGCCTAGCAAGCAGTCCCTTACTGTTCCCAGTTTGAAGCCAATTGGCTTCTTCTTTCAGACCAGGGCTTTGTATGCTCAATTCTGTTCTCAATTACACTGGTATATATTAGGGGTAACTCTGCTATCTTCAAAGGAATTATTCTATTCACACCAGTGTAACTGAGATAAAAATTTGCCCCTCAGAATTCTATAAAAAAAGGTTGGAAGGTTATGGGGGTTTCTATATACTGTGTGAATCAATTCCAGAGAAAACATGCTTTTAAGACAGTGTTAGTTCCTTATACTATTAGAAACAGTTCTTTGTTGTCTTTAAAACCTATTTTAAGTTGATCACAGATTTTTAAATTGGCACATGTGCTTGTCAAAATATGCTGCTCTAAAATTAATTTTCTTTGAGGAATGTTTCCCTGAATATTGCAATCAATTAAAAACATGTTAATTTACACTCCCCAAGGCTAGATATCTATATTTAATCTTTTCAATACTTCCTAACAGTACCAGCAATATTCCTCTGCACATTGGAGTAAATACAGGGAAACGTGGGAGCAGATTTCAAGTAGTCTGTAATGCTTTTTCTTAAACAAACAATGAGAAAATTGCTAATTAATATTTTCCATTTTTGTGCACAAGCTGTGAAATTGCACAACTAGCTGAAACTAATGAATCACAGAAACTCTCAATCTTGGGGAGTGAAAAACACTAAGATTTAGTACTTGTAAGTCTCAACTACATAATTTTCACAAACAATGAACTCATCAGAGTCACAAATATCCAGATACGCATTCATAATATAAGTTGCAGGTGCAAAAATGCAAGTGTAAATTTTGCTGGTAGGCTTGAAAATGAAGCCTTTGAGGAAAATGGTGCTTTATACATGCAAACGTACAACTGTAGGATGCCTATTAACAGAACACCAGTTTGAATACACGTATAGGACCCTGTTTTCAACTGCTTGTCACTTTGCCAGACTTGTTTTAATAGAAATTTCTCTCATAACTAAGTTGATAAAAACTCAGTGGATTTTGGGAACGCCATGTTTACTGTCTAATCCCTACTAGACTGTAGTAAACCTGAGCATACTTACACAGGGCTAAGAAAGACTTTACTTGCAATTTCCATTTATTTCTGGTGTAGAATGATATAACTGCATTTATGTTAGAATCACACAGGGAACATTCCCAACCATTGGAACATAATCATCTGTTAAAAACTCTCTGGTGCAGTTCTGGCTCCGGGTCAACTATGACTCTCCCAGACAATTGCCATGCACAGTTGGGAGTTACAACAGGCCAAGGACTGGTCCTATTAGGCAGTTTGGATGATGTCACCCTTGTTGGAGGGGGAAAGAGCGCAATAGCATGGATGTGGGATGCTCTGTTCCAGCTGGCCTCAGTGCCGAGAATGGTCCTGAGAATGTTTAATTTATGAGTATAGATGTAGTCTATGGTGCCAAGAGGAGGAATTGAAAACAGCTGTCCTATGCTCTCAGTGCCCGAACTGCCAACCATGGGTAGTACAGAGAGGCAAGAAATTGCCAAAGAACCAGGCAGGAAAGCTTGAGACAGATGCTCTGTTCCTGGGGTTGCTTGAGGAAGGGAATAATGGGATTGTTTAGGTCTGGAATCCTGTTTGGGTGAAGAATGGGAGCAACGGTTAAGAGAGTAACCTTTGATATGTAGGCAATCAAGGTTTAAATTTATATTCTGCCTGATTCAGGCCAACTAATACAGCTACTTAACAACTATGCCAAGAGATTCTCTGCAAACTGCTTTCAGTTTTTCCTGTTGATGCTGTTCCACTTTGTTCAAAAGACAAAATTGTTAACTGGGACAGGAGAAAGAAGGGCCTGGAGTTAAGGCCAGGTGGTGTCAACAGCAGACTGCTGAGCACTCTGTAGTCCCTATGCTCGGTATTACTATGACCTAGCAAAAAAGGTACAGTCTAGTCTTAAATAAGGCTTCATTGCATACAGTTTCAATATTTTCTGTACAATAAATAGCACATCCTTTTTTACACATAATTTAGGGGGAAAAAAAAGGTCTGAAAGGTATGTGTACAAGATTCTATTTTTTCAGTATTACTATTTTTTGTATGTTCATCTGTACTCTTCAAAGTGCAAATAGGTAATTTCTTTCATGTTCTCCATACAAAGGACTTTCTTCAGCTCTTTCTGACGTGCAAATGGTAGTATATTTACCTGTGAGTGTGTGTCTTTTTTCATATAGTTAGAAACTTTAACACCATTCTTGACTTCAACTTCTGCAAGGTAAGCAAGAGACAGCACTGATGTTATAGAAGATGTAGTTCTCAGCAGTTCTGGAAACCTGTTCCTGAATTTGGGAGGCCAACAAAAAGACGAAGAGTCAGCAGTGCATACTACTCATGAGCATTAACCCACATGTCTCTTCTATCTGCAAATCCATGAGGCTTAAATTAAATTTAAAATAATATATATGAAGATTCTAAAAAACAAATCTGATGTTTTCTTGTCCTCTTCATTATTTCCGGCTTTATTGGATGGCTGTACCAGATGGCTCCAACAAAAAATAAATGATATCCATATTCACTGAATCCTTACTGATGTGAAATTACTCACATTCATAACAATTACAATGCTAGCCCTACTGTAACAGGAAACACCTGTCCCACAGTTCATTTTTGTCTTTCTGCCTCCTGGCTTGCAAGATACAGGTTTTGTCAATCTTTTCCTATGCCATGAATAATACTTGACTGATCTTTAAAAGTCAGCAAAATCATTGAGGCTGAGCCTGGCAGAGGCTGAACTCAGAACTCACAGAGCAATTGATTGCTTTTGCAGCCCAAGTAGTACTTACCGCTTTTTTATCTTAAGCCAATGAGTGAACATATCTTGCAGAGAAACTATCTGATCCACTGACAAAATAATTCTTTCTAATCTTTCAGTGAAAAACCCTGAGGAAACACAGACTCGTTCACAAACCTTGTTTAAAACTTAGCAACACCGTGAAATAAGCACGCAGTATTGTTTCTACTTCCAAATACCGCAGTGACTCTGATGTAAGGAACGTGATTTTCCCAGAGAGACACAGAAAATGGCAAACTGGGGAATCGCATCTTGCAGTAACAGTCTTCAGACTGATGGCTGGAACAAAACCTGGAAAAGTAAAATCTGTTGAGGTTAAACTGAAATGGAAATTTTTGGGATAAGGATATGGGAAATTTAGCAAAATAAGATAAAGCGACAAATTTTGCATCAACCTAATGTTCATTTGACTTGAAAGCTGAGGGTTTTCTTTTTGTTTTTAGCTTTAGTTGCATTCTGTTGAGGAAAATCTTGAGTGCTATTTAAAAATGAAAAGTTGCACAGCTTTAAAAAGGTCAAAATAAATTTTAGTAGCACATGTTTGGAGAAATGAAATCTTTCCTATTACAAATACCTACAAATTTTTGCTTCTTTGCTTTCTGGACAACTTTGGCTGAATTTAACTTGAGTTCATTAAGAGTTACAGCCCAACCTAAAAATGCAATTTTCCCACAAATTTTGTATTTTTTCACTGAAAATAAAGTGTACAACTCTATTTCATGGTTCTAACTCTCGTCCCATATTTGAGCTGCTGAATTATAACAGCAGAAAAACAAGTGTTTAAAAAAAAAAGGGATAAAAAGAACTTTATGATTCAGAAGATATAGGAATCATCTGCCAGTTTCAAGCAGAAATACGTGAAATGCTTAGCTGAGCTATTATTGAGTGAGAGTTCAGATCTGTAGAAGTTTTAACAGTGTGGGAAGGATAGATATTATTTTAATGTTGGATGTAATAGAACTAGTGCTTTCATTAACTTTTTATGTCATTCCTTTTTTTTTTTCCCCCTACATTTCTCAAGGTATTTCTTAAGAGTCCAACCCTCCTCTTCAAAACTCCTAATTTTTTGCCTCTTTGTGTTATCTAAAATGCTGGTAGAAATAATTCCTGATCCCATTTCCTTCCGAATTACAAACTAGTAAAAATTGCATCTAAAACTATGACACAATAAGGATTTTTCATGCTTTAGTACATTTAACACACACTTGCATAAGAATCTTTATGTAAAACCTGGGATAAATCTCTCCCAGAGCTTAACTTTGAAAACGGCCTTTAACAAAGTCTTACAAAACATGAATAAGAAAGAGGGCAAGGGTGAGCTTCTTCAGTATGCTTGCCAGCTTTTAGAAAGCATCTCCAACATCTTGATGCCTCTCTCACACAGACTATGACACACTATCACTTCTCTAGTTTTCCTATCTGCAAAGAGTGAAATTTTCACAATTTCACCATTGTTGATAAGAAACATCAAATCTGTTCTTGAATAAAAAATTTCATTTATGGATTTATGTTGCTAGAAGAGCAACCTTTCAAATGAGTGGTAAAGCTCAAAAGTAACAGAAAAATCAATGGTTTGGTTTTTTTCATAAGGGCTACAATCTTATTTTTCACTTTTTTACATATTTCTTTTACACTTTCTCATACTATCATGTGGTGTGCTGAAGCAGAATAGGTGTTAGGTTTTAGTCTGGAAGTAGATGTATGAATAAATAAGTGAATGAATTTTGTACAGTGCTGTATTCTCTAAGGATTCTTGAGGGGTCTTTTACGCTCCAGGCTACTATACTGTGAAAGTATATTCCTGAACTTACTCCTTTCTGGCAATATATGCCTTTACAACATTCAGGGAGAATATCCTTGCATTGTGCGTCCACAAAATGGCTGATGAGAACAACAGAGACACAACTATGCAGGCAAAGTAGGACTGAGCACGCGCACTGGGAGAGAGAGAAGGGATATGTCTCCCTTTCCCTGTCCCTCACAATCCTTCGGTTCTACAATATTCAAAAATCCAGCCAAACCTCTGAAGGGATGTGCTATTTTAAGTGGCACTGCTTGGAGGCCATCCCTTTTATATTTATGCATACAGACCTGCAGACAGGCAGTAAATATCATTTAACATACTGTAGCAGCAGATGTACTTTCAGGAATGACTCCTGCTTTGCGTTAGGTAGCCTTCCTTTGACCAGTCCAAACCTGCAAAAGGGCTCAAGTTCACTCTGGTACTTACTGTAAAGTAAGCTGGTTAAAAAGATGAAAAGCACATTTTCCCATGCAATATCATGACATATAAGCTTTTGGCAATTAATTTCTCAGCTGTTTTCCATTGTGCAACTGATCAGAAGTAGCATAAAGCAGGAAATCAAGATGTAGATCCTGGGGAAAGTGTGACATTAAAAAAAAATATTTACTTCTATCTACTTTTTCTTTCTTTTAAGCATACTTTTATCAGTAATTTAAAACTGAATGCAGGTTCCTTATGTAGCAATATATTAATGAAAGTACTCACATGTTTCCTTTCTTGTTAAAAATGCTGTCTTATATGTCCTCAGTGTGACAAAACTTCTTAACATCAGTTTGTGGTCCTCACACCATAAGAATGCACAAAGTATCATATTTGACAAGCAGTGCAACATGGAAATGAATCCATTGATTGCTATTAAAATTGTGATTCTTGACCACAGAGGCTAATATTGAGGTACAGAAAAAAACCTGTACAATAAGGTTATAAAATGACCCTCCCTTAAACCTTGAAATAAGTGCTACTGACCTTCACTGGAGCTGAAAAAAGTTTCAAACAATTTGATGATCATGTTTTTAAATGAGCCTCCCATTACCATATTTAAAATTAGGCTTTTCAGGCAGAAGCAGAAATGTCCCACTAACTCTGTTCAACCTTCTGAGCCTGAGACGTGAATTCTGTTTGACTGATTTCAAATAGACTGTGTCCTTCATACCAAAAGTTGTTATGCTCAGCTATTATGCTCAACTTTGAAAGTGATTTCTAGGTCCTAAGTTCTATGTGAACCATCTGCAAGTCTTCCTAGCTGCCTTACAAGCATTACTTGGAGATATTTCACCTGACTATGATGATCTCAAATTGGTTTTGTATTGTTGAATCCTGGTTTTAGAGAGGGGGAAATTATTTGGTTAAACATTGAAACCCAAGCAGTTTAGATTCACTGTGCAGATGGTAGTTAGGCCACAGCAAAGTTAGGTTACTCTAACATTTTATGTAAAATTGTGGCAATGCCAAAGGCGATCCATTATATGTTTTCACATGTGGTTTCATTAGAATAATGTCAGTATTTGCTGAATTAGTTACTTTTATTCCCTTTTTATTCAGATTCGTAGTATACAGGCCATAAAACTCAGTCATGTCCTGGGAACATCGTGAATTGTTCCAGGAAGACAGACTGGCTCAGATATCTGCCATCGCAGCGGTAGCTGACAATACTTATGAGCTCAGACTCAGACCATTTGTGTTAGCGGTACAAAACTCTGCTTTTTAATCACCTGGAGACCGTTTCAGTTCAGCTATTGGGCATCACTCATGGTCGGGAAACCAAAGGGTCCTCCCAGTGGCAGACCACCCGTAGGGGGCAACATTCAGCACCCAGTTACGTTGGCAGCTGCAGGACGGTGTCTGTTAACTGCTTCGTGGTACAACAGTCTTGTTTTTTCCAAGGAGCCATAGGAGTTTCTGATTTGTCTGGCTCACCCCGTCTCCCATCCCCCGATTGTGGGTGACAGCAGAGGCAGAGATTTCCTTAGAACTACAAGACTTTAAAAAAAAAAAAAATTGAAACACAACCCATATGTCATGTTGTAAAAAATGCAAAATATGCTGGATCTGTAAAAGCGGCACACCAGGCCATATGCTTCAGACAGAACAGCTTGCATACGTCTAGGCCTCTACACTGACTTCAGGAACCGAAAACAGTGGCTAGTCTACTCCACACTTTTCCACTTGTTAAATTTGTTTTGCTAAATTCAGGTTTACATCTGAAGCCAGGGAATAAAAAAAAAAAAAAAAAAGAAAAAAAATCAATCTTTATCAAAAGCTTGAAGCTGATGATTGGCTGCTTACTTTCTGCGCTGCTTTGATCAGTCATGCTGTGACCAAGTGAAGTGGAACAACTGCAAGATTTTCCAGGATAGTTGTTCTAATCCAGAGGTTCAGTCTGCAATGAGAAATAAGGGCCCAGTGTTCAACACCAGGAGAGTGTAGTGGTGTGCCCTGTGCAGAAAGTGACACTCTGCCTGGTTTTGCCATCATCTCAAACACTTTCCTGGCCCTTCCTGAAAGGCTAAGCAATGTTAATTCTTTTACTCAGACCTAATTCCCACAACATTATCTTTCACACAACAAAACCTGCATGAACACTGCATTAAAGGTCTGTTTGAGTCTGGCAAATGCCAGGAAATTCTAGAGTCATTAACCTTCCTTATTGTGCACAGTATTATGGAGGTCTTTGAACAGCAGGATACTTCACATACAGTATCCTATGTGGTATAAGAGTTAAAATATGCACAATTAAGCAGGTTAATATTCAGCTTTAACCTCTGTGTTTCGATGATGAGACATCAACAGAACAGTTGAAAACTCCTTTTTATATAGGAACAGTGCAACTGTTTGCACATTTTGGACTTCCTGCAAAAACAGGCTTTTGAAGAAAATATGCAAATTCAAAATACGTATAACCTTGCTATAGTAAATCCTTATTGAAAAGAGACAAAGCATTTAAACAGTAAGTTTTTTACTTGTGTATGTCCCAGACTACTCATAAAACCAAGTGACCATTTTCAACAGCGTGCAAGCCAGCTTCCCAAATGCTACGTGAATTTTGCAGAATCATTTCCCTCAATTAATGACTGTCAAGTCAAGGTATATTTTCTACAGGACATCAGACTGGATAACATTATGGTGTCTTCTGGCTTTAAAGCCATATAAATCTGCTGTTACTGAAGTGAAATCCTAAACTCCCAACTTATGGTTGCAAACTTCATTTTTGCCTAGTATCTTTACCTCACAGTGAATGAAGGTTGCTTCTTTCCCAGAAAGAATGAAGCAAAGCTGATTTTGTTTGGTTTGGCATTTTTTTTCTTAAAGTCAGGGGTTGATCACGTGTCCTCTTCCCACTGCAGCTGTGTCAGTGAAAGATTTCTCCATGCCAGCTGCTTGTCACTATGTCCGCGGGGAGGTTTTCATCCTCGCCAATCTATCTACTAAGCTGCTTTGCCAATGGTCCCTTATTTGTTGCTGTCAAAATGAATAGTGTTAGCAAAACCCAGCTCGTTAGACTAGCTTTGCGATTTTAGACTGAAATAGGTTAAAGGATATCCATACAAACAGGTCACCTGGCAGATCTGAGGGAAAACTACTGTCTTCTGAGGGGTGGAGATGTGTAGTGGCAGGCTGGCTGGCTGAGGCAGGAAATCCCTCCAGCAGACATGCTGAATCTCTTCAGCAGAATATATGATCAGCCTCTTCCTCTGTAAAATCCATATGGTGCTTTCATATTGCCATAAAAGTTTGAAAGGAAGTATTCAGAGTAGAGCTAATCTTAACTATCAGGGAGTAATGCTCCCAAATCACTAGATTCTGTCCTGAAGAGGATCTCTACATCCCCAGACTCTGTCTGCTGTGCAATAACAGTCAGCCTCAAACATGTTTTACATATAGCTTTGAAATAAAGACATTAAACAAGGTAACAATCTATATAGTCATGAGAATCCTGTCAGGAGATTTAACAAAATATCTCTTCTGTTTGTATAATGGTGGTCTAATAATCTCTTCTTTACCTAGATGTGTATTTAGCTAGTAGGTATTGTATCTACAGCTTTTATTTTCCCTGGAAATGGACAGACATATAGAACAGTGGATTTTTATACTAGACATCAAGTATTAGATTTATTTTCACCTCCTAAGTAAGATAAATCAGATTTTTCTTCGGTTACTTGTGTTTATGCAGGTAGCATGCATTCTGTTTGAACTAATAAATGAATTAAAATTATAAATAGTAAGGTAGCTAGTTATTTTGATTTTCAAAGAAAAAAAAAAAATCTCATATTTTCCTTGTAATTGCAGACAGAATTTAAAAAAGTTTGTCAAACCTATCTAAAAAGACATTAAACAACGTCATTACTAATGTAAGTCTAGAAATTTCTTACAATAATAATTAATTTACCATTCCATATGGATATCACATGTGTATTCTAAAAGGCCTTGTAGTGGTGTAACTCAGTACCTCCTAGAAAGTAACAGTTACAGTATGCAGTTTACATGTGTGCCTCTATTTTCTAATGCTGTCAGTTGAGTTGTGTGTCACTTATAGGACATAGATACCATAGAATCATAAAATCATAGAATGGTTTGGGTTGGAAGGGACCTTAAAGATCACTTAGTTCCAAAACCCATGCCATGGGCAGGGACACCTTCCACCAGACCAGGTTGCTCAAAGCCCCATCCAGCCTGGCCTTGAACAGTGCCAGGGACGGGGCATCCACAACTTCTCTGGGCAACCTCTTCCAGTGCCTCATCACCCTCAGAGTGAAAAATTTCTTCCTTCTATCTCATCTAAATCTACCCTTTTTCAGTTTTAAGCCATTACCCCTTGTCTTATCGCTACATGTCCTTGTCAAAAGTCCCTCTCCAGCTTTCTTGTAGGTCCCCTTTAGGTACTGGAAGGCTGCTAGAAGGTGTCCCCAGAGCCTTCTCTTCTCCAGGCTGAACAACCCCAACTGTCTCAGCCTGTCTTCATGGGAGAGGTGCTCCAGCCCTCTGATCATCTTCGTGGCCCTCTTCTGGACTGACTCTAACAGGTCCATGTCCTCCTTCTTCTGTTGGGGGCCCTAGAGCTGAATGCAGTACTCCAAGAGGGGTCTCACAAGAGCAGAGTAGAGGGGCAGAATCACCTCCCTCAACCTGCTGGTCACACTCCTTTTGATGCAGCCCAGGATATGGTTAGCAATGGTATGGTTTTTACAGGTTGTTTTACTTTAGATTTGACAAAATAACAAAAAGTTCATATTGTTTTAATGTTAATTTCCTTAAAATACGTTAATATTTACAGATATCTATGTGATTTTGTCACTCAAAAATAGTGATGTATTAGTTTTGGCAAGTATATTTCATGCACCATTCATTATATTCAAGTGTTTCAAAAATTATATTGCTTAACCTTTTGTTATATAAATACGAACATCCAATTGCCTTTTGTTTTTTAATTCTTCAAAGTTGTTCTGAGAAAACATGAAATCAATCCTATGTTCTTGTAGTTATACTGGAATCAGCATTTCAGCGTTGTGCTCAGGAAGAGGCACTCCTCAATACAGCACCCAGATATTTCTCTATTTTCCCAAGTACTCTGACCACTGACTTGTTTTTATTATGTGGCTAGTTACTGGTTTGTCATTTGTCAACTCATAACAGTCTATGAAGTTTTACTTTCCAACAGTTATATCTGTGGAAGGGAGCTGAAATTAAATTCAAGTGTGAGGAAAGGAAAAAGAAAAACATGACATGAGAAAGTCAGTGGCCCTAGCTAAACTTGCATGCCTTAAGATTCAAGAACATAAACTAAAGCATGCACTGCCGTAATGCTGAATACAGCTATTCCTGCTATGTCCAGGGAAAAAACTCAACCAGGCATCATCTGTGTTTTCTGAACTGAACATGCCAGTTACAATGAAGTTTAGGAGGTGTTCTGTTCTTGCTGCAGATGCTGAGTCATTTATAGCATTCGTTTAAATTTGCCTTGCTACAGTGGTTACCGTCCCCAGTTCTCCATCCCACTTCTCTGCCATAAATTTACACTCCCACAGCAGGGATGTCGGAGCAGGCTGTGAAAGGCATGGCTGCTGATGAACCATCATAGTTTACAGACTGTTATGCTAACATAAACTAGCACTAACTTTAATATACTTTACATTAATATGTCTGGCAGGAGATAGGAAGGCAGGCTGCAGGAATGGAAACTGTTTCAGCTGTCCCAAATTAATTCATTCTATATATGAGTCAAAGTCTTTAATGTCTGCAAACTATCCAGATGGAAGCTGTTGAAAGATAACCTCTTCCTCTCCACCTCAGATGGAATCATGGAAAGATACAGAGTAATAAGCTAACATTTCTGAAAATACATGTATAAGGAAAGACTTAACAAACTTTTACTTATTTTTGAGAGGAAAGATCATAGTATTGTAGAAAAGCTAGTAACAATTTAATTTTTTCACTGCGTCCAATTATAAAAGAATATCAAGTATTTGAAAATGTCTATCATGCCCAAGTTAATAATATTTGGTTTCTAAGATTATTTTTCTCTTTGTGATTAGCCAGAATTTTTTTTTATTTTCCCTCAAATTTAATCTTATGACTGTCATCTCCTTTGCCATCACGAGATAAAATTAGTGCTGGTTAGCACTATAATTCCTTGACACCAAAACAAAGTTTAAGACTAGTCAAGAGGTATATTTATTTTAGCAGATTTTTCCTGTGTATTTTCTTGTATAATGTTCAGAGAGTGGCAACGTAATTCTGTGAGACTTTCCAAACATGGATTTGGGCCTCTGGAACCTGGAAAGTTTGGAAACCACTTCGCTTGCAGACTCGTCCTTTTCTCACGTGATTCTCGACAGGCTGCAGAGGATTCCGTAGCAGGCATTGCAACCTTGTTGATTCTGGAAACAAATTTGAGCATCAGTCTACAACTGTTCTAGCTGTATAATTCATAAAAGTAACCAAAGCCATTCTTCTTCCTCTTTATATTTCTCTGTGCGTATGCTTATATTTCTATGTGACATGCACTGAAAGAGAAAGAAAGAGCAAAAGGAGGTGTGTGAGGGAAGAAAGCGTTTACTAGGAATTAGGGTGGGCATTTCTAAAGGAATATTTGTGTTGTGCCTATTTATGCCTTGCTTCTGGGCTTTGTTGTTGTTGATGGTGCTTTCTTTGGTTTTTTAATTATTCATAAAAGGCTTTAAACAGAGGAGTAAGACATACTGAACATATCCTCATTGCCTCGTGTCTGAGCTTTACCAGGCATACTCCAGGTATAGAGGAATTAGTAGCCACTGCACTAATTCCTCCCCCATTCACGAAAAGAGAGAGAACAAGGAGTATTTTTCTTTCAAATAATATCTCCCACATAGGGCTAAAATTTTAGGATGCAATGTCTAGTCCAAAGAGTCTAAATAAAGCAATCATTTGTTCAAAATCTTTGTCAAGAAAATGAGTTGTAAAACTGTTCATTTTTATTAACAGCAGTGATACAACTGAAGTTGTGAGCTCATTGTTAAAACCACGCAGAGTTCAGTGCCGGAATGGCAGGGGACTACTTTCATTTTTACCGTGTGAAATCTGAAACAATCTATAACTTCTGTAGTTCACTCAGCTGGGAAGTTCAAGGACTAAAACTTTGCAGAGTTCCTCCACGTTCCTTACATGTTTCATATACTAAGGCGTGAAGTAGGGAGAATGGGTGCAGCAGGAAGCGGCTTTGATGAAATACAGCAAAATCTAGCCCCGCTGCATTTACTAAGAGACACAAAGAGACTAGAGCCTAAATCAGTTCTTTACTCTTAGCCTGGTATAACATAATTCAGAGAAACAGCTTGCAGAGCAAAATTTCTTTGAAGAGACTATGCAAGCAGATACTGTACCTCTGTGAAATGTCTTCATCTAGTACAAAACTGGCAGAGGTAGGATGTCCTGATGTTTCATCTGAATGGACATTGCACAGAAAACTGCTGCCAGGACACACACAGTTCTAAGAGCAATGAAGGGGCAATAATACAGAGTCTTTAGGAAAAAGTAGTGCATGTACAGATTGCTTGCACCCAGGGGTCATATGACCCAACTCAAGATGCCTGCCACTGTAGTGAGATACAACTGTTTTCAATTTAAAATAACACGTTTGAAACAGAAAAAAGGGAAGCAAAAATGAAGGCAAAATTTGTCTTCCCTGAGAAAAAAACCGTAATTTTTCATATTAACTCTTTGTCACAGAGAAAGACAAATGATGCACATTTATTTACTCAAACTCTTCATTTGGCCTTTAAGCCAATAAACTGAATGAAAGATAATATTATTTACAAAGTGGGAAATATCTGTCAGAAAGGAAGACTGAAAGATATTCAGCTATATCAAGTATTGGAATGAAAATACAATATTGAAGGTTAAAAAAAAAAGAACAATTTAATTTTTTTATTAAAAAACAGAAAAATAAATCCTCCATTGTTAGGTAAAGTTGATATATACAGAAAGCTCATCCAAATGTCAGTGAAGCACTTTGGAAAATTTCTCTTTCAATTTCATTCGTAAAGATGAAGGACTATAAGCAAATTGATGTATTTAAAAATTATGCATCATTCATTAAAATAGATGGTAAGAAGCAGAAGGTAGCATACTTTTGTAACATTCATATTTGTTCTTAATTATGAAAATAAAGAAAAGTATTCAACTGAAATAGTCTGAAGAATAGTGGAGGTATAAATTTTTAGAAGACACTAAGGATTTTCTTTTCAGAAGGATGTATTTTTTAAATATCTGATATTTTGCACAATCCACTTAATCCCTGTTGTGCTTTAACCCCAGCTGGCAACTAAGCACCACAGAGCCATGTGCTCCCTTCCTCCCGGTCGGATGGCAGAGAGAATCAGAAGGGTAAAAGTGAGAAAACTCATGGGTTGAGATAAAGACAGTTTAATAGTTAAAGCAAAAGCTACACACGCCAGCAAAGCAAAACAAGGAATTCATTCACTACTTCCCATCAGCAGGCAGGTGTTCAGCCATCTCCAGGAAAGCAGGGCTCCATCACACGTAACAGTTACTTGGGAAAACAAACACCATGACTCTGAACATCCCCCTCTTCCTTCTTCTTCCCCCAGCTTTATATGCTGAGCATGATGTCATATGGTATGGAATATCCCTTTGGTCAGTTGGGGCCAGCTGTCCCAGCTGTGTCCCCTCCCAACTTCTGGTTCACCCGCAGCCCCCTCGCTGGTGGGGTGGGGTGAGGAGCAGAAAAGGCCTTGACCCTGTGTAAGCACTGCTCAGCAACAGCAAAAACATCTCTGCATTATCAACACTGTTTTCAGCACAAATCCAAAACCTAGCCCCATAGTAGCTACTGTGAAGAAAACGAACTCTGTCCCAGCCAAAACCAGCACATTCTCCACCCCTTTTTCCATACTACTTGCGTCATGCTCAGATCCCACATTATCCAATACATCACCTTGAGATTGTTGGGAGAATTTTAACAAGTAGTCCTAGGAGGCCTCAAAATCCTTCTCCAGCCCACTACTGCATAAAATTTCACCAAATAAAGACATAGTTAAATGATTCTTTAAAAGTGGTGTCTCGACTTTTTCATGACACCAGGAACATAGACATTGGAAACCACTATTACAGGAGGGCTTAGCATAGAAAGGAATAAATAGAACTCATCATAGGTTGATGAAGGATAGTATAAATGAATCCTAGAAAGGCCTCTTTCATTGATTCACCACCAGTCAAATTTATTTTGGAAAAAAAAGAAAAAGCTATTTCGTTTGTTCTGATATCCTACAGAAGGGAAAACAAGTGGAGGAAAACCAAGAGAGAAGAGACATGACTGAAGCAGTGGATAGGAAATTATACCTGAAACCACCTTTTATATACAAGAATAGCAATTCTGATTTGTTAGGGGAGGACAGGCTGGGGAAAGGGGGTTTGAAGGGGGGGGGACACACACACTGTTTTTAAGTTAAAAAACTTAAACAGTTGATTTTGAGTTAAGTTGAAATAACTAATCATTCCTAGATAACAGCAATATCTGTGTGAATTAATAGGGAAGATTGACCTTCAGATTTATCTAAAGTAAACAAAGAAAAACCTTAATAACTAGCTGTATGCTGGATGTTCTCTTGTAGAAAGAGGTCTGCATGAAAGATGACACTGAAACTTATGGTCTTCAAGACAAGGAGGGTCACATCCTCTAAAATAAATAAGAAGGGATAATATGGAGAGGAATTTCAGGAGGACAATGTGGATTTGTGGGTTAGATAACCACAAAGAGTGCTAGACAGACTTTTTAGTATGAACAGAAGGAAATAGGTGCGAAACAGAGAAAGATCCATGAGTCAGAAGTACAGAGACAGGTGTTGAATTTGTGTCTTCAGGATAAAACAGAGATAAAATATTACAGGTGATAGAGATGAGGACAAAGAATGGAAGCCTCACTGAAAGATTAAGGAAAGAAAGAGATCAAGCATAAGGTACACTGAAAGAGCTGCTAAAAAGATAGAAGGGGAAATTAGAGGGATTGTAATGCCAAACTGAGATACAATTTCAAAATGTGTTGATGCCTTATGATGTCTGAGGTTGCTGATAGCAGGTCAAGAAATACTGCCGAGGAAGAGAACTCCAGAGACATTGATAAGAGCAGAGAGGCTAGAAAAAATACGGAAGAGGAAGAAAAAGAAATGGAAATATGGCAGTATCAGAAAAAAATAACTAAGTAGGTGGGAATTACAAGTCGTTAACAGGGTAGGATTTCTCTGTAGGCATTGATACTGCTTTGATTGAATGGAAATTCACTATTGATGTGTTAGGGTGTAAGACTGAATCATTTTGCAAGTATGATATTGCTGTCCTCTAGACATACTAGTGAGTTAATCTGTCTTAACTTTAAAACAGTTTGGGAGCAAGGATTTTAATTCTGTAAGATTCCGTCTATTCTTGTTTTTATGGGTCTATATTGTTAAGGTGTAGCTTAAGGTATAGATGCCATAGATTGCGTAGTATTGCTGAAGGTCATTCCAAAAGCTTGCAGTGTTCTCTTTTTTCCCTGAACTAGTTACATATATCTGGAAATTAACTCATGAAAGCAAAAGGAGAAAGAGCATACAGGAAAATACCATTGTACACTAGCTTTGATCTGGTACTGAGCACTTCTGAAAATCTCAAAAATAAGGCTAATCTCATGAGATTTTCCAAAAGAAATTTGATTTAGAACAAGATGAGTTAGGAAGATAGCAAATTCACATACGCAGATATTTTGATGTCTATTCTAACTGAATTTTATTTCTAAGACGTGAAGGTGGTCCACACTTTTTATAGAATATGGATTTTTAGATCTTAGAGAAATACTTAGAGAAAGTATCTTCTCTCATCCTAAAACAGTCATGCTCTATTGCAGAGTAAATAGAGTAGGTTTGGGGTTTCCATACAGCTTATTATACAACTAGTAAAAAGTTTTGCAATCTGAATACACAGATTAGCCTTCTCTGTGAACGAAGACAGTGCTAACCTCCTATGTAAAGCGATTTCATAATTACTAACGAAGAGTATTATGTAACATGTAGGTATGATTAATTGAATCATTAGTTATGTGTTTGCCAAATCAGGTTGTTGCATGGGAAATTCTCACTGAAAATGCTACTGCTTTGAGTGATCTTCTAAATTCTCATCTTGAAACCAGTCACAGGAGCAAAATTATTTACTATTTCAAAGGAATATTTCTACAGCATGTCTTACTCCTGATGGATATCACTGGACTCCATCATGCTTACATAACTTATTTACTTGATATGACATGTAACTACATCATCCAGAATAGCACTCAGATAATACTGCCTCCCTGCTCGTGTTTTTTTAGGTGTACTGGTTGTCTTCATAGAGAAGCAAGAAGAGTCCAATTTCCATTGTTGCTGTTTGTCTGCTCATTTCTAGCCATGTGCATTTCATATGTCTAAGTTCATGCTCTTTTCTTCCCTTTGTAACCAATACCTCCATACAGAAATAACTCCTACTATAGCTGTTATAAGGGCATTTAATCCACTGTGTTATTTTTCTGAGCAAGCATTGCTCGGTGGCAATAAGGGTGGCCTAATTTAAGACCTCAGTGTGCATTTATAAAATATTTGGCACAAAACTTAGGTGTGTATGGAGCTATTGGCAAAGGTCACCATACAAAGTAATGATGAAATTAAAGCAAATTGCTGTATATCAATCTCATCAGAAAAAAAAAATTGATCTATGATATTCTTATCTCTATTTTTGTTGTTTTTTCTACAAGTAAGCTAAGAGTTAAAAATGTTGTTTCTCTTCTATTTACAACCCAAGATTCCCCATTCTGACTTGAATTAATGATTCATATACAAATCCATTTACACTTTTTTCTACTACAGTAAGTAGTAGTTTAAGTTTGAATCATGCACTTGAACGTTTCAATTATAATTCAAGACTAATGGGTATGAAATATGCTTGCGTTAGTGAATTTCAGCAGAATTATCCCTAGGAATGCTTTATATGCAAAATAGAGATATTAATTTTATCATACCAACTTTGTCACATTACATATTAAAATAAAATAACAGTCTGGGTCAGAGTTTCTACAATAGGAAGATGATGCTTAAATGTTTGCTTAAAACTTTCAATGGAAATTAGCCATTTAAATATTTATAGTGTCATAGTGGTAGTTCTATGCTGTATAGAAAGAGAACTGCAGGGCAAATTTTGTTTTAGTGGATGTTCACTCAGCTAATTCACAAGTTTGATTTGGTTTCGTTTAGTTCTAAGGGAAAAAGAAAAAATTACTTTCATTTCCTCCTGGAGACTCTGGAAATGGTTCCAAGTTGAAAGAACATAAGGAAGATGATAGCAAAATGCTGAAATTATAAGAAGATCGCTTTGCCATTTTGCAAATGCTGAGTTTTTTAATGTTTTTTCTTACAGGTTGTAACATTTTAAAATTACACATGAAACCAAATCTGTCGTCTCTTCACATTCAACAATTTCATTGGATTGGACAAGATATGAAAAACTGGACCTCAGTCAACAAATTCAAACCTGGACGCCAATAAACTCACCTTCTGAGCCATGGCTTACTTCTAAGTGCAGAATGAGTAAAAATTAGGTATGAATTCAGAAAGAGCATAGGTGGATGATCTCCACAGAGCATATTTGTCAAACCGTCTCCTGCACAGACTTAGGCAATTTTCCTTGACCTCTAGCAAGATGCCTCTCTGAAACTGGAGTTCAGAGCCTCTGAATCGCTTCCCATGTTTACCCTTACCAGGATCCTGAAATCTTTGTCAGGTAACTAAAAATAATTTTGACCCTGTGTCTTTGGTTAAGGTTTTTCTAGTTCTTTAAAAACTCCAGAACTTGCCATTCTGGCTGACTCACAGTCTTTTTATGGGAGAGTTTTTACAATCTATTTGGTTTGCTTGTTTCTTGTGGGTTCAAATTTTGTTGCCAATTTCATATATCATTCACACTTCCAAGTGTCAAAATTGAAGTTAACATCTGGCTAAATATTTCCAAAAGTGGTAATGAGTGTCAGTCACGATATTCTTTTCAAGGACAATATAATGAGCATAATACACCGAAACTTATCTAATAGACATAGTTTAAATTACTATATATGTGTATTAACAGAAGATAGAAATAAATGTCACTACATGCAGTACATCAGAAGTATTCTACTACTTTTAGCTGCAACTATGCTGTCCTATGCTGTGCATTGCCGCTGATAACCTTTTGAAGCCAAAATCCCTCATTGGCCATAACATCCAATCTTTGACACACACGAAAGTATCAAGAGAGGAACCTAAACATATAGTTTTGGCGAGATTTTGCAACATATTCTTGTGTGCACCTTCAGGTAATCTGTATGGCTTTATCATGGGGAAATTACTACCAGGAGAATTCTCAAAAATGGTGAAATGTATTCCGAAAAGCAATACGGTGTCACTGCTCCATCTAACTATTCCTCGTTGTTTCCATGGCCTTACACTGAAACACATTTTCTCAGTCATTGTCCTACAGGTGTGTCCAGCCTTGCTATTTGCTGTCCTGGCCATGATATCACATACACATCAGAAGCCTCCTTTCAGAAGACTCACTTTAAAAAAACAGCATGCATAGCTGATACCAATGTTAGAACCTCTAGCCGCCTATACATTTGCAGTTCCATTTTGGCCATCTCTAGCCAGATTTCACCTTCTCTTTTCCCTATGCTGTGGAAATCAATCAGATGCAATGACATCATTGCTCCAGTGGTGCAAAATAGTGTCCTTTCTAGTCCAAGCCACACAACCTGTACAATTCCTGGGCCACCAGTAATATGAAGAGAGATCAGAAACACAACTCAGAATTGTTTGATTTCTCTTGGGATCATAGTTAAAGGGTCCTTTTCTCCTTTCTTTTCCCTTAAAGAAGAAAATAAAATGCCTTTTTTTGAAAAGCAATTGGTCTATTTTGTTCTGTCTGTTTCACTTTCCCCCAGTCTCTGAGCCAGGAAGAGTGAGTTATTACCTTCTTTGACAAGATTGTCTGCCATGTAGGTCCATATGCTCCTAGAGGGGTAGCAGAAAATTCTGGGAGTGTCTGTGATGGCCTCCAGCTTGAGACTTGTTCCTTGTTCTTATAGAGTTAGCGTTTTCAGGGTCTGGAGGTCTAGGCTTTCTTCCCATTAGGTTTTGGATTATCCCATGGTCATTCAGGAGGGAGACAGCACCTTGCCTAAGTATGGGTTTCCTTCCTCTGTACATTTCTGTACTGTAATTTTGTTCTTCTTTCTTTATAATCAACAACAAAGTACAGGTTTCAAAGGGAGAAGGATGTTCCTGTTGAAGCTATCCATGAAAGGCTATTCATCTTGAGATAATTATTGAAATATTGAGTATTCTACAAATGTGGGGTGGAGGTTAAATTATCCATATTCAGAGAGTTATATGTTTATAAGTGAATACCAAATCACACACGGTACTTCTGAAGTAAGAGTACTCAAAACTCCATTTAGATAAAGCTATCTTTTGTCATTAATGCTATCTGTTTCAAATTACTGGATTCTCTCATAATGAATTATAGCAAAATCCAGGGGAATGTTTTCTCTAAACATGCTACATAATTATTTTAATTTATATTGAGTTTTATGTTGTCAACCACTGTGTTGCGGCTTCTTATGATATTAAACGCAGTACGTATATGACCATAAAAACAGCAAATAAGAACTTATGGAGGATGTACTGTGTTTCGTAACCATATTCAAACTTTAGAATGCATACTACTTAATTGTTGTAGGATAACAATCTCATAGCCTTAAGCCCCCAAAAAAGTTGAAAATTGCTTCAAGCATTTTATTCACATTTCTAATACATATAAATATTTATTTTGACCCAAGAAATAGGGGTAGAAAATAAAGACTCTTCAAATCTGCAAATTTGCTGTGTGTGCATTCTGGTTTATGAAGATATGTAAAAATGTTGGCACCAATACCATCTGTGGGATACTCTGCTTGTCAGTACTCACTAGCTGATTGTCAAATCATTGATTAATGTTTTCTGAACCCAGTGGCTCAGGTGATTTTTAAAGAGTTTAATCATGCATTCATCCAGCCCATGCTTCCTCAGCTTAAGAGGGAACAGAAATGAGAGGCTATATCAAAAAGCCTTATGAAAGGACTTTTCAAGGTACATTATACTGACTGATTTTCACTTTTCTTCAAAACCAGTGATTTCAGCATCGAGGGCCATCAGGTTGGTCAAGTTTGATCTAACTTTGGTAAATTGATACCTTTCTGACACTTTCATGTCTGTAGCACATTTCGAAATGGTGGAAGTACATATTCTAAAATTTTTCCTGAGACTGAAGTCCTGGATCTCTGGATCTTCCTTTTTGCATTTAAGGAGGATGGGTAAAATGTCAGCTTTTTTAATGTTAGCTTTAGCTGGCTAATGTTAGCCAGACAGTTAGACTGGCTCACCCTTCTAGGATTTATATTAGGAAATTGTCATCAACAGAGCACAAAATCTTTCTGGCTTGCTTGCACTACACTGTGTTGACTTGGTAGATGTCTGGATGGTTGAAATCCCCTGTGCAGATGACACTTTCCACAAACAAACAGCAAAAGTTCTCTGGCTGCCAGCCTTCATCCTCTGCATCCTGTTGAGAAGGTGGTTGGTAACAATCACCACAATGCCAGTGTTCTTTCCCCTCCTAGCAATGATCCAGAGAGCTTTAACAGCCATGTCTTTGGCTTTGTACTGGACCTCTGTGTAGTCAAAAAAGTACTTAAACAGAACATAAACACCTCTTAAACAGTGAAACCAGATGGTTTTGGTCCCTTTATTTCATCCTTAAGTAATGGTACGTACAGAATTGTCTACAGAAGTCAGCACTATGAATTGGATTACGGTAACATGATATGCCTTACCATGTGTCATAGGTTGACCCTGGCTGGACGCCAGGTGCCCACCAAAGCCGCTCTATCACTCCCCTCCTCAGCTGAACAGGAGAGAGAAAATACAATGAAAGGCTCATGGGTCAAGATAAGGACAGGGAGATCACTCACCAATTACCATCACGGGCAAAACAGACTCGACTCAGGGAAAAATTAATTTAATTTATTGCCAATCAAATCGGAGTAGGATAATGAGAAATAAACCCAAATCTTAAAAGCACCTTCTCTTCACCCCTCCTATCTTCCTGGGCTCAACTTCGCTCTCAATTTCTCTACCTCCTCCCCCTGAGCGGCGCAGGGGGACGGGGAATGGGGGTTGTGGTCAGTTTGTCACACGTTGTCTCTGCCGCTCCTTCCTCCTCAGGGGGAAGACTCCTCACACTCTTCCCCTGCTCCAGTGTGGGGTCCCTCCCATGGGAGACAGTCCTCCATCAACTTTTCCAATGCGAGTCTTTCCCATGGGCTATAGGTCTTCATGAACTGCTCCAGCATGGGTCCTTTCCATGGGGTGCAGTCCTTCAGGAATAGATCACTCCAGCATGGATCCCCTGCAGGGTCACAAGTCCTGACAGCAAACCTCCTCTAGCATTGGCTCCTCTGTCTCCATGGGTCCATAGGTCCTGCCAGAAGCCTGCTCCAGCGTGGGCTTCCCATGGGGTCATAGCCTCCTTCAGGCATCCACCTGCTCCAGCGTGGGGTCCTCCACAGGCTGCAAGTAGATATCTGCTCCACCATGGACCTCCATGGGCTGCAGGGGAACGGCCTGCCTCACCGTGGTCTTCACCACAGGCTGCAGGGGAATCTCTGCTCTGGCACCTGAAGCCCCTCCTCCCCCTCCTTATTCACTGACCTTGGTGTCTGCAGAGTTGTTGCACTCACATTTTCTCATTCCTCTCTCTGCTGCTATATTCCCCCAGCAGCTTTTTTTCCCCCTTCTTAACTATGTTATCCCAGAGGTGCTACCACTGTTGCTGATTGGCTTGGCCTTGGCCAGCAGTGGGCTCATCTTGGAGCCGGCTGACATTGGCTCTATCGGACATGGGGGAAGCTTCTAGCAGCTTCCCCAGAAGCCACCCCTCTAGCCCCCCCACTACCAAAACCTTGCCACGCAAACCCAATACACCATGATATTCTAAGGACAGTATTTTTTTTGTTTGATTATGTGAGAGCTGTTTGAAAGATTAGGCATATGCATACATAAATGCCTAGAACAACAGCAAAAAACAATTGGCTTTTGATCCATTTCATTTGTTTAGGGCGCTCCAGGTAGGACTGAACAGATGGTAGGTTAAACATTGAAAGATGGAAATGTATTGGAGGGAATTAGTTGACTGTGATGTCAGTTCACTAAGAAAATTTTGACAAACCAGATTTTTTTTTTTCCCTGAGGGTAAAGTGAAAGGCACTAGTTCAGAGGAAGAGCTAATGGAATTTTTAGGCATTTCCATATCACCATATTTACAGAGAGGTGGCATCTTTAAGTTTACTTATTAAAACCTTTTTTCCCTTTTAGGACTTACACAGCTGCAGACAACTGTTCTCTGAAATAGAATGGTTTTCTGAGTTATCTGGCAAAGCAACATCAAGAAATGTTTCCTAGATGTCTTGTCTGATACTGTTATCAGTTATTATTTATCCATGTAAACTTATGCAATTTTTTTATCAAGTATTTAAGTAGAAGTAGTATTAGTGTAGTCAACAACTACAAACAAATAGCTGAACAGCTCCATGCACTCTGCTTGCATGGAATCATAGACTCACAGAATAATTTAGACTGGGAGCGACCTCAGGTCTTCTGCTCCAACCCCCAACTCAGAGCAGGTCAGAAGTGGATCAGGTTGTTCAGGGCATTGTCCGGTTGATTTTTTAATATCTTTAGCAACAGGATACTTGTTCCAATCTGTGATTTCTTTCATTGTGATTTTTTTTCCTGATATCTAATTAGAAGTCTACTGAAGAAGTTTACTTCTATAAATCCAGAATTATTAGGGTAGCTCTATGTTCTTCTGAACTGAAAAAGGTGAAACACTAGCCTGGGGTAGTACCATTGCAGTCTGGATGACCGAGTCGTTTTTATACTGCTACGTTTGGCCTCCTAGATTCACAGATGTCAGAATCATAGGGGAAAAAATAAACATGCATGCAGTTGTCTCACAGTTTGAGAGACTAATACACATGTGAAGATGATGTGAGTCTTCTCTGCTTATGGTCTAATTGAGCTGAACGAATATGTTCAAGTAATATAGCAGAGCTAACCCTACACATATTGCTTAGGGACAATGGGAAGGCATTTCACTTTATTGTATCACCAGCTGTAGACAAAGCCTTGTCATTTCTGTCTGTCACACATTTTTCTTTGCCATTTTTGAAATCACACTTTAGTTTCATCTCCATCTGGGGCAGAAACAAGGGTGTTGTAATATTGCAAGAAAAGCTGCTTTTTTTGGTATTTTTAGCTTGATTGGATGATGAGAGCTCTGAAAATGCCATGACATAGGCTGGTCTTTTGATGGTTACAGAGGAAGTTTGCAGATGCAATAGGCTGACCAACTGCACAGCAAAAAGAAGCTTAGGATGACAAGTACTACATTAGCACAGCTCATATGGGAAATGACATTTTTCTAACAGAGACAGATATGCCCTGCATGCTGCAGCCAAATAGGGATTCTTCAGATCTGTTCTTTGGCTTTTTGAACATGTATTCATCAATTTTATACATGTCATTAGCACATTTTGTGGAAAACAGGAGAAATGCTAAATCAAATTATGCCCCAAAATACAAATGTAAATTAAGAGTTTGGCTTTGTATATGAAACTCAGTAGTTAAACAGCTTATACAAAATGAATGGGACATAATTGTTCAATGTTAATTATGCTGAATTAGATTGTCCTTAGAACAGGCTAAGTAGAAGTCAGAAATTATTTACTCTTATTAAGTATTAAGCAGCAACCCTATAATATTATTGATCATTTCACCTTTTGATAATTTGCCAAATTTACATCAAGGAACATACATTTTCCTGTCCCAGAAATGGAAGCATTAAAACAATTTCTGCTATTCTTTAACATGGGCACTGTTATTTATCCGTAAAGTCAAGAACTGAATAACAGTGATCTCAAGATATAGTTGCTGATTGCAGTAGAATGAACAAACTTTCAGTTCTGTAGAAATTTGCTAGGTTTCTGCAATGAACATGCCGAACTTCTTAGTCCCTATCTAAGCTCTACTGAGAGTGTCTTGAATAGATTTCTTTTGTTGGACTTCTCTCTTGCTCTACCAGAGAACAGGAATCGCACATTGAAGAACAAGCCAGCATCTTTTGGAACATGTAAGATATGATTTGATGATTTTATTTGAAATTATGAATTTAATGAAAATTAAAAGTACTGTCTCAGAAAAGTAGTAATTGGACAGTGGAATAACAATACAGAGAACTGAAAACCAACAAAAATTGTGTTCTGAAATATTTTCAAATACTTCTGAAAAAAATCTTCCTTTAACTCATTTATACAAAGTATTCAAATTAAAATGTAACCACACAGTACTGACTTTACCAAAGCTATGTGTTGTTTAGAAGTCTAACAGAAGCTTACCTCAATCTTTGTATGACTTCTAACACATCTAACAATTTCAACTGGATCTCATGACGAAGCTCTAAACACAAAGCTCTCTATATCACTCCTAATCAAAGAAAACAGTAATTAAATAAGCAATATTTGCAAAATACTGGAGGTACTCAAAAGTGATATGGACATGGTCCTGGGCAGCCTACTCTAGCTGACCCTGCTTGATCAGGTGCATTGGATGTGATGACCTCCAAAGGTCTCTTCCAACCTACACCATTTCGTGATTCTCTGACACTTTCCAGGATAAAATACCTGAATAACTGCTCCCTATTTTCCCCCATTCTAGGACTTAGAGGTGCTATCTAGTCCATGGTTTGTGTCTGAAATGACAATGTTGTAAAACCATTTCAACCTTCCCCATCATGGATGCACATATTTTTGTAAGGTGTTGTCAAACCAAAGATTGCTGAATTTTTTTTTTTCTTTTTCTTTTTACGATCTCCTGTCTCTTTCAACACATCCCTAGAGATTTTAACAGTAGTTTCTAACAGTTTCTAACAATTCAGTTATCCTGACTTTCATTCTCTGCAGACAAGAGTTTGCTAAACCACATCTCAAATTTTGTTGGTATATTTCTGAACCTGGCAGTGCTAAACATAACTGCGTCAGAACACTCACGTGAGCAGACTAATACTAATTAATAAGACAATCAAACCCAGACACATGTGCGAACTTCTGCCTCATCTAGAAACCTGGTTCAAACTGCATGTCAAAGCTCCAATTCATTCCATCTCTTTTTAAATGAAGTATCTATTCTAAGTTAGGAGCCTAGTTACCTTCCTCCTCAGTTAATGGAGAAAGGAGATCAGGAAGACTCACTTTTGAAGGAATGTTTTATGCCATTGACTATCCAGGAAGTCTAGGATGATCAGGCCACTAATTTAACCACGTTGGTGATGTGGAATTAATCTGGATATACGTGCTAACTGTCCAAACTGAACCTGAGCAGAGCTCATCCCTTAAAAAAACACTAGCAAACATAAAACAGCTATCACTTGGCTCTTGAAACACAAGGCAGCAATTACAACACTGTTCCAACTAGTGAGAGACAAAGTTTCATAGCCTCAGTCTGAGGGATTGCAACCTCATATCTTGCATCTCATCAGATTATAGAGTAGTTCAGGGTTTAGGGCAATCCTCATTCCTTCTGAAGAAGCTCGCTCATGTCCAGTTGTGTTGTCTCATGCCCACTTGTCTCCAGAAAGGAAATCTGAGTTCTGTTTCTGTGATTTGTAAATACTCCTTTCAGTGTTAGTGTCTTGTCAAATGCATAAAAAGCCATGGTAGGAAGGAACATAAATTAGTGTCCCCACCTAAATGAGGTGATTTGAAACATATCAACAAAAAACTTTCCTCTGTTGATGTTTTACAGAATTAAGGTGTACGGTCATATTTAGAAATAATACAGGAACCCAAAGAGGTAATTCTGGGACATTTTAGAACCCAAGGCCACTTGGTTTTGCTCTCTCTCTTTTTAGCCACTACTACCTCTGTTCACCCTAATATTTCTCTTCTTGATAACTGCAACTAGAAGGGCTTTAGAACACTTCTCCCAGTATGATAGTGCCCTTCTTTTACTGGAGCTCTAAGACCATAGCTAGCATCCAGTGACATATGTGGAAGCCTGATATTGACATCCAGGAATCAATTCAATGGCAACTATGAGAGTAGAATAATATTAAATATGACTGTGTTCCAACATTAAATTTAAGCAATAAATAACTTTTATGTAAAACTTTCTACCTTCAGATCACAAAGAGCTCTATAAAAGGAGTTTTGTCAATAGTCATATTTTACAAATGTAAAAGCTGATAAAGAGAAAGCCAAAGAGGCTTGCTTGAAATGATGTCCAAATTTACTGTCTTTTCTGGAAAGGAAGAAAACAGATTTCCAAGAATTATGCTCCTTTGAAGATTTCGCTTATGTGAGAGTCAGATTCTTTAACTTCTGAATATATAGACACTTAAAACAGAAATGTGAAAGTGAGACAGAACAACAGTGATAAAGGAATTCTAATGAATTTTATCGAAGTGATACAGAAAAAGTGCAAATGTTTCAGTTTCACAGTTTAGTCTCAGTCTGCAGCTTTATAATCAAAGGGAAGACTTTGGTATCAAAGAAAAGAAAATTGTCTTGAACAGAAAAACATTAAATGCAAAGTTTATTTTATTAGAAAAAAATTTACAGCTATAAAGTAGAGTTATATTCAAGTATTGTCACTGTTCCTTCTAAGATAGATGCCTTCCTAGCTTTTATTGCAAGAGATAGAAGGGGAAGTTTTACCAACCCAACAATTAACTTATAAATAACATCTCCTGAGATGGTGAATAGGATGTGTCCCTCTGGGCAGTCTAAATCTATTGATGAGATCAATGACTCATGGAGCAGAAGTGCTTGGCTCTATTTCATATTGGACAGGAATGCAATTATTTCCTTTTTTTCCTGTGTAGTCATCAAGATACTGTTGGCACAGGAGAAACTGAAACTTATTGTTGCACTACACTAAGTACTTACAAATAATTTTATTGCTCTACTTTTAATTTTTTTTTAATCAAATAATTTATAAACTCATTTGGGAATGACTTATGTCTCTTGATAGCTAAATTGTAAGACTACTTAATAGATACTTATTATTTTGTTTAAATATTGTTTTATTAAATGTGAGAGATAAAGAAAACCAAATAATTACTGAATTTTAATTTTAATAAACTTAACATCTACTGCTGCTTTATTTTTTTTCATGCCATGTTAACCCTTTTCTTCATAGTTAATACAATTTGAGCAGTATATGAAAAAACAGTGCCATAGATTAATGTTTCTCAAAGACTGAGTTTGAAATATTCTGCCTACAATTCGGGACATTTTTGCCTATCTCTGTAGTGTAAGAGAATTTTCTGTATGGAATTAATGTCATTAGTGAAGCATTTTCTGAACTTGTAGGCGTGGTTGGCATGTTTCTTTTTTCAAGGAGATAAAGACTTTTCAAGATAAAGACTTGCCTAGGAGGAGGAGAAAAATTCCAGAATGTGAAAAAGAAGACATTTTTTAAAAGTGTGCATGCTGATCCAGATTTAAATATTATCTATCAGACAATATCCCGAGACATCTCATAGGTTTAAAAAATGTCTTCTCTAGGTGGTGGAAAAGCGGAAAAAGCACGTCATTTATTTTCAGAACTTTTCCCCCTATTTGCTAAGCATTATTTATCTTGCTTAGTTTCAGAACCTGAAATACAAAATCAAACTTCTTGTAACTTTATCTAACAGTAGCTGCAGTTCTACTTAGTAGAAAAACTCTTTCACACCAGTAGTAAATTGCATGGTTTAAAGAGATTGCCTATCAAAGATGAACTTTAATGACGTGTATTTGTACTTTGTTAAGAAGAGAATGTTTATACACAAAAGTGATGAAAAGAAATGTTTAAGTAAAAAAAAGAAAAAACAACAACATAAAATCAAAACATTCACAATTGCCACTGTTTTCTAAGTCAGTGAAAGATTTGTTGTAATTCTAAATATTTCTGTTTGCTATAAACTCAAGCTGATGGCAGCGTCTTTAAATAGATGTCTCCTTTGTAAGCCATATCAGTCCTGACAAAGGCTAGTGGGTTCGAATATTGGCAGCTTTCCACTAAACAATGAAATAAAGACACAATTTTATCCTTAAATTAATATAAGAAGGTCACGTCTGTTGTTAGCATACAACAATATAGAAGCATATATAATCATAATATGCTCAAGAACAGTTCATAGTACTCTATAATTAGCTCTTCCTTTGTCTTTACTGGTTTTGGATGATATCTTTAAGATTTTTATATATAAAACCTCTTTCAAGATAGATTGCAGCATGTAAAAAACTTCATCATTTTATAAAAACTTAATATTAAAACAAGTATTTTAAAGTCACTGCATTCGTGAGCAATAACATGGTTATCCAAAATAACTATTAATATAAATATTTATCAATCACCTTGGACATCACGCAGTGAAAACTACAGGAGGGTACAGACTGCGAGCCTTGAGACTCGACAAACATGTTTACTTATAATTCATAAAACTATACTGGAGTTATCTAAAATGCATTCTCAAAAGCAAATGATCAATGACAGATATTATTATTTACTCTCATCTTTAGTACTTTTAAAAGCCCATAACTCTCCATTTTTGCTAATTTCATTCTCAGAAAAATATTCTTAGAGACAAATCCCAGGAAGGAATTTCCCATAATCTTCAAATAGCAAGAAGTCTTTTCCTGCAGAATGATTAGGTTCAAAAGGTTGGAAGAAAACCACAATTTCTTAGAATTTATCAGTGTTTTACAAAATATGGTGAACTACTTCATGGGTTTATGACATTTTTGGTCAACTTAACTGTGTTTAGATTTGATGAATAATGCCATACAGCTGCCATGTTTATGTAAGATATAAGGTCCTCTTTTTATGCACTCAGATTTAAAGAGGTTTGTCAACCAGGGAGGAGACGTAAATATCAGACATTATTATTTCCAGATCTTGTCCTTACATATCATTCTGTTTTCCACAAAAAGTAAAAATCACAAATGTGATCTGTAACATATTAGGTAATAATGTCCATGATGTTTAACATAGCTCTAATCAGCCTCGAAGTGAAAACAGCTTCTCTTCCTTTCTTATTCTTAGGCTATATGACAATCATGCAGCTGCTAACCCTTTGCAGTTTCCAGTGCTGTCATCTTGTCATAGCCTCTAAAAAGTGAATGAACAAAAAATGAGAGCTAAAGCATATAAAAGTTTAAAACACAGCTCAGTGAAATTTTTCTCAATAACATAAAATAAAGGCTAGTCAGAGAAACAGAGACAGGATCTGGTTTCTAGAGAGAGAAAAGAAGTATATTTTTAAAATCTTTTAAATCAGAATGTGACTTAAATTTTTACTCTGACAGATCCAGACACCAAAACAGATTGCCAGCTTCATAATAAAATAGCGTATAAGAAGACATACTATCATTAAAAGTATAATCAAGAGTAAATGACATATACACTCTATAAACTGCATTGTGGCGGATGGATGGCAGTTTGACTGCAAACTTACTAACAACTACTAGAAAATTCTAGAGTGTTTCTCATGTCATATTTTTAAATTACATTACTACAGGTTTTTGTATGTGCTTGTATCTTTTATCTTTCACACTCAGCTGGTAAAAATACAGCACTATATTCTTCGAGCAGTGTACTATTAGCTGGCATCATAAACATGGACAGTAGAACATGACTTGTTCACCTTGTTCCCAAGACACATGAGGTCAAACAGTGAGTGACAAATAATGTGCACTATTATTTCAATTTTCTGCAGGAACTTATGATCTAGTACGTTGGTAGAACTGCACAGAAAAGACAAAAGCATTAGCTATTACTAATCAAGCCCTAAACAAACAGACTCTGATGGTCTGGATCATTGAATTCTAGTTATTGATTTAGTTGTTGCTCTTATGTCAATAGTCATCTCTGTGCATGATGGATAGCTTTCTTCAACATTTAGGTTCATTTCAAACTCAGCTTTGCTAGGAAACATGTTTGTTATGGAAACCTACCACCTTTAGCTGTTGAAAAATAAGAAAGAAAATTTTCAGAAATGTTTATGATTTTATTAAGAACTGCAACTATTGGTTGCTTATAAATTAGTTGGTTTATATTTTCTGATGTTTATATATGCCATGTGCAATGTAATTCTCACACTCCCTAAGCTGATAAATGGCTCACAGTGTGGTTAATTACCTTTTCAGGTGGGACTAGTTGTGGGGTTTGAGTTGGTAAACTATGAAGAATTCAGAGCAGAAACAAAATAAGCTTAGAGAAGTAACAAAATGCTATGGACCTGATAAACTACTTCAGAAATAAGGTTAGACAGAGGTGAAAAATTATATGAGACAAGTGAATTAGTATACAGTTCTGAGAAAGAGTAAGATGCTAGAACGGTCCAATTTGGTTAACTTTATAAGGAAGTTTGGGTTAGAGATTAGATTAGAGATTATAAACATGTGGGTTAGATTCCTTTGCTAGAGACATAGCATAGGGCTTTCTAAAACCACAGATTTAAGTAACTCATCCCCTTCAAGACTTGTTGACTTCTAGACTGAATGTTTTGACATTATATCCACGTTCCAATGAGTTGTCAAGCTAAACCTATCTTGTCACATTCTTGCTAAGGTCCCACAAAAGAGTAGGATGTATGTTTGTTGTCATTTTCCTGGGGTATAGCAGTAAACGGCCAGTGTAGAATGAATGGGGAGCAGTAATGACTGGAGAGAAAATACTGACTGAGCAGGGGAGGCCAATATACGTTTTGCCAAAAAAACATGTGAGACAGCCACTACAAGTCTCTAACATTCAGAAATTAAACAGGTGCTTGCAACCACTCAAATTTTTTTCCTTCGTTCTCCTGGAAATCATTCACCAACACAGAACGTTTTCTGGAACTACACAGGAAGGTGTCTACACCCTGCAGGCCATAAACTAACTATAAAGTCAAAGATTGATTATTCAGTGTGTTCAAGCAGAAAATAAAAAAACTTCATTTGGCAAAAGAACTCAGCTGATTGTGGAGGCCTTGGCAGGTTTGAGCAGAGGTCTTTTTCTGTGATTCTGTCTCTAGAAGGACTTTTGTAGTGACAGGCCAGATGGTCACAGGCATTGAGAGTCTGTGTATGACCACTGTGTCCCAAAATGATTTAGGGGTTTTTTTAGTATATTGAGACAAGCTGTAACTTCCAAGTGATGCTTTTTTGTAATTATTTTGTCAGGTACTCCCATTCTAGCTGAAAAGAAACCATATTTGCAAACTAGCTAACGGTCATTTAGAATTGCCTGGTGTTTCTTCTCTCTCTCAAATTTTTGGAGCCTTCATTCTTCTATTTCTGCTGATAAAGACTGTCAGCTCCTTAGCGATGTCCACTGCAGGGTGACCTTACAGAGTTGAGTGGTATGGTAAGTGAAACTTCTTACTGTTCCTCCTGCTTGAAGAAAAACTTTAATTTCAAGGTTAGTAGTAGACCCTTTCTGTGCACTGGATAGATGCCCATGTTAGATACCTACACAATCTGTCATGTTAGGGATTGTATGGGAGGGAAAGGGTACAGTAAAGAAGACAGCCAAGGCTGCCTAAAGCCAGCTGTTTCTTTAGCTACTGTATCAGGCAGCTACTGTATGATATAGGCACATAGGGTCTTGTCTTGGTTTAGGCCAGGATGGAGCTAGTTTTGTTTTCAGCAGCTCCTGTGTTTTGGCTTTAGTGTGAGAAGAACAGTGATAGCACACTGATGTTGCTGGTTGCTGCTGAACCACCAAGGACATTTTGCTGTTTTCCAGGTTCTGCTAACGTGCAGATGCAAAAACTTGGGAGGGGTAGAGACAGGATAGTTGATCCAAACTGGCCAAAGAGAGTATTCCATACCATAGACGTCATGCCTGATATAAGCGAGGGTCGGTCAGTGGGCCACTAGTTTTTTCTAGATCTTTTAGGCTTTTGAGGCTTTTAGACCCTTAACTTGCCTTAATCCTTAAGCTTCCCATCAGGTTGCTTTTTGTTTCCCTATTTTTACCTTTCTGTTTTTCACTCGTTTGGCTGTTTGTTCCCTCGCCTGCTTTCCCTGGAACTTGCTGTTCTGGGATAGCTGTGGGGGGATACCCCTGCTCCCTGCCTGCTGCTCGGGACGGGCTGTATCGGTCATCAGGTGGTGAGAAATTGTGTATCGTTTGTTTTATATATTCTATTATCCTTGTATATATTATCATTATTATCATTATTAATATATTGTTATATTTTTCCTTTGCTGTCCTGGTGAGCTGTTTTTATCTCAACCCACGAGTTTTCCTTTCTCTTCAATTCTCCTCCCCACCCCAGCGGGGAGGGGGGGAGTGAGTGAGCGGCTGTGTGGTATTGGGTTACAATTTGGGGTTAAACCACGACAGGTCTTAAAAGACCAGTCACAGACAACAGATGCATATTCTCATCCACTACGTATATTTATTTAGGAACTATTCTAACGTTACATTTTACAGGTGTGAGCAAGTTAGCAATCTGTCTCATCATAGTAAAGATTTATTGCTATTGCTGCTGACTTTTGGCATCCAGGAGGCAAAAAGTAACTGCTGAATCCTACTGACTTAATCCAGTGTTTGTGGAAGGGCAATATGGCAATATTTGGTGTCATGGATATCATCTACGGCCTTTCCATGATGCAGGTATCTGAGGCAGGTGAATGTACATTGAGGAGATGCCGTAGAGACTTCTGAGACGAGCCATATAGACAGTAACTGTATCTAATGAGCACGCATTCTTCATTCTGCCCCTACAAATGGTGTTAGCCATTCTTAATATGTTTCACAACACAAATTGGTAGCCAGATTATTCAGCCTATTCTCTGTTAGTTGAAAACTGGAAAGCAAGCACTGATTTTGTTTGAGAATGGATAGCTGCATACTAAAATCAAACCGTATTACATCTCTCTCTCTCTTTAATGCCGGGAGGAATCAGTCATTAACAATAAAGTAAATGTAGATCAGTGTTTCTTAATACACAAGCAAGTCTTTGTATTTTGCGCAGTAGCGTAGTCCATCTTTGCACTTGCCTCAAATAACTGGTCAGTAGTAATATAATCAGATTACATTTGTATGTTTAATTTTATATTATTATTGTTGTTGTTGTTGTTGTTATCTGAGAGACAAAATCACTAATCCAGGGAACATTGGAAGACCATTAGCCTCCTAGGGCATACATTGTCACACAAACTTTTCCCAGCTGTTTCAGAAAAAAGTTGCAGGAGAACAACTGTAGGAAAACCTGCCACACAAAGGCAGCTTATTCCTGTTTCACCTGTTTAATTGACTTTTGCCCTGAAGCAAGCACATTTTCATCATGTCTATAAATCTTTGTCTTTGACCTAAGAATAAATGTTTCAATTAATTATTAACATAGCTACCCCCTTCTTGAAATTCTATCCTGTCCTCACTGATAGTCCCTACAGGAAATAAGAACTCAATTACCAATGCAAATGCTATCAATCAGGCTTCTACAGAATAAGCTGCAGTTTAGACTCCAACAATTTCTCAACGAACATGTTATTGCTCTTCTATAACAGTAGGGCTAATCAGGTTTTATGGGTCCTGTTGGGGTTTGACAATTAACCATTGGGATGGCTTTAGGGGAATTGCAACTTCCAAACTAATCCATCTCTACCTGGTATAGTATTAAGAATTATTATTTTTTCATAAATTCTAGAGCTACCAGTGAAAAGAAGCCAGTGCTGAGGCACACATGCGTCTCTGTAACTTTTCTTTTTGGAATATTAGCAGCAATGCGCATTCTCCATTGATGTGGTGAATACATTAAGCGCTAGCAGGGAGGAATAGCACTGAGACAGGTGCAAAGTAGGGCTGGACATACAGGCAGCTTGGTAATGGCTGCCTATTGCTAGGATCAGAGTTCAGTAGAA
This sequence comes from Phoenicopterus ruber ruber, assembly GCA_009819775.1. NCBI lineage: Eukaryota > Metazoa > Chordata > Aves > Phoenicopteriformes > Phoenicopteridae > Phoenicopterus > Phoenicopterus ruber. The sequence goes on along the minus strand of CM020219.1, from coordinate 32,725,395 downwards.
CCCTCTGCCTGGGTTGTGTCCCAAGTTTTACTTAGTACTCTGGTGTCTGAGGGAAGCCAATTGGGAGTCCACCATGCAGGACTCTGATGAGAATCCTTGGATTTTGACTCAGTTTGATCTTAGTTTGGTCATTCAATTTTCACAGAATCACAGAGTAGGTTTAGGGACCTCTGGAGATCATCACTTAGTCCAATCATCCTGCTCCGAGGAGGGTCAGCTAGAGCAGTTTACTCAGGATCATGTCCAGTTAGGTTTCAAATATCTCCAGGGATATATACTCACCAACTTCTCTCAGCAACCTGCTGCAGAGTTTGATCACCTTCATAGTAAAAAAGTTTTTTATAAGTTTAAATGGAATTTCTTATATTTCAATTTGTGCCCGCTGCCTCTTGCCCTTTCCCTGGGTTTGGCTCTGTCTTCTTTATTGCCTTCCATTGCATATTTACACACACTGATAACCTCTTTCCTCCCAAGCCTCCTCTTCTCCAGCCTAAACAGTCTCAACTCTCTCAGCCTCTCCCAGTTTGACAGATGTTCCAAGACCTTAATCACCTTAGTTGACCTTTGCTGGACTTGCTCCACTGTGTCAATGTCTGTCTTGTACAGGGGAGCCCAGCACTGAACACAGCACTCCAGATGTGGCCTCACCAATGCTGAGCAGAGGGTAATGATGACTTCCCTGCGCCTGCTCGTGATGTTTTTCCTAAATTATCCCAGGATACCATTGGACTTCTTTGTTCAACAGGAACCTCAGCTTCTTTTCTGTAAAGCTACTTTCCAGACTGTGGGTGCACAATGTGTACTGGTGCATGGGATTCTTCCTCCTCAGATGCAGACTTTGCATTTCCCTTTCTTGAAATTCATGAGGTTCCTGTTGGCCCATTCACTGCCCTGCCAAAGTCCCTCTGAACAGCAGCACCCCCATCTGGTGTTTCAGCCCACCCTCTAAGTTTTGCATCACCTGCAAATCTGCTGAGGGTGTGCTCTGTCCCATCCATGTCATTAATGAAGATGTTAAATAGTATTGGCCCCAGGATAAAACCCTGAGGTAAGCCACTGGTGACTGGCTTTCAGCTGGACTTTGTGCTGCAGTTATTTGGTTCCAGCAGTTCAGCCATTTTTCAACCCACTTCACTGCTCATTTATCTAAGCCATTCTTCATCAGCTTGTCGATGAAGATGTTATGGGAGCCAGTGTTGAAAACTCTGCTAAAGTCAAGATAAACAGCCACTGCTCTTCCCTTATCCACTGACAAGTTATCTCATCACAGGATATCAGGTAGGTCAGGAATGATTTCTGCTTTGTAAGTTAATGCTGCCTACTCCAAATCACCTTCTTGTCCTTCATATGTTTGTAAATGGCTTCCAGAAGGATTTGTTCCATCACCTTCCCAGGGATCAAGGTCAGTCTGACTGGCCTGTAGTTGCCTGGTTCCTTCTTCTTGAAGATATGAGTAAAACATTTGCTTTCTCACAGTCCTCAGGAACCTCTACTGACTGCCAGAACCTTTCAATGATAATCAAGAATTGCCTCACAATGACATCAGCCAGCTCCTTCAGCACTCATGAGTGCATCCCATCACGTCCCATAGATTTGTTTATGTTCAGTTTGTTTAAATGTTCTCTTATCTGATCCTCATCTGCATAGGGCAAGTCTTCCTTGCTCAAGACTTTCCCACTGGTCTCAGAGATCTGGGATTCCTGAAGGCAACACTTACCAGTAAAGACATATATGAAGAAGACATTTTCCATATACCTTCTCACCAGGTTACCTGCCCCATTCAGCAGTGAACCCACTTTTTCCTTAGTCTTCCTTTTCCTGCTGAATTACCTGTGGAAACCCTTCTTGTTGCCCTTCACATCATTTTCCAGTCTCAGCTCCAGGTGGACTTTTGCTTTCGTAACTCCCTCGCTGCACACTTGGAAAGTGTTTCCATATTCCTGACTCTGTTTCCACTTACTGCATAATTTTTTTTATATGTCCTAATTTTGTCAGGAGCTCCTTGTTCATCCATGCAGGCATTCTGTCATCTTGCTTGACTTTCTATGCATTGGGATGGACCATTCTTGAGTTTGGAGCAGGTGACCCTTGAAAAATGAACCAGTTATCCTGAACCCCTCTTCTCTGCAAGACTGTCTACTGTGGCATTCTTCAAAGCAGGTCCCTGAATAGGCCAAGGTCTGCTCTCCTGAAATGCAGGACTGGGATCCTGCTATTTGCCTTGTTCCCTCCTCTCAAGATCCTGAACTCTTAACATCTCACAGTGTACTGGGTCTGGCTTGGATGGAGTTAATTTTCTTCACAGCAGCCGTTATTGGTGATATGTTTTGGATTTGTGACCAAACCTGTTGATAACACATCAACATTCTAGCTATTGCTGAACAGTGTTTGTACAGCTTCAAACCTTCTGTTTCTTGCTGTGCCCCACAGAGAGTAGGTAGGGGTGGGAAAGAGGCTAAGAGGGGACACAGCTGGAACAACTGACCCAAATTGACCAAAAAAGATATTCTATACCGTATAATGTCATGCTTAGCAATAAAAACGGAGGGAGCAGTTTTCCAGGATTACCATTGCTCAGGGACTGGCTGGGCATTGGTTGGCTGGAGATAAGTGATTGCTTTTGCATCACTTGGTATTTTTGGTTTGATGCCCCTCCACTGCCTCCTTTTTTTTTTTTTTTGCCTTTACTTATTAAACTGTCTTTATCTCAACCCACAAGTTTTCTCAATTTTACCCTTATGATTCACTTTCCGATCCCATTGGGTGGGAGTGAGCAAGCAACTGTATGGTGCTTAGCTGCCTACTGTAGTTAATCCACAACAGGTGGTCACTGCAGTCAAGGCTGTTCCCAGTCTAAAGATCCCCAACCAGTTCCTTCTTGCTTGCAAATATCAGGACCAGCAGAGTATTTCCCCTCATTGTCTCTTTGATCATCTATGTCAGGATCAGTGTTCTCTAGAAGCCTCCCAGAATGTTTGTGCCCTGTTATGCCATCCCTCCATCACACATCAGGGTGGTTGAAGTCCTCTATGAGACCAATGCCCATGATCAAGAGGCTTCTTCCAGTTATCTGAAGAAGGCCTCATCTGCCTCCTCCATAGTGCTGTCCTGTAGGTGCTTCCTTATTTGTATGCATACACTTGAGGTGGGCCCCTTCAGCCCTTTTTCATTGGTTTCACAGACTCTCACATCCACATCTGCCTGCGCATTTGCTTGCCAACCCAGTCCACCAATTCCTCTCTTGATTGTAGGTCATCATCTCCCTCCACCATCATTCCTAGTTTAAAGTTCTCTTCACAAGGCTGGCAAAGATAATTCTGCCTCAGCCAAAGGCATTAGCTGAAGGTTTTGTAGATATGCTTTCAGTTTTAAGAATTTTGAGACGTATGGCATTTACCACAGCATGAATATAAATATAACTATCAGTGGCAGAAGACAATGCAAAACACTCTCTTCTTGGCTGATGTTCAGAGTATTTTACATTTGTTATTTCTGGAAATTTGAGATCAAGCATTGCTAAGAAAAATGTCCCCTTTTGGATGAATGTATCATATCTTCTCATTAATACCTAGAATGTGTTTCCAATTACATCATGAAAAATTATGACTGCCGGTTTTCCTTGTTTATTTGGAAAATTGTCTGGAACTTATGTAACTTGCAAATGTTTGTCATTTAATGAGATACATCTTTGAAGTATTACTATAAGATTAGAAATATGCATGCATGAAACTCATAGCTGCTTGAAGTATACTGACCCATTGCACTGGAAAGTTATTCCCAGAAATAACATTTAAACTAGTTGATGCTTGCAGGAACACTTCTACAGTTATAGACATTAGCTTTTCCTTTCTGACAATAATATTTCTGTAGGTACCTGTGGCGGACCGAGTGGTGCACTTCAGTCGGAGTTCAGGGAGACCCTCCCGTTGAGTCATGAGGTTTGAAAAGGATCCCCTTGCTTTCTAAACTCCTTCTCAGAGAGGAGTCTAGGTGCGGCTGGATCCAATCCTAGTCCCAGACTTGGTCAACGGTTTACGTCTAAAGGAGTATAACATGTCCTGAGAGGGCCGTCCTGGATGACAACCACTTTGAGATAACTAATGTTCGGGTTACCCTTGGGCTAAATTAAGGTGACTTAACACCAAACGATAGATAGAAAAGTTTTATTTATGGCAGAAGCTATGTAAACCTTGAATCATATAACGGGATAAGCTATTTAAACCTTGAATCATATAAAAGGCTGTAAAGGTTTGTAACATATGGAAAAGAGAGAGAGAGAGTAAGATAGAAAGATAGAGGTAAAGGAAAGATAGAGATAAAGGAAGATAAAGGTAAAGGAAAGATCACCACCCTGGGTTCCAGCGATGTCTCTGGTCCAGTTCCTTCGGATGGTGGGCGCGCGCACCCAGCCCCTCTGAGTCACGCTATTTATCAACTAGTCCCACTGCACAGGCTAATTACTTCGCATGAGTAGTCCCTTGTTCTCAAACCTTCTCAAAATGGGTTGGGGGGTTTGAGGGGTTGGGGAGGTGGGGTGTGAGGCGAGTGATTTCGGTGCCTCCCCCTCGCCTTCCTGTCAGGGATGCAGGGGCAAAGCTGTCTCAAGCTTGTTTGTTTTTTGAAACAATTACCCAAGATAATTACACAAGATCTTCCTTTCCAGTTGCACCTTATCTTGTTGGCAGGTTAACACTCCTTCCTCCTTTGCCAAGTGTTTGAGACAATAATTCATTCCACTTAGCAGTTTCTCACACCACCTTCAAGATCCTGCTTTGCTGAATGTTTGAGACATTAACTCTTTCAGCTTTTCAGTCTCTTACAGTACCCAAAAGAAGCTTTTCTTCTTAACAAGGACAAGACAGGATATTTTCCTTTTTTTTTTTTTAGTTACTTTTTAGGCACTAGATTCCATGATTGGCTGAAATTATATCAAAATCTTAGTCAGATTGCAGGAGACAACTCTACCAAAGTTAATATTTCCCTCAGAGTATAATATCAGAGAGCCTCAGGCAATGCTGTGTAACCCCCTGAAGCTTCTTGTTACCAGGCTATATATTATGCAGGCTTACATCTTCATAGTTCAGTTAACAAGTCAAAGAGACATTGGTACCTTGCATCTAGTTTTGCACTCCATTAGAATAGCTTTAAGTAAGTGTTTTGTTTTAGACTTTAAGCTCTCTGTATCGAATACTATTTGCAAGTATTTGGCCCCTAGGTTTCTCCTTGAATCCGTCCTCCGCTGTCTTTTTCTGCTGTTGTTCCCAGTGACATTTTCTACACCGTAGCTCCCAGCTATCCCTCAACCACAAAGGCAGTTGAAGCAGCTTCCAAAAATACCAGCTCCCAGGAGCAGCCCTTCTGTGCTTAGAGTGTAAAATGGGTCTCCACTCTGTGTAATAAATGAATTCATGATTCTCAATTCCCAGCTGACATTAATAGCAGCGAGGAGCAAGAAGCGAGTTAATGTTAATTTCTGCAGGTAATGTGTGAAAGCAGATAGGGAAAGCCTGAAAGGTCAACATCTGCTGTCATGCAGGAAAGTTGCAAAATTTGATTGGCCAGTAAATGTCAACACCATGTTCTAAAATCTACATGTTATCCTTTCAATTTAATCTTAGCTTGGAGCCCAGCTAGAGATCATGCAGCATGTTTCAAAAACCCTTGAGTTTGAAAACGGAGTTGTATGATTGCCTTCCCATGGCAATAAGGCACTTGTAAATTACAAACTTGTCATTTAATCAGCATAGTAGGTAGTACAACTCCTGTGACTTTTTATATCAATTTTCAGGGAATGCTGAAGAATCCATAATGATTATATACCATAAAGAACTGCAGCTCCAACTGTTGCCATGGTATTATGTACTCCTCTTTTTTAAAAGCAGTGACTAGAATGTAAAATAGATAATGAATCTAATTGATTGTCCCCTGTACCTCACAGAGATGCTTTATTTTTGTCTCTGCTTTGTTCTCTGTTTTGTCTCACAACATATCAGATATAGAACTACATTGTTTAGCGCATTGATGGCATTAATTTAGAGGAGAGCAGATGCACTTTCTAAAGCAGAAATATGATGGCCAGCTCTAAGCAAGTGAGAATGAAAATTATATCCTTTGTCTAGATGGCAAATAGCAGTGGCTATTGGAAAACATATCCTCAGCTTATGTTTACGCAAAATTTTCTGTAAAGCATAAAGCAATATTGAACCAGAGGAAGCTAGAGATAGAGAGGGAAAGAGAGAATGCCTGTGTCCACATCCAGATAGCATAGATGGTTATGTATAGCTTCAGCAGTAAAATGTGACTGCAAGCTTGTGGTTCTAAATGAACCTTAAATTAGCGTGCTAGGTGTCATACCGTACTAATTGTAAAGCTGCACAATAAGGATGATGCTGAATTTTTAGGTGCAGGAAGTTTCATGTTTGAAAAAATGTCGTGCCTTGTTATACCCAGCCTTTCTGGGCTTTGCTGTATATCACCTAGCCCTGATGTGCTTTTTCACTTCTATGGCTTGCCTCAAATGTACCATGATATAACTTGCTCGATCCATCTGATGCAGTGGGAAGAAGGAGAGCTAGAGGAAAGCTACATTCCCTTCGTAGTGAGCCAGAGGAATTGCTGTGCGAGTCAATGAGGGGGAGGGAGTAGAAAAGCGAGAGGATTGGCAAATCTTACATGCACTCACGTGAGAGATTGGTGGTGCCATCTCCATGGTGGTCATGTCTCCATGGGGGAACCTACACGTTTTCAAATTTCTCAGTAAGTTCCAATAAGCTGGGGAATGGCGTGTACTGGAGTAAGAGAGTCACAAACCGGCTTCCAGAAATTTCTGAGAGCTCTTAGTAATTTTATCAAAATAGCCTCCAAAAGAGGCTATTGAAGTACCTGGTGTGACACCGCAAAGCTCCTTTTGTTTTTTTGTATCAATTTTATGATAGGCCACCAGCTGTGCAAGAATTGTTCTAGATAAGCCAAAACTGTTGTCACTTCTTTGTGTATTGACAGCATATAGCACATGATTAAGGAAAGGAACTGTGATGTCCTGTATTTCTATATATATTCACAGTGACCTTCAGCCTGTGTAAGTGGCAAAAAGTGGAGATGTAGGTGAGAATGAAACCATGGAGCTGGTATTATCAGTGCAAAGGCCTCTATAGAAAAAAGTGAAAATATTCTCAGAGCTGGAGATAAAATCTCCGAGGTTTAAAGTGATTTTTAAAGGAAATCTGCTAAATAATTGCATTTTTCTTACCAAAAAGCATATGGAAGTTCAATAAGAAAATCACAGAAATAACATTCGGGAGTTCCAGAAAGCAGCAGTATCACTTCACTGATTCCACCTTTTTATTTACTCCTTCATTGCCCACTGCTACTCCTTGTGGGATATGGTGGTCTGTAAAAAGATACTAAAAGTTAAATAAGTTATCAAGGCCTTCAGAATTCTAATACTAATACAGAAGATTCCCAAAGTTTCCTACTCCTTTTTAAATAAATGCTTAAAGAATGATGACTATTCCAATATTAGACGATTACCTATTGTGACAGTAAACCATGAAGGCAAAGTGGGAATTACATATACATTTTTGTGGGCACATTCTTGGGAGAAAAAAGAGTCTTACACACACCTCTGGTACTCCTTTCTGAGGTCATCCTGAGGCAAGATATTCCCCATCAGTTATAGCTCTTTGCGTATCTTGTCGTCAATATGACATTGTGCCTGAAAGAATCGTTCAACTCCTATAAGATCATTCTTCACAGAGAGTGCCCACCTATAGCAATGCCAGTAATGTTCTTGAAAGAATTACAAAAGTTATACTGCTCCTGTCACTGAACACATTACTTAATAGGTAAACAGAATTTCCCACTGTCTTTTAGACCCGTCTATTTATTTTATTTATTCCCTTATTTTAATGACACTGCATTTCATGTGGCTCTAGTGAAATGCACTGAAAAGAGCAGGACTGAGGCTTTGGCACAAGCTTCTCTCTTATACTGCCACTTATTTTGCCTCTCATTGATCTAGTAATACGTGCCAAGTCAATCGTGCATGGTTACTCTAATAGCTCCTCTCATCACTTGTCCTGCTTATCTCAACCACAATCACTGAAGCAAAGAACCTTAATCTACCTTTTAAATATAATTAGATGAGTAATTCGTATACGGATCTGCTCATTATTGATTTTCTTTAAAACTCCCTCTCCCCCAAAGTTATGTGTAGTAGAAATGGTACATCTGCTCACACATACATTTAGATTGTTAATGATTCTTTTGAACATCTGTTATACTGCTACTGAACAGTTGTGGTTTCTTTAAGAAGGCACAAGGGACTGGACCTGCACCACCTCAATCTTGGCTATTTTGGGGGGAAAAACACCTCTGGGAGTCATTTATATATATGGTGCCATATTGACACAAACTTATGGCTCACCGTTTCATCGCTTCTTTGCCCATTATGTTATTGACCAGTCTATGCTGTTATTCACTACTGGAACACTAATTACTTTACATTTTTGTTTCATTGCTCCCCAATCAGATGTGCTGAATATCAAAATGCCACAACTATAAAGCCCCTTAGTCAAATAGGATATGCAGCTGAACAACAGCTAGGATGAGAACCTCACATAAGAAAATGCATCTGGGCTAGGAGACGCTGGTAGCAATTTGTATGATAATGTATCAGAAACAACAAAAAATAACCAACCACATTTATGTGTGGGACGAGAAAAATGGTAACATGCATTCACAAGCAAAAGGGTTTGTTGAAAAACCAATGAAACAAAAGAGTTTCAGCTGAAGTCAATCAGGCCAGCAGCTACTGTACTGTAAGAGATATGGGGTCTGCTGCTCCAAATTGGAAAGTATGATAAAGCAAAATAGTCCAGAATTTCTTTTCTTAATTCTCAAATAAATTCTCTGTAAGATATTTTGAGCAATAATGAATAGCTCCTAAACTGATTGTGTATTTGTTTTCTTGCTGGTTGTACCATGTAAGCAAACAGTGCAGTGATTTATGTAGAAGAATCAATATGGACAGAATTGCTGCTGATTTCTAGGATAGATTTCTATAGCTAATAATTGACTGTTAGCATAGTTTTCACCGCATGTGTGCCACTGAAGCTACTGTTCAACTTTGGTAGAAATGGAAAGAATATAGATAGGGGACAATAACCCTTGGCATATGTTATACCTAGCCTAACCCCACTCTGACCTGATAAAACAGTTAAATAAAACCTAGCCAACTGCAAATTCATCTATCAGATACTGATATTTTGGATTTGGAAGCCTCTATTCTTATACTTGAACAAGGGAAGGAAACAGCTTTAGTAGGCTTGATAAATGATGATGGGCAGACACCCAGTCTTATCTTCCATAGCCTTTCTGCAACATTAACTCTCTCAACACTAAAATCACTTTTTTTTCCACCTGGCAGAAATGCCAGGAATCAAGGAAATTACTTAATATGATTTAGGGCCTTCCTGAGGAATGTACCCAAAAAGTATGCCCAGAAACCTCCACCTCCAGATCTTTCATTTTACAGAGTTCCATGGGGATCAGTTCTCTCTCCTACTTGACATTTCTCTAAAACCTTTAAAAGAACTGTTGAGGTAAAATACTGAAAGACATAAATGCAGGTAAAATGCAGATAAAACACAACTCCGTATATTTTTCATTATGCATGACTCTATGACTGTTTCTCGTATGACTTCATGCTCAAATAAGATGAGTTATAGTTAGTTAAAAATTATCTCTAGAAAGGCAAAAGTGATATAGGCTAAAAAGTTAGTAGTACTGAATTTTCTAGCTAATTTACTGCTAGTCGTCATTAAAGAAGATGCATCCCATTCTGATAGAATATTTCTTGACCCAAAACATCTCTTTCTACTTTAGTTGAAGCAACACTACAGTGTTGCAGATTTTAGTAAATTTAAACTCAAACTTACAGCAAACTGTTCCTACAGCAACAGAGCTACTGAAGCTATACACCCAATCTTCTCTCTGCTGTCTGTTGCAGCTTTGAATTCAATGGACATTGGTATGAGACCAGCAGTAGACACATTATTCTGAGAGAGGATGCAACGGAGCTTTCAGATCCATCAGTTTCATATTTTAGTCTTGCCAAGTCTGAATTTCACAGATGACTTCTAACACAGAGCAAAGGGGGGAAATTTTAATGGCTTGGAAAGCCATTCAAATAAACCAAATTTTAAAGGGACAATTTAATTGCATAACATATGTGTTATTTTGTCCATTCTCTTGAGTATTCTCTGGTAAAATGTGTAGCTTTTACTCATATTTGACTCTCTTTCCTGTTCTTGCAGTAAGCATATAACAACTACTGAAATAAGTCTATAGCTGAGGTGAATTGGTTAAAGCTAGCTATAGCTAAAGCTCCACGCAACGTTAGCTCCTGTGTCACGACCTCGTATAGATTACCACTCACAGAGGACTTTACATTACTACTACACATAACTACATGCAGTCCTTCAAAACTAACAATATGTAGTGAAATATTATGGAACAAAATCAAAAAAGCAGTTGAACAAAAATCTCAAACCAAAATCAAAAGAAACAGAAAGAACACTGTCAAGTGATTCAATAATCTAGCTAAATCTCAGATAATATAAGGAAACAGAAACTGCTAAAATGAGATGGATTTGGACCTAAGACAGTCAAGTGTTTCCATTTACTGAAAGTTACTGAGGATTGTTATCCTAACCCTGAGATTCTTTGAATATCTTGCTTGTCTGTTTGTTAAATATTCAATAGCCTAAAAATCCGAAGCAGGTACATGGTAAGAAGGGATGATTGTGATGATTTAAACAAACTCTTGAAGAACACAAATCACAGAATTTCATCTAATTATTCAAGACCACATCTATGGTTTATAATTGAACTGAAGTAATGCATTTATTTATTTACAGACTTCAAACACCCGAAAACTCACCACATTCTAAATTGCCTTTTCTTCCAGTGATTTATACCCTGAAAATAAAAAATTATTTCTAATTTAAAACTACCTAGCTTCAGTTTCCAAGCAATGGACCTTTTAGCTTTGTCTGCTAAATTAGAGATATTTGCACCACATGGGCATTAACATTTTTAACTCTGACTTGTGCTCTACTGGTCTAGTGTAGATGTACTTTATCTATATCATTGCTGTCTTTCATCAGTATTTACTGGAAGGGCAAGAATCTCACACTTCAGTTATATATCTGAAGCTGTCTCTTAGTATCTTTTTAACCTGAACTCCAAGTTAAGTACCAGGAGTTGAGGAACATTGCAATATCCAACCTCAGTTTCATTTATGAGACTGATTCCTGCTGTGAGAGACTTAAGGCATTAGAACGCTTGTGAGGATTCCTGCAAGTGGAATTTTCAAGTGGAACTGGATGATAGACTTTGCTTCATTTGAGAAAAGAAATAACATTGTAGCTATTTTCTCTTGCAAATGAATTGGAGAGAAGCCTGATCAGAGAGAAATAGTGACTTAGCAGCTGCTACGTATTTGTTTCCCATTCTACCAGCATGTTTTCAACTTTCAGAAAACTGTTGCAGTCCATGTTTAACAACAATCTTAGTGGCCAAGTCATCTTCTGTTCCAGAAGGAATTACATGAAATCCTGCCTGAATATAGTAATGTCTTCAAGGGAAGGAAAGAATATAGCAAGAAATTGATTAAATTTGCCAGTATCCTCCCTACAGAATTTTAAATTAGAATCTGTCTGAAGCACTTTCTGTATCAAATTTCTTTCTGTACCTGGTAGTTTTTACCATGTGTCCATGTGAAACATCAATATGCCTCAAGCCATTGTATTCATATAAATAACTCATATTTGTACGGCACTTTTCAGCTGTGAAAGCAGAATTGCAACCTCTGGTGGATGAGTGAGTTATGAAACTGCCAGTTTACTGTATGGAATTATAAATGAAAGCATGCATTATGTCTCTGTAAAAATAGTAAGTACATAAAATATTCTTAATTAATCATTATAAGTTAACCATGAGCCAGCAATGTGCCCTTGCGGCCAGGAAGGCCAATGGTATCCTGAGGTGCATTAAGAAGAGTGTGGCCAGCAGGTCGAGGGAGGTTATCCTCCCCCTCTACTCAGCCCTAGTGAGGCCCCATCTGGAGTCCTGCATCCAGTTCTGGGATCCCGAGTTCAAGAAAGATGAGGAACTACTGGAGAGAGTCCAGCGGAGGGCTACAAAGATGATGAGAGGACTGGAGCATCTCTCCTATGGGGAAAGGCTGAGGGAGCTGGGGCTGTTTAGCCTGAGGAAGAGAAGACTGAAAGGGGACCTCATCAATGCTTATAAATATCTTAAGGGCGGGTGTCAAGAGGATGGGGCCAAATCCTTTTCAGTGGTGCCCAGTGACAGGACAAGGGGGAACAGGCACAAACTGGAACACAGGAAGTTCCATCTGAACATGAGGAAAAACTTCTTCACTGTGAGGGTGACGGAGCCCTGGCACAGGCTGCCCAGAGGCATTGTGGAGTCTCCTTCTCTGGAGATATTCAAAACCCGCCTGGACGCAGTCCTGTGCAACCTGCTCTAGGTGACCCTGCTCTGGTAGGGGGGTTGGACTGGATGATCTCCAGAGGTCCCTTCCAACCCCTACCATTCTGTGATTCTGTGGTTCTGTGATTCTGCAATTATGAATTGCCATGGATATCACTTCTGATGGGATAAAGGAATTTGAGTTACAGTTTATTTTTTTATTTCCATAAGCAACCAGTTATTTTTCCAGTTTGTTAAGAAAATGCTGGCCGGTATTTCTATTAGAAAAGTAGCCAAGTTCCTATTTTGCAATGTCTTCTATAGATGTTGATTAATTTAGTCATAGGAAAAGCATCTTAGAAAGTCTCATCTTATAAGGAGCTCTTTGTTAACTGAATTAAATGACAGACATTCTAGTTACTGTCTTTTTCTGCTGTATGTAATGTAATTACAAGAATTGGCATAAATAACTGGTTTCTGTCCTTCCAATAAGTTGCTGAGTAAACACAATATTAAATTATTAATTTAATAAGTGGTCAAGGCCAGGTTGGATGGGGCTTTGAGCAACCTTTTGTGGGTTGGATGGGGCTTTGAGCAGAAGGTGTCCCTGCCCATGTCAGGGGGGTTGGAACTAGATGATCTTTAAGGCTCCTTCCAGCCCAAACCAATCCAGGATTCTATGATTCTATTAGTCGAATAGGGAAATTGTGTGGATACAGACGTGTTTTAAGCTGAAAGACAAGAAGGAAAACTTTTCTCCTCTCTCCATTACTTTAATTTTTTTTTCTAATCATTCTCACTATCTAGAAGGGGGGGGTTGTTTGGGTTTGCTTTTATTAAGCTTAAAACCAAGAGAGTATTACAATTTCAAAATAAACCATGCTTCCTCTTTAATTGTTCTACAGTAGTTACAACCCAGACATTGTACTACAGCAAGTTTAAAAGTGAATCTGACAGTAACTAAAATGGGACTGACTGATTCAATTTTCATTGCCTGAGATAAGAGAGAGAAGACCTGCATAAGGAGGTACAAGGAAATTGCATTTTCAGACTTCTGTTAGTTTGAATAGATGAAATAGCTATTAGTGACAAAGTAAGAATGAAATGTCCTTGTTTACAGTATAAAATTGATTTAATAGTGTCTCTTGCAGAAACAGTTAAACCTGATGTTGTTCTTGAAATTAGCTATTGAGACCAAATGATGTCTGTTTCTAGCTATGTATCATAAAATAGAACAAAGCTTTGAGCATTAGCAACTGATATAATAAAAATTATTTTTGTTAATATTTATTACGTATTCATAAGTTCATTGAAGAGTTCAGTGATGAACAAAAGAAATAAAAGTCCTTTCTTAAAAACATACAATGTTCGTATGTACCAGATTTCAGAAGAATTTTCTCCTAATATAGACTGGGATCTAGTGCTATGGTATTCAGGATCATCTGTGAAGCTGCACTGGATTCAGCCCAGTGTTTAAAGCTAAAGTTGAACAAATCTCCTCTCTCAACCTTACATTTTGTAGACAATAACGATACAAACATTTTACATGTTCATGTTTGTTTAGTCAAAGTGTTGGTTTCGGGGGGTAAAGACCTACAAAAATTGGAAACAGCTTTTATTTTGAGCTTTTTTTTCTTAAATACTTAGAACTGCACAAATATTTCTATTCAACGGAATACTTCACTAGCAGGTAAAAGGAAATTAAGGATTCTATTTTTGGTGACACAGAACAGATTGTATAAATCTGTTTAGATAATCCTACAATATCAGCAGGAGACTATAACGACTTCCATTATCCTCTCACATTGTTGCTGTGTAGAATTTAGTTGACATATAATAGAAACTGGCAAAAAAAAGGCCTTTATTGGTGAACAACCTACTTTACACAAAGAATGTTATTTAATTGAATTAAGATAACAGGAAAAAAAAACCCTAGTAACAGAAAAATATAAAAGGCAAAGTCTTACCCATTAATAAAGCACTAGAGGCTATCAGTGATTACATGCAACCAAGACTCTATGAAATAAGAAACATGGCAGTGTAATCATCTGCTTGATACACTTGGTAAAGCAGATTGGTGAAAGATCCCTCACCTCTGCACAGTGTCTTGCCCTGGAGCAGAAGGAGGAATACAGCTGTCTCTACAGTAGCATCTTTGTTTTCTTCTTGTCCTGTTGGCTTCCAAAACCAATAAACAGAAGCCTTATTGTAATGTCTTTGTAAGTCGAGGGACAAACACTGGACACATAATACCTTGCTATGCAAGAAGCAGTTCCTTCTTTTCCATTGGAAAAGCAATTTCCTTCTTTTCTATTGAGTTTTTCCATGGGAATAACTATAGGAAAATTTTATACCTGTGCCCAGTCATTGTCAGTACAAATGTGGTAGCTCCACATCAGCACAATAACTTTTCTTTTTTGTAGTACTGTTTAAAGAGAAAATATGCTGAGAACACTCTGATTTTCTTTACCATGTTTCTTTAACATGGTTTCCCATCATGGAAAAAAATCTTTTTTTTTTTCCTTATTTTTTTTCACCTTAAGAAATATTCTGAAAATAATTATGCCAAGTTTTAAGTTTGTCCCATATTCTTCTGACTTTTTTCCAAGGCAATAAGATAGTCTACCTGGAATTATTTGACTAAGTATATTTTTAAGAGATTTGTGTTATTGCGGAAGGATTTTTCAAAATAAAGGTTATATTTTTTGTCATTTTTTATAGCTAGAATAAATAATTATAAGATTTGTGTTATATATTCACACAGTACAATAAAACAAATGGAAATGGGTATAAATCTGCACAGGCACAAAATATTTCAAGTTATATAATCTTTTATATACTTTTGGATCCCTGAGCAGAGATCCTTCTTAAAGTATAGCCTATTTACCACATTAGCATTAAAATAACTGATCATATTGGCTGTAAAAAGCATTTCCATTTAATATATTTGGAAACGGTACCTTGAAGAAAATTGTGCTGTGTTCTGAAGAGAGCTTTGAAAGCCACATTCTGGCTGCTAAACTGCTGCCTTAGACATATCTTATTTTGTGTTTCATGGAAGTGACAGGTATGAATTCCTGCCTCTACTAAGTAGCTGTAATTTCATCTAACGTCAATGCATACTGACTGTGCTCACTGTCTCTTGAAATCAGACTACTTAGCAAGTTATTTACCATTCATTTAAGGAACACCAAAAACTTTTAAAGCATAACAGTGCAGAATATTTCCTCTTCACAGCAAAGTAAATACTTTTGAAGACATAATGAGTAATAATTATTCTTATAGGCCACCCAGTTGGGGTAAATTCTGGAAAATCTTTTTTGAGTACTGTAATAATCCTGCAAGAGTAAGAACTGTTGACATATACTTTTACAAAACCATACAAGCAAACTAAAACAAAGAATTTACAAAGACATCTTTTGGCGTAATAATTAAAGGAACACTCATGAAGTTTTATTGTGTTGATTAAGATTGATATCAACAGTATTTTCAATATTGCATTTCATTTCAAAAGTTTGGATGCATAAGAAATGAGCAAAATGTCCTAGGCAATAGTACACCTTCCATTATATTAATATCTGAAATGGAAAAAAGGTCTTCTGTTATTTAAGAAAATGGACTGTCTATAAATACATCCAAGACTCATCTTCCTCAAAATAATGAAGGATACCAGCAACTGAACAAAACTTTCCACCTGACTAAACTGAGACTATTTAAACTGGAAGTAATTGAGAAAGCACCAACTTTCTCACTCACTCCCCACTGGAATGTATCCAACTGCTTTATATTGACATAGAAGAAGTCATAGCACAGGGTGAATAGCAAAAACACCCATTAAATAAAAATAATTTACTTGGACTTTCAAGATGACTTTGATAAAATCCTTCACAGGAGATTATTAAGGAAACAGAAGCCACAGAATGAATGATAAAAGTTCTGTTTTATATTAGAAAATGGCTAAGAGATAGGAAAACAAAGGGTAGATATAAGTGTTCATTTTCAACATGGAAGAAGGTTAATAATGAGATGCCCCTGGATTGTTACTAACAGTGGTGGTACTTGACACATTTATTACACACTTATTAATGTCTTGAAGAAAAGGATAAATAGAAAGATCGACTAAAGTCGTTTACTGAAAATTATGCAGGTCAAGAATGAAAAGGCAGCAAAGAATTCCATGCATAAACAAGCCAGAGAATTAGCTAGCGTAACACCAAATGAAATTCCTAAGGCATAAGCAAAGGTGGATATTGGATCTGGCCACTTTACATTAATTCATCCATATTGATACCTCCCAAATCAACATCAATCACTAAGGAAAAGAATAGTTTCATGATGGACAATTTATTTAATGAAATTCTTCCATGTACCTAGGAAAACAAAAAAACTGCAAAGCAAATAAAATGTTAATTTCTATTGAACAACAGAGGATTGAAAATGTCTTACTACATTTTTGTGGATTGTTGGTGTGCCATTAGAAAGGTTCTAGAGAAGACATGAAAGACCATTGAGTAAAATAAGATATCGGGGAAGATTTAAAAGATTAGAACCATACTTTTATGATGTAAATGATACAGAAATTATACTGCAAAATTATTTTAAATAATGGAAAAGTTGAGTGACTTATAGTAATTCGTATTACTAGGACAAATTTCACCCAATAAAGCTAAAAGGCAACAAATTTAAAAGTCATACCAAGAAATTCTTTGTTTCTTTATACAGTATCTAAATGGCCTGTTGTCACATTGCACTTGTTATCAGGATTAGGCCATAAAAACAATTAGAAATTCCTTCAAATACAGCTAGAAAGATTTTCATAATACACTAAAAAATCTTTCCAACAGAATAATGCACCCATGGAACATGTTGCTGAGGAAGACTATGGAATCTCCATCACTGGGAGTCTCACAAATAGATTGTATAAACATCTGTCAACAGTAACATGCTGTTCTTTTCTGCAGGTGTAAGAAGATTAAATGACATTCTGAGCTTTTCTCCAGCTGTATCATCCCACGAATTTGGTCTGCTATTCTGGCACCATAAACAAAACAAGAAAACAAAAAAACTCTTAGAGTCAACAACCATAGACTCTTTTAGGCTAGTAGAGCCTGGGCACACAGACAGTACTCTTAAAATAATCATAGAATCTGTTTTATTAAAACTCAGCTAATAGGATTAAAATCCTGGGGGGCAGGGAAGTAACTACATTTAACAGGAAAATTTGGGAAACAGGGGAAGCTGTTTCAGGAGAGAAGTCACTTGATATGTTTATTGAGGAATTATTACAAGGGAATTCAGTGAGATGTTTTTCACTGTCTCAGCAAGCTTCATCTTATTATACCCACTAAAGAGCCAGAAACTGGTTTTACAGAGAGGAAAAACTCCAGTGAAACTCAATGAGAATTTGTTCTGCATAGAGAACACAGTATCTGTCCCTGCAATGCAGAGGTATTTTTATTTTATATCACTGGGCAAAGTTTGCCTTTTAATACTGCAAAACTTCGAACACTCCACAACTACAGTCAATACTGTTTCTTTTTAAACACATTTCTACGTGAAATTTCACATTTGCTCTGTACAGGTACTCAAGAAAGTCCATATTTAAATTAAGTTGGAAATGTTACCTTTTCCATCAGTGAACACACTGTAGTAGATATTTTTGGATCTGAAATGTCAAGTAATTTTCAAAAAGCTGCTACAATTCATCTTGAATCTTTATTTGCATGTGTGCCCTGTGGCCTTCTGGGTAGTGTTGATGTAGATGATTCATGGGTGGTGTTGTCTGGATGGTTTTTCAGTTACTCAGGAGAGTTCAGTTATTTCAAATACTTACGGTCAATGTTACCTATGTTAACACTAAAGGTCCAACTGAAGGTGAGTAGTTTGAATAGTTGCATCTCAGAAGGGCTGGCTGAAAGTGCAAGACGGGGAGACCAGACTAAATCTTGCAATAAAAAGAATTTTTCCTAGCCTTGTCCCAGTCAGATATGTTGAATATGGGTGTAGTAAATAGGTGAATAGATTACTACAAACCAAAACACCTCTTTTTAAAGAACTCTTCAGAAAGTGTAAGGAAACTCTGCTGGAAAAAGAATAAACAAAATAAACTTTTTTTTCATTCTGGAATAGTTCATTACAGAAATATTTGGTTATAAAAAGAGTGAAATCTTACTTGGTTTTAATATATTTGGTTTGTGGTAAACCTATATTTTCTTGATCGGTGCCTAATTTCTTTTTTTCCCCTGTAGTAAACACATACCACAGGACAATTGGGAGCAAAGGCTAAAATTTTTAATCTAGTGTACCTAAAACAAAGGCATATGAGTCCATACTTCACCAACTGAATAAATGACTTAATTTGCAGAAGGAAAAAAGACCTGAAGTCCCCACTGATTTCCTTGTTGGCAGTGGGGTTTTTATTGCCATTATTTTGTGCACCAATTCTGGCATCACCTCTGACTCTCTCAGCATTTCAGTATTTCTTATTACTACTACTCTTACATAATACTGTTTCCCTTAATGGTACCTTAATGGTTTATTCTTTTCTTAGTCATTATTTCTAAATTCTGCCACCATTGTGGGATAATGCTATTTTCAATTCAGTTTGGCATAAGTTACTGTATTTACCCTGGGAACAGGGAAAACAGCAGTATCTGACAGAACTACACCAAGGATGGAAATCCAGGCCTGAGCTAGAAAAGGCAAGTGAAGAAAGCATGCTCCAAGCTCAGTAATCCCTTTTACTCCATCTTCCCTCATCCCTTGCTCCCAATAGTTCTATACTAGAAGAGCTGTATGTGGTGTAGGTCTAAACTCTAGGTTTAAAAAGTGCTAGGACTGGAGCAATCAGAAGACTTTCCAGGTTTTCCAATGTTTATTCTAGACAGTTTTAGCTGGAAAATCAAGATTCCTGATTCAGTGAGTGGTCCTATTCAGACCACTGCAAAGATGAGGATGGTTCTGTGTGACCAGACTAAGGTACACCCTCATGGATTTGTTCTGAGGTCTGGACCCTAAATGTTGCAGTATATTCCCTGGGATACTACTCATCTTCCACCAAAATCAGCAGGAGGAAAAGTCTTTCAACATTTGTTGTTAGGCGCTAAGCAACTTGCAGGATGTGGCCCCCATGAACACAGAAAGTACTTGGCTTCGGTCTCTCATACATATTATTAACCACGAATGGAACAGGAAGTATAATTCAGGAAGATGTTATTTGAATAAGGATATCAAAATTGTCTTTGAGATTTTCAGCCACATTAGTGCATAGCTGAGGGCAGAATTTGGCCTTAAAGTTTATCTTGTTGCTTTCTGACTGACACATCATACAACAGCAGGAAAAAAAAATGCTTTATCATATAGACAGTTCTCTATTATCATTTGACTCTGCTTAAAAATAATGGATCAAATTCTTCTCTAGAGCACTACCACTGAAGTCAGTGGACATATGCCAAGGATGAATTTGACCCAATACTATTTTCAAACTGAGATTAGAGAGCAAGTGAACCAGCAAAAGACAATTAAGTCAGTGATGCACTTACTATCTTGAGTACGCAAGCAATCTGAAAGCCAACATAATGCAGTTCTTATTCACCAGGCATGCAAATAAATCAACTTTAATGTCAATAAAGTCAGTAATGACAGATTTTATCACTAAGTTATAACTAAGCAATAATGATTGGGAAAAAGGCAAGTAGCTCACAGCAACTGAAGTGATTTTTTATTTTGTCCTAGGTGAAGCCAAGGGTAACTGAAAAGACTGGCCTTTACTCCCTCTATTATTAACTGCAAATCATTCTTGTCATGTTAGAAAGCAGATCATTTTTTTTCCCAAGTATTACTCACTGTTATGGTGTGCCTCACACCATGACCTCATTCAGAGGTGCTGCAGTCCATTTCCAATTAGCCTCTGCATATTAGTGAGGTGCAGTTTTATTTTAAGGGAATCAGGACCAAAATTATATTTCTATTTCTTCTGTAAATGTAGTTACTGATTTAATTCATTCATCAGCTGTGATCACAGAAATCAGAGAACAAATAAAAAGCCAATCTGAGGATGATTTAACACTTTACAAGGAGCAGTCCCACACTAAATACTGTTAGACGGCTGCAGCATTCCACTTGCAGTGGCTGCATTTCAGTGAGGAGTAAAATAAATGTTAGAGGTGATAAGTGGCTTATTTAAAATGCTTCTAAACTATTTGATTGAGGCGCATAATAAAAATACCAGCTATTATTTTTCTTGATGTGTAGAAGAAGGAGGAACTCAGGATATAAATATTTTTTTAAAACAGTATTATATTAAGTAGGTAGAAGATCTACTGATATTTAAACTCATACAGCCACTTTAAAAGCAAACAAACTTTTTCAATTCTTTACAGAATTTGGTTTATAGGAGTTTTTACAACCATTTTTCTGTCTCTGCATCTTAACCAAAAATAGTACACATTTTTTGTTATGTCTGTAGTTATTCTTCCTATGGGATATGTTTAACAATAGTCAATTGCTATGTTTCAGTAGTTTTGGCTGACATTCAACAAATGTCTGAGCAGCTAATAATGCACTTAGTTCTGTTAGTCCACCCATCTGTCCATCACATCTGCCTGTCCTCATAAAGACTGCCATTAAGCAACATAGCATTTCTGTAACATCCTTTCTATATTCACTCTCTTCCTAAATGCCTGGAAGGTAAACAATGTGTGCTCACAATTATTTTAAATCTTTTCATAAGCTAAAGATAAATAAATACTTCTTTAAAAATAAGCAACAAACAAACCATTTCTTTTACTATTTTGTTAATGGCACTTTAATCCATCAAATTTACATGATTGTTCATCAGCACTCAATTGAAATAGTTTGTAAACACAAGGAGAGACCTTTCTCTTGTCCATAAAAATTACACAATTCATCCCAGACACATAACCTCCAAAAACACTGTTTCAAGAACATTAATTAAGCTTAGCATTTGGTATCTTTTTGGCACTGCATATTGTGGCTGTCTGTTACAGCCCTAAGGTGGGGAATGACTGCCTCTACAAACTCTTCTAGCACCTGAGTAGCTTTTTCCTCATGGAAAGATGCAGGGACATGGTTCATAAAAGCAAAGATGCTATTGTACTAGTGCGTGGCTTTGTTCACGCTACATTTGAAATTGATTGCAGTTACAAAAGAAACACTAAATATTTGATAGAAAATATTTTCTACATTAGCACAATGAGGGGGAAGAAAAGATAGCGGAAGGAAGAACCATGATGTCAAATTCAGCCAATGGATATTTTTTAGAAAGGATCTAATTCCATAAAATTAACAACTAAACTGTTGTCACACTTTTATATAACATTATAAAGCACTTTCTACTCCTTGTCTGTAACTCCATCTTCTGGAGAATGTATAATATTGAGGGTAAACCAAAAATCTTTAGATGAACATATGGAATACCTATGCTACAATGATAAGTACATATTACCCAAAAAGCTAGTTGGGAACTATTAATACTGTTGTTTTCCATTTCCTTTGAGCTGGTTTGCTATAGAACCTATCCTAAGAAGACTATTTACTACCCTAAGGAGTACTTTCAAGGCATTAAATCAAGCATCAGCTTCTCGGGATTCTAAGCTTTATAGTTAACGTCATTTCAAATTGTCTAGGTGCCAGAAGAGTAACTATACATTTTGGAAATAAAGCCATGCACTTCAGAAGGAAGCTTTTTTCAAAGCAAAGTCAATAGATGTTTGCTAACGTCAGGGAAACAAAATATTCAGAAGATGTAATTATGCTTTTCCTCCATGATTGTCCTAAGTCAAGGCGCTCTTCACAAGCTACCTGTTCAAAGACAATCCTGAGTTAGGCAGTGTCTATTCTACAACTGTAACATACCACACAGAAGCATTCTGGAAGAACCTTTTTGCCATGTATCCAGCAAGAGCTGCACCAAAGACACATAGTAAAACACATGTTGTGCTATAAAACATGACCTGTATGGCCATCTGTGAAAGTGTCCCAAACATTTGCTATTGATATTGTGTTTGAACAGCCATTCAATACTCTCTCACAATTTGTGCAGTCTGTACAAATGTCCCTAGCACATACTGACTTCCCGTAAGAAATTTCTTCTGCCCTACTCTCTGTGTGTGCCTACATAAGCTCATACATGCACACATTAACGAGAGAACTTATAGGACATGGGAGGACAGTATTTGTTTGTGTCTTGGTTTAGTTATAGCTAAGCAAAGCTCACCAAAAAGTACTGTGCTGCTAATTGCATGATAAGTGCGTGCACATATGTTTGCACTTGCACACAAACACAAACACACATTCACTCAGAAGAAAAACCCTACACGTTTGTTTGACATGTTTTCTTGGAAATATGTGAAAACATTCCATTGTAATAGAAAATTAGGCAACAGCTGACAAAGGTAACCCTAGGTGTAGGCTAGCTGTCTCTACCAATAGTGACAATGGCTTCAGAAAGGACTTTTCTGGATTAGGGTAAGCCCAAAATTGTGGTAGGTTACAACTACTCCAGTTGAAAACTCTTTATGTAGGTTACCACTATTCCAGTGGGTAACAAAAGGGAATTCTGACACCGATCAGACATAGGACAACTGGTCGCCAAATGAGTTCCCCAGTTAAAAGCCTCCCGTTCAACACTGCTGAAGTTTCCTTTCCACTTCCCCCTTCAGCTGATATATCTATGACTAACTTCTAAGACAAAGACAGTAATTATTATATTGTACACCATCATAAGATGTAAGATGAAGTGCTTTCTACCAAGCTGACAACACCAACCTTTACAATTATCTTTTTAATTCACCACTTGTGGAGAAAATGGGCATAATAAAAAGAATGAATCACTCCATTATCTAACATTATGCAGGGAATAGTATAAGATAAGCAGAATGTTCAGTGCTGTTATTATTTCTTATTTGTTTTCGCTAAAGCCATTATCCACAAAGTACTAGGTGCTAAATAGACACAAAGAGCTGTGTACTTGGTCATTTCCAGGTCACGTTTACCTGAGATGCTTACTTGAAGGTCTTATTTGAAAAAATGTATCATGTCATTGTCATAAGTATGTCATGAAAACATCAACCTAGCACGCTAGCCAAGCTCATTACTGCTGGTCAGGAGACAAAAAAGAGTGAGAATGCTGTAGCATACAGAAAACCTAAGAACATAAGCGTGTATTTTCCCAACAGGACCCAGAAATTGTGGGAAAGATTGAAGAGAATGTACTTGATGGCAATTCATACAGCTATACTAAGCCTTACTTTTCATTATCTCTGTGCTGTATTTCAAAGTTTAAATTTTATGCAATGTGCTTCAGAAGAACCTAGCCATAGTAGTCTGTACCCAGGAAATATCAGGCACTTTTGTGGCACATCACATGCTATGGGAATTCAGATGTTATACAGCATTTGCATCCCAGTGACACCTATTATTGAGGATCCATTAATGAGATATCTTTGCTCCAATAGTACTATGTTAGAGAATTTATAGAAAAAAGTTTACTGGTAAAATCAGCAGATAAATAAAGTAATATTTTATACAAACAACAATAGCTGATTCCAAAGTGAATATTAAGTCATACTAAGATAACATTCAATATGAAATGCAATGACAGTCAATAAAAATGTTGGGTATTGTAGAAACAGTCAGTCAGATTCCAGTTAGGTCAATGGAAAAAGCTCAGTATAGCCAGAATCAGATCTGAAAAAAATGCTGTCGTTTTACTTAACAGCTCTAAGTTCTTGTTTGTTTGTTCACTTCTAATTATTCCACTGGTATTATGAAGGCTCTTGAGAAGAACAGAGGCTTAAGCCTTTTGTTTCCCTCCCCAAGACACTTTGTCTTAGCAGAGATAAAAGAATTATACTATAAAAGTATTCTTTACACTTTATTTTGATAACTTCACCTTGTAGTTGCTTTGAATGGAGGTTTTCCTCACATTCTTCATAGAAAATAATAATTTATGCATTATAGAATCATAGAATCATTTAGGTTGGAAGACACCTTTAAGATCATTGAGTCCAACCGTTAGCTTAACACTGCCAAGTCCACCGCTAAACCATGTCCCTAAGCACCACATCTACACCTCTTTTAAATACCTCCAGGGATGGTGACTCCACCACTTCCCTGGGCAGCCTGTTCCAGTGCCTGATAACCTTTTTGGGGAAGAAATATTTCCTAATATCCAATCTAAACCTCCCCTGGTACAACTTGAGGCCATTTCCTCTTGTACTATTGCTTTTTACTTGGGAGAAGAGACCAACACCCACCTCGCTACAACCTCCTTTCAGGTAGTTGTAGAGAGCGACAAGGTCTCCCCTCAGCCTCCTTTTCTCCAGGCTAAACAACCCCAGTTCCTTCAGCCGCTCCTCATAGGACTTGTGCTCTAGACCCTTCACCAGCCTCATTGCCCTCCTCTGGACATGCTCCAGCACTTCAATGTCTTTCTTGGAGTGAGGGGCCCAAAACTGAACACAGTATTCAAGGTGTGGCCTCCCCAGTGCCGCGTACAGGGGGACAATCACTTCCCTAGTCCTGCTGGCCACACCATTTCCGATACAAACTCCTGCTGGCCACACTATGCCACATTAACTAATTGTGTCATGAATGTGTATAATTTGCCATGGAGAAGCCAAGAAATTGGGACATAAAGAAAGGAGCCATGTTCATTCAAAAGTCTTTCACGCAAATTTTTAGTATTGTTCTTTCAGGGAATTTATTCCCAATTTATCTATGTGAAATTAATCCCATAACCTTTTGCAATGAGTGTGATATTAGTAGAAACAAGCCATGGATTTAGGGCTTTAACAAGGCCAGTAGGATCAGAGGAGAGGAAGACAAGCGGAAACACATGTTTTAAAGGAATAAACATTTAATTATCTCAACTGTCTCAATGCTTCACAGGAAAAGAAATTGTA
The DNA here is from genome assembly GCA_009819775.1 of Phoenicopterus ruber ruber. Taxonomy (NCBI): domain Eukaryota; kingdom Metazoa; phylum Chordata; class Aves; order Phoenicopteriformes; family Phoenicopteridae; genus Phoenicopterus; species Phoenicopterus ruber. The sequence continues at coordinate 32,699,971 of CM020219.1, read as the reverse complement.
ATGACTGTACTCAACTGCAAAAGGTTCAAATTCATCTCCAACTGCACAACAGTAGGAAAATTCTGAGTACTAATAGCAATTCAACTGATTTTCAATGACTGTTACTGGTTTTTTAGGAGGATTGAGAAGACAAGAACATTGCAAGATTCCTTTATGCTTAGGGTTTTTCTTCTCATTCTTTCCTTTTCCCTTTGTACTCTTGACTAACCAACCTGGTTGTCATGGTTTTACCCCAGATGGTAACCAAATACCACGCAGCCGCTTGCTCACTCCCCCCCTCCTCAGTGGGATGGGGAGGAGAATTGGAGAGAAAGGAAAACTCATCGGTTGACATAAAAACAGTTCACTAGGAAAGCAAAGAAAAAATAACAATAATTATATTATATAATAATAATGAGAATAATAATAATAAAATACAAGGAAATGTAATATATAAAACGAACTACGCACAATTTCTCATCACCTGACGACCGATACCGAGCAGCAGTCATGGAACAGGATATTCCCCAGCAGCTATCCCAGAACAGCAAGTTCCAGAGAGACCAAGTGAGGGAACAGCTGAATGAATGAATGAATGAATGAATGAAAAGGCCCAAATGAACAAAAAGAGGGAAAAAGAAGGGGATGGGCCCACCGGCCGACCTCCACTTATACCGGGCATGATGTCTATGGTATGGAATACTCTCTTTGGCCAGTTTGGATCAGCTATACTGGCTATATCCCTCCCCCAGTTTTTGCACCTGCACATTAGCAAAACCTGGGAAGCTGGAAGATGTCCTTGATCTCTTAGCAGCAACTAATAACATCAGTGTATTATCAACATTCTTCACATATTAAATCCAAAACACAGTAGCTGCTGGAAAGAAAATTAGCTCTATCCCAGGCAAAACCAGGACACTAGTCAAAAGTACATTCAAGTTCAGAGATGTTTTCTATTTATATCTTGATTATTTGAACCTATTGATTTAAATCTAGTCTTAAAGTAAAATACAAGTTTTTCATTAAATGTAACTGGATTGTGGAATTCGTAGAATAGATTAGAATAGTGAAAGCACAGAACTGTCGGTGTCTGATGAGAAGAGTGTCAAAAGAACTGAGGAGATGAAGAGAATATAACCTACACTTGAGTAGACCTTGTTACATTCACTTCTTCAATGTGCAAAGGTTTGCAAAAGCTTAGTTAAGGTACCTGCCCTAATTACACAGACCCCCTCGGTCTGTAAAATTAGACAGGGGAAAAAAAACTTAACCCATAAAGGAAGATATTTACATCTTTTAGGTCAAACAACACTACTGCCTATCTCAGGTGCAGTTAGAATGAGGAACACTGGGGAGAGAGGCAGGCACCTCCAAAGATAGGTCAACACTCCTAAGGTAGAAGTCATCACTTAAAAGTACTAATTCTTTAGTAACCACTGTGTTCCCTTCTCTCCTCTCTGCCCTTTTTTAATTTGTTTTTGTTTCCCTTTTGCTGAAATGTAACTTGCATTTAGAAGTTCTGTTGAAGGAACACAGAAAACCTTGACTGCTTCTTTATTTCCAAACCTGTTCCCAATATCTGAAACAAAGTTGAGCTATGACAACCACAAATTTTTTGTTGGGATGTTCTCATCCTAGCATGAAGCACCTCTTAAGATGCATCATTGCTCAAACATAGACTTGGCATCCTGAAAAAGCCTTCAAGGAAGCCAGATTTTATTATTTGCACCATTCCAAGAGCAATTTGTCTTTTTCCCCTCCTTTACAGAAGAAACCTGTTAAAAGAGAAAAAGGAGCTGCTTTAGAAGTGACATGAGCTAAAGAATTAGCAGCATGTATTGGGCATGATAGCATAATAGCAGCAGCTTTAGTTAAAGTCCAGACTTTGAATCCTCCTAATATAAGTTGAGTATTGAATGTCAAATTCAATAAACTAGTACTGAAAATGAAAGCTAGTATGTCCCTTACCTTTTAAAAAGCTATGTAATGGGTACATTGAGATGAAGAAGACAGGTAGCTGATGAACTCAACTCTTTTGCAATGACATGACCCAGTTGTCATGTTGGTCACCATAGAAAAGGCTGATGAATGGCTGCAGCTAAGTTACATTTTACATTGGTCCTCCAAATATACCAGGTTTTGTGAAACTAGTAATAACCTCCTGAAAGTAAAGAGTGGTAATGTCCATTTATTCAGTTTGAAAAAAAAAAAGTATTTTGTAAACATTTGGAAAGTTTTCTATGTCACTTTCAGTCAGCAGATAGAAAGAACAAAAAGAAATGTATCATGCAAATATTGTTATCTAAAGATAAAAAAAATAAAATGAGCAAAAAAAGATCTAGTAATATGCCATTTTTTTCGGTTCTGCTTCTCTTACACTCAGTCAAACTTTTTTGGACGATCTGGCAAGATTCTGAGAGTCTTCAGTTTCAGAAGGAAAGGTCTATTGTTTGCAGGACCAGGTCACATGAAAGAATAACCTTTTCATTAGTGTTTCAACATTGTCACTTCTGACTGAGATCAGATTAGGGTTGGATGGTTTGTTTGTTTGCTTTTATATAAAGAAAGAAGTAAATATAAATGCAAACACATAAAAATAGATAAATAAAAGTATGTATATAAATAAAATAAAAATTTAAAATAATATAAGAATGAACGTATAAAATCATATATCCATACACAAAACAGAATTTAACATATGTGTAAGTTATTAAAAATATAAAAATATATTAAAAATAACCATCCCCAAAGAATATTCCAGAACCACAAAAGTGTCTGGATGCCTTGGCCCTCCTTTCACTTGAAAAGTAGTTACTTAATTTAAAATGCTACTTTTCTGTTTCAGAGCAGTGGAAGGCTTTGCTGAGCCTTTTGCAGCACACATCACACACAGGTTATTTTTCTGAGCACAGGCTCAGAAGGGATGTGATCTGCTGGAGTCAAAGTGCAAAGCACAAATAAGAAAACATGCTTTTGCTTCAGCTACTTTCTCTTCCCTTTTTGTCCTTTATTCAGATGGAGCTGCTTGGTCAGTCTTCCAGGTTCGGTCATGCTGATTGATTTTCTTTTTGAAGCAGAAAAAAGCTCTGGGGCCAGAATCACTGGTAATTTTTGTGCTGATGCAAATGAGGTTAGAAGTCAGCTTAAATGTCCAGCCCGGGCATTTCCCCAAATAGGAGAAAGTGGGGTGACGCAGAGCTGCCAAAACTTAACAGTTCCCTGCCCCTCATCTCTGACACGAAGAATAGGCACAGTGAAGAGGGCATGATCAAAGCATTCAGCCCTCATTGATTGCCCGTAGAAATCTATGTTTAAAGCAAAAGGGGTTTGAGCCACAGTATTTAACTTCAAGGATCAAGCTGAGGGTGAAGCAGCCATCTCATTGGTAACACTGCTTATCTGACAAGCAGCTTCTTTCTTATTTAATAATCAGATTAATCTAGAATGGCTACTAATTAGAACCTCTAGTCTCTAAGATAACTGCAATGTCATATGCTCACTGTCCAATCTTTTGCAACCATCTTTATGATTCTATAATTCTTGCCAATTAAAAGGTTTTTAAAATTTTGCAGTTGTCTGAAAAATGCATTTAATTTCGTCAGCTGTGGTCATGTCAGGCTCTGTTTTTTTGTCATCACCTAACTATAAACACAAAAGTTCATGTGCCTTATACAGAGTGGGACCTGGATGGCTGTTCAATTCGGAGTTATAAATTTTACATTACAACTTTTCAAAAAGAAAATTGTCCAGAAAAGTACTCTTAAAATACTGAGAATATTCAGTTTCATGTGTTTTTTCTTTAAATGTGTCACTCCACATGTACTTGAAAAGAAACTCAAGTACATTACATAACCTTACTAGTCTGAGTATTGCCTTTGCAATCTTCATCAGCATGTACAATTTCCAAGTACAAATGCAAGATCTGCCATACATTTCCCATTATGAAGCCTTAACTCCCCAGAGGGACTATGTTTAGACTACCAGTTTCACCTAGAAAGCACTCAGAAATAACACTGATGGCTGGCAATGTAAAACCAAAAAGTAAAGCCAGGGAGAGAATCTCTGCTATGTGTTAAATTTTGAGTTTTATTTTGTGAAAATAAGAACTGCAATTTTGCAGGAGAAGAAAAAAGGGAAGAGAAAGAAAGAAAGAGCAAGAAAAGAAGAAAGAGAGAAAAGAAGAGAGGAAGAAACGGAGGAAGGGAGAAAGAGAGGAAGCAAGCTCAACGGCCACCCATAGTTGATTAATTAATTGAAATCTTATATGATGTTTTAGATGGTTTCTGTAGACTGGTTTGACTTTCATTCTGTGGTACAAAGTGAGTCATTTCAGAACTAGACATGAACGAAGTTTCTACTACCATAAAGTTTTCTGTATAACAGTAACTTTATCAAAACAAAACTGTCACAGTTTTTCCTAGGAAACAATAGTCCACTTTCTTACCCAATGCTATCTAGAAGACATGGTTACCTCATGGTTACATTTTGCATAAGACTAACCACAAGTTCCAGATCTCAAACCCATTTACAGGTTCCTAACCAGGTATATAGTAGATGCACATTACTGATCAATGGTTCCCTCATCTCTTGTGTTGGGATGTGCTCCATGACTGCAAGAGCATGGACAATATAAACAAAAAAAAAAAAAACCACTGGATTTTTTTCTGTACCAGCTGAATATAACTCTCTCTTTTCTCAAAAATCTGCTGTTGAAAACCATTGCCAGTAAAAATTTAATCAAGACTGTTAAATTCTTTCAAAATGTCATTTTGAAGAATCTGGATTTTCTGGTGCAAATGTTGTATTAGAAACTACCCAACAAGTTTGTCTAATTACTGGCAATTACTGAATCCCTCAAGGCAAAACAGTATTTTCTTATCTTTATCATATCTTGATCATGTATCATCATCTTTAGTCTGCAGCAGTTGCATGCTTGCGAAGAACATATTGAATAGTCAATTATTTACTCTTTTCAACTCTTTCAACATGGGTTTTTTTCTTGTTTGAGGCAAACAATCAAGAAGCTTCATTCAAGATGCTTTGTATTTGGGTTATCTAATAATAATCTGGGAGAGTTCTTCTTTCGCAGCTGTAAAGGTGAACATTCCCACATCCTCAGATATGCACCCCACATACTTTCTGAAATTTTGAACGAGCAAGACTTTTGAAAATATGAATTTCCTTGTTAATGAAGATTCTATTACTAGTTTATGTAGAACTGAACAACACATAAATAGGTTTGCTTAAAAAACAGTTATTCCTTTCAACAGAAAATAAAAAACAAGCCTAAAACAGACCAGTTGGCATTTCAGACTCATTTGTTATTTTATTTCTGTAATGCTTGTTGATTATGATAATTGATCACTCCAATAATTTCAAAGATATAATTAATTGGTAAAAGTAATTTAGTTGCCTTTTATATGAAATATTCTTAATTAACAAAGAACATTTAAATAAATTACCATAATACTGAAGGTCACACAAATATTAGCTGCAGTTGTGCTCACTGTTGCATAGATACATATTTCTATGTAGAGACAGAAGGAATAAAATTAATTTTAATAAAATGAAAATAATATATTTCTTTCATTGAAATTTCACTACAAGCATCTTATTCTACTTGGCCTTTTAGCTGAGATCAAATCTAATGTCAGCTTAATATTAGATATGGCAATGTAATTTAATCTTCTTTCTACTTTGGCAAAGCTGGACCAACAACTTGATTTGGCCTTTCTTTTCCTCAAATACTGTAATTATTTTTTGCTGTAAAATCAAGCAAATGCAAGAAGAAAGTGACATACCAAAGGTTAAGTGACACAATGATTCCTGATCTATATTGTACACAATGACACTGCCACCGATCTTTTTCCTGCCACCATTTCCTTATCTAACTTTGGGGGAATTAGGGTGCTTTCTGAATGGTAATAAAACTTCCTCGGGCAGAGTAAGGAGAGAACTTTGCATTTGTCACTTTCCAGATTGTCGTGGTTTAACCCCAAATTGTAACCCAAGCCGCTCACTCACTCCCCCCCTCCCCGCTGGGGTGGGAAGGAGAATCAGAGAGAAAGGAAAACTCATGGGTTGAGATAAAAACAGCTCACCAGGACAGCAAAGGAAAAATATAACAATATATTAATAATGATAATAATGATAATATATAAGGATAATAGACTATATAAAACAAACGATGCACAGTTTCTCACCACCCAACGAGCGATACAGCCCGTCCCGAGCAGCAGGCAGGGAGCAGGGGTATCCCCCCCAGCTATCCCAGAACAGCAAGTTCCAGAGAGAGCAGGCGAGGGAACCAACAGCCGAACAAATGAAAAACAAAAAGGGAAAATAGGGAAACAAAAAGCAACCTGAAGGGAAGCTTAAGGATTAAGGCAAGTTAAGGGTCTAAAAAGCCTAGTGGCCCACCGGCCGACCCTCACTTATAGCGGGCATGACGTCTATGGTATGGAATACTCTCTTTGGCCAGTTTGGATCAACTATCCTGTCTCTACCCCTCCCAAGTTTTGCATCTGCACGTTAGCAGAACCTGGAAAACAACAAAATGTCCTTGGTCGTTCAGCAGTAACCAGCAACATCAGTGTGCTATCACCGTTCTCCTCACACTAAAGCCAAAACACAGGAGCTGCTGAAAACAAAACTAGCTCCATCCTGGCCTAAACCAGGACACAGATGATAGCTGAGTCATTACTGTTGACAGCAGAGAAGATGTAGGGGGAATTACCTCCTTCTTCACTGCGTGTTGAAATGAAGTCATAGTTCTTACAGCACTTTGCATGGAGCTGAACCAACTGCCATGTTAAGCATCTTCTTAGAAGGACTTCCTTCAAGAAATTTGGGAGCAGCATTAGTTTCAGGATTCCAAAGTCAAAACGTCAAAATGATGTAAAGTAAAAGCAAAAGACTAGAGATCTTTTTGTCTAACATCTTTTCTATACACATTAAATATTAGACTTTCAAATCAAGATTAGATTCAATTTCAGCTGAAGTTGTGACCTTCTATAGCTGAAGAAAAAGTGTTAAGTTGATGACAAGATTAATGATATTTACATGCCAAATGGCAGAACTAAAACTGAAGTACTGATTAAAGATAATTAGTCAGTGTAATGCCATTTTGAACCTATGTAAAATTTTATAAAATCAACAAATAGTCAGAGTTTGGATATGTTCTGAATCCATAAGCAGTAAGGATGTATTTGCAAAGGTGTCATCATTTTTACTTGTTTGCTTATGAAGACCAGTTTCTCTTCTGCTTTTTCAGTAGTTCCTGAGCGCCACTATGACTTCACTTATAGTTGTGGAGGAAAAATGTTTATGAAAACCACCCTTGTGTAACATACGCTCTTGAGAAAGCAAATAAAACTGTTCCATCAGCTCTAGAACTAATGCAGTAACACTTCACACGGATCAATATCTTGACTTTGACTGAATTTGATATTCAAGGAACTAGGTCTAATGGAAGCTTTTTTCATGATATCTATGCTACTTTTTCCGGGGTGTCTGAAAACTTTTCTTCAGACAGGGAACTGACATGGTCTGCCTAATCTGCTTGGCCATATATTACCAAAAATGATTAAGAATGTAATTACCTTTGACTCTGTAATCACCCTGTTAAAAATTGAAGGAAATCTATCAATAAACTCAAAAGGAAAGGATTCATTCATGGAAAAAGTGAGTTTGCCTAAGCATAGTTTTCACAAGAAGTCAGGTTACAAAATAATGAGTAATTTTCAAAAATACTTTATGCTCTAATTTGATGGTTTTCTCACAGAAATCAAAGAGAATTAACACATACCTAAAGACACAAAGGCTTTGTAGCTGTGACAATCTAAGTCTATAAAAGAAGTAGCAAAATATGTAGGGAGAAAGAAAGTACCTTAATAGGCAAACCGCTAGTGTTGGAAACAGACACGTTTTCAGCCATGCTAGCCCTGCTGGGAAACACCTCCCTGACTACTCTTGCCAACAGATAGACAAAGCATAAAGAGAAGGTGCCAGTAGCCATTCATGCTTTCTGATCTGTTTCTGTGGCACTTAAATGTGTGCAAAACCTGTCATTAATACGAAGAGGGTTAATGGAAATCCTAGCTCTGTTAGTCTTTCAGTCAAAGAGTTGCTCAGTTATTTTAAAGGTTTTGCACAAATATATTTCAAAAACAACAGTGGAAGCTTTGCGTGTTATCAAGTAGAAATCCTGAGCCCAAGGAGTGAACACTGTTTTGGTGGTAAACTGAATTTTTGCCTGGCTCATTGCATACATCACCCTGATGTTTCAAACTTCCTTACAGTACCATAAATGACATATTTAACTGTGTGTGTGTAACCTAATCAACCACAAAAACAGCCAAATGTACTCAAAGGGGCCTCTCTGTTGTTTTTCTGTTAACGCTCTTTTGTGTCTACCTGCTTTAGGTTTTGATTAAAAGCAGAAATATTAAACAACTACCAAAAAAGTTTTTTTCAAAATGGTTCTTATCTGTGGAATCGTTCACAGAATCCTTAGAAGGCATCTAATAGAAGAATGTGAGCTATTTATCCTACCTCTTCAGAGGTTTATCAAACATAACTTTTCATGAAATAATTACATTTAGGATAAAACTGATCAAGAAAACAATATACCGCAATCCTTCTTTGAATAGACGTTCCCAGGCTATAACAATGAAAAACGAAGGCAGAGTATTTATACTGTTAAACATCATTAATCTTCTACAAATCAGAAAAGGTTAACAGCAACAAGAAAAAGAAAGCTGTCCTTAAAAACAAAGCAAAACCCTACATAATTTATACTTTGGAGTAAGGCTGTTTTGTGTAGACACCAAATAGAATTTACTCAGACTACAGAAACACCAACACAAATATTTAATGGAAAAAAACCTCAATGCATTCTTAGCTCACTATTCTCACAGGAAATTAATGGTACTGGTAACTACATAATTAGAAATGGGAATTTGTGAACATCTTTATTAACCTTATATTAATTTGCAAAATGAGAAAAGAAAATAAAGAGAAAATTTTGCTCCCCAAAATTACTGTGTATAATATACAGAATAAATTGCAGCTGTAATAAAAAAAGGGTCTGTTTCTGTCTTTTATAAAAGACAGAGTTATAAACCAAAAACTATTATAAACCATTAAGTCATAACTATTAAATCACCTAAATTATTACCTTCATATTAAACATTTCACTTTCAGTAATGAGGGGTTAAACCAATAAAATTATATCTTCATAGACTGGGGAGAAAATGTGTATTCTATTTTCAATTTTTACAGTAATAAGAGATTAGGTAGGAAAACATATCTTCATATTGGGAGAGATGTCATTGCAGCTCTACCTTGCAAAGTCTCTTCAAAGCAGACTCCCTTGATCTCTGTGAGCAACGGAGACCTGAGGAGAATGTTATAGCTATAGGGGCTTGATCTTGCAAGCTATCTAAGCCTTGCTGGAAGAAGTGCAAAAAGTCAAATAAGCGCCACTGAACACTTAGGACAGATTGTGAGCCATTTATTCATACTAGTAAGCAATTAGGTGTCATCTTAGAGCCAATGATTTTGGCTCCTGTTTGCGAAAACATTTGAGTATGTGCTGAATTTGAAGTCAGTGGGGCTTAAGTACACCCAGCAGGATTTCCCTGAACTGAGACCCATAATAAAAATTGATTCTTAGCAAAAGAAGATTCACAATCTAGTCTTCATTGCTTACTAATTTTGCAGGGTAAGAAGCTTCCATAAACTGAGAAACTAGGACACTGTTAATCATGCAAATAAACCTCTACACCTCTGTTACATATACAAGACTGAGTAGAAAGAAAAATCTTTGTAATAGAGGGATAGATACAATCGAATATGTGCACTTAAAAGGCTTACAGTGACCTTATATGTACAGGAACCATTTTTAGGGTTTTTAGCCACTTCTACTGTCAACAGAGTAAGAGGTGTTCTTGATTATGCTGAGGAAAACGGGAGTAAGGGCAGCTGTGCAGAGCAGCCTCTGAAAGAAATGCTTTCAAAGTTTTTATTGAAAAGGCTGTTTCTCAAAGGCAGCTGCTCGATGCCTCATGATGTATTCAAGGCACAGCCTCCTTGCTTGGCCCATCACCCCGCTGCACCTGCTCCTCTCAGCTCACTTCACCTGAGGAGATCGTGACAAGAGTAACAAAGTGCTGTGTTCTGACATCCTACCGAAAGCTCAGGGATGCTTTCCCTACCTCCTCAGCTGTACCACTGCAAAGCCAAGCTCCTGGTTATACACTGTATTTGCTCAGAGCATCGGGTACCAGCTATCTGTTTACCTTCCTTTCATTCCTCCCTGCTGCAATTTCTCTTTACGGCTAAGCGACTCCCGTATGAGAAGTGCCTCGCTACTGCTCAGAATTTTAATACAGCGCCTGAGATCTTTCTTCCATCACAAGTCTCAGAGGATGGTATTAATATCTCACTAATTTCAGATATCTTTATATTTGGTAAAGGTACTACCAGGCAAATTACAAGTGTATTTATCGGCAAATGACAACATTTATCATCAAGATCTATTGAAAGATGTCCACAACAGCAATTTACCGCAGTCGTATTACTTAAAGTCCTGTGCTACCTCCGTCAGAGTTACCTGAGATTAGGACTAGCCTCCACTTTTAAAATCCCTGCTTTTAGTCAGGTCACACAGTGTTCTCTCTGCATAGTGGGTACCAGAGGCTAGAAGATGTGCCCTGAGATTTCCAAAATATGAGTAATCTTTATCCTGATCACCTGACAAGTCCTCTTTCAATTTTCATTGGTTCCAGAATGCTACTACATTGACAAATATTTATTACATTTTTTGAACACAATAATTCCAAGTGTTTCAACATAAAAAGTATCAAAGTAAATTAGAACAGCAAAAACTGTAAATCTATAACTCATTAAAATAAAGTTTGAAATATGTACTTTTGCTGCAAATGTTTTTCATGACCTTCAAAGCTTGTAGTCCTCTTTTCTAAATATTCTTCAAGATGTGAGCTGACTAAGGAAGATTTTTTATTTCTGTCAGTAGAGTGGAATCCTTTAGAGCTGGTTTCCTTTGTTTGTTCATTACGCTAATGGAAGAGCTTCCTCGGTTGCATTATTAGTACATCTCAAGCAATTAGAATGAAAAGGTTGCAAAAGTTCAAAAAAGAAGATGGCTTGCTTGGATTTAGCACATTTATGATTATCATAGGGACTGAAAAGTTATAAAGGAACTTTTAATTAGATATAAAATTTATCCTGCAAATCTCTGGCAATATCATTAACTGCATTTCCATAGGATTTGCTATACTGAGCACATACAACATACAGATATGCTATAGTTTGTATCATTTATTGCACAGCTTTATGTATTAATTTTGCTACGGTTTGAATAAACTTAAACAAAACTTGAAGCAGTAAAATTTGACTTATAGTAGAATACCCATGCAACTTGTTTCACAGGGCTCCATCAGACTTGTTTGGAGAAGGGCTGAGTGCCATTGAGAATAATTTGGGCAGCAAGCAAACTGCAGACACAGATTGAGACAGCAGAGCTTTATATGTTAAACAAATCTTACATTTAGCAAATTCGCACTCTGTTAAAGATGAATTATTCTCCGGGATGCAGTTCAGAACCTCTCTGATGAAAAAAACGTGTGTTGTGACATTCAGAACATGATCACACTGTGCCTTTAAAATTTCGTCTTCCTTTCAGGCTTGTTTAGAGGAGATTCAGGCAACTGTGGTTTATTTTTCTCAACAAGGGACCAAGAAGGTTCTCCTAGATCCTTTCTGCATCAGGAAACAACGCTGGAGCTTTTGTTGGGATTTCAAATCACTGGATTAAAGTGCCTGAACTTTCCAGAATCTGAAGCAAATAACCAATCTCCCTAGCTATTTTTCTGCAGCACTTTACCATTTCTTTAGAATGCTGTGGCAAATCTACATGTTTACTATGGTATCGTATTCCATCTCTCAAAGGAAAACTGAAACCTGAGGATTTATGAGAGGAAAAAATAATTAGCAGGGAGCATTCTATCTGGGACTACACAGGGGACATGTAAAAAGAATGAGATTGTTTTCTCCCACAAATCAAAGATTTTAGAGGAATCTATTATACATCCTGTCCTCTCCGTTGTCTGCCATTTTTCATCTTTACTCTTGCCCAGATACACTGTTGCCACTCTCCAGATACAGAGCCTATATTTATGGGGATTCTGCAGTGCCAAAAGAAAAATACACAAAAATAATGGAACTCATCCCTCTAGGAAGAAAAACAATCAGCCTGAAGGGTATTCTTCACAGATGTTGCAGGAACAGTCCTCCCCACAGTGAGGACACAATTTCTGCTGAACTATAGCTCTTGATACTAAAAGCAATTTTTTTTTCAAAAAGAGAAAATTAAAAATCATTGAAAAAAGATCAGGTAGTAGCATGACTTAGTTATAAAGATAATCCTCTCTCTACAGTCCTGGGTAGTCAGAATAGCAGTTGTAGTGTCTCGGAGCAAATAAGATTTTCAGACTTCTGAAATGGGTGTTTTATTTTTCATTATCAAGATTTTCCTCTTATTTTTTGCAGTAGCCTGAGTGTATCTTTCAAAGATTTCACAGTTTTGTTATTCAGCATCTATTCTGGTAAAACTACAGTGGACTGGCCATTGATTTCAAAACAACTTTATTGTGTAATTTGGGAGGACTCAGAGAATTAGACTCAACAGTCAGAGGCAGCTGGCTGGAACAGGTGTTGCAGAAAATTATAATCCTACTTTGATTAACCCTGTGTTGGTTTTTTTTGCAACCACCCTCCAGTTATGCATGACAGGTATCCAAATGATCAAACATATAGAGTCAGTAGTAACAATCTGAGGTATTGTCAGGAGAAACATCAGGAATGATTGCAAGCACGTAAGGCAAAAGAATTTCCTTTTCAGGGAGAAAGATTTTCCTAAAGTCCTCCTCTACTCATACATTTGCTGAAATACGCAGGTTTGTTTCTAACAGCTCAGGTTTCACTGTTCATTTTCAAAACAGCTTTCACATGAAGAAAAATTGGAATACAAAGTAAAAATTACATTAATCGATACTGAACATGTTGTAACAGTTGAGTAAGGGAGATTAAAAGCTAGTTTAATGCAGAATAAAACCTTTATTCTTTTATCAGTGATACAAGCAATAAAACCACTAGGATCAAATGCGTAGCTAAAGCTTGAATGTTCTAATCTTCAGCTATTCCCAGAGTCTTAAGGTGACTAGATACGCTGGCTACCTCGCTTGGTATCAGTGTGGACCAACTTAAGACTTTATAAAGGAACCTGATTTTAAGAAAATTCAGAGGTCCCACTCAGTGAAATCAGATACCTTTCACAAAGCTCACCGTGTAGTCACAAAGCAAAGTTTGATCTGTGGGGCTGCCTGCCATTGAAGAAGTAGGGGCAGCAATTTTTATGACAACTGATAAGCATTATCTGATGCATAGTCTTAGAAACATTTTTAACATTTTTAAAACTTGGGGTTTTTCTCTTAGATTAGGAGGGGCAGAGAAAAGTGCTCTGCTTCAGTCCCCACCCTCCAGCATTACAACCAAAACCAGATATGAAGCTTTAAGAGTTGTAGACACCCACGAGCGAGGTCTGCAAGGAGAAACTCTACCAGCAGCACACAGTGGATACCGCAAAAAGAAACGACGAGTGCTCGTAGTGGGTGACTCTCTGTGAAGGGGCACTGAGGCATCCATCTGCCGGCCTGACAGGGAGTCATGAGAGGTGTGCTGCCATCCGTGAGCTAAGGTCCAAGATGTTGCCAAGAGGGTGCCACAACTTGTCGAGAGTGCAGACTACTATCCATTGCTACACTTTTATGTGGGCACGATTGACACTGCAAGCCGGAACCTGGGCAGAATCAAGGAAGACTACAAAGCCCTGGGGGTGCAAGCGAAAAGTATTGGTGCCCAAGTTATCTTTTCTTCCATTTTACCGGTTAGAGGAAAGGGTGCAGACAGAAATAGATGTATAATGCAAATCAACTTCTGGCTTCGTGGCTGGTGCCGCCGTGAGGGTTTCGACTTTTGTCACAACGGGACATTCTTCAGTGACTATAGCCTGTTAGGGAGGGACAGGATCCACCTGTCTAGAAGAGGCAAGGGAATCTTTGGCAGCAAGGCTGACCAACTTGGTGAGGTGGGCTTTAAACTGAAGGATTTGGGGGGTGGAGGCCAAAGGGGCAACGCTCACGCCATTGCAGCCAACTGGGGAATAAGCCAGGACAACCAGAGCAGCAACAAATGTTCCTTAGCTGCCTCCCAAGATGAGAACCAGAAGATGAACCACCTCAGGTGTATGTATACCAATGCAGGCAGCCTGGGGAACAAACAGGAGGACCTGGACCTCCGTGCCCAGTCAGAAAGTTATGATATCATAAGAATAACTGTAACATGGTGGGACAACTCACATGAGTGGAGGATCGCGATGGATGGCTCTGTCTGTTTCGTAAAGAGGAGGAGTCGTGCTCTATGTTAAGGAGAACCTTGAATGTATAGAAGTCAACTACAGTGATTGTGGAAGCCCTATCGAATGCCTCTGGGTCAAGATCAGAGGGCTTGTCTCCAGGAGGGATCTTACAGTAGGCATCTGCTACTAACCTCCAAACCAAGACGATAAGGCCTACGAAGCAGTATTTGGGTCATTTAAGCAAGCTTCAGGTCAACAGACCCTGGTTCTTATGGGTGACTTCAGCTACCCAAATATTTCTTGGAAGAACAATACAGCAGCTCACATGTCATTCATCAAATTCCTGGAATGTGTAGAGGACTGCTTCCTCATACAAATGTTAGATGTGCCAACCAGGAATGAGGTACTGCCAAACTTGCTACTCACAAACCGAGAAAAGTTGCTTTGTAATATCTCAGTTAGTGACAGCTTTGGCTGCAGTGATCACAATATTGTGGAGTTTGGGATCTTGCTGAGCACACTGAAGGTTAGTACTAAGACAAAGGTTTTAGATTTTAGAAGAGCAAACTTCAGCTCACTCAGAGCTCAGTTGGGAGGGATTCCGTGGGAAGCTTCCATGGAGGATAAAGGAGGTGGCGAGTGCTGGGAGTTTTTCAAGAACGCTATCCTGGAAGCATAAAAATGGTTCATCCCCTTTAAAGGTAAGGGAAGTAGGTGGAGCAAGAGACCCCCTTGGCTTCACTGAGAGCTTCTGAATCTGCTCAAAACCAAAAGAGAAGCGTACCAGAGATGGAAAAGCAGATGAATACCCATTGAGAACTACAAGGGCATTGCCAGGGCATGCAGAGATGCAGTTAGAAAAGCTGCAGTTAGTCAGCTCAAATTGAAATTGGCCAGAGATATCAAAAACTAGAAGAAAGGGTTCTTCAGGTACGTAAACAACAAGCAGAAACAGAAGGAAAATATTGGCCCACTGTTAAACAGGAGAGGTGAATTAGTCACCAACACCACTGAAAAGGCAGAGGTTCTCAACACTTTCTTCACCTCTGTCTTTACCAGCACTGTTGGGCCCCAGGCCTTGGGAACAAAAATCCCAAGTTGATGCAAACACAGACCCACTGTCAGTGAAGGAAGAGTTGGTATGTGAACTATTACAGGAGCTTGACCCGTGCAAATCGATGAGCCCTGACAATATCCACCCGGGGGTGTTAAGAGAGCTCGCTGATGTTGCAAGACCAGTCTTCATAATCTTTGAGAAATTGTGGAGATTGGGGGATGTCCCAGAAGACTAGAAGAAGGCTAACGTCACCCCCATCTATAAGAAAGACTTAAAGAAGGATTCGGGAAATTATAGGCCCACCAGTCTTACTTCAGTCCCTGGGAAAGTTATGGAACAAACCCTCCTGGGGGCTATCACAAGTCAAATGAAGCACGTGATTGGGAAAAGCCAGCATGAATTCACCAAAGACAAATTGTGCTTGACAAACCTGATCGCCTTCTACAACAAAGTAACCTGCTCAGTTTATGCGGGGCGAGTGGTGGACATTGTCTACCTGGATTTCTCTAAGGCTTTTGATATGGTTTCCCACAGCCTCCTCCTTGAGAAACAGATGTGTTACGGTCTAGACAAGTGGTCTGTGCGGTGGGTGGGGAACTGGCTGAGAGGCCGCACCCAGAGGGTGGTGGTAAATAGCTCCTTTTCAAACTGGCAAACTGTCACAAGTGGGGTCCCCCAGGGATCGATATTGGGCCCAACGCTGTTTAATATCTTCATAAGTGATCTGGATAACGGGATCGAGTGTACCCTGATGAAGTTTGCTGATGATACCAAACTGAGTGGGGAAAGAGGGGGTTCACTTTGGAAAGGAGAGCCACCCTGCAGGAAAAACTGGATAGGCTGGAAGAGTGGGCTAACAAGAACTTTATGAAATTCAACAAGGACAAGTGTAAGGTCTTGCACCTGGGAAAACATAATCCAGGAGTGCAGCACAGGCTGCGATCTACCCACCTGGGGAGCAGCTCTGTGGAAAGGGTCCGGGGGTCCTGGTAGACAGGAAGCTCAGTATGAGTGAACAGTGTGCTCCTATGGCAAAGCAAGCCAACAGGATGCTGGGTTGCATCAACATAGGCATCACCAGCAGACATAAAGAAGTCATTATCCCACTCTACTCGGCGCTTGTCAGGCCACACCTGGAATACTGTGGTCAGTTTTGGTCCCCACTATACGAAAAAGATGTGGACAGGCTGGAGAGGGTCCCAAGAAAGGCCACAAAGATGATCAAAGGACTGGGAAGCCTGACATACGAGGAAAGGCTGAGAGAATTGGGTTTGTTCAGCCTTGAGAAAAGGAGGCTTAGGGGAGACCTTATCCCTATGTTCCAGTATTTGAAGGGTGGCTACAAAGAAGATGGAGACTCCCTTTTTACAAGGAGTCACATGGAAAAGACAAGGGGTAATGGGTACAAGTTACTCCTGGGGAGATTCCAGTTGAACACAAAAGGAAAATTTTTCACAATGAGAACAATCAGCCATTGGAATAATCTCCCCAGGGAAGTGGTGGATTCCCCAACATTGGACACTTTTAAGATTCAGCTGGACAGGATGCTGGGCCATCTTGTCTAGACCATGCTTTTGCCAAGAAAGGTTGGACCAGATGATCCTTGAGCTCCCTTCCAACTTGGTATTCTATGATTCTATGATTATCAGATAGTGAAAGTAAAATAAACATCAGTTTGTTTCATACATGATCTATTTTCTATTAAAAATCAGAAAGCAACTAGGGTTTTTCACTAAAAAACTGCATTTTCCAACTCAATGCCAAAAAACTGCAAGAAAAACTGTGTTCAAAGAGGAAAGCAAATGCTATTTCCATTCCCAGCAAAGGGTGAACAGGAAGAACTGGACGCTACAAATAAAATTTCTAAAGCCAGCAAGCAGAATGCACTTCAATACATTTTACAGTTTTACAGCACTTCACCCAGGGTGTTCAGGAGCTTTGTAAAGCTACAGCTTGTCCCTGAACCTACCCCGTTTATTTTACCTTACAGTATTCCTTCAGATAAGCAGACAAGGCTCAGAGGGATTACAGCCTGGTTTTCAATGGTTTCAGGCACTCGCAATTCCAACTGAAATCACGAGAATTAAACTGCCTTGATGAGCAAAGTGAGAACAGAAGTTGAATTACTGTTTAAATCATCTGTCTATAATAGTAACATCGACAGAAAATGAACTTACTCACCCCACACCCCCCCCCATCAGGCAAAAGTCAGACAAAACCGAGTGTAAAGTGTTCATGTGAGTGAGGAGCACCAAGCGGTGGGGGGGGTTCTCCCTCTTAGTACAAGACACATGCAAGATAAGCTTCTTGACAATCAATATTTGACCTGTATCTGTAGATTTGACTCTGAGACCTGTGATTACACACTCTTGGCAGCTTTTCATTTTAATTACATTTATTTATTTATTTTAGTGGTTAAGGGCTTTTTTGGCACCATGCACAGCAGTTATCCAGATGGTCATCTGTTGTAAGGTCAAGCAAAATAAACAAAAGGACTTTTATGCATTCCTTCCCTGAAAGCTAAATGATGCCAGTGCTATTGTCTCTCTCTTGATATATTTTAAAAAAATATATAGTTTTAGAATTTGAATTGTAAAATAAGACCAGAACACTGAGTTACTCCTGGTGAGGATCCATTTATCCTAAAGTGGGCAATTCTATCCCTTTTTGGTGCTTGAAAAGCTGGGATCTAATTATACATTATATTTGGGTACTGTATGAAACAGCAAAACAAGGGCTTACACACTTCATTCTACTGAACTAATTTGGTCATATTATTAGCATTACAAAATAAATCGATGTGGTACTGATAAAGTACTAGTCATTCACTCTGATAGAAAGAAGAAATTTTAGAATTATATTACCTACTTTAACTGTCCAAAATAAAATGATTAGAATTATGTTCTATCAATACACAGGTCATTTCTTTAATCATGAAGAAGCAGAGACTACAGAGGAACTTTGCTAATTACTCTTTATCAAGCTATATTAAGATCTTACAATTATTATCTTCTATACTTGGCCCCATATCCAACAAACTATTGAAGTCACTCTTTTTGAAGAAATCATTATATAATTATTTTGCATCAGAGAAGTAATTTATGAGATGTGAAGTATTCAGTTCACCAGGACTTTCAGCATTTCACTGAAGCTGAGTCTCTTCTACTCAAAAATGTGCACTCTCATGAGAGGTAAAGGAAAACAAACAAATATCTTCCTCTCCCTATTTTTGTCAGCTAATAGATGTACTGGCCTGAAAACTGCTTCTACTGTGGTAAATATTTATCTTCCTAACATAAGGAAAAAGAACTGTATAGCAGAATAACTAATACAAAAGTCATTGCCATGTATAATCTACATTTTGCAAATGGCAGGCTGCCTTCATATGCTGGGTGTTGCCCTGAAATCAGAGATGAGCTCTATCAAGTACAGGAAATTAAGTGTGTAATTCCATCTCAGTTTAATGTCATCTATATCCAACACACTGTGATACCACTCTTCTTCACTACTCTCATCCTTTGTGGTTTCTCCTTATCCCCTCTGCCAATATTCACATTTTGAGACCAGGAGGTAAGCTCCTTTAGGAAGCTGACCTAGCTCAAAACTAACTGCCAAAAAAAAAATTAATAGTACCAAAGGAAGTGAAGCTTATTATGTTTCAATGGTGAGTTACCACAATGTCACCATAATGCAGTCAATATTTAAATTGGGCAGTTTTTGCCTTAGGAATCATAAATGACAAACCAAAATGTACATATCTTTCATGTGACTAGCAGCAGAATGACCACTGGTAAGTTCAGCGTTTGTGGAAACACACAAATATACTTTGACTATACACTTTGTATGTAAAGATGCTGCAGATTAAGCATAGAAATTGTGAAATATGTTCACAGATGTTCTGTTAAATAACTATTCAGATAAAATAAAGACTACTGACAATGTTACAATTAGGTTTAAAGTTCTTACGTAGATTTTAAATGTGCCTTCTAAACAATGTTTCTTAGAACTCAGACTAAAATCCATTGATGTGTCATGCATTTTATTGAGCAACAGTAAAATTTACTGGGACTGTCTTCATGGAACTGTTTGGTATCAAAATCCTATTGTAAAATGATTTTCAAAATGCAGTAAAAAAATCTGTTTCACAACCATGTGAAATAACCTGCTTATCTTAGTATTTTATCAGATTTTAGGACTATATTTACTTTAGAATATGATCTCCTAATCTATTTTTCCCTAAATACACCTTCTAACTTTATTCTGGGTATCAAGGAGTAGAGCTTCTATTGCTGCTCTTCTTTGGTTTTCAGTATTTTTTTCAGTATTACACCTTTCAATCTAGCTTTCCTGTTTTCCAGAGGTAAGAATTTGAACTGAGATAGAAAATATCTTTTCAAAGCATTTCCTTGCATCTGTTAAAGTAAATGTAAATTTCTAAACAATCTGCATCTATCACGGTATGTAGGTTAAATTTCAGGTAAGGGCCCTATGCAGTTTCAAGTCGGGTACGATTCTAACAAGGAAGCATGAAGGAGTAACTAAAAAAGCTGAGCATTTCCTGTTTTAAGATGAGCTTAATTGCTGATGTAAATTGCTTTGAAGCCTTATCAGCATGAAAAATGTTTAATTTGTTTGCCTTCAATCTATGTTTGAGAAATACTGTAAAGAGCAATTAGTATTGGCATTTGCCTTCCCTGAAAAAATATGTACTTTTGGATTTATTAAGTAAGTCCTTTTATGGAATTTTTTTCATCAATTTAGTAACTAATATTTCTTCAGGATGAAGATAAGGAGACCTCGGGAGCTCTAGTAAAATATTTATGCATGCTAAATTTTTAAACATCATTTAGTGACAGCTTCAATAAAAAATATGCCAACCACTTTTTCAAATAAGGAACAGAGTCATATATAAATGGATGTTTTCTGTTAACAGTACTGGTGTACCCAGCAGATGTTATACACACATTTTTTTATACACTTGTCTGCTATTCATATATAGTACCCTATATAATTAAAATGATGTTAATTTCTACTGAAGAATTATAAAAAAATGTACTGAAATGTTCTATGTGCATATTTATATGTATTTATTATACATATGCAATTGGTCATACATGACTAAGCGAAACAATTCTATGCTGGTAACCCTAACAGTTCCTCAAAGCCATTCTCCCTGGAATTGAAATAACTTTTTCAGTTAAAGATATTATGCTATTATCCACCATGTACAAACATAATGGTCATCAAATCATTTATATATATGTTACAGTAAGAACTGCAGCCTTATTTCAGGCCAAATTAAAAAGCCATACATCAAGCATAGCAGATAAATCTAGAAAAACATTATTCCCTGTTCCTTCCTGTGATGTCTTCTGAACTAACCGCTACCATCAACAAACTGCGATGTTTTCTTTTTATTACAAGGGAGACACGGATACCTGAAGAGTCAGTTCCTCCCAAAAACAATGCAGCACAGGTACCACTCGTACTGAAGCCTGGACTTTGAGCCTGTGGCTGGAAAGAGACAGTCACACAAGCCACCAAATGCATCACACCAAACTCAGTAGTTTCACTCCATCTTTTGAACCATGTTACCAAATTTCATCATGGCAAGTGTCTTTGTCAGCATTTTGTTTCAGAACTGGAGACATTTCAGTCTCTGAAAATGTATAAGCTTTCTGCAAAACACAAAGTCTCCTTGCTCACTGTGCCCTCCCAGACTTCCCATTTGCTTTGAATACAGTAAGAGTATTCCATTTGCTCTACTGACATCTAGCTACCTGTGAACTCTTTCCCTTCTCTCGTTTTATACTATAACGTGAAGATAGATCAAAGGGCTCCAGCTGGTAGTTGTAAAATTTGACCAGAAAGTTTTGGGCAATGGGCATTCTTAACAGTGGAATCTTCCCTAGGCCTTATATACTCCCTTGCTCAGTCTCCAAAAGATGAGATTGTAGAATTCAGTATCAGGAGCAACTTTTTCGACAAGAGATCTTTTCACCTTATGACACAATGCCACAGTTGCAAGCCATGAAGTTCTCTTTCAAAGGCCAGTAAGTTTTAAAAGATGTCATTCTCCATTTGCAAGGGTCTCCAGTCCCTTACACAACTCTAAAGGCTGCCCGTTGCTTCAGCTTTTGTGACAGATCAGGTCAGTTGTGAGACAAAGCATGCGAAGGGAGTCTTGTCACTAGGGTAGAAATCTAGATGTGTACCTCTCAGGAGCACGTTGCTCTTTCTTGGTTTTCTTTTTTTTTTTTTTGGATAGGAGTAGGAATATGTAACACTTTATAGTGTTACATATAGTGATAGTGATTCCTAATATTCAGCTAAATATTTTATACTGGAATAAAAGGTTGATTTGATAATAGACTAACATATAAGAACAGAACTAGATAAAACAGTGTTTTGTTTTACTGTAGAAGTGTACCTAGAGGATGTTAAAGTAGATTCACAACAAATTAATGTAAAAATGCAACCACTGCTGGGCTTTTCTAAGCACCAGAGAAATCACTAAAATTCTCTGCAGTGATATATACCTGATAGAAATGCCAGGGAACATACGTTGTCAATTAAGGGTAAATCTTCACTGAAATTGCACCAGTACAGAACCCTAGTAACTCAAGGAGGTCGCACAAATACTTGTCAGGACAGGCAGCTGTTATTTGAAAATGAGCATTCCTATCCCTTGTATCAGGTATGTTTAATCAGATTCATAGATTCCCTGAGTTTAAAGCCAGAAGGAGTTTTTTTGATCAACTAATCTGACTTAATATACATAGCAGAGATCCTTAAATTTCTCCACTTTAACTTGCACTTTACTAACATTTATCTTCTACAAAGACTGATAGTCTTGAACTGAAATCCTCAAGAGACCCTGAATTCAGCATTCACTTTGGTAGTTTGTTCCAGGAGTTAATCAACTCTCCTCGTTTTTAGTTTCAATTTGTCTGGCATGATCTATTGAAAATTGATATGTTTTCTCCTGTTAGACCAGACAGTCCTTTGGTATTCAACTTTCTCCCCCACGCTTATACAGTGTGATCATGTCAACTCTCAAAATTCTCTTCAATAAACTACGCAGACTGATCTCTTCATATCTCTTGCTGTCAAATATTTTCTTTAATTCTCTGTATTTCTGCTGGTGTCCACTTTAAAATGCAAACATCAGTACTATATAAAGCATTTTACTATAAGCTTACCCATCTACAAGGATAAATGTTCCTATCTCTACTCACTAGTCTCTATTTACACCTCCAACATGATATTATTCCTTTTTGTTACAGCTTCATTTTGGGAGCTATTGTTAAATTACCTGCCCACTATGAATCAGAACACTTTCTGAACCACTATTTTTCAGGATGCAGCAGATGTGGTTTATGTTTATCATGGTTAGGTATATAGATTTGGGTTTTAAAACATCTTTTCTACTTATTTCAGTTGATTAAGTTTTTCTTTTTATTTCATATGCCATGTTTGTTTCATTTCCACACTTGCTATTGTGTCAATCCTTACGTCAGCCAAAGTTGTTATCACTATGAGTTGTATATACAAACACATCTTTAGGTTGCATCTGGAAAGATCCCAGATGACACTTACATTTTGAGATCTATCAGCTAATTCTTAATCTATTTAACTTGTTTGTTTTACTGATACTGTAATAGTGCTTCTTTCCATAAGAAAAGTGCTCTTTCTTTGTAAGAATGATGAGATAGTATGCAAAACATAATCAAAAGCTTCACAAAAGATTTAGAATTATAACTAGGTCTTGGGTGCCTACAGCAAAGCATAGAATGAATTAAAAGGACTGCAATGAAAAATACCTGCTTGCTGACATGGCAACCCATGTGAGCAGAGAGGTGCCTAATATTACTTGACTTTGAAGTCGTCAACTCCCTATAGTTCTGCTTTGGCACATGCCTCGTATTGTGTCCGTATGAACGGCTGAGCATTTCTTCTAGCTAAGTCTCCATGAGATCTAGAAATGAGTGTGGATTAATCTCACTGGACTTCCGATGTCTGCTGTATCGATGTTTTTATCCAAGCTAGTCATCCTCTGCTTCAAGAGCAAAATAGGAAAGTTTAAGAAACAGTTTAACCTCCTTCAGAAGTCTACTCTCGGATGAGATGGGGAGGCGGGTTCTATTTGATAATGAAGAGTCTGGATGATTCAGTCATACATAGGCATCTACATTTGGTTATGCGGAATCACCCTCTAGCTGCTACACTGCCTAAAATCCTTGAGAACTCTATATGTAATACCCATATTCTAAGTATGTTTACCAAAGGGTGATGAAAATGTTTATTTAAACAAGATCATGTTCTCAGATCTACATTCGATATTAGCCCGTAATCTAGAGGATTACACCCACAGAAGCAGGCAAAACTGTTTCAGTCCCATCCTCAGCCTGATACAGGGCATATCTCTCCATAGCTAAGAATTTTCCCTCAAAATGTGTTAGCTGGGAAATGTGATTTCCTCTAGACTTAGATTTCTTGGACAATATTTTGAATTTTGATAAGCTTATGTACTTCCTCTCTGTTCCACAGTCCTTGACGGCCAAGCGACTGGACATACGGATATATCCTCATGTGATATAGGATGGCAATGATACATGATGCCTAGTAAATGCAAATCTCCAACTTGAAAGTAACCCAAAAAAGTAATCAGAACTAAACAAAGGAAAAATTTTGTCAATCAAACAGATAAAAATACACACACAAATCCAATTCACCATAGTTCCAAACTTAATTGTGCAAGCTGTTAAAACACTTGCAAAATATTGGTAAACTAAACTCCATTTTACTTTTTATAGCCTCTGCTTTGCTGTGCACACGCTTGTTGGTTCATTTGCATAGTAATGAGTCTCAGAGACGTAGCGCTTTTCATTTTCACTGAATACAACTTACAAGCATTATGCATGCTAAATTGGAAAGAGAAAGACTTCTGAAAAAAAGAAAAAAAGAAAAAAGTTTTAAAGCTCTGTGATATATTGAAACAGAGTTTCAATTAAATCTGAAATTTTCTTGATATTTGTAGGAAGAATAGGATTGTGTGTTTCTGCTATAGGTAAACAAACCCTTTATTGAAATGGTAGTGTTTCCATATTGTGATTTCCAGACTCTAGATAGTTACTATTATTGAAAAGCCAGAAACATAAGCCTAGCTTCTGTTTAAGGCATGAGTTTTATGGAGAAGATATGCTCATACATGTTGTCCTAGAGAAAACATCCCAAAACATTTTAATCTTCTTTAGGAAGAATTAAGCGATTCCTCTGTGAGAAGGAAGACAGCCAGTAAAGGGTCTCCTCACGTCCTTCTCCAGTGAGGCTGTTCCGACTAATGGAATCCACCAGCAACACAGAACAGAGCAGGGGAAGAAAACTTTTTTTTGCCATCCTGTTGTAAGTTCCAGGGCTTTCCTCTTTTATTCTAGGTCTACCGAGACAGTTTATAGCACAGTTCGACACGTAATTTTACAGATGCCGGTAAGAGAGCAATGCAAGACAAGAAACATGAGCAGGAGTTTCATTATATGGTAATGCAGCTAGAAACTAAATACGGATTTCACACCCTTATGCAAGTAAAACAAAGGAAACACAAACAACAAGAAGGTAAAGTCAGTGAAATTTGGAGTTCTAATATTAGCACTGGTTTTTTTGCAACAGTTGTCTCTAAAACATTTCTTTTGGGGGAAGGTAGTAACCCTATGTGATTGATAAATTCTAAAAAAAAGATTATGAGCCAATAAATTTCTATGGCTGAAGAAAGGAAATGTTCAATTCTGTATACATTTGTTAGGCCAAGTTTACAATTGTGTTGAGTGAACGTGACTTTAAAGATTTTTAAAATATTATATATATTATATTTTTATATTGCTAACTTTAACATTTTAATGATGAAATGAATACATAAATATGTATTTTATATATATTTGAATATATTTGCCTTTGGGGTTAAAACATATTTCTTTTATTTTTCTTTATAATGAATTTGTATTTCAAATCAGTTTAAAATAATTTCTTGAATTCTTAACATACACATCTACTTTTAAAATAGAAATGTAGAATTACAGGTTGTGTTTCTACATAGATCAAGTACATTAAACTTATCTTACACTTGCGTTGTAAATCTATTCTGTATAACTATAGGTATGAATTTACATACTTATCATACATCAAGGCATTGGAATTTGTATTTTTTCATTCCCTTACACATGTATGTATATTGCTTTTTACCAGAATGAAGTCTCAAACAAGGCAGTTTTAGAAGCTTAACAGGTATATGTTTTTATGAGTAAGGATGGATAAAGTTAAGCAGATGCTAAGAACCCTTCCCAGATGATGACTGTTACTGAGTTAGAGTCACATTGTGGTGGTGTTGATATGTTATTTTATACTATGGTGACAATTCTAAAATTATTCCTAAATTCACATTTAATAAAATCTCACTCTAAAAAAGCCAAAGGGAGTGCTGCAAATGATAACATGATGGCTTTCATAAGGGAATAAAATAATGAAGGAATATAAAATACTCTAAATATTCATCATAATTAATTGCTTATTCTATGCATGGCCATGTCTATCTTTTTTACCAATTTTGACATTTTCATCTAACTTGATATGCAATTTTTCATGGTAGTATTTAAGATAAAATTATGCTGTCTAGTAAACCGAAATCATAGCTTCCAAGATTGTGATGGCTTATGTTATGGTAATAAAACATATATTTTAACATGAGCAAGCATCTTTGTATGTATAATACATATTTGACTCTGCATTATTAGCATTATCAGCATAGAGATAAGGATACCATCCATTTAAATACTCAGAGCAACCATGGTAAACTTTTATGATAGGGTATACATGTTCTGCCATCACATAGGTGACTTTTATTCTCAAAATGCATTGTTGAGCCCAACAGTAATTTCTGTCATCAAACATCTTTGAAGAAATCTCCTTTTTAACCTTTGGGACAGTCACAAGTGAGGTCCTCAGGTAAACATCAACACTAATGTTAGTTTGACTCTCCCCAGTAGCAGATTTTTTCCAAGTTGCTATTTTTCTAGAGGAAAAACCACTGTTATACAGAAAACAGTCTATTCAAACATTTGCTCATGTTGCCATTCTTTGTATCAATGCTATGTTGAAATGGACATTATATTTTACCCCAAATCTTGCAAATTTAATATAAGACCTAAATTTAAGCAAAGATTTCTACAGAGAAAGTTTGTATAGAACAAATTCTAACTGAATTAAATAAGTGTAAAAAGAACTTTAATTGTTGACAGAAATGATACTATTATCATTACCATGCAGGAAGATAATGATGGATCAATAGTAGTAAAAAACTCCATATGACCATAAAGAAAGTTTGAGACAGCTCAGCCCAGAAACCATTTAACTTTGTAATTCTAACTATCACAAATAACAGGGATGCCGATTGTGTTATTGGAATGAGAAAGGATATATGTACTTAAACACCTGTGATTTCCATACCCAAGTGAGTCTGCATTTAGCATGTGAAGAATGGTGATAGTGCACTGATGTTGCTGGTTGCTGCTAAACGATCAAGGACATTTTGCAGTTTCCCAGGTTTTGCTAATGTGCAGGTGCAAAAACTTGGGAGGGGTAGAGCCAGTATAGTTGATCCAAACTGGCCAAAGAGAGTATTCCATACCATAGACATCATGCCCAGTATAACTGAGGGTCGGCCGGTGGGCCACTTCCCTTCTGGTTCCCTTCATGCTCCCTTCTTGTGACCTTGTTGTTCCCTTCTTTTCCCTTTTTTCATTCACAGAATCACAGAATCACAGAACGGTAGGGGTTGGAAGGCACCTCTGGAGATCATCCAGTCCAGCCCCCCTGCCAGAGCAGGGTCACCTAGAGCAGGTTGCACAGGACTGTGTCCAGGCAGGTTTTGAATATCTCCAGAGAAGGAGCCTTTGCATTCGTTCATTCAGCTGAAAGCAAAAAGCTTTTAATTAAGTTTTCAAGGAAAGTGGTGTGGTGGAAAAGGTTTTCCAACAAGCTTAATTCTTTCTCACTTATTCTCTTTATTTGGGGGCAGGTTTGTTGTTTTTGGTTTTTTTCCCTTTTTATCTCTAAGACACTAGTTTTACATTTGTTATGATTTTTTAAAATTTTGTTTGTTATAGAAATAGAGCCTGTGTAAAGCTCCATTTGCTTAATTTCCATTTGTCAGAATAAATTGTCTTTCTAGACTGAAAAAATGGTATTTCATTTGTGAGTTTTTTCTTCCCAACTGCAGAAAGGCATGCTAGGAAATTGGTTTAACCAACATGGGGAAGCTATGTCCCAGTGCTGGAAGCAAACAAGAGATATGACTCTAGAACCTATTGACTAGGACATGGAGCTAAAGAGTTGGGGTCCTCATCTGTACTTCCAGGTATTAATATTTTTTTTCGCTGACAGTTTAGTTATACTCTCTCTGAGTTCTACATGTATTTCTGTAAAAGAGCAGAAATCCAGTGAGGTTGAAAGATTGTCCCATCACCTTTAATCTGTTGATCTGCTTGTCCATCACAGCTCCCAGAAGGAGATGTATGTTTGAATCTCCTTGGGTTGAGGAGGGCATATAATCCTGCACTCTCCCTTTTGAGTGCCTAAGGCATTCCCTGAAAGCCTATGGAGATTTCTAGCAAAACACAGATACATACTTCCAACGTTAGGTAATACTCAAGGATGATAATACCTGGACAGAAGAGTGACAAGTTCCTAAACTACCTTTATTTACCACTTGAGACATCTAGCAGATCTGACTCAGCTGAATCAAGAGTTGCTATTCTTGTCGTCACCTAAAGCAGAAATTTGAAACAGTATTTGATTGCTATTTCCTCTCCTCTAGTATTTTGTTTTGTAAACAAAACCCTCTGCTGTGTCTTGATTCCTGTCTCCGGTACAATAGCAGTTATTAGTAATTCTAGAGCCAGATGTTTATTTGGTGTAAATCAGCACATGGTTTTATAAAAACATAGTGATCTACACAACCTGAGGTTTTTACCTTCCTTAGTGTATGTCTCAGAGTTATACTAGAAATAAGGAACAGAAAACAGCAGAGAAACAAAAGCCTTAGTGCAAGAGAGAAAGAGTGAAAAGGATTTAGCTGAGATGACTCACTAAGAACTTATATCAGTGCATTGATTCAGTCTTTGTAAATTCTGGAGACATAATCAGTGATTACAAAGGATTTGTTTTCTTTTCATTTACACAATATATTTATTATCCTTAAGCCATTCAGACAGAGGTGCCTTACAGGCTCATATGGGGACTGAGAAGGGAAGATACCAATGTCGTTTTCACAGTATTTTTTTTAATTAAGATTTTCTATAAATGGCACGTAAACCATTAATGCTTTTCAGCACACAAAACACGAACAGGGTCCTGAACCTGCTGTAACACTTGGAAAGCATTTTAGAAAAGCAGAAAATTTTAATTATTAAAAGGTTACATGGGTGGTTCTGCTCTGTTTGTCCATAACACTCTCAATATGGCGTGATTGTCTCTGCATTCTAACACCCAGCAGCAGCAGCAAACTGTGCTGCTAACACACTAAACCAGGGTGTTTTCCAGCAGTCAGCTAATTGCAAAATTTAATAAAGTGTAAAGCATGTATTATGGCCCCATATGATTCCAGCTTATGCCAGCACCTCCCTTGCTGCTTCCTGATTTGTTATATTTTTCCTTCCACAGCCATTGGTATTCATAAACCGATCTCACGCATACTGGCATTTTAGTCAGTTTGAATGTCCTTTTACATGAAATGAACACAGTATTTCACGGCTAATCATCTTTCTTTTTATATGCTTTACTGTTAATGTATGTTCCAGTGATTGCAGAATGCCCAATCACAATGATAAAGGGTTGAACCACATAGCCTATAATTTATAGAAGCTACGTTACCATGTGGAAAAAAATGTTCAATACTCTGTGCTGTATTATCTGTTACCATGACTGCCCTCACAATAGCTGCTTGGTTGCAATTCTTTAACTCTGGAAGCTTAAAGTTAAGCATTATCATTCCAGCATTCCCTGATGAAGTAAATGAGTATCAAATGAAGAATTCTCAAGTCACAGCTAAAGAAGTAGTTATCCTTTCAGGATAAAATACAGAAACAATTTTATAGCACTCAGCAGGAACTTATGCAGGCAAAATGCAGCATAAAGGAGCAAAATAATGCGCCAGAGATGAAATTTATCCAGAACTGAATTTAACAGCTCTCTCTGACAGAGAGAGATGAGGCTGTACCAGACCACAAATTACATACTTTTTTTATCGTATGATTTTGAACTGACTCGGGGGAAGCTGCTACTTACCATGTTACCAAATCTACTTCCAGCTGCAACTAGTTGTTACTCAGATTTCTAACCTCAAAGTGAAGCACTGACCCAGCCATGGCCTCCCTAACTTATAAAAGCTGAAGAGACTACAGTGTAATGGTTGTACTGCAGCAATAGCTTGCCAACTTTACTACTCAACAACTGAGTCAATTTTTTTTCCATATCTTTCTGTGTGATTTGAAATAAATCCATCTTGCTTAGATTCAATAAATGGCCTGTGGTGTTGCATCTAGCCTTTTCCACACTAGTCCAGAGATTTGTACTTTTAAATACCTGGCAAAACATTTTCAAACTGCTTACACATTATCTTCAAGAACAGCTTCTTCACCTTTGTTCACGTCCTTATCTAATTTAACTGACCTTGAGAGCCTGGCCATGTCGATCTGCTTAATCAAGAATTGGCAAATATTACAAACAACACGGACCCCAAATATACTAAATCTATCCCATTGACATCTTAATCACCTTCCTATACTGAAGAGCACTGGGGCTTGAAAATAGCCCTGAAGAAATTGCACAAGTGATAGGAAGCTGGTGTTACTACTATTCATTTTGGCATATTGCATAGAACAATAATATTGATTTGTGTACCGTGATTATGAAAAAAGACTGCCTTTTACTCAGAATATACTTGAAATTTGTGACAACAGAAGAAAAGACTTTTCTTCATGCCTGCTGGGGATATGGCGCTCCAACTTTACAGCAAACTTAACATCTTCATGTCATGATCATTTTGATATGTTTTGCATTTCCAAATTATGGGGAGGTTTCACAACACTTTATTGACTAAGGCAAGCATTACCACCATTTTTGAAGAACTTAGCATGCAAATATGTAAGGCACATGGAAAGTGGATAAGACCAACTCTCATTCAAGTGGCCATTTCACTCGATCATCTTCCCTGGCCTTGTACTCTACATCTACTAAAATCTAATTCAGGTTTAGTGCAGTGTATAGTATCACCATATTGAGAAATCTATAGTATAGAGTAATAAAGAAATATATAGTGTAATGTGACTCTTGTTTGTAATATAGAAACACGAGCACCACATAATTCATGGTTTATGCTTTTCCATGTACACATTTTTGTTGGAAGGCAGTCTGAAGAGTCATAGTTTTCACTTACTGCTAACTTCAATGGAAGCTGAATATGTTTATGCCGATTTTGAATTAAGTTCTCCATCTCTATTTCAAAGCAATTTGCATGCTTTTGTGCTATTCTATTAGTTGCAAAATCAATCAAAGAGCTTTCAATTCTTTTCCCTTTTCTTAAGCCAGAGATATTCTCCACAAGGAAAACAAAGAGAGGTTCAGTCTCTTTTGTTTCGCCTTCTTTCTTTCATAGGCTGTTCATTGTCCACTCTAAACTTCTTTTGTTTTTTCTGTGGAAAATGGACGTGGTTTTGCTCTGAGGAAGCTGAACTGAATTCTGCTTTCTCAGTGAAAGGCAGTCAATAATTACTTTCTACAAAAAGGAAGAGTAATACCTCCATCACTCTTTATAGATGAAATTCAAAATAATGGATATGTTTTCCCTTAGTTATTTTGATTATGGTGATTTATCACATATAGCCAGAAAATCTCACTAAATATGTAGAAAGAACCGTTCAACATAGACACTTCGGAGTAAGCTTTATCTGGTGAACGTCAAGAACAGTACCTGAATGGCCAGGTTGGACTAAAGTAGAAGCAGGCACCTAAAAAAACAAGCTTAGATTCTGACTGATGTTCCATCAGTACCTCAGATTTTATTTTACCACTCTCCATATTCCTAACAGTACATGAGCAAAAACAGGTCGGTTTTGGCCAACACAAATTCTTACCTAAGCATCTACAGTCTGGAGTTTCCTTTGCTTATGGTCCTGTGTGGCTTAACCCGGTAGCTGCTCTCAGAGAAAACCTAATCAGTAGAGTCCCATACACTATGAAGCTGGTGCTGCTGCTTTCTTTTTAAACTTGATGACTGGCATATATAATAACTTAGTGATTAGATGAAACACTATAATGAAACTAAACTCCCTCCCACATTCCAAATATCGCTCCCAGCTGATGGGGACTCTATTGCTTTACAGGAACTGAATAGTGGCTGTTGTCTCAGATCAAAAGACTGAAGAGTTCTTGAATAGAAGGTCATAAGTCAGGCTTCTCCTCCTGGACTTCTCATAATCGTTATACTAGAGAATCCCATGTATCTTGCCCATTGTTCCAAGAACAACAGATCTTGCATATGTGCCTGAACAATTCACAGCTTCAAGTCCTCATGAGGAAGAGTGGAAAGGACCTTTTGCGACCAAGAACATAAAAGTAATCTTCTCTAGAGAAGGCATTTGCCCCCAAAATAGAGTGAATTTTAAGGCACTCCCTATCATCAAGTTGTGGTGGGTTGACCCTGGCTGGATCCCAGGTGCCCACCAAAGCCAATCTATCACTCCCCTCCTCAGCTGGACAGGGGAAAGAAAATACAATGAAAGGCTCATGGGTCAAGATAAGGACAGGGAGATCACTCAGCAATTACCATCATGGGCAAAACAGACTCAACTTGGGGAAAAATTAATTTAATTTATTACCAATCAAATCAGAGTAAGATAATGAGAAATAAAACATAAATTTTAAAACACCTTCCCTCCACCCCTCCTTTCTTCCCGGGCTTAACTTTACTCCTGAGTTCTCTACCTCCTCCCCCCGAGTGGCACAGGGGGACAGGAAATGCGGGTTGTGGTCAGTTCATCACACATTGTATCTGCTGCTCCTTCCTCCTCACTCTCTTCCCCTACTCCAGCATGGTGTCCCTCCCATGGGAGACAGTCCTTCACAAAATTCTCCAACATGAGTCCTTCCGATAGGCTGCAGTTCTTCATGAACTGCTCCAGCATGGGTCCCTTCCACAAGGTCACAAGTCCTGCCAGCAAACCTGCTCCAATGTGGGCTCCTCTCTCCACAGGGTCACAAGTCCTGCCAGGAGCTTGCTCCAACGTGGACTATCCATGGGGTCACAGCCTCCTTTGGGCATCCCCTCGCTCTGACATGGGGTCCTCCACGGGCTGCAGGTAGATATCTGCTCCACCGTTAACCTCCATGGGCTGCAGGGGGACAGCCTGCCTCACCATGGTCTTCGTCGCAGGCTGCAGGGGAATCTCTGTTCCAGCGCCTGGAGCACCTCCTCCCCCTCCTTCTTCTCTGACCTTGGTGTCTGCAGAGTTGTTGCTCTCACGTATTCTCACTCCTCTCTCTGACTGCAATTGCCATTGTGCAGCAGGTTTTTTCCCCCTTCTTAACTCTGTTATCCCAGAGGTGCTACCACCGTCACTGATGGGCTCGGCCTTGGACAGTGGTGGGTCCGTCTTGGAGCCGGCTGGCATTGGCTCTGTCGGACATGGGGGAAGCTTCTAGCAGCTTCTCACAGAAGCCACCCCTGTAGCCCCCCCTTTACTAAAAACTTGCCACACAAATCTAATACATTAGCCTACTCTTATGTGCATGGCTAGCACTGGGAAACTCACTGAATATTGTGGTTATTTTGTACATAGTTCTGAAACACCTAATTCTCCTCCCCTACTGCAATCCTAGGAACTTTATAGTAATTTCTAGATTTTTACCACGGAGACTAAATCTCTAGCAGTTATAAACCATTTAGCATCGTGATAAATGCAATCCTCTATGTCTTTTAGTCCACAGGGTTTACAAATCCAAGGGACTATATATGTATTCTTGAGCACCATCTAGCGGTGTTTTCATGGTTTACAGATACACAGATTTAGAACTCCACTGTCCCAGATCTTCATAACATTAAGGATTTAAAACAAGATCATCTCATATGTTGGCTAAACTCTTCTCATTTCTGTTGATGCTTGAGAGCTGTGGGCCTTGTTTTTTCTTCATTGTGCAAGGAAGTAAAGAACCCTGAGCTATTATGATATTTTGCTGGTCTGTTTCCAGGATACCTATTTAGCTAAGAGACTTTTTGCCTGTTATTTTGTTTTTTAGGAAAAACTAAAAGTTTTCTCCAAGCACAAAAAGAAAAATAAAAAATAAGAGACAGTATAAATGGGAAATTTTGTACCTGGAAGTGGAAATTAAGAGAGGGAAAACCTTGCCCTCAGAAATCATCACTTGAAATCCACAAACTGAGTTTACAACTGGGATACAAAAACTTCTGAACCTATGACTAGAACCAGCATTTTAAACTGATCTATAAATGAATTTATATACATTTCCAGCTATGGTCCTATTTCCAGATACTTTTCCAGAGAAAAATATAAGATTTTGAACAAGTTAATACCTTTACTGAAGTCTTGCTTATAGAACCAATGAAGTAGGATACATCATCTGCTTTAGTCTATGGTGGTTCTACAGAGATGTTTGTCTGCACAATTCTCTTCATTGTATCTGGAGCATGGTTCTTTCCTTGCAATGTACAGTCTGGTTTTAGCTTCTCAAAATGGCTTAGATTTTTAGTAAAAAAAAAAATAATTATGTGGAAAATAGTTGTAACTGACATGACAAGTAAGGGAAATCAGAGTAAATTTCCTTTCTATGGGTTCTTTTTCAGGCAAATTGTAAGTAGGAATATTGGGGGGGGGGGGGGGGGGGGGGGGGAGTTTAGCTTGTTTGTAAATAAGATAAAGCTTGTCCCTCTATTTAACATTCAGTGTTTGTGGTGTCCAAGATAACAAATTTAGCATATGTTCTATAGTAAATCACTTAAAATAGCCTTTTACAGAACAATACATTGACAAAAGTAGTATTTCTATTTTTCTTTTCCTTATCCTTTTTAATATTCAGTATTTAAGTAACAGTAGGTTTACACTTTTTATGATTTAAAAAAAAAAGCACACTTGGGAAAAATGGTGACTAGATAAACTATGTAACTGCTTTTTTGAATGAAACTGAGCAATTGATTTACTTCTTTTTATTTTCCATCTATTTTCTCCTACCTTTGAATGGTAAATTTTGCATATCAACATAATCAACCTATGTTTACTTTACTTTTCTTCTTGTAAAATTCATAGGAAATTAAAAATAATAGCAAAAAAATAGGGGGAAAAAACTTCAAACAATGAAATTATTTTATTACACAAGACACCAGTTTTCAAGAAACAACACATTCTAAACTCAACTGCATATGACATTTAGTGTTTGCTGTAGGACCTTCCTAAAATAGTCCCTAAGAGAAACAGCAAATAAAACCTCCAAAACCTCTTGCTTTTTGCCTTTATATAGACTTTCTTTTGGAAGGGAAGAATATAGCTGGGAATTCATCAGAACTTGTCATCGCGATAACATGTTAAATGATGATTTATAGCAACAATAATATTTTGATTTTTGTATTCTAATAGTATGTCTGGATACAGTAATTTGTCTGCATAAATTCATGGGAGTCCTTTCATGATCTTGAAATATACCTTTATATCTTTTTTTTCCCAAGCAGAAAAAGCGGAACCATGATTTCTCTCTGGAATACCATATAAAGCTCCCTTGTAGGGGAAAACATCTATACAGAAAGGGGACACCATGCACTATATTTTGGAATGAAGGGCAAAAGTTGGAGGAAAAATATGTCTACCAAATATATTTTTTAAAAAAAAATCTGCTTCAAAGTTCTTCTTTATTGGAGAATTATGTCCTTAGAAAAGTCTGCTCATGTGAGGGGAAGATAACAGAAGAGGGATATTTTCTAGCAATCTATAGTACCATGATAACTGATGCGTTGAAGTTCATCATTCCTCTGCATCTCTTCTGGGGAAACCACACAAGTTCTTTGGAGTTTTCCTGCACAAGACTACTGGTGTTTAGAGGTGCAGATGTACTGGCCACAGATGTCAGAATTTTAATTATTATTGCACATATCTGCATTCTGATTGCATGTACACAGAAACATCTGGTCCAACTGATGTGCTCTGTTACTGAATATTATTTATTACCAAGCACAAAGATGTTTTTCACTTTTACTTCTTTAGTATTTGGAAGTGTTTTGCTGACAAAGCAAACTAAATGTGAATTTAAGAGAGATGTCAATGAGGTTTTGCATGCCTTTGAATTTGCTAAAAATGGAGAACATACAAGTTTTATTTCAACACTCTTATCCTTATTAAAAATTGGTTGCATTCAACCAATTTTGGCTCTTCTGGGGGCTAATTCGATACCTGAGAATATATATGTTCTCCTTGTGTGAAGGCTTTGCTGTTTGATGGAAAATATGAAGCTTCACATTATCTAACATGGCCTTTCATTTTGCCATACCCCAGTTTCAAGAGACCAGATACAAAGCTCTTAAGCTGCCTAAGTAGTTAGCAGCTTCTCCAGAGCTCACTATCCTGAGTACTTAGTCTTAGCTAGTGGTCTCACCCTACCACTCGAGCTTTATCATCACTGATCTTACTAGGTTCTCCACTACCCAACAAAAGGAGCAAGCCTGTGAGGAGGACCGAATGCTCCATTGTTTGTCATGAACTGAGATCTAAGGGGTGTTCTGTTAAACGTTCAGGCAACACATATAAAATGAAACAAAAAAACTCATGTTCAATCTATGAAACTTAGCGCTACAGTATATCATGGAAATCAAAAGCATACATAAGTTCAAAAAGTGATTTGAAAAACTCCAGGAGATTGTCAAGGATTGGTAGTTATTAAGCCTGGTAAGATGAAGAAACTGTGTATTGGTTCATACTTTTCTTGAAAGGATCACATATTTCAAGGAAAAAAAAAGAAGTCTTTTCATTTGCCTGATATTGATTCTAACAAGAACTGTTATTAGCAAAAGAAACATTTAGCCATTTGTCTGGTATAAAATCCGTATGGAAGCATTGTTCTTCCCTATTAATGGTTTTGATGTTTGAGTACAACAACATCAGAGCAAAAGTGATCTGAGTAATTTCTATTGTGTAGCAATGACATCTGTCATTATTCACATCCGCTTTGGAAAGATTATTTCAGTTAGCCACATTTTAATCCACATAATAAATATTAAAAGTAAACATTAAAAAGCTTATTTAGTTAGAGATTGATCCTTCATTAATATTCTCACTACTAGATTCATCCCCATTGCTAGAGAAATTAATCATTTCTTCCTGTTTTTCATGTTTCAGAATAATCTGCTTCAAGAGTTCCTGACAATACATCTTTAGGGTAATTAGCTCTATTCAGATTCCTTGTTACTGTATTTCAACTTCAGCAAAGCACGAGGACTGAAATTCTACATATTCCACTTCTTTGAACAGTTGTTACTGACGGTTTTTCATACCACTGATATTAACATTCCTTTGTGTGCCTAAATATGATGTTTCTTAGAAGCCTGGGGTACAGTAATTAACTAATGGGAAGAAATGGTGGCATCTTCAGTAACTACCTGTAAACAGTCTCTTTGTGGAAAAAGGTGGTTGATTTCTGATTATTTCCTACAGAAAATAGAGCATATTAAACCCACAATATTTGTTATAAGAGAACTTAGGGTTTTTTAAGGCTGTATCCTTACAGTGCTGTATCCTTACAGTGAAATTCTTTTTAACTGGAAGATTCCCATTTTTTGTTAGAATACAGGCTGGTTAAAATTGAACTCTCTCCTGTACTAAATAACTGGTTTCAGCAACATCAAATGAACCCTACTACATAACAGGTTTCAGGTGCTTCAAGCTCCCTGTCATAGAGGCATGAGCCTAAACTCTGTGCTCTGCATCTTGAACCAGAACACCCAGCAATTCCAGTATCGTAACCTGGAAGTTAGAAAGTCCTCTGGCTTCTTTAGAAAAACAAGAATAGCAGTATCAGGCAACCACAGCCCCAGGAAACACCATTTCAGCACAGAAATACTTGTTTCAGTGGTAGCTAACCAATGTTTCTTAGCCTGTGTTTCTTGTGAGACATTTTTGTCTTTTGGTTTTGATTTAGAATGAATCCAGATTTTGACTTATCAATGTTTTTGAAAATCAGAATTCAGGCCAACTCCATTAGCAGTTTTAAAATTACTAACTTCAGCATTTTCAGAAAGTGCAAGAGTAGAGAGAGAAAAGTCACTTCAGGAAACCCTAGGAAAAGCTGACATACATTGCAGAAAAAAAACCAGGCACGAACAAGATAGTTTTCTTCAGTATTTATTTCCAGAAAAATGAAATCTCAGAAAGGGTAAATTATTGCAACCTATACTTCTCAATAGATACAAACTGGTAAGGTGGAAGTCAGTATTGTCCAAATTTGGGGCTAATCTAAGAGCTATTACTGAAAGTTAGACTAGTTCTATACAAAATGGAATATTCCTGTGTGTAACAGCACCAGTATTCTCTGTTGAATATGTCACAGTCTAGACTGTGAATACAAAATATTTTAGTCTTTCTGATCACTGATTCTCTTCTGAAGATGGAAGATCTTGTCGCATTGATAAATGATATCTCAAGGACTACCCACTTTGGCTACCAACGTGGTACTAGAAACATGAATTTCTGATTCCTGCAAAACGAATATAGATACAGACCTACATGTTGACCCATATCCATTGACATGAACATTTCTTTCTTACCATAAGTAGTTCCACTGGCTTTTGTAAGACTCATGTGGGTAGCCTAGCTCAATGCATTAAAGCTTAGAAGTCCAAAATAGCTATAGACATGAAAAATGCACCAATAAAATGACTCTGTCTGTTGCTTCTTTTATAACATCTACAAATTCTGAGCTTATTAAACTTAAATGAACCTAAAGGTTTTAGCTGCACTGTTCATTGGTTTTTCTCTGTGTGCCTTTGTGTCACAGCAGGAGAGTTGCATGCCTTTGCAATATTAATATTTCTAAACATCTGGCATCTCCTATATGAGTTCACAGAGTATTTGCAGTGAAAGCCTACGGAAAAAAAAGTGAAACTCTAGTTTAAAACAAGTTTCCAGAAATAAATCTCAACTAGCAGCATTCTCTGCAATGCAACTCTTTCAATAATTTACCTACTTCTATTGGAGGTGTTTTAAAAAGGTGAATTGAATTAAATTGAACAGATAAACTCCAGCAGTGTGGAATGGTCCAGCAGAGAACATACGTCCCTGTATAATCTTTGGTTTCACTCTCACAACAAGATTACCACGTTTACAAATTTTAAACCAGACTCTAAGGAGAGATTTGGAAATTATGCACACAGAGACACGTATATACACAGCCCTTCATCTCTACCTTTGGGTATTTACACAGAAAATATAAATACATGTCATCTAATAGCACACTGTAACCATGTCAGCTCTTACTTATTGGAAGTTACAAATCAATAAAACCAAAGTTCAGATAATTCTCATCACTGACAAAAAAAAAGAAACCAATTCTTATTTCAAATAAGAAAAGGGATGTAATTCCCTTCTCATTAAAAGTCTGTGGAGAGGGAGAAAAGACAAAGGCCTATTTCAGAAATGATTTTGTGCTTAATATTTAAAATGACATGTTTATTATAAGATTCAAAATAGACTTTTTTATTGTTCTCTGAATATTTGATTCCAGCATAGGAAACCTATGCACCCTGAAAGCAATTATAGATGTACCAAGCAAATGTTTTTCTCTATTCTGTATTTTAATTAGTTTAGTGCTTTGTTTTTTCTGCTTTTCATGAAAACTGGTCAATGACACATCGATTGAAAACATTATTCAATTCCCAGTGTCCATTACTTTCAGGATGATTATATTTAGAAACCACCTTATTTCAACCTATTGGATTATGCCTCTTGAACTCATTTTAAAAATTTCCTAAGAAAGTATGTAATTTTTTAAATACTATGGAAATTAAGGACCTTGGATATTAACGGATATAAACTTAGGCATTTTAATGATCACCTTAATCGAGATAAATCTTGTAAGATATAAGCATATCTTGCACTCGTGGCTTTTGCAAACACAGCAATGATTATCCTTGGTGCTGTATGTTTACTGTTTTGACTTTCAGTGGTCTCTTTTGTTTTGTTCTATGTAGTTTTAGCCTGTTTATCCGCCTGTAGTATATTCTTTTTATGTAAAAGTTTAGTCTCCTCTATACAAGATGAAGTCCTAACTTGCAAACAGCTACAGCTGTGCATGTTAGCAGAGTTAAAATGTTATGATAGATCTATAAATCTCTATTTTCAATCAAAATTAAGCTGAAGACCATTTGCCTACCAAGGGAGTTGGGCCGTTAATATTTCTGGTAGGGAGTGAAACGTTTTAAAAAATAAACCCCCAAATTTAGTGTTGTTAAGTAGCTCACTCTCACCTAATTAATCAGGAAAAAAAACCATCTCACCTTCTAAAACAAGAATTCTGGATTGTAGAGTTAAAGGGGCTCTGTGTCTGTCATACAGTTCCTTCACATAAATAATGCAGTCTGCAGTTTCACTATCTCCCTCACAGTCTCCCATCCACAGTCCCTGTGATGAGTCATGCTCAGATTACTTATTACCAGAATCCACTTTTAAAACACAGCACATTTCAGGCTTCATTTACTTGATTGTGGAGTAAAGGAGAAGACCAGAGGGTAAATAGGGAAAGTGGTAGTTCATAGTTCTCAAACTTCAGTTTTATGGAACCAAAATCTGACATCAGAAAAACCATGTCATTCCTCTCAACAGAAGAAAATTTCTTTACTGCAGAAGTTATGCAGTGGTTTACAGATGAAAACATAGCAGCTGCTTTCCAAGACCTCACAAACGCACACATTGTCAACCACAGACACCAAACAACACATCACAATAAATTTTTCAGATCTCCATCAAGTGATTGAATTCTTTCTTCCATTCACATTCTGAATGCAAATCATCAGCTATCATTATTCCTTTTATCTTTGAATGCTCTGATTAACAGAAAAATGGCTAATTTGTCATTTGAACAATCATAAGGCTTTAAAGTCACTACCCTAATTGAACCGAGCAGGGGAAACTCACTCCTTCCAAAGCCATTGTTGCAAGCAGTCTTTGCACGTGGCCTGCTCTGCTTCAGGTAAAATAGGTAAACCTCAGATGCATCTCTGCCTCCTCCATTCATCACCTCTTTTTGTAGCTGTAGCTGGTTGGAAAATTCATCTTTCCTTTCCCATGCAATTTCCAAAGCATACACGGGCCAGAAGCAGATTGGTCTTAAATGAAGGGCTAGATGAGGACCAATGCTCCAGAAGTGAGCATGACCAGGCAGATTGACCACAGTTTAGATATTCTAAAGATACCTCCCTGTGCCAGAAGATTTCTTCTATAGCCAGCCTGGGAAGTGTTTAAAAAAATACCAACGAGTAGAACCTGCTTTTTCAAGGAGAGGAGAAAAGCAATATAATCTAATGAATCCAGTAGAGCTGCATTTTATCTCTGTCTCACATGTGCACAGAGAAAGTGAGGTGTAGGGCAAATGCATTGATTGAATCATTTTAATTCCATATTTCTCATGAACATATTGAATTTTACATTATTTAGCTAAAGTAGAGACATTATAAATTTATGACTTTTATCAATCAAGTAGAATTACGGACATATCCCTTGCAGTTAACTATCAGTTTTGCAGTTAACTATCAGTTTTGCAGTTAAAGCATAGACTCAATAGATTCAACATCACCCAGATGTGTGTGAGAAAAACAGCAATCCTTCCCAAATTACAGCATTTATTTCCCATAGATAAAATTGAATTTGATGAGGTTTTACAAGTAAATTGGCAGCTAATTTAACATCATAGTAATTATAAAATTGGCCTCCTTGCAGAAATTCAGTAGGGTTTTTTTTTTTATTTTTGAACCAAATAACATTATTGAAGTTGTTTGGGATACACATACATATATACTTTGATATGTATTTTTCTCAAATATATGTATCAAATTAAGGAGAACATGTCCAGGACTTCATTGCTTCTTAGAACATAAAGATAGGAGATTCAGTTCAAAGGCAGCAGAATTAAAACAGAAAGTGATACTTTTTTATATAAGCTGCAACTAGAATATGGAACTCATTGCCACAGGATATTTTAGCTGCCCTAAGTAGTAAAAGTCCTCATAAAGGATGTAAACAAATTCATGGAAGAAATCTCCATCAAATATCCACCAAAGCCCACCTATCAAATAGGTCTATCAAGGCCTATGCAAATATTACCTCTAGCATAAAAAGTCCTGATTGCCAGAAGCTGAAGGGGAAGTTTCAGTCTGGTCTCATCCTACATGCACGAACTCCATAGTGACTTTTGCTACAGATGGAAACCTGGAGCAAGATGAAAACTTTGGTGTGGCCCAGGTTAGCCGTTACTGCTTTCTTAACTTAGATTTAATTACTTAAATGTAGCTGAAATGTCAACCTTCTTTTGAAGAGGTGATAGGGGAAAGACTTGACTAAACAAACAATTAGATAAAAAATTGTACCACAACATTTACTTTCAATGTTCTTTATAATAAAAATTTCCTTTTAAATAAGGCTGAAGAGTAATGCTGTCCTCAGGCATACTGAGGATAGCAGACCATACTGCATGGTCTGTTACATGTGATTCCCATATTCCCATATTTTAGTGAGATGGAAATATAGGCTGTCTTCTGTTTGATGTTCCTTTCTTCAGACTGATTATTTCCTTCCATTACACTTGATAGGACTAAAATGCAGATTCACTTTCTTTAATGTAATTATTGTAGTTCCTCTCAATTGTCTTCATCTGTTGAAAACATAGAAAAAAAAGGAGTATCCTGTCCTTTTTACACTGGTTGAGAAAATAGGGAAGCTGACTATCTTTTGAAAGAGACAGTTCTTTGCTACTGGTTTAACTCTTAAATCCTTTCAGATGGGGGTCACTTCAGGAAAAAAAAAAAAAAAAGGGCAATTCTTAAAGTGTTTATTTAAAGAAGAAAGAGAGAAGCGGAAGAGACTATCCAAAAAGAAAATTCTTTATGCGTGGGAAACAGTTACAACTTTCTTGAAATACTAGGTTTTCAAATAATGAGTTACAACAGAGGCATGCAGCAGGGAGTAGGGCTCTCCTCTGAGCCCTGCCTACATCCTACCAACCAAACAGCTGTAAATCTGACAGTTCACATCCTTTACCACGTTTGTTGGATATTCTTGGGACACTTTAATATTACATGGTCTTTAATTTTGTAAATTATTTGCTAGGTGTACCTATGTTATTTAAAGACAAGTGGAAAAGAAAAAGAGCTACTTATTCAAAACAGTTTTATTTAAACCAAATAGCACATGTTAAAAACTGGCTATTAGCAACTGAACTTCTTAGGACCACGTGTGGCATCCTGTTTGGAGCACAAAGCAAGAGGGAGGAGTGG
This sequence comes from Phoenicopterus ruber ruber, assembly GCA_009819775.1. Lineage (NCBI taxonomy): Eukaryota > Metazoa > Chordata > Aves > Phoenicopteriformes > Phoenicopteridae > Phoenicopterus > Phoenicopterus ruber. Next base: position 32,656,906 of record CM020219.1, on the reverse strand, counting down.
GTGTCAGGCACAGCGTTCACCAGGTGTGAACTGCAGCTGGAGCCAGAAGCAAAAAGTTGCCTGTCAATTAGAAAATGTCACTGGGGGAACAGCAAGATTGCGTCCAGTTTCCTATTCAGCTAACACCAGGGAACTGCCAGCAACCAGGAGCACTGCCAGCAGGATGTGCAGGCAGAAATCCGGCAATTAAGGCTGCGCTTGGCACAGAGGGGGCACCTGGTGTCCCAGAGGCTTTGCTCAGGGCTGCACCTTACTGCTGGAGGTGGTATGACAAAGGTGGCACCACAGGTCCCCTGCCCTGTCTGCATGACCCCAGGGTTGGAGGCCTCAACCCACGCCCAACAGCAGGATGTGGCCGTTGAGCACCCAGGTCGCAGGGCCCTCCTGTGCCCTGCGCTCTCCCTGAGGCTGGGACGGAGTGCAGCAGCAGCACGGCCTGCGGCGAGTCAAGACTCTGCACCAGCAGGTGGAGGACCAGGGGTGATAAACAGAAGATAACAGGCTCTTTATGGCAATTCTGAAGAGCAGAGCCCGAGACGCATATAGCAAAGGAAGAGGAACGAGCATGTATGCTTAAGCAGGCATAGAGACTCTTGCAATGGTGGAGCCTGGAGGCTTGTCACTTCTGGGAGAGGAAGGTGGCTCTTTCTCCTCCAACATATATTCAGCTGAAAAATAGTTATGGGGCAACAGGTTCTGACAGGGGAAGCATTTGGGCTGGCTGTGCCAGATCTGCAGATCAGATCAACACAACGAAGAGTGATGGGTGGTAGTGGTCAAAGACTTGCTGATGCAGGGGACACTTGCCACCGAGACCTGCTGTCTCAGAGGCTTGCTGCTTGCCAGGGCCCAGATCTGAGCCATTGCAGAGACATTGTCAAGGCTCCAGTCATCTTCTTGGTTTTGCGATTAGGACAAATCTCAACATGTGGGCATTCACCTTTTGTTTATAAAGAAAGTTTTCAGAAGAAAATAAATTCAGGAAGTCCTAACAGCGTGAGGCCACTAACCTCTACACTGTCACCTGTTATGAAGAGGGCAGTTTGACTATATCCTCTGACAGTATTTAAGTGAAATTACCCTCCCTCCTCTTCTTGATATTTGTTTGATGGACTTCGTTTCACCAGAGGGATACACTTATAGCTCAGAAAGGATGAAGAGTGTTATTACCGCTGTAAAAATCTAACACTACAGGATTAACCTAAATGAATCAATGCACTTGAATTTTAACTTATCAATGTATTTTGCTACTTCGAATTAAAACTAGGGAGATATAGTTTCACTGAAGACATCCTAAATGAGATTCAATACTTCTAAAGAAATCTTGTTACTTCTGTAAGTAGAAACTCTACAGAAAACATAAAAACTCAATTACAAATCAAGACAGACTTACCAGGAGCACCCAATAACATTGTGAATTGCTCCTGTAGTCACAATATTTTAAAGTCACATTCAGAAATGGAATAAACAAGGTTACACTTTCAGCTTTGAGCAAGAATCTTAAAACTTTCTCAAGTAATATTTTTTACCGTCTGATCACAAAGCAGAAACTTAACAGTAAGTCTCTGTGCTGATTTCAAGTACTTGCAACTAAAGTGTTCATAGGGATTGTCAGATAATTTGAAAATAAACACACAAGAAACTTAAATAGCTAAACTTGTTATTAATGATTTTGATATGAGTTTATGGCTCTGATTCACAAGTGTTCTTTCTAAACATACAAAAGATGTTTGAAGTAATGCAAATGTATAGATCCATTCTCCTCTCACCAGAAACAGCAAAATTGTTCTCTTCTTCCCAGAGCAATCCTTATAGATGAGTCGACTATAGGAGGTGGTCTTTTCAACTCTGCAGGTGCAGATCCTCATTATACAAACCAGTAACTGAGAAATGATCAAAATAAGAGGCTACGGCAAGCATGTGGTTGTGGAAAACTTGGAATATTGACAAACTAGAGTTTGCAGGTGGGTAGCCTCTCTGAAGATTTTAGTACCCAAACACTCACTACTTAACTAAATTGTTAAAGGCTTGCTCCCAGCTACTTGGAGACTTTTCCTTAATAAGCTCCATGTTCAACAGGGGAGGGAAGCTATTCACAAATAGTCGATGTTTGTTACATAAAATGTGTTGTGAATGTACTATCTAAATTTAAAATAACATGATTTAGACCAACCTACTTGATGAAGAGTCCTCAGAGGTCACTAAAGCTTTGATTTTCCAGTTAGCTTATTTTATAGCTAGTGCTTTAGAAGCCATCAAAACTATAACGAGATAGATCAATCAGATTGCGTTTATTGGTCTACTGCGTGCAATTCAATACAGGCACGAGAGTATCCACTGAATCAGACTTTGGAGGAATTTGCATTATACCATGGAATAGCATTAACCTTGAGACTACTAGAAAAATCAACAGTTTGATAATTAATAACGTGAATATGTATTTTAATCTGAATATCTAATTAGAATTTACTTTTTTGTAAGAACTTAAAAGAATACAATGCTGGTAGATTTCTCTGTAGGTCTTCAAATCTACTGTAGTATTTTTATCAAGAGAGTTCTGAAAGGCTCTCATTTGCAATTTAAACAATAAAAACTATTTTTTCAGGTATAATTCATTTTGTATTTTAATTTCTTGAAAATAAATAAAAATATATTTGAAAAATGTAAATAATGATATATCCCCATGATTGATAGATTGTTTTCATGCACTATTAAAAAGATTTCATTTTTTCTTAGAAAGTCGGTATGAGTAAAGTCTCCAAGTGACAGATATGTCAGTTACTGAGATGAAAAACTACAGTATTTCAGAAACTCATAGCTAGAGAATTATTTAAGGTTCTCTGTGGATCTGACACTTATTGCATACCACAAAGGTCATCTTGATTGTTGCAGAAATCATTGATCATCAGACAATGTAGAGCAGCAAAGACAAAGAGACACTCATGTAAGCAGTATGGAATTAGTGTATTTTTTGCTGTTATGGTATCAAACTTGCCAGCTTCAAGAGTAATAGTCTTATCCCCAAAATATAAGGTTTCCTTTAAAAAAAAACATTCTGTTCAATAATAATTTTTTTCTGCATTCTAGTGGTTTAGTTTCCTATGTTTATCCGTAAAACTTGTCCAAAACAGTCAATGCCTCAACATACTCTAAGAATCTATGCCATTAGTTTTAACTATACACTGTAAATTCTAACAAATGCTGATAATATGTGCCCATATCTTTAAGTTATAGCTTTGTTTTGATGCCATGTTCGTCTCTGGAAAGGGTATATGTGTGTCTGTGTGTCCTAGAGGAGGGAAAGGAAGACCAGGTTGCCTTTTGTGTTGTATTTAAAGGTGACAACTCCAATACATGATTTGACTGTTATAAATAGGAATTACAGTCAATGACAAAGGTTTCAAGAGAGCAAAAATACTTTCCACTCTCTCTGAAGAAATGCAAGTGAGACTGGACCTGCTGTCCTATAGAGTTTGGTACATAGTGGCAGGAATGGCAACTCACACATTTTTGTCTACCAAGGATACTGTTTGTAAGTTACTCACCCTAGTAATGCAAGAACAGACCTCTGACTAGTGACAGGTTATGAGTGAATTCTGCAAGATGTGTTCTTCTGGAAGTGGTTTAACAAGGAATTCTGATGACCAGGTGAGAAAGGAGGATGACATCCTGCGAAAACCTATAGGACACAGCAATCATAGCTACAAATATAAAAGCAGAAATCAGAGTTGTCTTAAAGGTATTAGCTTTAAAGGTTAATCTACAACCTCAAGGTTATTCCTTTATTCCGAATAAAATACTTCAAGAAGCTAAGCCTGGTAAAGTAGCTTAAATAAATAAATAAAACTACACCTGTCTGTGGTGCAAATAAGCTGCCAGAGTTACATGGGCAAGATGAGCTACCTCCCGCACGGGCCCTATGCCAGATGGTAGTCATAAACAATGCCAAGGAAAGGCCACTATCACAGAATCACAGAATAGTAGGCGTTGGAAGGGACCTCTGGAGATTATCTAGTCCAACCCCCCTACTAGAGCAGGGTCACCTAGAGCACGTTGGACAGGACTGCGTCCAGGCAGGTTTTGAATATCTCCAGAGAAGGAGACTCCACACCCTCCCTGGGCAGCCTGTGCCAGGGCTCTGTCACCCTCACAGTAAAGAAGTTTTTCCTCATGTTCAGATGGAACTTCCTGTGTTCCAGTTTGTGCCTGTTCCCCCTTATCCTGTCACTGGGCACCACTGAAAAGAGTCTGGCCCCATCCTCTTGACACCCACCCTTGAGATATTTATAAACATTGATGAGGTCCCCTTTCAGTCTTCTCTTCCTCAGGCTAAAAAGCCCCAGCTTCCTCAGCCTTTTCCCATAGGAGAGATGCTCCAGTCCCCTAATCATCTTTGTAGCCCTCCGCTGGACTCTCTCCAGTAGTTCCTCATCTTTCTTGAACTGGGGAGCCCAGAACTGGACACAGGACTCCAGATGGGGCCTCACTAGGGCAGAGTAGAGAGGGAGGATAACCTCCTTCGACCTGCTGGCCACTCTTCTTAATGCACCCCAGGATGCCGTTGGCCTTCCTGGCCGCATGGGCACATTGCTGGCTCATGGTGAATTTGTCATCTACCAGGACTCCCACGTCCTTCTCCACAGAGCTGCTTTCCAGGAGGTCAACCCCTAACCTGTACCGGTGCATGGGGTTATTCTTCCCTAGGTGCAGGACCCTGCACTTGCCTGTGTTGAACATCATGAGGTTCCTCTCTGCCCAACGCTCCAGCCTGTCCAGGTCTCGCTGAATGGCAGCACAGACTTCCAGTGTATCAGCCAGTCCTCCCAGTTTTGTATCGCCAGCAAACTTGCTGAGGGTACACTCTGTCCCTTCATCCAGGCCACTGATGAATAAGTTGAATAAGACTGGACACAGTACTGACCGCTGGGGGACACCACTAGCTACAGGCCTCCAAGTAGACTCTGTGCCACTGATCACAACCCTCTGAGCTCTGCCATTCAGCCAGTTCTCAATCCACCTCACTGTCCACTCATCTCACCCACACTTCCTGAGCTTACCTACGAGGATGTTATGGGAGACAGTGTCAAACTCCTTGCTGAAGTCAAGACAGACAACATCCACTGCTCTCCCCTCATCCACCCAGCCAGTCATGCCATCATAGAAGGCTATCAGATTGGTCAAGCATGATTTCCCCTTGGTGAATCTGTTGACTACTGCTAATCACCTTCTTTTCTCCTACATGCTTGGAGATGACTTCCAGAATGAGCTGCTCCATCACCTTTCCAGGGATGGAGGTGAGGCTGACTGGTCTGTAGTTTCCTGGGTCTTCCTTCTTACCCTTCTTGAAGACTGGAGTGACATTGGTTTTCCTCCAGTCCTCAGGCACCTCTCCCGTTCTCCATGACTTTTCAAAGATGATGGAGAGTGGCTTGGCAATGACAGCTGCCAGCTCGCTCAGCACGCGTGGGTGCATCCCATCAGGGTGCATGGATTTGTGGGTGTCCAGTTTCCCTAACTGGTCTCTAACCCGATCCTCCTCTACCAAAGGAAGGTCATCCTTTCTCCAGGCTTCCTCTCTTACCTCCAGGGTCTCAGATTCCTGAGGGCCAGCCTTAGCAGTAAAGACTGAAGCGAAGAAGGCATTCACTAACTCTGCCTTCGCTGTATCCTTTGTGACCAGGGCACCCACCTCATTCAGCAGAGGGCCCACATTTTCCCTACTCTTCCGTTTGCTACCAATTTGAAGAAGCCCTTCTTACTGCCTTTGACGTCCCTTGCCAGATTAAATTCCAGGTGGACCTTAGCTTTTCTCATTGCATCCCTGCATACCCTGACAGCATTCCTGTATTCCTCCCACGTGGCCTGTCCCTTTTTCCACATTCCATAAGCTTCCTTCTTCCATTTGAGTTTAGCCAGTAGCTCCTTGCTCATCCATGCAGGTCTCCTGCCTCCCTTACCCGATTTCTTACTCATGGGGAGTAAGAAGAGTTACCCAAGCAAAGCATCGAATACAAATTAGGAGTGAATAATACAATGTGGCCACCATTAGTGTTGACATGAATGACGGATATGAAGAGCTACTGAGAGGTATGTGATAAACTGACACTGACAGCTAGAAAACCGCTGAGGACTTGAAAGTAGTCTTTCATACTACCAGGAAGAAGTACTGAAAAAGAGAATAAGAATTTGTAGTGCAGGATGTAAAACAGATGACTTGTATCTATTATTTAACTTTGAAAACATTAAAAATCCAACTATCACAGTATGTGGTCCTTCTGCATATGAAATTAACTTTTGTTACAGCAACCAGTACCTCTAGAAATGCACTAATTTGGGGGCATCACTAAAGTACTAATATTGCACAGAAAGAGGCTTATTCTGCTAGGATTTTCTGCTGAATATGTATCTTCAGGGAAATTCTAGAAGGCTACGATCCCGGCATATGAGTTATTTCCTATAGTAGCTTCAAATGTTATGATAGCATAGATCATCATGCAATCACACTTCTAAGGGTAAAGGGATGTCTGACAGCGTTAATATCCCAGGAACAATCTACGTTTATCAGAATCCTGTTTCAGCCGGGAACAAAGACTGAGGAGTAGGTAAAACCAATTAAAGCCACTTAGTAAGGAAAGAAGCTGGTGGAAAAGTCACATTAGCTATGCTGGAAACTGCCTCCATGTTGTCTCAGAGCCTCTGAGGAGGACAGAGGTTAAAAGCTGTGAATCACACACTCACTTGACTTAACAGAAACAGCCCTAGAGGCAAAGAGAAGAAGTAATATCTGTTCTTATACTATGCTAACATGCTCTCCAAGGATAAGGAGTATTTTGACAGATATGATCAAGTGAGACACTAGATTGCGCTGAAGCCAGGCAGTATTTCTGTGAGACAGCCCTACATCAGATTTCCCCCAGTGAGTCAGGTAGCTGTGCAAGTCATGGTAAATTTTAATGTGCTAGAGAACAGGCTGATTAAGCAATCACCTTGGGCTTCTTCAATTACAGTTGTAAAAAATGCCCAGTGGAGAGTTGTGGCTGTGAGAGCTTTAATTCATAGAGAGCTCAGAAAAGCTCCCCACTTCCACACGCTAGATGTCAGGCGCAAATATTTTCGTAGTTTGGATTTGATCCCTGGCTATCATTTGATTAAAGTAGCATCTGAGGATCAAAGTAAAGCTTCTTTTCTGATACACTATTGATTGTTCCAGGGTTTTAGAATGCCCTCTCAATTCATGAATGTAACAGTGCCATCTGCTAAGATAATAAAGTTAACTAACAAAGGAACTAATTTATGTCTTTTTGTTGAAGAAAGAGAAAAGAAAAAAGAAAGAGAAAAAGGAAAAAAACAAAAAAAAAATCGTGCCTTTTTTTCTTTTCTAAGAGTTAGAATTAAGCTCACAGGAAGCCTTCATCACCTTTCTGGTAAATAAAATAAGCGTAAGCAGATGAAGCTTCAAGTCTAAAAACCGATTATTACAAACTGCTGGAAAATCCCTGTTGTGCTGGAGAAAATATAACTGTAGGCATGGTGGCTTGAGGTATCTCTAACAGCTTACAATTTCTGGTTGATTTGTCAGACATCAAGTGTTTCTTGCATTCACTTGGCTTTAAGTTTTTAATACATATCTGTTCACCTAAGAATAATAGTCTACTATGGGCGTTTAACATACAACTAAGGAGATAAACAGTTAAATCAGACCTTGGCAAAACAGCTTAAGCAAGTTTCTTTTTAGAAAGCTGTTTGGAATTTAAATAGGGGAAAGTTGACAGCAATATTACAACGTGAGAAAGAGGCTGAAAAGAGGTCTGAGGAGAGCCTGAAAGAAGTTACAACAGGGTTCCCCTGGGAAAAGTTTGAATAGACACCAAAACAGTTTGTGAAAGGATATGGTTGAGCTTCCTTTTGCAGAAGAGAGCATAAAGTAGATATAAGGCCAACTGAGGTGAGTGAAGACAAGCAACACCTTGTCTATCGTCTTCAAAAAGAGTGAATATCCATGATCTTCTAAAAAATGTGAGCTAGATAAAAATGTATTGCTCTTAAAAAATACGTGGTTTTACAGTGACTGTAATCTTTTCTGTTTATCCTCGTAAGTACAAGGAATGATATGTTCCAAAACTTTGTGCAAAGGTTATCTGTATAAGCACATTTGCTTACAGCTACTAGCTGCCGTCTGAATAGTTTAAACTGCAAATCACAAGACCCATGACTTCAGTGGGAGTCTGAGAAAAGATGCACACATTACAGTGTGAATCTGGTAAGCAAGTACTAGAGACAAGCACTTGAACCATTGTCTTCAGCTCTCAGGAAAAAACACCAGACGGATGACCAGCGTCACAGAGCAGCTTTAAGCCTTAAGTGTACTGTGAATAGAAACATCCTATCTATGTCTAAATGTTTTTTTACTATAGAACTATGTCAAAACTTGTAATAAAAGGCTAGAGATACCTCTTCAAAAAGTGTACTATTTTCTGAAGTGTTATTTTTTTTGTACCTTCTCTACATGAAGAAATTTTTTTGTTGTTGTTTAATTTTTGCTCACTAGTGACAAAGACTCCAAAGATATTAAATGTCACCAATTCACCTTCTGACATCTCAGAATTATTACATGGGGCTTTGTTTTTTGGGTTTTTTTAATTGAGGTAATAAACTAACATGCCTTAGTAATAAAAAGAAAAGGAAAAGAGGACACATGGAAGCAGCTGATAACAAGGAACTCAGAATGCTGACTGTATGTACAAGAGAGAGAATTATAGACTATATCTGTCATGTTCTTTGCAAAGTAAACTCAGATATTGATTCCCCACTGAAATATTTCTCCAGTAGTATAGCTCAAATCTTACTAAACTTACTCCAAAATAGACTTGAGTAGGCATCATAAACACAGCTGATAACTTTCTTATTACCATTGCTAGCAAGCACATCTGAGATAGATCTTAAAATACTGGAAAAAAACAGAAATTTAGTGACTTTAGTAAGCATAAACTACAAGCTGTCCAGAAATACAGCAGAAAGAAATAATCACCTACCATGACCCAAACAGAAAAAGAAAGGTAAAAATTGGTGACTGGTTGTTCGGTCCATTAATGAGTGGTCTGAACAAGGGATGAACTGTGAAGTAAAAAGGGAAGGTACATCATACAACACATAGTTAAGCTAACTCCTGGCCACTTAAGGAAGCCGTTAAGGGTTTGAGTTTTTCCAGACCTTATTAACGGAAACTAACAGCTTTTACTGTAGCAAGTAATGCTATGAAAACATCTAAAAAGACATTCAGTTTTATGTTTGGGCTTTTCAAAGTCTGAAAAGCAGGTAAGAGTGGCATGCATGTTTATAGTCCAGGTAACACATACCATTTTTCTTCAACAATAAATTGCATTTCCATAATAATCAGTAAGATCCATTAAAATAGGTATAAACATAAAACTCTACATGCTTACCTGGCAACAGAGGAGGAAATCCACTTATATTTATATTCAGTAAGAAAAAGATTGCAAATTAAGAAATACAAGGTCACCCAAGATCTTACCTGTAGAATGTCCAGAAAAATGCCTTTGGAAGGTAATTTATCTCACTCAGCTTGAATACTTACCTTAAGATGGGAAGAACAACCTATTCTTTAATGGAGTTGACTATGGAAGACAGCTTAGACAGCAAGCCTAGAATAAATGTCTGACGTCTGGACTGCTTATGCTATGTATGATGAGTGTTGGCCTAAGTCAAAAGTCTAAAGAAATTAAAGTATAAGACAGAGCTGTGTATAAGCAGCTCATGATTTGGTATCTTGAAAAATATTTATTTCCTGTGTGATAAATAAATTACTATGCCTACATATATGGCAGTCATTACTTGATACAGCAACACCACTAGTTCTTTACAAGCTGAGGTTTTCATACAGCAATTCACCTGACATTTAGGCCAACAAAGCTGCTTACATGGATGGAAAATACACCCTACAGCAATGTTGCAAATTCAGTCCACACTTAATTTGTCATGACACTCATACACAGCTCTAGAAAAAAGAACGAGAAAAACAGCAATAAGTCATTGCTGTTGAGATTCATATCCTTCTGCTGATAAGCTTAACTTCTCAAAATGCATGAAGAGCAACATCAAGTGAGAAATAGAAAGAGACTGTGGGCTAATTGTATTGTTCTCTGTACAAGCATATAAGCAAATAAAAAATAATATAAAGAAATGTTTATGAGAAAGCTCATAGCATTTGAAGAACTTTGGTTATTCTATTAAAATTGGTCCCATTGGATTAAAAAAAACATAATTAATCAACTGCAATTTGGGTGTTACAAGCAGAGCCACATGAAGTTCTACTGTTCATTAAGGTAAGCAGGTACTATTGTTTACCCATTAACTCGCTATTTTAAGATCTATTAGCTAATAGATGCTGTCATTAAAAAAAATATTAAGCTTATTTAAAAAAAAAACCACACAAATACAGCAACAGAAAACAAGTTGCCTACCTATCTTTCAAAGTCTGGCAATATATACGTGCTGGTGATGTATTTATTGCATGATGAATATTCCTTTTCAACTTTTTTTAAATAGCGATGAAGGACTATTAGTTCAGTCTTTATTAATATTAAAGTAACATCAAAGTCCACATCTGTGGGGGAAAAACTCTAAAATGCATACCAAGTGACTAGAAGACTTCACATTCAGCAAGTGCAAGAAGAAGAGAAAAAACTTATTTTAGAAGTGTTGTGTCTGGCACAGGTCTCTCTGACAGGCCTAGGCATATAGCATGTAAAATCTAAAAGCTGCTGGAGTATAGCTAAACGCTGTTATCCAAGCTGTCATAACTGTATTGCAGTTTAAAGATATTTCCTGACAAGAAAATCGAGAAAGCTGTCTGGCTAGTAAATCAAAACCTTCCTCCTCTTTTAGTGGCCAACCAACAGATGCAGTTTAGGTCACAGATGGTGTTTTTTACGTTTTGGTCTCCACGCACATCTTCAGCACAAGTACTTACTTTCTTTACCACTAGGAGTGAGAAGTTCTTCTAAAAAATCTTTGCCAACACACCAAACTATCCACAAACCACCGTTAATTTCAGAAGGTAAAAAGCTGCTGAGCAGGTAAGGTTCAGAAGTGCAGTCTGTTTTTTAATGATCTCATCATTTAAGATGATAGTACATTTTAGTGTGGAATACGTTATTATGTGACTACATTCCCTTGGGGGGATTTCAGAGAAGCAGAAATACCATCAAAAACAAAAGGTATATAAGGAGTTGAAGATCTAAAAAATCACCAGAATATTTAAGCATTTAATGGATTTAAGAGTCTAAGTTAAAGCTTCCAAGTGGGTTCAACATTTCACTTATAGATGCCACTTATTTCTCTCATTTCCCTCGCAACCCATGAGATATTGTTTCTCTTGTCTTCTGTGCTCCCTGCAAGGGGGCTCTGCTCAGCACAGATGGCTGTCAGGAGCGTCAGCAAGTGCTGCTCAGTCCAGCGTGCTCCCCTGGATGGGTGCCTTGCTGCGCCTTTCGAGGGTCCCTTCAATCACGGCAGCACAGAACCAGCACCGAACTCTAAAGGTAGTCTCTGATCTCCTGAATATGCATTTTCAGAGATTTAAAATTCTAGACTTAGTATCAAGAAGTGTTCATCACTATGCCACTAATTTCAGAAAAGCATGACTCTAGAATGCTTAACTTAAAGGGAATTGCCACTTTTTTTTTTTTCTTTTCCAAACCAATGTGTACTGGTCAAATTGAACAAATTCATTTTCATTCTTATTGCAAAAAGTAACTGGTTGGCAACGTGTTATTGAAACCAAATGATGTTTTGGGATAACTCTGTATAAGTTGTCCATGAGAAAATACATAAAGCAACCTTGAGAAAATCAGAAGCTGATAGCTATGCATGAGACCAGTGGGGTTCTGTAACAATCTGTGGAAGCAAATGTTTGTTTTTTCCAAGAGTGAGCTCAATGTCAGGAGAGATCAACAAGTTTATGAAAAGATTCTTCGTTAACAGATGACTGAATTCAGTGACTTGAGAAGTACTTTCTGATCCTACATTCCTGCAAGAGACAAAAAGCTTGCTAGGGAAAATATTAATTTACATTTGAAGAAACCTAGAACAAATTTCATGAATTAAACATCTTGTTCTATACAAGGAATTCATTATAACCATTTTCATTTATAGTAGTTTCAGTAAGGCAACAGATCTAATGAAGCAAGAGGAAGATGGAGATCATTGATGAGCTATCAGACTCGGCTCACTCCCAATTCAGAATGAAAAAGGGATGAAATAGAAAGAGAAACTTTAAGTATTAAGTTTACCAGTCTGAAAAATATACACTGGCCAAAACACTACTGGTTCTGATTCTTCTGTATATGGTAGCTTATGCACATTCATTTTTTAACTAGACTTGTAATTCTTAGTCTTTAAGTCTTCTGTAACTTTTCATGAAAAATGGGAGTGTTCTTCTGAACATATAGAAAATGTCGTCTTTGAACATTTCATTGATCACAGTTCAAATAGTCAATACCTGGACTGTAAGTAGGTTAAGTATAAGGAGTGAATAACCTGTGACAGAAGTGCGAGACTTTTTGATGGCACTGGAAGATGAAAGGATGAACTGCATCAAGAATTCTTTTCTTAGTTTTACCACCAAGTTCTGGCATGAATTCTTGATCAAACACGCCAGAATTTTATAGTCATATCTTTAATTTCTATGGACTGGATCCCCAGAAACATTTAATTACGTAACTCATGTATACGAACAAATGACATCATTCTAGTCTTTGCAGAATTATCAGAGTCATTTACTTCCAGATCTTCAAAGACCTTTTGGCACCTAATTTCCATTGAAATCAATTAATATCACCAAGACTAAAATAAGTAGTTGCTTACTGGTGACTTTGAGATAAATCCTTAAACACATACTCAGATATAAAAAGAACTTAATAAATGAAGGCATTAGAATTTAAAAAAAAACAAAAAAAAACAAAAAAAAAACAAACACAGTGAATTTGACAGGGTCCTAGAGACTGGTAAAGAAAATTATATATGAGTACTATGCTAAATAAGGATTATTTCAGGGTTAATAAATACATACAACAAAATTTATGTTACGGATGTTCCATTAACTATTTTTCATTGGTCTTTTCTGGATGACTTGTTCATTGACTTTATAAACAAATGTTTCAATAAATCTAAAGGTTCATATTCAAAACACTATACAGTTATGAGTTTCCATCCTGTGGAATCAAGTGCTCTCTAAACAACTGCTTCAAAAGAAAATGCGGGTATATGGAGGTGCTTAAATTGACATCAGCATATATACCTAAAGAATGCTTCATTTATGACACTCATATATAGCTCCAATTAGGGAAGTGCTGGTACATAAATAACGTTCCCTGTTAAAATAGTGTCCTACAAAAATCTTCTATTGGCAAAAACTGTGATAGCACTTCTGGAGAGTTCAAAGGATCATTGTTTTAAACTAAAGAACATATCAGCAACAAAGTCACAAAAGGAACCCTTCATTATTAAAAAAAAAAAAAAAAAAACAAAACACACCAAACAACACAGAACCTGAAAAACAAAAAGATAAAAATTTAGCTGTTTTAGCTTTCATGAAAGCTGAGGAAGTTGCAGAGAACTTTCTTTGGCTCCGTTCAACAGGCATGCAGAGGCTATTTCACTCTATCACGGCTCAGAAATCCATTCAAGAAGCAAGCAAAGCAAACAGACTATGAAAAGAATACAGAAGAGCTTTCTTTTGGCTGGATTGCAGTAAGAATGGTGTAACTAGCACTTTTTTTAATAAAATAATCATGTTGGAAGCACGTAGCAAGTGCAGCATCAGGATGATAAGGAGGGCACTTGATGCATATGGCAGACTTGAAGGCGTAGGGCAAAGAAAGAAACTTTCAAGATCAGCAGGGTCACATCTTGCTCAGCTGTGGTCTCAGAACTTCCCTCTGCCCCTTAATTTAGAAAAAAAAAAAAAAAAAAAAAGAGAAATGAAGAATGAAGAATTTGTTTTGTTTAATGGCTGACCCTTTTCAGATATTCATTTGATAAGTACTACTCAGTACCTAACTCATGAGGAGACATCAAAGTAACACAGCTTAAAATTAAAAGCTATATAGAAATTAGCTTTATATACTGTCAGTCACATAGGTGCAAATAGCAGTTGTAAAGGTGCACAAAAAGCATTTGACAGAGGTTTGGAAGTTCTCAACTTTGCTGAAGCAAAAGATTATGGCAAAGCCTAGATGCACACACACACATGCATGCACATACACACACGCACACACTTTCTTCACTCCACAACTCCCCCAGATGAGAAATTCAATGGAAGAACTCAGTTCTATAAGGGGCACAGTGCAGAAAGCATATTGACCTTAAAGTGCCTTGGACAAGAGTTATCAGAAAGAAAATAAATCTAACACACAGTTTTTAGGCTGCCAGTTATAAATATTTTTTTCTCTGGCAATTTAGATATACCTCAGCTGTCAGGCCCCTAGAAAAATACCACCTCAGTCAAGCTCTGTTATTTCAACTGATTGCTGACTTCAGTTGGTTGAAGTTTCCGTTAAGTTAATTTCCCCTACAGGAAGGTACATGAGGCTCTTGTTAGTAATGATGTAGTCACTCCCTGACACACACAAATACATTATTTACCAATGACAGTCACAAATATGCAAAAGATAGATTTCCCTTCCTCTCAAAATAAAATCCATTTTTGCTGCTAGTTGCATCTTCCACAACATCTCTGAGTATGCATAATCTTTTGATAGACAAAATGCAATCTTTTTTGTTCTGCTAATATATCAACCCTTTAATGAAACATTTAAATATACTACTTCCAGATGGTTACAGTGGGATTTCCTTTCCACTGTAACACATTCTGATGCAGTACTATATGTTTCTAATATACTCGAGAAATTCACAAAACTGTAAGGGTTTCTTTCAAGTATGGGTTATAATATGAAGTACCCTAGTCACTTCATCATGAATAAACAGGCTGAGAATCCCATGGAGTACGGGTTTTCCGGGGGGGACTTCAGTGAGGGTTAAGGATAAACTACATGTAGTACGGTTTGCAGAGTCTTGCATGAGAAAATACACCCCAAAAAATCAGCTAGTAATTGGATCCCAGATCCTCAAACTCCAGAGTTCCTCTTTGTAATTCAAACATCTTCAACCACAGACAACTAAGCCAGATTTTAGATGCTTCTCTTGTACCATGCTTTTACTCCCTTAGTTTGCATTTCTTAAGCCTTGGAAAGCTTCATATGTTTTACAAGACTAATTATACAAATTAAAATGGAAACTCTTTCTAAATCCGTTCATTTCAATACATGTTATTTTTAGAGTACTTTAGTTGACCTTAAGAATCTTTTACTCTGCTTTAAGTACATACAGCAGGATACCGTAAATCATACAACAGCATAAAAATCTAGCATTTCTGCAAGTTAGAACTGTGATTTTCTTCATACTTCATAGTAGGAAGAAATTTTACAATTGATTTCATGATAATTGAGTTTAAAAGGCAGAATGTAATTTAACTGGAATTTAAAATGCTGCACTTACTGGAATACTTTATTTGTCACAAGGTCTAGGGGTTTAGAATTGACTAATAGACAGTGATGATGATAAATCAGCGTAGCAGAGTTAATTTCTCAGAGCTGCACTGGATTTAGTCACTCAGCCCTCAGAATAATGGAATTGTATGGCCAAATTCCTCTGCTACAGGGAGAATTTAGGAATAAGGGACTTCAGCTACTTTTTTTTTGAGAGAGAGAGAGAGACTTTCTAACGGTACTGAAAAAAATAAACCTGTATAAGTCACAGCAGTCTAATTCGTCATTTTCCTTTCCTTCTGAAATTGTAATAAGGATCACAGTTTATAGATGTTCCAGGTACACTCAGAGTTCATTACCTTTATCGGACAACCTAAAATAGTATGTGCCTGGCTAGTGCCTGAACTTTAGCATACAGCTAGGGAGAATTTGCAACAATAAACTAGTTGCTTCCCTAAAAAAAAAAATAAAATTTATCATTCCCAATGTAAAAATAGTTCAAGCACTACAAAAACAAAGAAGAATATTTGTTTGCCACTAGTAATAAAATTTCCATTTTTGTCTCGTGTGCAGTTTGCATTAGTGAGTCAAAAAAAGATGTAATTTTGTATCTTGCCTCACTAACAGTAGCAACTAAATTAAAATGAGCCATAACATTTCATGATGATGTTTCTTAAATTCCCTGTTTGTACAGATGTATGTACCTATTTGTGTGTCATTCTGAGTTTATATTTTTCAGTCTCATTAGAACAATGAATCCTACACCTTATCAGTCAGTAGTCAGTTGCAGTCAGAGCTAATTGCTTTATGCTTTACCTATTTTGATTTATACCAGTGAAAGATTTTCAGAATAGAGCTCTCACCAACTCAAAACAATCCCTTCCTTCATGTCCCTTCAGCAGCAACCTCAATCTACACCGACCTTTGGCTAGCCAGAACAGCAGGTAAACATTTGGACACGTCTGTCCAGATGTATTGGGTTTGCATGGCAAGGTTTTGGTAGTGGGGAGGCTACAGGGGTGGCTTCTGTGAGAAGCTGCTAGGAGCTTCCCCTATGTCTGACAGAGCCAATGCCAGCCGGCTCCAAGACAGACCCATCACTGGCCAAGGCCAAGCCCATCAGCAGCGGTGGTAGTGCCTCTGGGATAAAAGAGTTAAGAAGGGGGAAAAAAACTACTGCACAACAGCAACTGCAGCCAGAGAGAGGAGTGAGAATACGTGAGAGCAACAACTCTGCAGACACCAAGGTCAGTGAGGAAGGAGGGGGAGAAGGTGCTCCAGGTGCTGGAACAGAGATTCCCCTGCAGCCTGTGACGAAGACCATGGTGAGGCAGGCTGTCCCCCTGCAGCCCATGGAGGTTAACGGTGGAGCAGATGTCTACCTGCAGCCTGTGGAGGACCCCACGCTGGAGCAGGTGGATGCCCAAAGGGGGTTGTGACCCTGTGGAAAACCCGCACTGGAGAGAAAACTCCTGGCAGGACCTGTGGATCTGTGGAGACAGAGGAGCCAATGCTGAAGCAGGTTTGTTGGCAGGACTTGAGACCCTACGGGGGACCCACACTGGAGCAGTCTATTCCTGAAGGACTGCACCCCATGGAAGGGACCCACATTAGAGCAGTTCGTGAAGAACTGTCTCCCATGGGAAGGACTCATGTTGGAGAAGTTTGCTGGAGCAGGGGAAGAGTTGAGGAGTCCTTCCCCTGAGGAGGAAGGAGCGGCAGAGACAACATGTGATGAACTGACTGCAACCCCCATTCCCCGTCCCCCTGCACCACTTGAGGGGAGGAGGGAGAGAACTCGGAAGTGAAGTTAAGCCCAGGAAGAAGGGAGGGGTGGAGGGAAGGTGTTTTAAGATTTAGTTTTTATTTCTCATTATCCTACTCTGATTTGATTGGTAATAAATTAAACTAATTTCCTGAAGTCGAGTCTGTTTTGCCCATGACAGTAATTGGTGAGTCCTTATCTTGACCCACGAGCCTTTCGTTATATTTTCTCTCCCCTGTCCTGCTGAGGAGGGGAGTGATAGAGCGGCTGTGGTGGGCACCTGGCATCCAGCCAGGGTTAACCTACCACACCAGATTATGATTCAGCAGTACTCTTCTGGGGGGTTATTTATTTATTTTAAAAGTGTTCTGGTTTTGGCTGGGACAGAGTTAATTTTCTTCACAGTAGCTAGTATGGAGCTATGTTTTGGATTTGTGCTGAAAACAGCATTGATAACACAGGGATGTTTTCATTACTGCTGAGCAGTGCTGACACAGCGTCAAGGCCTTTTCTGCTCCTCACACCACCCCACCAGCGAGTGGGCTGGGGGTGCACAAGAAGTTGTGAGGGGACACAGCTGGGACAGCTGACCCCAACTGACCAAAGGGATATTCCATACCATATGACATCACACTCAGCATATAAAGCTGGGGGAAGAAGGAGGAAGAGGGGGACATTCAGAGTAATGTCAATTGTCTTCCCAAGTAACTGTTACGCGTGATGGAGCCCTGCTTTCCTGGAGATGGCTGAACACCTGCCTGCCCATGGGAAGTAGTGGATGAATTCCTTGTTTTGCTTTGCTTGTGTGTGCGGCTTTTGCTTTCCCTATTAAACTGTCTTTATGTCAACCCATGAGTTTTCTCACTTTTACCCTTTCGATTCTCTTCCCCATCCCACTGGAGAAGGAGTGAGCAAGCAGCTCTGTGGTGCTTAGTTGCCAGCTGAGATTAAACCACAACAAAAAATGATACATATGTGTGTATAATGTCCCCCTCCAGTGGACAGCTACAAGAGCCATGGTAGATCACATGTGAACAGTCACTGCTTTAAATGAAGAAGAAAAACATAAGTATGTTCTTACTCATTTAAGTTCTCTACACAAACTCCCACTGTCTGAAATGCATTTTATGCAGCCACATGTACCCAGTGGGAACCATTTTTGTGTTACAAGAACTGTACTGTCTCAGAACTTCAGGTCACATATATATTAAGTAACATGGAAGGTCTGTATTATATTTTTGTTTAATAAACACAAACTTAACTACAATGGATTTGTTAATGTTGGTCTAATTGTACTTTTTTGTAAGCATGCATATAAACATCATATTAAAACATCTCAGTAGTGCACTTTTTAATGTGCTTTATAAATTAAATGAACCAGAAACATTTCTAAATTATAATGGGAAATGCATCTGTGCCATAATCCCAAGAGTGAATTTCACTGGTCAGTGTTTCCTTCTGTTGTCTTAATTTAAAATACTAAAATAAACAAATGTAAATATCAAACACATGTACCAAGCACCCTTTAATCTTGGCTGCTAGAAGGCAAAATTCAGTGTTATTTGCATTATTATTACTTAATCCCCAGGCTTTAGACTGGAAACTACATTCCTTCACTTTTGACAGGCAGATTATAGAGATGACCATCTTTCTCCTGCACTTCTTAAATGCCTCCAGTCATGATTTAATTACCTTTATTCCTCCTCTTCTCTTTTGGTTCATAGCCTAAAACAGCAGCCTTGGCAATCAACGATCAGTGCTTTAGAATAAGCCTTCAGCCTCCATTATGAGAAATTCTTGTAATTCCACCAGGGTTAACATACTCTCAAGCACTAATTTGCAAGAAAATGCCCCAACAGATACAAGAAATGAATATGCCTTCAGTATCCCATTAAGAATCATGAAGCTCAAATATCCTATTTCACCTGTTTGTATTCAGGAAATGAGAAGCATCAGTGTATCACACCAACATGTATTTGTGCACAGTATCCATTATAATTCCCCCCACAGACAAATCTTAATAAAACTCACACTATCATTCAAAGTTGCCATGTCACCTGTCCACAATGTTTCCAGAATTCAGCTACCCTTGCCAGGTTATATTCCCGCTACCAAGAATACTTAATTCCAACTCAATAGATATTTTAAAAAAAAAAAAAAATCAGTTTACAAATAATCCTCTACTAAAAAAAAAAAATGTAGAAAAACATTTCTTTTAAAAATAGACTAGATTACATATAATAGGCTTTTTGCTGCCTGTTAGTGCCCATCAGCCAAAGAGGGACTGCAGTTTGTTAAAGTATGCTGGTAAATGTTCTGCTATCATTAAAAGAAACATAACGGTATGATTGTACATTTGGAAAAAAACACAGGGATCTTTGCTATCATTTTCAAAGTAGAAGCTCTGTAACCGCTAGATTCCATCATTACTACAGCTACTAACACTGAAAATTTATTTAAGTTGTCTATGAGGATGAATTCATCCAACATCAAGTTTGAATAATTCATGTTGCAATACCTGCTGCTAATACTGAACCACTTCAACTGCCCAAAAGAGCCATTCAGACTCTAGGAAAGAGCTGAAGCATTTTCAAAGTTTTATTCCTTGGCAAGAGTAAATTTTCATCTCAGTCAGGACTGACAGCTGTCATTCTTCTTCCTCAAAGGCACGGGCAGTATTACAGTCTTCCTGAAGCAAGACTGAAGGGAAATGGAAGACATTAGCACGTGCGTGCGCTTTATAAGAAACCTTGTACGGGAAACTATGGCTTTGTCTTTTTGTGAAATAGGATCAAACCCTGGAGGGAGTGGCCATGTTTGGTGCCCTCAGCAGCAAAGGAGACATCAAGCAGCAGTCTAGATGATCTGAAAGTTCAAGATAATAATCAGCTGTGGCAAAGTTTGTCAGATCTGACACTTCTCTTACCGAGCGTGAAACATGCAAGTGTATTTGTCCTGGGATACACAGATGAGTTTATTCATACTGATGAACTCATAAAGGTACCAGCCGTATGCATCAGCAATCATAAATGGGCCAGCATAGTAAAATGCTTCGTACTGCCAGGGCAACATAACTATGATGCAATATCCAACTAAATTGCAATTACACTAAAATATCCTACCTCACATTGTTGTTACTGTTCACAGGAAATGTTGAAGGGAAAGAAAATGCACAATGGTATATATTTTTTATTAAAAACTAGGTAGCAAGTTCAACATTTCTTTTCTTCAATGTATAATCATGCTGTATAGAGAAAAAAAAAGTATCATGGAATAATATTATGGCTCTGACATATTCAGCAAGCTTTATTGCTTTTCTATATTTAAACCCATTTTTAGTTGTGATAATCATGCATTCTTCCCCTGATTTTTCTTTACTGTAGTTTCACAGTAGAACTTACAGTGATATATTAAATGACAAAAAATTAACAATATCTGCCATTTGACTTCTTTTGCTTGATTTCAGAATTGTTAAATGCTCATCTAATCTATCGAATATACTATAATAGTCCTTAAAAGCTTGCCATTCTTCCTTAAGAAAAATAGATATGATCAACTGTTCATTTATTTTTCTACATTTACAGAAAAGTCCAAATTCTGTAGTATATTTATTCAAAGACAAATCAATATAACTCACAACTGAAGAACTATTAAACAGCAGGTATTTTAGTGCAAATATATTATCAAAACTAGTTTTGGCAGCTGTTACTAAAAATACATCTTTTTTTAAATAATACTTTTTGAGAACAGTGACAAATAAATTCAGATGAAGACTGAGGTGAGTTCTAAGCAAAACTTTTTCAGGCTGCAAAGAAAGAATGACTAAAGCCAGAGAAAATAATACATGGTTTGAATCATGCTTGAGAAGAGCAATTGCATTTAGTGAAGTCACCAAACTGCATTGTAAGTCCCAGTTCAGTCATCACCCTTGCCACTGCTGAGTTGTCTCAGTTTTTCATCTCAGTGTTCGTTTAAGGATTAGAAACACTTTTCAGAGGGATTTTTTTTATTGCTTTGTATTCAGAAATATCCAGTTTATTTTGGTTTCCTATATGCCTATGTGGATTCTTCATGGACCATAGCCTCATTATACACTGCACAGACATTAAAGACCAAAAAAATTATCTGGGAGACCCTCGAGGCACTGTTGTAACACAAATAATGTACCTTACCTTGTTCTAAGTTTTTGTCACTTTTTTCTAACAATGAACACTGGAATTGTTTACAATTGACACATGTCAATTCAGCAACACATTTTCACCACAGGTGAAAAGGAGAAAAGAAAATGCATCTACCTTTTTTGCTTGTCTTTCTGCACCTTTTTTTTTTTTTTTTATAGCTTAGCTCTTAAATTGACAGGTACTAGTTGACAATGCCTCCACTTTAAGCTGATGGTTTCTTGTTCACTGTTTCTTGGTGACTGTTCTGAAGTTTTGGGTGCTGGGATTTTCTTTGCCATTTCATAAGTCAAAGCACATATTTACACAGCAATCCAGATAAATGACTCATATACCAAATACATAAATGAATTTGGTTATCAGCAGCCCATTTTCAGAACTAGAGCTTTTAGTAACCATATCTCGCATGAAATTTTAAGGAGTCAATAATATTGTCAATTATCTTCCCTTTCACTCAGAAATATAATTTAAATCCTCATTCAAATGCTAAGGTAAAAAAAAAAAAGTCACTGTTGGTTTTGGTTTGGTTTTTTCCTATTCTAAATTTCTAGTTATGGAAAATACGTTATAATCCTTTAGAGAAAATGGGATTTAATGTTTTATAGCTCAAGAATTTCAGTCCAATAAGGCTATTTCATCATTTTAAAACTGTACACACCTCATCACTAAAAATAACTGCCATTAAAAATGTCAACAACAGTATCATCTGACTCATAATGTTCTTTGCTACACAGAAGACAACTATGAGTACAGTCAGAAAATGCTTATTTTTCTCTGGTTTCCAAAAGAACGTCTTTTGAGATCATAATGTCTGCCTTTCCGTCTTCAGCTCAAAACTTCATCCTACTCAATTTTTCATCCTATCTCACCAATTCAAATGCAGAATATATTCTCAGAAAGAATTATGTTCTCACAAGTTTTCATGAAAATTCTATGAATAGGAAGGGAGAGATCAAATTAATGCTTTCACAGAGAAAAAGACAGACAGAACTGTTTGATATTACATACACTGTTTGGCATCAGCTGGCTGGCCAAATAGTGTGAACCCAGTTGCCAGTCATTTAACATGTACATAGCTCAAGATTAGCTACCATATGTGCTACCTCTTGCCCACAAATCTTAGCATTACTGCAGTGAGGATGGAAAGTATTCAGATCTATAAAAAGAGGCCATATCAGTTGTACTGTTCTTGGAACAAACTTGTTCAGTGGTGTCGTGGTTTAACCCCAAATTGTAACCCAATACCACGCAGCCGCTCGCTCACTCCCATGTCCTTGGTGGTTCAGCAGCAACCAGCAACATCAGTGTGCTATCACTGTTCTTCCCACACTAAAGCCAAAACACAGGAGCTGCTGAAAACAAAACTAGCTCCATCCTGGCCTAAACCAGGACAAGTGGTTACTCCCATACTTTTAAAAAAAACAACTAATATTTAACTTCCTCTGCCAGAACTGTGTATTTAATGCAATATCAAAAAATAAAAAGTCATTTACTGATACCTTATGATACTGATACTTTATGCTGCAGCCAACTGAGACTTTGCTGATACAGCTAAAAATGTCAATTACTCTGTAATGGCATAAGGTAATAAATACAATACATTATACTGGATGCAGAAGGTGGTTGATAATTGCTTGCCATCATGTTGTGTAAGTTTCCAAATCAGTGATTTTGAGCTGGATACATAAGTGATTCAGCATTCATATTCAGATACCATGAAATCCCTGTAGCCCTCAAAGTCCAAAGAGCCACAGGTTTTCAATAATACTGTTATTTATTTTGTTTGGAAGGTATTTTGTAGTAGCTAGGGGAAATATTTAAGTTGTACCCTTTCTAAGAATACTAGGATGCACCTGTTTCCTGAGCACCTTTGAATTTCCCAGCTCATCACTGGGATGCTGCAATTCTCACTCAAAGATAAACTCTCCCCATTTAGTTGATAGTCAATTGATTCCATTGAGGGATATACAAAGAGGGATCTCATTTTAGGCATATTATCCTAGCAAAGTAAACTTAGAAAAAAGGACAGAAGTAGGAAAACAACTATATAAGCATCATTGCAGATAATGATTCCACCAACCTGTCTGTCAACATTAATATTAGCCTCTTTGCTTCACAAGTTATTTTCCTATAGCAGTGAAGTTGGTGTTTGTAGCCATTCATGCATCTGCGGAGTACTTGTCTTCTATTTTTTCTCAGCAAATGTACACTGACATAACCTGTGCAATGTGTGAAAAGAAAGCCAAAATGATGGAAAACCTGAGTTCTTCATCATTCCTCACAGCATTAATTGTTGTTAATAGAGACAAGGAAAATTCGGTTAAACTGAATAGGAAAAGACAATGAATTTTGATTTTCCCTTGATATTCAACCAAACAAGTTATACAGGCCAACTTGAGTGATGTTCCTTACATCAGATTCTTTATATGATCAGTAACTAAATTGTGGTCTTAATTCTTTCCACAAAATCACGAGGCTGGAAAGGACCCCTGGAGATCATCTAGTCTTACTTCCCTGATCAGAGCAGGATCAACTGCAACTGCCTGCTCAGGACCATGGCTGGTCAGTTTTCAATTCTCTCCAGAGATGGAGACTCCACCACCTCTTTCATCAAACTGTTCCAGTGTTCCACCACTCTCAGAGTTAAAAAGTTCTTTCTTAGATTTAAATGGAATTTTCCATCTTTCAGTTTGTGCCTATTGCTTCTTGTCCTGTCCCTCCGCACCACTGAGAAGAGGCTGGGTCTGTCTTCTTTCCTCCTTTAAGTATTTATTAAGTATTTATACATATTGATAAGACCCTCCTTGATCTTTCTCTTCTCCAGGCTATATAGCCTCATCTCTCTCAGCTTCTCTTTGTTTCACAGATGCTCCAAGCCCCTAATAGTCTCAGTGACCCTTTGCTGAACTTGCTTCAGGATGTCCATGTCTCTTGTACTGCAGAGTCTGGAACTGAACACAGCACTTCATGTGTGATCTCACCAATCCTGAGTAAAGGGGAAGAATCACCTCCCTTGACCTGCTGGTAACGATCTTCCTAATGCATCCCAGGATCTGTTGACCTTCTTTGTTGTAAGGGTGCATTGCTGGCTCATGGTCAACTCATCATTCAAGAAGACACCCAGGTCCTTTTCTCCAAAGCTTCTTTCCAGACTGTCAGCCAGCACCCTGTACTGTTGTACAGGGTTGCTCCTCCCCAGGTGCAGGACTTTGAGCCTTCTCCTTTGTTGAACTTCATGAGGTTCCTGTTGGCCCATTTCTCCAGCCTATCAAAGTCCCTCTAAATGGCAGCACAATCAACTGGTGTATCAGCCTCCCTTGGGGAGGAGCGTACTCCCCTGGGGTACACAATTGGAGTCCAAATTGTGCTACTGATCTCAACCCTTAGAGCCCAGCAATTCAGCTAGTTCTCAGCCTGCCTCATTGTCCACTCATCTAGGTCATTTCTTATCCCTGCCCACCACAACTCGCTCTTTGAAGTTCATTAAGCTTTAATTAACTGGCATTCCATAAAATGCCCAGGGTTTTCAAAGTATTCCCAGACGAGATCACATTAGGCTAACCTGGTATGGTCAAATGAAGTCTTCTACAATGTATTTCCACATACTGCATCCCTATACTTTATTTTGATTAACACTGACAAACATAAATAGCCAAACACAAATCCAAGCTCCTGGTGCCAGTCTTTCTGTTAATTAAGTGCCTAGGCTAAGAGTGAAAAATATTTGACATTTCAACCCCTTGCTTTCAAACTTTCCTTCCCTCTCCCTTCATAAAAAAGGAGGTTGTAGAGAGATGGGTGTCAGTCTCTTCTCCCAAGTAACTGACGACAGGACGAGAGGAAATGGCCTCAAGTTGCGCCAGGGAGGTTTAGATTGGATATTCGGAAAAATTTCTTCACTGAAAGGGTTGTCGGGCATTGGAACAGGCTGCCCAGGGAAGTGGTGGAGTCACCATCCCTGGAGGTATTTTAAAGACCTGTAAATGTGGCGTTTAGGGACATGGTTTAGTGGTGGACTTGGTAGTGATAGGTTAATGGTTGGACTCGATGATCTTGGAGGTCTCTTCCAACCAATTAATAAAATAAAAAAATAAGTAACATTTTAATAAAAGGCAGGGGAACTGTAATTTTTTGTAATTCCATTTTATATCCTGCTGACTCCAGTTGGCTGATTGCTATTTTTTGATTGGGCAGCTGATGGTTCCCTAGCAACAGGTTAATTGATCGCAGCTGTAAATCCACCTCGTTCGACTCTCTTCTCCTAGTCCTCACTTACGAGGGCATACACACACATCTCCCGGGTAAAAGACAGCAGATAGAAATCTAAAGAACAGAGAAAAAATAGAGAGAGGGATGTGATAGTGATTTAATCAAGAAAGGTTTCAAATCTGAGGAAAAAAATAAAGCAATGTTGGGATTAAAAATGAATTGAAAATTTATTTCGCTATGCTCTTTTAATGCAGGGATCAACAAATGTTTTCATTCACTATCATATTCATTAAAATGGATTCATTCCAATTTTATATATAAAATTCTACCTACGTGGTAGAATTTAAAACTGTAATGAAAAAACCACAAACTTACAGAAAGGTTGAATGTTGTTTGTAAAGTAGATCCAAGGGCTACCCTCCACTCATACATCAGTAATTTCTGCATATAACCAATTATTAATAAAGAATCGGGTGGATGTTTTAAGTAAACTGTGAGACCTTAGGGTCTTATTAAAGGACAGTGAGTGTAAATTTGAGAGCAAGAAGGAGTGACTCTAGAATTACTAGGGAAGAAGAAAACAGCTCTAAGAAAGGAAAGTTTTGGGGGTTGCTTCTCTTATTCTGGAAGCACTGAGTCTCTGCAGGAATAGGACTAGGAAATTTGTGATTTCTCCTATCTAGAGAAAAAGGAGTGAATTGTCATTTTGCTAGTCTTGAATAGGTGAGATCAATACATGGCATTCTCTTACATGGTCATTTTTCATCTGAATACAGGGCACTCCATTCACCCTTTCTCCTTCCAGTAGCAGAGATACCTTCTTTTCTCATATTATCATTGGAAACATGCAAACCCACATCTTCCACAAAAATGCCAGAGCCATCACGGTATCCTGGTTTGGGTGGAATCAGGAAGTCTTTATCTTTTCTGTTGAAGCTGTTCAAACTTTTCTAGTCTGCAGAAAAGCTCGGAGATTCCTCGAGCCAGCAAGAACAAGTGTGACTCTCTGCTTAAAGGGTTCTGTAGAGATGGACAGAAATGGGAGAGGTGGATTCTGTTTTCTTTCAGTTACTTCAGTATTTTATTGAACAACTTTTTCATGTAAAATGTATAAACAGGCCTGGGAACATGGAAATCAGTTCCCCTCGCTTATATTCATAGCTATTAGGCTCCAAGTCAGGCAATGCATACAAAATGTCTGCTTACCTGATCAGTGCATCATCAGTTACTACATTTCTTTCTGAAGCACTTAGCTATCTGTAGAAAACTTAGAAACTTAACTCTGTAAGGAAGAAATCCATTTTGAAAATTTTGACTTTGTGAGATCTAACATTTAAGTGCCTGTTAGATCTGTTCTTAAAAATATTAAGTTCTGAAATACTCTGGGCTGGAAGAAATTTGCAGCTTTGTAAAGTTAATTTGTAAAAGCTATTCTAATGTTTTTAATTAACTGAAGAACTACTAGTCCAGGGCATTTGTTCTGAAAGCCAGTTTAGCCATCATACGTGAAGAACATTTAACTTCAGATTTTTTTCCACATGTGAGAAATATATAGAAAATGTGAACATAACAGCTTGATAATGCTAAGCATCTGAAGATCATTCAGTAATGTTTTCATTCTAATTTCAGGCACATTTGTATAAATCTCTGTATTCTACTTGCAACATCCTATCGCATTCTTTCCCTATTGTTATTAACTAAATAGGTAACATTTTAAAGAATGTCAGTGGTATTCACTGGATGTGGCATAAAAGTGACTTGGATACTCATTCTCTTCTTTTAAAAAACAAGTGTATTTCCTGTGGGAAGCTGCTAGCATGATCTCTGAAGTAAACCTTGGCAACATGAATCATAAAGTTATTTTCAAACATTTATTTTAGCAGCTTGGCAGAGAAGAGCATACTACAATTACATTATAGCAAACAAATACAAATGCATACCATGGATTAGCGATGTATGAAAATAGTAAATAAATGGTCAAGAATATATTTGATGTACACTGCAAGTGTATAATTTGATCACGAAAGACAAATTTAGGATATAGGCATTCTAGGAGTAACTAAAAAGGAACCTATATAGATTGCCTGGCTTAATTTGAAATATGTAAGATATATATGACAGAGAAAGAATAGCCAGACATATCACTTTCTATGTCACCCAGCAACATGCAATGTTTTTTCTTTCAGACGGTCCTTATTATAAAAGACACATTCATTTGGTTCTAACACCAAAACTGCACACAAATCAAATCATTTTTATTGCTGTCAATTATGCAAATTGAAAATGAAGAATCATTGTATTGAAGTTATAGAAAGACTTACTGGAATTTCTGGAATATTAAGTGTTCTGCATCTTTTTCCCCAAAATTTACGTCTCAGGTTAAATATTTATGTTCTATACTTTGGCATTTGGCAGTCGGAGACATATGTTCCCAAAAGTGTATTTGGCCTTGCAAGGAAATTTGGAGCAGAATGTTTATTGATAAGAGCATTTCGTACATGGAAAAAGGAGCTCCATGAATTTCTCTGAGGAAGGAAGAATTTCTCCTCTGCTGCATATAGCATCTGAAGACATTTCAGCTGACCATCTAATCTATCCCTAAGCATCAGGAGAGACTTGGATGAGCATACGCTACCTCTGATAATTATTTGTTCCAAAAATGGTCTCACAAATGCCAAGAATAATAACCTCTACAGCTTTACAAGTGTCACATTTTTCACACACAGCAAAGAGAAATTTCCTTCTGCACCCCTCCCACCCCCACTTCCTTACAAGCATCACACTGTCAATCTATTCAAGTTTGGGAGTCCTGCAGTTTAAGAGTCTTTCAAGCTGTATAGCTACATGTCCATCTACCTCCTATTTTGTATCAGTGAATTTAATTTTTCTTTCCTAAATATATGAATGGACTTGTCATAATCAAATTTCATCTGCTTGATTCTGGACCATTTATCGTTTAATCAATTTCCTGTTTAATTTTAAGCCTTTCCTTCAAAGTGTTTACAACACTTTCCAATGTGATGTCATCTATCGATTGTATGAGGGAAGTCTAGTCCATACCTTGGATTTCTCATGAAAACATTGCTATCAATATATGTCAGGCTCTAGACAAAATCCTCAGGGTTGCACCTCCAAACATCCTCCAGTGATGAAGGATATTTAAATGAAATGAATGAAAACAGGGGCATCCTTCCTCCTAGGTAAGTACCCTAATCACTGTGCTGTTATGCTAGTCATGAACCATTACATATGCTGTCTCTCTAGTCCAATAAATCTTGTAACTATTTCATGCAAAGCAGAAAATTGCCAACTGAAGAAATTAAGCGTGAGCCACATAGAGATAGCCTCTATTGGACAAAATTCTAGAGAATTAATCTGTGTGTTTTGTAGCAGAAATTGTTAATTCCTGCTGATTTGGAATGCTTGCAAACCTGCCATGTAACTATTTCAATGCTTTTAAACCAAGCTGCTGTTGGAACTTTCACTGATGCAATGATATTTGCCTGATTATTGTCATCTTCTGTTTCCATTTTTGTTAGAACTTTAAGCCAAATGGTCCATCTGGCATTCTCTCTCGCTTGTCATTTTACAAGGTATAAAAATAAAGTATATTTTAAAATTCTAAATCATCAGTTTTGTTTTCTCACATAAGAACTGAACATAAGAACACAAAGGCTTTTACAGAATATTTTATGAAAAAAAAAAAAGAAACCACCCTCTTTAATAAGTCTGAGATCTGCATCTGTACTCTATTTCAGTATCTCACCAACTGCCTACTGACAATAACGGCCAGGGAGGAGCAGTGTACCCGGCTAGAACATAAATGGATGTTTTACAAAATCATCTCTTGAAATTTTCAAATAGTACAGGGGATTTAGCCACATGTCTTCCATTGGAATGAACACGTGTAGTGTGTGTAGGAGAGAAAGAGATTCAGAAACAGACAAAATGCTTAAGTCTTTCTTTGTATGGTCTTCTGTTTGCATTCTGCCTGTTTAAAAAAAAAAAAAAAAAAAAGATAATAACTGCAGAATGTGTTCAACAGACTGGCGAACACCTCCATGAGCACAATCAACATGAGCTGAGAGGGACTCACTTTACTTCATGAATACATTTACATTATGTCATGTGAAATTACTGAGCAGCTGTTAGAGGAAAAAGAAAACACGATCAGTATTCTTGCAGAGGGACTTACTGAGGACCAATCATCAAATGCACACGGCGAATAGAAATGGCAGTCTGAAAAGGTGATAAGCAATCAAGTACAGACAAAAGTGAGACACTGTGACCTTACATTCAGCATGAGTACTGAATTAACATATCTATGCAGTGTACCAGAAAATTAAGAGGACAATAAGGACAAAGTAGATTTAAGCCCAGCCATGGGCTGCACAAATCTGAAATATCTAATCTAGTCTAATTACAGTCTATTTTACATCCCACATCCCAAACCTTGGCCACCTAATCTTTTCATCAGCAACCAGTAGTTCACAGCAACGTTTACAGACTTGACCTATACTGATTAAGCAAGGCATATTTTGTATTTATGGGACGCAGCCTAGTCATGAAGTGGGGTAAGCTGAAGACAGACAAGTGACTCAGAAAATGGGCTCAATTAACTTGTCTTTGTCCATTTTGCAGTGTTCATTTTTTTTCTCAGCAGAAGTCATTCCCCTCTGACCTGTAAGAGATTCCTGTTAGGCATGTCGAAGTACAAAATGCAAAAGAGAAAGTTATTCAGGTAAACCGGTTTCTGTGCGCCAGACGTGCTCCTCTGCTGGGAGGACAAACCAGCAGCAGGCTGTTACATGAGTGCTGTACCTGACAGGGCTCTCACAAACATGTTGTTGAAACTCTGCCACCTCCCAAAATTTAGCACCTCCCAAAATTATATTAATTTGTCCCAAGACAGATAGATGTTATCACTAGGGTTCATAAAATAACATTTGAAGAGCAAGCTTTTTGCCTTTGCGTCTAGTGCATTGCCCCAGGTATTAACTAAACAAAATAGAACAACACTTGTGGATACTTCCTTCAGAGGTCTTTATCCTTACTAGTATAAGTAGCATGCTGGTCTGGATTAGACTACTAGTATATTTGATATGCATTGCAAGAACTGAAAGTTAATATTTCCTACAGGTAAACTCTATAATTTTGCTTGCCCAGGAGTGTTGCTTTATTTCTCAGAGGAGGTCAGGAGAGAAACTTCTTTTGAAAAGGACATATTAAATTAGTAGACTCAGTAGTCCTTCACCTGTTCCCCTGGAAATACGTATGCCTCTGAGACACAAGGTTTATCATGGACACATTTTGAATTCAGTAAATTTTTTTTTACTCAGAAAAGGACATTATGATCATTTGCATTCTTTGGGTAAATGTAAAGAAATCTTGAAATCATATAAAATACAGCTGTAAATTCCATCAAAATCTTACAAAAATATACATGTGATGGTAATATTTATTATTGTTAGCATTGTTCGGCAATATGATATAAAATTATAAATATTTACCCAGCAGAAAGACTATTATGTATTTCCAGGCACAGATAATGGCACATTTCCTTAAAGAAATTGAATATAAGGAAAAAAAAGACAGTGGGCATTTCTCTAGATTTCTGTATGTTCTAGACGTGTCCACATATGCAGTGACTGATCAGTGCTGCAGATTATGCAGATGTAAAGTGTGTCTGACAGGTTTAGGATGTTTCACACTCATGGCACATATGCTACATCATACATTCTTACATATTTGACTAGGAACGCTTAAACTAGCGGGAACACTAACCCCCTCTCTGCCAAAAATGATATTAAGAGTCAGCAACAAATTATCTAATGTGTGGTTTATTAGGAAAGTCTTATAAGCCTATTTAGATAATTTAGAGACTTCATGCTGTGCATATTAAACCAAGGTAAAAAGTGAGTAGGAGGTCAAAAAAGGTAATGGAAAGGAAACTGCTCCTACAATGATGAGAGGTTGTCAAAGTCTTTGGTCAGATAGCACAGGCTAATCAAGGTAACTCCATTTACTTTAATGGACCGACACCAGTTCATACAAGTGAACATCTGTCCTCATGTTACCATTTTTGACTTGTAATAATTTGCATCTACATCTCTTTTGTTTGTCCATGATGTTATTTTTTTTCATGCATTCTTAGGAATAAGGAACGAATGTGCAACAGCCTCGATGCTTCTGCTCAGGATGCAGGTGCCTAATTTAGTGTGTGTTAACAGGTAATATTTGTCCACACTTGCACTGGAGTGCAAAAGAAAAGAAAAAACTATTAGAGATAATACAAGGATTTAGATGATTAAAGCCCTAGATAGGAATACTCTGCTGTAGCAACAATCAGAGACCTCCCAAACACTTTGTCCTGCACAGTTTACAATAAATACACAAGTCGCGAATATTACTGCTTCTCTCTAGAACTGAAAGCTTTAGCCATAAAATACCCATTTCGTTCATTTCCTTTCGTATGCTTCCAATTATATTTGAGTTTACACTATAATGAAATATATTTAGCTAAGAGCAGATTTCATCCACCCGCCCACCCCTCGTTAGTACATAGTGCATGCAGTTCATACAATTCAAGGTTTTCCACAAAGAGCCATGAACAAATTATGAAAATTACGCTGGTGCAAAGTGTAGGACTATTACTGGTACTTGCTTCCATTCTCAAGTCACGCTATAGAAATATGATTTAACGCTTTTAATAGCAGCATCATTTTAGTGATAATGGTCAACAAATAGAAATCAGAAAAAGTTTACAGAAGGAGGAAGTTTCTTCTACTAGGTTAATTATGTGAGCTGGAGAAACAAAATCAAATCAGCTTTTGAGCATGCCGGCTCTTCTTCTGGTCTGCTTAAAACATAATGCATTTCAAGCATACTTGTTCAGAATCTCATTAACTGTTGGGGCAAGCGAGCAACCTCATTCTCACAGGGGCTAGAAACTAGTCCTCATATTTCACAGAAATCTCAGAGTGAGAACTGAATACCAAAATTTCTATTTTCCATTAGTGAACTGCTACAGAAAGATACAAAAACCAAGGGAGAGGAAAAGAACTTCATTCTTTTTTTCCTGTGCTTTAATTTGGTTCTCTCACAGCTTGCTGTGCTTCACTGCTTTAATAAAAGGGCAAACAGAAGTACCACTACATGCACACACACCCCCACAGACATTTTCACCGTTTATTGTGACTGTGTACATTGCGCTCAGGCTAAATGATAAGCAGGATGTCCCTCGCTTTCATAATATAAGGGATATAACGAAAGAGCTTTTAGGATAATGAACCGTCCTATACCAGAAAAATGGTTCATTCTTTTAGATGCATTACCTTCCACACTAGTATCTAATGAACAAAATTGTTCAAGTGGATGAAAGTCAAATTGCATGGATAAGAGGTCTTTTTATATGTATACCTGGCAAACAAATACTCTGTTATGGATTTGTAATCACTCTATGATCATATGACTATAATACATCCCTGGAATAGTGTTCTAGGGAAGCATTATAGTTTAAATGTTCTGTCCAAAATGTTGTGCGAATGGCTTATTAACCATTTTTTTCCCCCAGAAGTAGTAAATTACTCTTTATCTGATTGGAAATAAATAGATAGCATAGAGCTCTCGATAACTGATTTGATTCCTAAGCTATTTATCATATAAGCTGTAATAAATTATTACTTGTGACAGCAAGTGCATCATATATTGCCTGTGAATCTGCTAGAAAATGCAAATGCAGCATTACTTCAGCCACATTCTCTTTGCAAATCAAACACTGAACCAGAAAGTTAGTAACTTTTTTCAGAGCTAGAAAAAAGCCACAGTTACCTCAGGAGCTGCCTAAAATTTAGGAGCTTAAAGTTACAGTAACCAAAAAATAAAGATTTGGATTAAAAATTGCAAATTTATATACAATTATTTTGTTCAGAGAGAAAACCTGGTATTTTAAATTGAAATTTAAAAGTTTCATTTCAGCATTTACAAAATGAACCACTTTTTGATGTTCCTTAGTTGTTCAGACGTGTTCAACAAAGTCTGCACGCAAAGTGTTCAGCTTCATCTGAAATATGCCGTGCATCAGAAAGATCCAGTCTGCTACTTGGAATGTAGTCTTTGGTTTGACCTAGGGTTCCCACTAAAACATCAATGTCAGTAAGTTCAAATTGTCCTTTACTGAGTTCCCACATAAAAACATACCACCAAAAGCTTCTTTCTGAGATCCCTGAAAGGCCATAGCTGCCTGAACCGCCATCTCCCTTGTTGGAAAAGGAGCAGCATGTTTGGTGTATGGCCTCTTTTCCCAAACTGCACGCTGCTGAAGTTTTCTCAATTGGAGCAAGAACAAAAGACAGTTTTTCCCAGTTCCCGCCTGAGCTTAAGCAATTAAGTCTTTGCTGTTATATGTGGGATGGACAGTCCAGAAGAAACATCGTCTGAAACACAAATAGCTAGGACATAAACACATGAAACAATGTTTCCAGGATAAATATACTTCAACTTAGTTTCAAAACTAAATTATAGCCTTTCATTTATAACCTTCTTAGCTCATACTTTTTTTCTCAAGTGTTTTTGCTTGGCAAGCGGCCAAATCATTTACATGGGTCTGATGGATCTGAGAAGTAGTATTTTAATGATGTTTGTATTTGGAGGATCAGACAGTTGTTGCTACAAACCAATGTTTTCCATTTGGCTTCCATTGGCTATTAATAGCTAAAACTAGTTCTCTGTGCACATCTCACATTGCAGTTTTACCCCAAGAAAATCTGATTATATAGAAGGCTAAAACTGCAAGTGACATCCAAAGTGTATAAACTGATTGTGGAAATTCAAAGTATATTCAGAAAATAAAAAAAAAAAAAAAAAAAAAAAAAAAAAGGAATAGTGAAAGATTATCAAATAATCATATTAGCTATTTTACTCCTGTTAATAACACTTCAGTTTAGAAAGGAATCTGAGTTGGTTTTGGTTTGGGGCTTTTTTTGTCCATTTCTTTTTCCTAAGTGAAAATATCAATTTTTGTTGAAAAAAAGAATTCACATTTGAAAATTTTCTATTAAAAACTACAGGTAAAACCAAAATATGTCCTTTTACAATTTCCAAATAAAACTCAGAACATTTCAAGAAAATTGAAAAATTTCTGATAAAATTTCTTTTTTGTGATAAAATTTAGTCACAAACCTATTGTTCTGGCAACATGTTTTCTCAATCAGTATAAGTTATAATTTAGCTATTTTTAATTCTATGAAAGATTTTGTGACTTCAGCTAGGGCATTAATAAAAATGTCATCTGTTCATGAATGCCACAAGAGAATCTTATAGTACTTGGCGCTACACACTCTGAAAATAAACACACTGAAAAACACACTCTGAAATAAACAGCTTGATTGAAGTCTTTCATTTTTTTAAGTGCAACTACACCTGGAAGGCAGTAGTAGTCTTCTGACTACTGGAAGGACAATTTCAAGGCTTTGCCTGTTACCTAATAACATTTATAGAATTCTGAAGCTGCATGATAATTCCTATTGCTACTTTTTAAAGTAATTATTGTATTAAATTTCAATCTCGCTTCCTTTTCTCAGGATTGATATTTTTAAAATATGGATCACTTAATGCTTGTTTCAAGTAGCTCTTGTCTCCATTGCTCTAAAGCAGGAATCACTTCTCTTTCATTATTATTTTAGAAGTTTTCGCATCCCCCAGCACATTCTCTGAACATATTTTTAGATATGGTAAGTCAGAACAGTGACAGACAATTCCACAACTATCTAATGAGAGTAGATACAAGGCTTGTCTACGTATAAGAGCAAAAAGATTAAGCTGCTTTGAAGTAAGGCTACTTGTTCCCCATGAGTGCCTCCAGACTTCAATGCAATTTAGTTTGTATGTATTGACTTCACACCTTGACAGTCTGCATACAGACCTGATCTCAGACAGGAATAACCATAAAACGTTAAACTAGTAGTTCTGAGAACAGCGGCACTTTACGAAGCCCTTTTCCCAAAGGATTTGTGTCTCAGTGGTGTTCCTGTGTGGATTTTTTGATACCCAATAACAGATGAATTTACCCCATTGCATTCACATCCTCACAAGGACATTACTAAGCACCTTCTTCTATTTAGCCACTTGTTCTCACAAAACATATAGAAACTCACCAGCTTTTCAGGTACTTGATATATTTGTCTGAAACTGTGCCTAAGGCTAAAATCTTTACTAAAGATAAGACGTAGACACAAGCCTACATGTGTATATACAGGGA
Source organism: Phoenicopterus ruber ruber (assembly GCA_009819775.1). Lineage (NCBI taxonomy): Eukaryota > Metazoa > Chordata > Aves > Phoenicopteriformes > Phoenicopteridae > Phoenicopterus > Phoenicopterus ruber. The sequence goes on along the minus strand of CM020219.1, from coordinate 32,620,930 downwards.
AAATAATACATGCACAGAAATGGATCTGGAACAAGTAATTATATCTAGAGCTTCATAACTCATTAATATGTGGGCAAACATTTGACTTTTTTGCCTCCCCAGCCCCTAAATGGGAAGAAATAATAAAGAGAAGACATGGATTTTAGTTGAAATTAGCTATGCATTTGTTTCTATACAAAGTAAAAGTCTAACAAGCCTGGAAAGGATGCAGCAGATAAAGACATCTTCTATTTTTGTGCTGCATAGCTTGGGTTTTTAGGCTGCATAGAGGCATTTCACTACAGACAGTTTTCTGTCAGATCCTATCCGGGCAAGATTTAGGAAGTGAATTTAATCAGTAGGGAAGAGGGGAAAATGTTGTAAATGTAGGCTTTAAAGACCACTTGAAAATGAAAAGGTGAATTTATTATTATGTCCCAAACTCTCACGACTTCCATACAAGTAAATCTGTTTTAGCTTTACTACCAGCAAAATTCTCTAAATTTTGACACAATGCAAGATGGGTTGTGCAAAGACTGTTTGGGGACAGTAGCTATTATCAGCTTTAGAAGCTATAACTCTTAAGGATTCTCATAGAATCATAGAATAGTTTGGGTTGGAAGGGACCTTTAAAGGTTATCTAGTCCATCCCCCCCTGCAATAAGAAGGGACATCCTCAACTAGATCAGGTTGCTCAGAGCCCCATCCAGCCTAACCTTGAATGTTTCCAAGGATGGGACATCTACCACCTCTCTGGGCAGCCTGTTCCAGTGCTTCACCACCCTCACTGTGAAAAACTTCTTCCTTATATCTAGTCTAAATCCATCCTCTTTTAGTTTAAAATCATTACCCCTTGTCCTATCACAACAGATCCTGCTAAAAAGTTTGTCTCCATCTTTCTTATAAGCCCCCTTTAAGTACTGAAAGGCCACAATAAGGTCTCAGAGCCTTCTCTTCTCCAGGCTGAATAACCCCAAATCTCTCAGGGTTTCCTCATAGGAGAGGTGTTCCATCCCTGTAATCATTTTTGTGGCCCTCCTCTGGACCCGCTCCAACAAGTCCATGTCTTTCCTGTGCCGAGGGCTCCAGAGCTGGATGCAGGACTCCAGGTGGGGTCTCACCAGAGCGGAGTGGAGGGGCAGAATCACCTCCCTCGCCCTGCTGGCCACGCTTCTTTCGATGCAGCCCAGGATACGGTTGGCTTTCTGGGCTGCAAGCACACATTGCTGGCTCATGTCCACCTTTTCATGCACCAGTAACCCCAAGTCCTTCTCGGCAGGGCTGCTCTCAATCTCTTTATCCCCCAGCCTGTATTGATACTGGGGGTTGCCCAATCCAGGTGCAGGACCTTGCACTTGGCATTGTTGAACCTCATGAGGTTCACACAGGCCCAGTTCTCCAACTTGTCCAGGTCCCTCTGGATGGCATCCCATCCCTCAGGCATGTTCACCGCACCACTCAGCTTGGTGTCATCCGCAAACTTGCTGAGGGTGCACTCAATCCCACTGTCTATGTCATCGATGAAGATGTTAAACAGTACCGGTCCCACTACAGACCCCTGAGGGACACCACTTGTCACCGATCTCCATCTGGACATTGAGCCATTGATCACCACCCTCTGGATGCAACCATCCAACTAATTCCTCATCCACCAAACACTCCACCCGTCAAATCCGTATCTCTCCAATTTAGAGAGAAGTTTGTTGTGGGGGACCTTGTCGAAGGCCTTACAGAAGTCCAGATACATGACATGCGTAGCTCTTCCCTTGTCCACTGATGCAGCCACTACATCATGAAAGCCACCAGGATGGTCAGGCAGGACTTGCCCTTGGTGAATCCATGCTGGCTGTGTCCAATCACGTCCCTGTCCTCCATGTGCCTTAGCATAGCTTTTACGAGGATCTGTTCCATGATCTTCCCAGGCACAGAGGTGAGGCCGACAGGTTGGTAGTTCCTGGGGTCCTCCTTCCTACCCTTTTTAAAAATGGGTGCAATGTTTCCCTTTTTCCAGTCACCAGGGACTTGACCTTACTGCCATGACTTTTCAAATATCATAGAGAGTGGCTTGGCAACTACATCAGCCAATTCCTTCAAGACTCTGTGATGCATCTCATCAGGTCCCATAGACATATATATGCAGGCTTCTCAGGTGGTCACAAACCTCATCTTCTCTTACAATGGGAGGGATTTTGCTCCCCCAGTCCCCATCTCATGATCCATCCACTCCAGAGGTGTGGGAAGAGAGGTTGCCAGTGAAGACTGAGGCAAAAAAGTTGTTGAGTACCTCAGCCTTCTTGTCTGTTGTTACCAGTTTGTCAGTCTTGCTCATCATGGGGAGTACGCTTTCTTTGATCTTCCTTTTCTGGCTGACATACCTGTAGAAGCCCTTCTTGTTATTCTTTGCATCCCTTGCCAAGTTCAGCTCCAGCTGCGCCTTGGCCTTCCTGACCCCCTCCCTACACAACTAGGCAGTGTCCCTATACTCTTCCCAGGATACTTGTCTCTGCTTCAACCACCTACGTATTTCCTTCTTGCCCTTTAGTTTGACTAGCAGGTCCCGACTCATCCATGCCAGTCTCGTGCCTTCCTTTCCTCATTTCTTACAACTGGGGATCGAGAGCTCTTGTGCTCTATGGAAAGCATCCTTAAAAGATCTTCCAGCTCTGTTCTGCTCCCTTGTCCCCAAGGGCAGGTTCCCAGGGGGTCCTATTGACTAATTCCTTGACCAGATGGAAATCTGCTTTCCTAAAATTCAGGGTCCTGACTTTACTTTTTGCCTGACCCATATCCCTCAGGACTGCAAACCACCAGTGCACCATCACTGCGGCCCAGTGGTTATACAAGGTGATAACCAACCACATTAAATTGAGATTCTCACTTTTTACAAAATGGCAGGAATTAGGTAAATTGAGGGGTTTTAATGTTCTTACAGAACTCATTTAGACTGACAGGGAGATGGTGGTATCCCAGGGAGCAAGCACCTCCCAGAGATGCAGAGTGTATGTTTTATGTGCTGATTCACAAACGCGTACTAGCTTTGAGCCAGGTTACAAATTTTTGATTCAGCAGTAATTGAAGATCAGAAACTAAAACTCTGCTAGAAGCAAAATTTCTATAGAGTATTTGTTTCCAGGCTGGTTAATACAGCATTTTGAAAAGACTGAAATGCTTCCCTTTTCTCCACGAGTTCGGAATAGAGGGTGACAACGCATTATCTATCCTGACAACACTATAGGCTGCATCTAAATGGCAAGACATTTTCGCTCTGCCCTGCTCCCTGAAATACTATCCCCCCAGGCTTAAAGATAGAGGTTTATTGGTACAGAGTATCACAATTTACACATAGTCTCATTTCATCCCACTTCTCACCAAATTCTTTCAAAGCAACTTCACAACAGCACTAATGTAAGTCTTTTAAATAAAAACAGTCAAAAGGGGGTGGGTTTGTTGGAATATGAGCATCTGAAATCATCTGAAATAGTGTTTCTTAACTGGTTTGTTTTCCAGATAGCTAAAATTTAGGTGTACCCAAAAAGTTGCCATCTGAAAGCCACTAATCTGTATATTGTCCCTATGGTTAACTAAAAATTATTCTGAGAAAAACTGCTTGTATTTCTATCAGTGTATTACTCCAGTTAAAAGAATACAGTTAATAATGGGATTGAAATGTTCTGTTTCTTATACAGCGATAGAGCCCTGCTTTTGTTGTCTTCTGTGGGCTCTGATCATTAAGTAACGACTGCAATTAATTTTCACCCAGAAGGGAAATATTTTTGTCAGTGCTGTGCTGCAAGTCCAACTTTTACAGGCTCTGTGGGTACAGCTTGCATATTAGACAAAGTTAGCCATAGAGGGCATGCTCTTAGCTCTATTGCTTCTTCTGTGTCAAGCATTATTGACATAATGCCAATCAAAAAAATTTTCAATTCCTGAAGAATTAAATAATGATGGTATAGGAAGCTACCTTGAACTCCCTGCCCTCTCCTCCCAGTATTTCATGATAATCCATGTCAATCAAGTTCAGAGCTGGGTTAGTGGTACTATATATTACCAACTCTAAAAAAGAGGGTCAAGGCAAACTGCTGTTTTGTCTCTCGCAGCTGGGAGCAACACTTTTAATAGGCGTGTACATCTGCTGCACATAGAATGAAAATCTCCTTGGGTAGTTGCATTCATGCCCATCTGTTGGGATGGCGTGCTGCCTGCTCACAGGTTGGTCACATCATTGCCACATGGCACAAATGCCGGAATAGGGACAGCTTATTTGGCCAGCCTGCTTCTCAGTAAAAGTGAACAGATCTTCTACAGGACATCGTTACAAATACTAGTACCGCTTCGACAATAGGTGCCGTTCAAACTGGATTGCTGCTGTATACATTTTCATATTGTAGCAGCTAACCAATAGACATTTCCATAAGTTCTTTCATATATGTAGCAGTCAGTCTTTTGGTGAATATTTGCCTAACCAAAGTATACTATGAGATATTTGCACTCTCCTTTTAGCACAAAATACTTGTAAAAACAGTAAGTATTTTGCATGGTCATTCCACATCATTAACCTCTAACTAGTAATGGAGATATCAAGCTGAAACTTCCAATCTGAAGCTCATTTACTGCCTTCTCAGACTCTTCAGAGATCTCTATCTTGACATGTACCAAAATGACAGCTTTCCTTTCTGAATAGCAGAAACAGCTATTTTGCTACATTTCTCAAAATAGCAATATTCCTCTTTGATTACTTATTATTGAGAAATGCTGACTTTTTCTGAGCATAAACACAGATCATCTTATTTTGTTGACTTCATTTGAACCAATGGTCAGATGAATGAAAAGATCCTTTCCCAACAAATTTGTGGCTCCTCTCATAGCAACACTTTCAAATTAAGTAGAAGCAACACCAAATTTCCCATTTTCCAGAAGTGATTTATAGAATAGAATTATTTCATCTACTAGTAAGCTAACCTATGTGTCTGGAGTACATATCTTTTTTAAGTTCTTTCTGATACTTCCTGAAAAAACTCTAGAGTGTATGTACGAGTATGTGGCTCCTACTAAAGATGATGTATATATTAGTAAAAGTTGAAAATGGCAGAAGTGAATGATTTATAATGATGATAGGAATTTTTTTATCAAGTTTTGGTACAAAGCAATGTGAATAAGGTCAAAATCTTCATTTAAACTTGAAAAATATATTGCTTAAAACAAACTCAAAAATAGAGAATTTCTTGGGCCATTTTGTCATTATTCATTATAACAAGTGTAAGGAAATATATCTAGGATGAAGAAGTACTTCAGTGCCCTTTGGACTAGTACAAAGGCTAGCTACTGTATTATTTTTTATTAGTATTATGTGCATTTTTATATTACTTCTTTATTAATAATGGTTTGTTTTATGAAGCTTCATATATTTAAAAAAAAAAATAAAGGAAAAACTATTTAAAGTTAGCACCAGAAAGCGTAAATCTGAATTATGAGAGTCCCAAATGTACAAATAACTAATCACATAGGATCACAAACAGTGCAGAGGGAATTAGGTGAACAGACCAAAAGGGGAAAATTTTGCTTGAATTTAGAGGAAAACAGGAGGTTAAAAACAGACCCTATACAGAGCTTTGTGATATCAGAAGTTTGGGGGTGAGGGGCAAAGTTTGGCTGCCTCCTCTATTATCACTGGTTGGTGAGTGGCTCATACTCCTATGTCACATACTATGGTTATGCCGTGAAGCATCTCCATGAAGGTTAGTCTGTGAAGCATCTCTGGCAGGTCAAGGGAAGTGATTCTCCTCCTCTACTCTGCTCTCGTAAGACCGCATCTGGAGTACTGTGTCCGGTTCTGGGGTCCCCAGTGCAAGAAAGACATGGACCTGCTGGAGCAAGTCCAGAGGAGGCCACAAAAATGATCAGAGGGATGGAGCACCTCTCCTATGAAGAAAGGCTGAGAGTTGGGGTTGTTCAGCCTGAAGAAGAGAAGGCTCCGGGGACACCTTATTGCAGCCTTTCAATATATTGGGGGCTTATAGGAAAGATGAAGAGAGACTTTTTACCAAGGCCTGTAGTGACAGGACAAGGGGTAATGGTTTTAAACTGAATGATGGTAGGGTTAGACTGGATATAAGGAAGAAATTTTTTAGAATGAGGGTGTTGAGACACTGGGACAGGTTGCCCAGAGAAGCTGTGGATGCCCCATCGTTGGAAGTGTTCAAGGTCAGGTTAAACAGGGATTTCACCTGATCTAGTGAAACGTATCCCTGCCCATAGCAGGGAGGGTTGGACTAGATGATCTTTAAAGGTCCCTTCCAATCCAAACCATTCTATGATTCTGTGATTCTATACTTCTATGAATACTGGGTCTGTGTCCTCTGATTCTATGTTTTACTTTGATAATCCCAGTATGTATCAGCAAGTACATTAAAATATCTTAAATATAAGTTTAGAATTCAGATCTTTCTTTTAAAAGTCATGTATCACTTACTAATAAGCAAAACCAACAGGTTGAACAGGGCAAACTTTGCTAAAGTAACTCAAATATTTACCTTTGTAAACCCATACATTTGCACTGACAGTACCTGCAGTGTTATCTATTCAATTTCTGCTGAAAATGAACAGTCATTAGCAAAAGTATTTGTACAAAATGAGAATACTATGACTATTGTGCTAAATGTTCAGAAGAGAATTGAATACCTTAGGTCTCCATCTTGATAATGAAATGCTCAGATATACAATCAAAAGTGAAGTGCGATATTATGTGAACAAACTACATAATGCAAACTCAAATAAGTGAACAGTCATATTTAGTTCACAATGTGCAACACATGAGTATGCTGAAATCTTCTCACTGGAATTTTTTGATTGAAGCTGCTTCTTAATGGAACATTAGTTTGGTTTGGGGTTTGTTTTTTTCACAATAACTGCTTTCTTTCTGTTAAAAAAATCGATAGGAATTTTAACATGTAAACCCTTTCTCAAGAAAGACATTGAAAGTTGGAAGTTGAATCAGAATCCGGAAGTGTTATGTTAACAGTGCTATTATACTGCATTTTAGATATCTAATCAAACCCAGTTGTCTATTGGGTCAAGATCTGTACGTCCCGTTCCGCAACAATGTAGAAGCTACTAGTACATCACAGGAAACATAAACATAAGAGGTGCTACTCCAACAGAGGAGTGGTAGTATAGGGGAGTGCAGAAAAAAATTACCATGAAACCACAGTATCTTTTCAAGTACAATATTTTTATTTTTATCAGGAAGCTTTCCTTGATTTCAGCCAGCAATACATGATGAAAACCCCAAACTTTTGTGTAGAAACTGTAACTGAAAATTAGGATAGGATCATTTTTAGACACTTTTCCCTCAGGCATACCTTTATTCTTTTGATTTCTCTAATATTCACCTTTTTTTTTTTTAAATTAATGACTCTTTTTGTAAATATCATGGCTTATTTGCAGACACACTCACCTCTACCAGTGGACGGATGAGAAGCAATTAGGAACTCTTCCTAATTACAGGAAATTTTAATATGTCAAGAAATGCAACTTCTCAGATGAGTATGATGAGTTAAATAGAAATTTATTCTAAAACACACACTTAGCAGGATTCTGTAGTTTAATATTTTATTGTAAGAAGAATTAAATTGTTAAGATTTGATTTTAAGGGCTTATTTATCAATTTCATTAATAGCAAATAAGTTTATGGGGACTTTGAAGTTTTTTCGGAGCAAATTATGAAAGATAAAACATAAAGCCTTCCAGTAATTAAAAACAAAATCAGTGACAACATAACTGATGACAATGCATATGAAAACTGAGCAAAATATGTTTTCATAATACTGAAGTGATAGAAATGTAATGACAGTAGATTAATTGAAAAGCTTGCTTCTGAGTTGTTCCATTTGTCTAATAGGAAAGATATTTCTTCAAGCATCTGTGTTATGCAAGAGGTAGTAATAACAGATCGGAAGTAACATGCACAAAGTTAGTGAATAGACTTGGATATCACAAGTAGATGTCTCTAAGATGGTACCGGAAAAAATTTACTTGAAAATCAAGACAAGATCAAAGCATGCCATGTAGAAAATCAAAATGCACCAACCGAGTGAGCTTTACTGATGCTTTCATTCTTGATCGTTTTTTACAGTGAAACTAACGTAGTTATGCAGGTTTTCAAAAACACTTGTACCATTTTAGTTCCACTAAAAGCCAAGAGAATTTGTGTTCATAACGTTCATAAACCACAAAAGCGAGATTTTGTGCAAATATAGCTATTTTAGCAGAGAGTGAATTTTTTTTTACCAAAAACCACACAGCACAGATGCAACTGTATTGCTACAAGGTTGCCTAAGCCCACGTAATTTTTATTCTGTCTCCACATACATGTTAGAGAAAGGCTATCAGTATTCACACATAAAGTATCTGACCAGTATAGGATATAACAAAATGCTCAGGTAGTTATCACATAAATGCCAGAGCAGAAATAGAATGATATTGCACAAGAACTAAAACCCCAAGACTAACTCAGGTCATGAAGTCTTCCTACATGAGATAACTAGTACTAATTAGTATGAGTAAAAGTACCATGATTCAGCCAAAGTCAGAATTAAAAACTAATGACATTTTGTCTAATTGTGATGGAAGTATTTTGTGCCTCTTGGAGTTCTTCTTTCCCGGCCTCCTCAGATAATGCAAGTGCCACAGCGATCTACAGCAAAGCCTATCTGGTTTAGGGGAATACAAAGTTGTACACATTCGCTAGCCAGCCATCAGGCAGATTTTATTTCCTTCACAAGAGACTCTTTGTTCAAATCAGGGTTACCATTCTCGCTTCCGTCCCAGACACCTTTCTTCTACTTGTTGGGTAAGATGTACTCCTCTTATTAGCAAGGTGGCCTCCAGTGATTTCACTGAGTCATGCTCACTTAGGTCTATGCTGAATTATCTCCGAACACTCTTTTTATAACATAGACCGAAAATAAAACAAGATTGAACTCAGAGAAGCATGAGCTAGCACTTCCAGTGAAATTAAGGATTAAAAACAATTTCATTGGGAAGAAAACAGTATTGGTAAAAGGAGGTTTAAAATGTGACCAGGGAAAACAAATTCAGCTACAGGATGAAACACCAGATTGGAAACAGTCAGTGAAAATTGCCTATGGATATCAGAGTTTATGGATGGCAAGGTTTATCTCAGCCTGGATTAGTAGTCCAGTCTGGTGCATCATGACACATCACTAATATGCACAAATTAGCTGAAGAAAAGACAAAAGCAAATACTATTGTTAGGTAATGGAAGAAACTGAATTCTGAGAGGAGATTAAAGGAGATAAATTCATATAATTTTGCTAAGTGATTACTAAGAAAAAAGGTAAAATACAATAACTACATATTGTATGTGGATTTAAGCACAGAGGAAGGAAAGGAATTATTTCAAGAGGCACAACAGACAGTAACTACCTAAAGAAGTAACAGTTGACATTAAGAAAAGGATAATTTTGGATGTATGCTAGAAAATACTTTCTGATCCATTAGACTCTAATATATTCTTCTGAGGAAAGTACTGAAATTCTGGTTATTTAAAAAATTTAGCAATTAGACTGGAAGAAGTAACAGACAATATGCTGAGAAGAACAGTACAGCATCTGCAAGAAAATTGAAAAAAGTTCTATCAGGTCATCTAATTCACCTTAATTTCTATGAAAATTAATGTTTGCTCTTTTCCCTTGGTTTAAGTTTTGCTCATCCAGTCATGAAACCTCTTAAATCTCTGGACTCAAAAAATGTCTTTCATTCAGGCAGCAGTGCCTCAAAGCTATTCACACTAATTAGCCAAGGTCATTTAAATACATTTTGCATGAAGCACCTTAAACTCAGTGTGCCATTTTATATATTTATCAAATTACTAATCAATATGCTATACCACAGTTACTACTGGGCCTTGAGCTACACACAGAATGCTGCATGAATTCAAATTGTGCAAGCTGCTGTCTGCATAAATGAAATTAAAGTGTATGCGGGGATCATTATTCACAATACAAACGAAATGAAGAAGTGGCCTAAATGCAGCACATACCACAAATCTGTGTTTTAAGTAAATCTTAACTGTGTTGTTGGTTTCTTTTTTTTTTTCTTTAACAAACCTTGTATTAAAATAGCTTTGATTTCACTTTCTTTCTCCAGCATATTACCTCCACTGTATTGGTAAAGTAATTTATTCCATCCTCTGTGGAGAGCCTGGATCTCATTTGCCAGCATATTTATCTTTCCTGCCACTGCACTGTCATTCATCTGCAATCTCCACAGAATACCAGACCTGTGCAGAATTTCAATTAGGATTGATTCAACTAAATCCAGGCCACAGAATTGAGGCTGACAGGGTGACCCCCTGAGAATTTAATATGCTGAATCTAAAAAAAAAAAAAAAAAACAGCTCAAGTTTAACACCATAATTCATTAAGTCCTATAGACACTCAGTTTAATCTGGCTCACAGTATGTTTTTTTCAGACTCTTTGTATTGTATGGGTAAACTGTTTTACAGTAGTTTTGATAACCACAGGAAAGAAATTACCATAAAAATCTCTACTCTTCCTTTGAGGTCTAATCAACTTAAACTCAGACAGCTTGTAATGAACAAAAAAATGATTTCCGCAGAGGCTGAGCTGCCTTAAGCTTTCTATTCTGTATATGTATACATTCAAAAATGAGTACAGTGTAGGTATACAGGTAAAATAGCTCTTTTATTAGATACTTGGTTTGACAGATTTCCAGTGGTTTTCACTGTAATCATTGACAGACTTCATCTGCTTGTCAGTTAAATGTCCTAAAAGAATTTCTTAAATAATTTGTGGTTACTAGAATGGTTTTGTGGGTTTAAAGGCAGCTAAACTACAGAAGAACAGTGACTTGAGAGGTCTTTTTACTTGTAGTATGTAAGTATGTACTATTCGAGTCCTAATTTTATATTAGCTCCTGCACATAACGTGACTTACTTTGATTATACACCAGAGGCGGATATAAGTAGATACTCAGTTTTACTCTAAAGCATTATAGTAGAAAAGAGAAATAATAACAATTCCACATTTAATTAGTTGTTTTGTTGTCACTAAAGAATTCTCTTGAATACATTTTCCCTAAAGACCAGATTTTAACCATGGAAAAACATACAGCTATAAACTCCCACTTATTTAACATAAAAGGTAAGATGAGAACATACATATAAAACATTTACCAAACATAAAAACAAACACAAGAGTAAAAAAAAAATACAAATGGAGTGGGGAAATATTGGCACACACACTTATTAATGTTAAATAAAACATGAGTCAGCTGGAACTGGATGAAATAATTAAAAGAGACATTGATTTGTTTGTGCACACAGATACCACATCAATGATTGTGGCGTAAGCAAAGAAATGAATTGATATTTGGGGTTTTTTTCTTACTATTTTAACTTAACATGACTAAAGCAGAAAACATTTTACATATGACAAATATTTTGTAATCCTTTATCAGTCACAGTTAGAAATTTCTCAGTGTATCATGATTATTATGAAGAAGAGGCACAACTATCACCAATTCAAAATCAGTATCTATACAGTGTCCAGAATGAATCCACTATAAGGTACATTTCTTTCTGAAATTTGGTCGCAAAAATCTACACATAACTGCAGTAAAGGGGAAACTGCATTAATACATCGTTTATTGTATTAGTACAATAGATCTGTGTCTTCAATCTATAAGCGTAGTGTAGGGTAGTGGGGGTGCAGAAGAAATCATGCTCCCAATATATTCTTTGATCATCAGTTCTTTCCATGATTCTTCTGAGGTACCAGTTTATGACTGTAATCGATTAGAATTTTTCTCCAGTACCACATATGGATGAAATACTACGATAAGCACATTCCAAAGCATAAATACTTTTCTTTGTTCTTTCTTTGGGGACTGTATAAGTAACACAGGTGTGTTACTACACTGCTTATGGATGTCATTCAGATATGACAGAATTGTACAGTATGAGAAGGTAATAATAAGAATCAAATTAAATTGAAGAGGATACAGGGGAATTTCGCCATCTTCCTTCCTTCATTTGTGTGGCTTTGATCTTGCTCTTCACTGACCATAAACCAGACATTTCATCCTCTGGGCATTTATCTGACTAATAGTCCATTATTCCCCAGTTCATAACCTGAAACTAAGATCCAGTTGTCCTATTCAGAGGTTTATTCCAGTTCATAGATATAGCTATTGTCCTTAACAAATGTTCCATACCAAGAGGTCTCTGTATCATGGCACTCTTTATGATATTACAAACCAAGTACCATAAGAAGGAAGAGCCAATAAGAGTTCATCTAAGGAAACTATTTCCCTAGCCCAGTTACTATGCATTATAGTCAAAAGGAATAATAAACCAAAATACTGAAAGGAAACTACTGCTAGTGGAAATTTTGGCAGCTCATCTAATAAGTCACGTTTCTTGCCTTGTGACATCGCACCAGATATGAAAAGATCAAGTCTTTGTTTTCCCGCTTGCGGTCAGCTCAGTATCAACCTTACCCAAAGTCCCATTACTGAAAGTCACCCTGGATAGTGTCTCATGAACTACCTAATCATTTGTCCCCATAGAAGACACAGACGTCTAGGCCAGAAGCAACCTGTTGTTCTTCAGATCCTACACTTACTCACCTTTAAAAACAAGTGATTTATTTGACTTATTCTAGTTCTTAGATACCATCAGTTCTGGAATCCATATGGAAAAACGCTTGTGGTTCCAAAATTACTTCATGTAATTTTTAAGTACTGTAGATGGACTTCTATGAAACACTGATGAGGGGAAGGTTTCACCTTACCTTCTACCTTCATTTGACTTACCTACATTTTATTTAACCTACTCTTTTTCTATTATACTTCCTATACCCTTTAAAAGTATCATTTTAAGAATCAATCACCGTGGATCTTTTTACAAAAGATTTGATGGGGAAAAACTTTTTAGCAGGGCCAGTTGTGATAGAACAAGGGGTAATGGTTTTAAACTAAAAGAGGATGGATTTAGACTACATATAAGGAAGAAGTTTTTCACAATGAGGGTGGTGAAGCACCAGAAGAGGTTGCCCAGAGAGGCGGTAGAAGGCCCATCCCTGGAAACATTCAAGGTCAGGCTGGATGGGGCTGTGGGCAACCTGACCTAATTGAAGATGTCCCTGCTCACTGCAAGGGGGTTGGACTCGTTGACCTTTAAAAGGTCCCTTCCAACCCAAACTATTCTATGATTCTATAAATACTTAAGTAAAAGAGCTTCACTGCATCATCCACAATTTTCTCTCCTTTCTGATAAGTAATGTATTTTGTTCTTTCAGTTTATTTATACATTTTTTCTTATTACTTTTTATTGCTTGAAATTATTTCTTGTGACTTATTCTGTCTGGTTGGTCTATTATTTTTGTTCCATTACCTTACACTCAGCTCTTGTCCATTCTTGCGTAGTTTCTTTTTGTTTTTCTAAGTCCTTAAAGTGATCTGATATAGTCATGTAGATCTTTTTCTGTATTTTCTTTCTGTACTTCTCACCAGGAATGTTCACTGTTGTGCTTTTAAAAAGGTTGCTTACTTTGACTGACACCTCTGCTGTACTATTTTACCCCTAGATCATGTTCCCAAGAGACCTTGTTTCATTTTCAGTGATTTTATTGAGGTTTTGTTTTATAACTTTAACATCATTTTATTTAAAATATTTAGAAATTGCACTATCTTTACAAACTAAAGTAAATAAGCAAAGACAGAAAAAGTGAGCCTATACCTTTTCACTTACATCTGTATAGACATACCTAGTTCTGATCAGGTTCATGTTACATTTCTATTACTCTTGCTATTTTAATCAGTTTTTGATCACACATTTAATTCACAATAAATGTCATTTATATAAGTTATTTTCAGATCTTTTTTGCAGTTACTGTTTGCTCAGAAAGGGATTTTCAAAGGCACATTGACGCAGTTTACTTTTCCAATTGAAACTCACTTTCTCTATTGCTGAATTCCTTTTTTCTGTATTAAATATAATCTTTTCAATATAAAGGAAATCCTTCTCTTATTAATGTCCATGGCAATTTTATATTGACTTCAGTGGACCCTAGATTATGTAGCAGACACAGAGAAGTTATGAACAGGTAAGTATGAAACAAGGGTAATGACTGAGGCTGTAAAGTTTCTGAAAGTGTTCTGTCTACTGGAAGCTCTGCTCAATCCTCACTGCAGTAATCCTATTAACACATTACTCTTCTTTTGACTTTTAAATAGATAGAACACTGATTCCACCAAATGTGCTAGAACACTTCCATGAACCCAGAATACGCTGAATAATACAGTCACTACAATACAGTGTTCCTGGAATGTATGTAAAGCACAAAGACAATGTCTCCTATTTGAAGCCAGGTAGATAGATATACATGACCCTATTTTTGTCTCATTGCTTTTTTATAATTGTGTAGCTTGATTTCATTCTACAGCTTTATTAATCTATGACAACATAAAAAAAAAAAGTAGGCACATTATTCTAGGATGTTCCCACTCCCACAGCAAGAGTAGTAGAGGGAACAGAGAGGAGCCAGAAATGCTGCAATGAAAGGCAATTAAGGACACTGGACACCTGTTGATTGGAACTAGGCTTCATTGTTTCTGCAGTTTACTGAATGAATTGGTGGGGATTACCTTTCTTTGCAGATATACTTAAGAAAGGACAACACAATTGCAGAAATAGCTGTATGATGGCATGGCCCCACCAGTCATTCATTCCCTACCCAATACTGAAAGCATCAGAGTTTCACCTTTCCAAGGTTTAGTAAGACTTTATTCCTCACAGAGTGTACTCCAGAGTACAGATTATTTATTTCAGGTGAGCTCTGGAAACAAGATTTGCATATTATCATTTAGCAACCCCTTGCCAATGCAGCCAGCAATGGGGAAATTCAAAAATGTCCAAGATGTCGATTAGACTAGATTATCGGGGGCATATCAGTTATCAGGTCTCCACTGCACTTGTCAATATACTCACACGTGAGGAGAATATGTCCTCCAGTCTTAAATCCTTATAATCTTTATACATCTTAATATACAGGAGGAGATGCTGCCTGAAATATAAAACCTATAAATATTCGAAGTTCCTCATTAAATCTACATTCATCACATGATAAGTCATGTATCTATAGATCCATAAAACACCCAGGTCAAGATGCTTATCTTTAAAGGCTGCATACTTCAGTAACATATTAATTTTTTATTGAAGACTACCTGCTAGTATATATTGTGAGTTGATACAATAAAATAATAAGAAAAAAATTAATAGATCCAGCCTAATTATCTCCATAGTCGGCTTTCCATTCCAATCATACCTAACTTGACAGTTAAACTAAAGCATATGTCTAATGAAAACCAGCTATTTTGAGCAGCCAAAGAAACCAGAAAGAATACCCATGGTTTAAATTTAAAACCTCTGTGAAATAAACATACGTACTTACTGGGCTTTTTCCTCAGTCGCATTACTGTAAGTTAAGCTCAGGTGTGAATTTACAGCACGCTAACTGCACTACAGTGATTTCCCATGTGGATATTAGGAATGCATAATAACAGTATAATAAGAACAAATTGAACTGAATCCTTCCTTTGGTAAAACAAAATTTAGTAGGAGTTGTCTTAGCTAAGGGAAAAACCACAGACAAAAGGAAAAAAAATCTAGATTAATGTATTTACATAATATTATTTGAACTTCTAAAAAGTGGATTGAATAATACGTGATCGTTAATAATGCATTTGATGATTCACTGGGAAAAATGATCTCATATATTATTCACAAATATTATTCAAACATGTCTAAAAAATATCCTGCACAAAAGCTATGGCTTCAAGTTTGCAGTGTGGTCTGCGGTACCACATTCATATCTCTGTGAGTCCTTACTGCTGCTGCTCCATCAGCTCTTTCAGAGATGACACTTGAGGGTCAGATGGGTTCTAATTAGTGAGGCTCCATTGTAATATTACATTCTGTTAAAAAAACCTCAGGGTTTGGCCCTCTATCTTTCAATGTTTTACACTCAGAAAAGTGTTATGCTTAATACATTTCAGACAGTTCAATGTATCTTTCATTTGGTTGCTGAAAGTACATTGATTTTTTTTCCCATAGCAACAATGCCAAAGCAGAGGAAACTCCTTCAATAATTAGTAATAGTGGTCACATATTACTAACAAGAAAACTTGATTTCAAATACTTTACACTTTTGACAGAGCGCAAACACAAAATGCAGATTGTAGACAAATATTTTCATGTTTATTATTCCCACTTCATTTGATGCAAGTGGAACTCATACATTTAAACATGCTGATATCTCTTTAATCATTTATCTCCAGGCAAAGGTAGCTAGAACTTATGCTGTGTCAAGTATATCCCTCCTAAGCATACATTTTCATGGCTTATGTCAGCTCTAGGTAATGAGTGTCCTTGTTATAGCCATGTGCACATAGACAGATTTTTGCTCTGAGGACTGCAGAGACTATTCTTCATACTATTCTGACTTCAAAATCACAGGGACACCTTTGAGGCTGCAGTGTAAAGTGAGATTATGCATAAATTGTCCCGTACACACACATACTCAGGTAAAGATGCAGTCTTTCACAAGCTTAAGTGAAACTTGTGTTCCCATTCAAGACAGCTGAAGCCAGCTCCTCTTCTAACTAAAAATAATGCATATTGGAAACTTCTCATGTCAAACTTTCAAAAATGAATCAGACATTTTATTTATACATATATATATTGTCCAGAGAATGGTAAACTCTTTGCATATAAGAAGACAAAGCCTTCATTCAAAGGGTTTTTCTAACCTTGGTCCTAGAAAGAACTAAATGCATGGCAGTCTTCCCAAACAGGAATAATGCCTTTATATTCCTTGGGGTTACTCACATGCACTCACTCATTTTCAGGTAGAATGTTTTAGAAGTTAGGTAAATCACAAGCAGATGGCAGACATAACAAACGTGTGAATAAGATAGCACTAATGTTCAGCACAGATCTGATCCAGCTCTTCTGAAGCCCATGGAAGTCAGTCTCAGCGGAACTAAATCCTTCTGAGTGTCTGTGTTCTGAAGAATCTTTTCATTCTTTTTCTCATTTTAAGAAACTCTCATGGTAAAGTGCTAAGGAAGGAAAACAAGAAACTGAAGAAGCTGATGAAAATTAATTTTTGAATGATTGTTTGATCAGAGAGAAGAAAAGATATAACCAGCATAATTAATAGTCTTATCTTCAAAAAAATTAATTAATAGTTGCATATGTTCTCCCTGAATATAGGAAATAAATATTAACAAGGCCCACAACATTCAGTTACGAGGTATACAGGTGCAACATCACAAATTTCTCAGAGATACTCATTCACATCATGTCTGAATTTGTCCCCAGAAATGTAAGACAGTTTTGATGTTCCAAATACTGGTGGAAGAAAATACTTAATGAACAATTCTGAGAAACCAAAGATGACAAAAAGCACATTGCAGAAGGCTCAAACTTTGACAGGAAACGTTGAGAGTTTTTTTGTTTGACTGATTGGATAGCTTCCACATGGATGAAATACATGCTAAATTATTTACAGATAATTACATCGCTGTGCTGTTGCTAAAATATTAAGACACCGTTGTCCCACAGGAGAAACTGTGACAGACATTGGCACATCAGCTAATGAATAGCTGTGGGGTAATGGAAAAAAAGAGCCACCACAAGACCCTGGTATTAGGTTACAGAATGTCTGTAAGTAATCCACACTCAGAGAAAAATGTCACTTTCCTTCTCCCCCTCCCTCCTACTAATTACGTATAGAACAAATGTTCAACATTTGGTAGATGTTGCTTGAAGGCAATTTTTTCTGGAAATAATCTCAAGGCCTCCTCCACTGCCTTTTCATTATAGGAAACTATGACCTAGAAATACTGAATAATAACCTTCAACCAAAAATGTTTTCAAATACTCACAAAAGACTGGGCAGACATTTTGGAGAAAAGATGCATCACCACCAACAGCGGGATACAGTTCTCATGAGGGATTGCTGTTTCACATCACAGAGTGAAACAGTGAGAGGAACACTCCCAGGACATACAGCCAGTGTAAGAGCATCACAGAACTGAACAGCAAGTCCACATTTTAAAACAAATATTTAAACATTAGAACTAGCTATCATCTGCCAAATCTCACCTTTCATTTAAGCCAATTGAATGAATAGTACCTGAAATATTTATGCTGAAAAAATACTTGGAAATTATTGAAAAGTAAAGATTAGCAAGATCTGTTTTCTCAACCATGATTGTCTTTTTAAGAAAATTCAAATTTCCTTTAGCCTAGAATTATAGGATTGAACACAGTCCAAAAGTACCCTTTAAATAGGTACCTACTTTCATAGGACATGCTGCAGTACCTGGAAGGGGGAAAGGCACATCATTTATAAAAAACTAATCCACATAAACTCTGTCTGTAATTCTACAGAACCATGTATATTAGCGCTAATCCAAAGTATTTTTATGGCCTCAACCTAACATAAGTGGTGCCCAATGACAGGACAAGGGGGAATGGGCACAAACTGGAACACAGGAAGTTCTGCATGAACATGAGGAAAAACTTCTTTACTGTGAGGGTGACGGAGCCCTGGCACAGGCTGCCCAGAGAGGGTGTGGAGTCTCCTTCTCTGGAGATATTCAAAACCCGCCTGGATGCAGTCCTGTGCAGCCTGCTCTAGGTGACCCTGCTCTGGCAGGGGGGTTGGACTAGATGATCTCCAGAGGTCCCTTCCAAACCCTACCATTCTGTGAACCTATCTTTAAGACACCATATTGTGCCGTTTATCTAACATAATAGTCACCTGCATGTTTGTAGTATTAGTACAAAAACAGTTCATAAAGAGGTCGTCTGTTCAGCAAGGCAGATTAAGCAGAGTCTCAACCAACAGTAAAGCAAATGAGACATAAGCACATCCTTGAAGTATATGCTTATGTTCTGTTCTGAATAGGAATTAAAGGCTTAAAAAGTTTACATTTCTGATTTGGGGATATAACTAATATTTCCAAAAAAAGGATATACCCAAATATAAATGTGCAATGAGGCCTATAATTCCCCCTGTGAATCAGAGTAAACTAGTTACCTAACATCCACCTATTCCTTTGGAAACATCCCTCTAACAAAGCAGATTTGTGTGGTATTGAGCTATACTAATGTGAGCAGTGTCACTTACTGCTCTGAGTAAAGATTCATTCGTTTGGGCTAAATTGTATTATATCATAAAGTTAATACAACCTTATAAGGAGAAACACAGAATAAGTGAAAAGGTAAAATATAGTAGCAGAAAGTCATACAACTTTCAATATGATTCAAATGTTGGGAGTAAGGCATTTCTTATAGAAGAAAATTTGGAGATAGTGGTGCCTTTTACCCTCCATTCAAAGCCAAACATCTCCTTATATTTGTTGCTGCACCTGACATGTTGCTTTGAACTGGATTTTATGATGTTTTTACTTTGTCTTGTGACACAGCCTGATGTGTCATGATAAAATGTGACATGACTGTCAGTTTTGCTAAGTCACCAGGAATGAACAAATATTCTCATGACTGGAATCTCTTTCTGTTACTGGTTCCTGGTCAATATTAGCCCATTGGCATATCTCTCCACGAGCAGCACAAAAGAGTAGTTCATGCTTCATGGGACACTCAGAAAAAATCTGTTTGGAAACAATTCTGCTCAAATTCACAACTTAAAATTTTTGTCCCTTGCCTAAGTTTGGAAGAATGATACCGTAATTCTTTTTCTTAGCTAACAATTGTGATGCATCTCAGTGGTTTATGATTTCAGTTGAGCATAAAGCAAGAACAGATTCATTCTGAAGAAAAAAAGATTCTTGCCTGAAAATATTTTGTAACAGAAACAGCAAGATATACAGCTAGAATAATTTCTCATTACAGAGCCAGATTCACTGCAAGAGAGAGTTTGCCCACTAGGTGAAAAGTAACTTCCTGGCAGTGTTTACCATAGGATTCTTAACACTGACTACAAAATGAACGATCCTCTACTTCAGTAAAAACTCCTAGAAAGGACGGAAGTTCAAATGTCTTCTACTCTCTTAAATAGCTACTTGCCAAGCTTTGTCTCTGCTGTCCAAAAAAAGTGAGATTATACTGTAATACATTCATTAGCTACCTTGCTGCAAGTCCTCAGGGAGGCCAGGCACTGCAGTTTTAAATGAGATAAACCAGCGGTAAGAAGAAGTGTTGACATCAGCTATATCATAGAGAAGGCTGCAGACGTGTGACCTTCACCGTGATTTCACAGTGAGGTGACAATGGCCGGTTACCTGGTCACATCTCTACCATTTCCACCTCTGTGGCAGAGGAGACGCAGCATGGGTCATAGTCTGAGATGGGACAGGTTTTAAACGACACAGCCTGTGCCCCAGCAGACAGGATTCTAAGGCCCATGAAAGTGGGAGAAGCCAGACTGTAGCTTACTACCAAAACCAATTATCCAATATGGGAAGGCCTTGCTTTCCTTCCCCCTCTTCTGAGCCTTTCATTAACCCCCTGAAATACAGTTGCCCCCACTGGTTGAAGGTAGCACAGTCCAGCCTTTATGAGTGCAAGAGAAAGATACCTAGGTAGTTGTGTTCCTGCTGTTTGTTCGCAGACTTTTAGCTAGCTCAAGCAATCTTTTAGAAGGAACATTTCTAAGATACATTGAAAACTGGAAACTTACATCCTGCATGGAACTCAATGTGTGCTTTTGAAGATGTCACGGAAGCACACCAAAACAACTCCACACAGCTAAACTCAAACAATCCTTTAATTCACAACTGAAACCAAACAACCAAAACTAACAAAACAACAAGGTAACCAAATGACACTCCAAGAACATTTAACAAGTTACAGGTTCGATATACCGGTCGGGGATGTTATTACTGCATGGCAAAACATGAGAATGATGGTCCAGGGTGTGCACACCCTCACTCACAAAAGGGAAACTCTCACTCAAGGGTACACAGAAGAATAAGAGCGCTCACCGAAGGGGGGGGGGGAGAATCGGGTTCACTCAAGGATATATCCAGAAGAAATCACTCACCAAAAAAAATGGCGAGGGCACTCAATCCCAGGAAGTTTCCTTGGGTGACATCTCAGCCCAAGGGGACAGTTTCCAATCACAGGCCCGCTGCTCTGAGGAAAACCACTCAAAGCGGGCTCTCTGGCCAGGGCTCCTTTTATAGCCTGGTCGGATCTGAGCTGTGGTCATTTACGGTCAGTGTTCCAGAAGCTTCTCTCAACCAAGGCACGCCATTGGCTGAGGGCCCTGTCTGCCCACCGCGGGGTCCCAGTATGGTCAGAGGACTGGAAGTTTCTCTCAGCTGAGGCCCGCCATTGGCTGGGAGCCCTACCGACCGGTCCAGGGGTCCCGCCTCTCCCACTCCCACCACAGGGAGGGGGGTGGTTGACACCTGAGCTGAGGTGTGTGAGTGACAGCTGCCACGGCAGGGCATTGGAGGTGCGAAAATGAGGCGCAAAAAGGAGCCATCGGCTGCTGCCCTGAAAGCCTCTGGCCCTGACCAGGGTGAGTGTATCTGCCACAGAAGACTCTCCCTCCAAAAGTGAGGAGTCGGGGCAGATGGTTCATTTATAGCTTCATGTATGTTCCATTTTCACTGCTCTAAACCCATGACTTAGTATGTACATGCTCTATATCTTTTCTGTCATCTTCTAACATATCAGCCTGTAAATTTCATTACCACAAATGCAGAGGAATAGTCAAATGTACCCTGATTTAATAAGTGTGAAAGAGGGAAGAGACTATACAGGTAGGAACATAATCAGAACTCTTTTCAAGTGGGTACTAAAGTCTAGCCTGAGATTTACTTGTCAGTGTCACCGATAAAAAGGATAACTAATGATGCCCGAACTTAAGACGTAAAGGATACTGTTGGATTTTGTTAATTTTCTTAGAATAAGGCGCAATAATAGACTAGCCTGGCCTGAAGTTTCTGCTGCCTTGAAATTCTTTCCAGCTATTGCCCTGCACGAAAATACACAAAATCTACAAGCAGAATACATAGTGCAATTTGGCACAAAGAATTGTGTCTGGCAGTGTGGTGGGTTGACCTTGGCTGGACACCAGATGCCCACCAAGCTGCTCTATCACTCCCTTCCTCAGCAGGATGGGGGAGCGAAAATAAGATGGAAAAAACCTCGTGGGTCAAGATAAAGGCAGTTTAATAAAGCAAAAGCAAAGGCCACATGGGGAAGCAAAGGAAAACAAAAGATTTATTCTCTACTTCCCATCGGCAGGTGGTGTCCAACCACTTCCCGGGTAGTAGGGCTTCAGTATGCATAGCGGTTGCTCCAGAAGACAAATGTTGTAATAACAAATGCCCCGCCTCCTCCTCCTTTCTCTTAGTTTTTATTGCTGAGCAGACGTCATATGGTACAGAATATCCCTTTGGTCAGTTCGGGTCAGCTGTCCTGGCTATGTTTCCTCCCAAGATCTTGCCCATCCCCAGCCTACTGGTGAGGGGGGAATGTTGGAGAGACAGCCTTGATGCTGTGCGAGCGCTGCTCAGCAACAGCCAAAACACTGGTGTGTTATCAACACCTTTCTAGCTACTGATACAAAGCACAGCACTATGAGGGCTGCTATGGGGAAACTTAACTCCATCTCAGCCAGACCCAATACAGGCAGTAATCTTCTTGCTGCATTTGCATTGATTTATCATAAACATCTTATTTAACGTGTTCATCCAGAGTACTTGATTATTCTTCCTGTATACCAATAGGTATTGTGCAGAATCAGATACAAAATTTGCTCATAACTTTAGAAGATATGAGGTGTAGGATGTTACCGTTTGGTAGCATGGAGGCTGCAAGGGTGGTCTCTGTGGGAGGAGGTCAGGAGCCGCCCTGTGCCACTCACAGCTTCAAATGGGGGAAGTGAGCGAGCGGCTGGGTGGCAGTTTGTCTGTTAGCCAGGGCCAACCCACCACGCTTAGGAATAAGCCATTGCATTGACATTATTTAACATATAGACACAAAAATAACGATTGAAAGCAATGAGAGCAAAGGGGATTCAAATCACCTCCTATCCAAAGCAAAGCTTTCTTGATCGTACAATTTGGAAAACTCAAGCGGATAATATCTGTATATATTTAAATAAAGTTACATAAGAAAAAAAATAGTAACTTTCTCCATTTCAGGAATGGTGAAATAGTTCCCTTAAAGCTAAAACAAAATTTCAAACATTTGGCTGTGTTGTTCTGACTCAATTACATCAGCAGAATGCAGATTCTTATTTGAATCAATTAACCTTCTAAAAATAAGAAATAATAATGATTCCTTTAAAAATAAGAAAAGAGTTCTTCTCTTTACAAAAAAAAAAAAGGTTCTGTGGGTTAAGAAAAGCATACTCCTACCATTTTCTAATTCTTCTAATAACTATTATTATAGTTATATCTAGTTTTATTATAGTTATATCTAGTTTTTCGTGTTTCAAAGAAGAAATGTTTCATTTAGAAAACATTTTTCCCCTTTTCCCAAATTCCTCTGCTTTCCACCACATTACAGTAGTTATCAAATCAATATCTCAATTATTCATGTAAAGCCTTGTTTCCAGAAGTATGCCTCCAAAGCAGTTGAAAGGACCTGTTATTTTTATTCATTTGTAATGCTGCTTCTAATTTTAGTTCTTATAAACGACAATACAATAAACAATCCCTGTCCCTGCATATAGAAAGTAGCAGCAGCAGGTTCATCTCAGCTATTAATACTTAATTTCCTGAGAGGTGTATGCAGACGTACAGTCAGTTGCAGTTTTCACAAGGGGTGGATGGATGTAACGTGGAAGCAATCCCTCCACCAGCAGTGCGGAGCACATGCAGTGCCACGTGGTGGGGAAGAGGTTACCGGCCACGAACCTGCTCTCCTTCCCCCTCCACCCAAGCTGGCTGTATCTGATCCTTCCAAAGATTGACTCGATTTGTTTTCCTCCAGTCTCTGTGACACTAAACTACTACAAAGTAAACACAATGTGTATGGGATGTTTACACACAGCCAATAAAACTGGACAGCTGTGGACAGTGTATAATGGTTATTGCATTGAAGAAAGCAGAATAAGGTCTTGGGTTTGGCACTTATCTGACCAACAGGCAACACTGACATAGGTATGCCTCAAATATTTTTAGAAGAAATTTCATCCTTGGCATGAGATTCCAATTCCACCAAAATTTTTATAGAAACTAGAATGTACAAATGTGGAAAAAATCCACAAATTGAACTTTTCTAATGCCAATATGTTTTGTCAAAAATTGTAGTCCAGTTCTAGTTCTGTAAGTATAATGAAGAATGAAAATTTGGCTTTTTTCCTTAAAATCTGTATTCAAACATAAGCTCTCCTACTGATCCTTTCTTATTGTCTTGTACTTTATTAACAAGATATTTCTCTGACAAAAAAGGAGATCTACACAACAATCTTGATTGCTGTAAAAAACAATTTTGTCTTAGAACAATTGCTTGAAAATATTAAAGACTGGGCATGAAAAGAAACAAAGATGACAGACTAGAGTGGTTACTCACTGTTTATGCAATGACAAAGCTTGTTTCCCCTTCATAAGTTCAAGATAATTTCTCACACAAATAATATAGTAAATCTTCCATTTTTCTTTCATTATAATCCATAGGAACCATAATCGCTTCAAGTACATGATAAGTGACTCTGTCAAATCACATTTGTTTTGATCAGCTGGTATTTTAGGAGATTTCTTCATCCTGACTATTCTTTTGCAGGTAATAATCTTTTTTAATTTGCACATCACTGCTTTCATACTTGATGGCATCTCAGTTAATGCTCACTAAAACAGATAAATCAATTCTGCCACGTTGCTCCAGTGGTGACAGTTTATCCTTGTTCTACACACACGAGTATTTTGTCTCGATTTTAGACATT
This sequence comes from Phoenicopterus ruber ruber, assembly GCA_009819775.1. NCBI lineage: Eukaryota > Metazoa > Chordata > Aves > Phoenicopteriformes > Phoenicopteridae > Phoenicopterus > Phoenicopterus ruber. The sequence continues at coordinate 32,595,970 of CM020219.1, read as the reverse complement.
AGTTGATCACGGGAGCGCTTGCACAGCCCAAATTTAGCTTGTACAACCCAGATAAGACCAGTTGTTAGGGCAGAAATGTGAGTGTGAGCAGAGTACACGAACAGAGCACCCCACACTGTCTGAAAGGTCATTTCTCCAATACTGATCAAGCTAAAGAACCATCAGCTGGATTAAACCGTAACTGGGGAACTTAACTCAAGAAGACTTTTGAAACAAAGGAGTCACCTTCAAAAGAAGCATAAAGTATGAAAATTTGTAACAGTGGGAAGAAACCTTGGAGGGGAAACTGCAGGAGTGATGCAGCCCTGCTCGCAGGCACCCCGCAGCACCAGGTCGAGCAGCCTCCCCACGGGACACCGGCAGCGGCCAGCACCCAGCTGGGGGAGTGACGGAGCAGGGGCAGCAGGCAGGGACCCACGCCTGGGTGTGCCTGTGGGGGGGGTGTTGGTGGGGAACAGAGAGCAGGAGCACCCACCTCTGCAAAAGCTGGGGTGTGCAAGCCAGGGAAGGCACCCACTCCGGAGAGTGGGGGTGCTGGTAGCCCACCCCACCAATGATGGAGGGAGGCAGGGGGTGGTTAGACCCATTTCCTATTTGTTTACAAGGTTGCTTAGAAATTTCCAATGTTTATTAATACCTTGTAATCACCTCGTATTTTCATTTATCTGCTGTATTGCTGATATTGAACCTGAACATAGAGTTCACTGGTTGCTGGTTAATTACATGGCATTGATAAATCAATAAACCACTTCGATCACGATTCGATTTAAACTGCATGAACTGAGCAGTGTTTTCCTGCAACAGCTGGTGTCTTCCTGTCTGTTTTGAACAAGCAAGGAAATGTTGATGGTAATTCTTATTAAGCAGAATACTGATATTTAAAATTTGATATTTAAAATTTGAAAAGGTCTTCCATTCATTATGAAAAATTCATGAATTCTCTTTTAACAAGAATAGTGAAACACTAACAAGTGTAGCTTTAACACCCTTACCAAAGGTCAGAAGTTCAAGGAACTAATTAGATTAGTAATTTTCTCATAAATTGTGAAATATATCAATCCCATTTATAATCCCACATCAACTTCTAATCAGCAAAGGATCCTCAAAGGTAGCAATAAATCCACATCATCAGTGAGATGTTGCAAGTCAACAATGTTTGTGTTTTGGGGGTTTTGCACCAACCAGTGTTCAAATGAACACTCACTGACTGTTATAGCAACTTCCTCAGCCTTCTGAATGATGAATTGGCCAATTACTACTATCCTCCTTACACAAGCACCCATGGATGATGTAGACTGTGCATGAACACACTGGACATGTTCTGGAATCATACTGTACAGAGAACTGAATTTTTAATTTGACAACCAGGTAAAAATCAATTAATTATTGATTTAGGTATATTAGACACTTGTTTATCTTTTTCCAATAAAAAGTGTTTACTTTTTTCATTGCTAAATGTAAACAAAGAATTATAGGTTCATAAAACCTGAGACGAAAAGCAGTACCTCACTTTTCTACTTTAGGATGTACTATAAGACATGTATGTTAAGACCTGAACTAAAATCTCTTCTCTGTCTAACTTAGAGTGGAAAAAATCAAATTAATGTTGTTCATTTCTCCAGAAAGGGATTCTGCCAGTTCTCCATATAAAGTTGTTCAATGCAACTGGTTAAATATTCATCGGATCAGACAGAAAGAAGAGTGTGATTCAGACACTCCAGTATGGATATTAGGGGACTCATGTAGGGGGTAGGACCCCAAGTTTGAACTCATTCTTCATCACTTTATATTCAGATAACTAGAAAACAAATGTTCATTCATGGATCTTCTATTACCTAAACTGATGTGTTGACAGTATAGCTGCAAAATATTGCCCCTATACAGTTTACAGAGCCTCCATTGTGATTTTTATATACAACTTACTTCAGCTCTGTTGTGGGTGTTGTGAGTAGCTGATATGTCATTTGAAAGTATTGATGCAGTAATATTGTTCTGTGAAGAAAATTATTTTATTGTCAGATCTACATTTAAGGGGGTTCTTTGTAAATTGCAATGTTAGGCCACTCATCATGCTTCAAGCAGTTTGTCGTAATCTTTCAATTTTAACAGAACTGAAAACGAAGTAATTCAAGAAGCTTAGTTGCAAAGGCAATGAGTTCAGAACTATAATCTCTTTCAGTCCCTCAGCTCTGCTGAATTATTGCATTGTTTCTTGCAAGACCACCTGTACAAGAAGAAAAGTAATATTCATGAAGGCTCTTAAGTTCATTATATCAACCTCCTTTTATAAATCTGCCATTAGCAGAAAATGTAAATAAAATTAAGACATTGGAACACTTAAGAAAGTTCTCCTCTATGCATCCACAATTATACACTTGTTTAGCCAAATCTGCCACCATGTAAAGTCAGCAGAGTGCAAGCATATTAAAGGAACTACTCACAATGTGCAAAAGTTTAGCCTAGCTGCACATTTTTGGAAGATCAGGCTACAGAGAGTCGGAGAAAATGAACAAATATAGGACAGTTCTAAAAAATGAAATGAAAAAAATATGTTGCTCCAGTAAGATGTGCAGTAAAATGACATTTGGGAGTATGCCCAAGTCCAAAATTAGCCCACCAAACCTTAAAAGGATTGAAGAATAATGACTAAAGAGCTAATCAAGGTCACAAAGGACATTTCCTTTGCCTGATATTTCCTAATTGCCTGATATTACACTGATACACTCCTGGATTAAGACATTAATTAATATACCTTAAGACAGCAAAAAAAAAGACTACATAAATGAACTGCGTGTGAAAATTGGAGACTGAAATAGAACACTATGCAGATACATGGTAGATGTAATTATACACTAAAGGCCATGGCAAGGTCAAAAGCCTCCTTACGAAGAACTGAAGTTGTACCTATACAGGTAGGAACAGATGAACTCTGTACTGGTGAAGCAGTTCCAGAATTTGGAGTTTGTGGCAAATAACTAAGTGTGACCACGAATTGTGATGCTGCAACCAAGGGCTTCACACAAGCCACTGGTAAATAAAGAAGAAACTAGTTAGTAGCCAAATAGATGAGACTTGACTTCCATGTATGGAGCTGGTGAGATAGATATTGGAATATTGTATCCTGTCTGTCATGATTTTTAAAATATTGAAAAGCTGGGAAGAATTCAGAAGAAACTGAAAAGTATATGTGAGGGCTTTGCAAACTTTACAGCAAAAGACAGTTTGTTCTCTTATCAAACAGATGCTTAAGAGTCCTTCTTGGTAAAAAAAAAAAAAAAAAAGTTTTTTAGTGTAGTATATAGACACACAAATGCCTCATGTCAGAAAGATAAGACCAGATAAATTCAAGCTAGAAGTCAGCCTTTTTATTTCGATGGTAAACATGATTCACCATTAACATAACCAACAGCAGTAGATTTTCCATGTCAAGACACTGAAAATAACTTTTTTCCCCTAAATTTCCTAAAAGAAATTTTTGATTCTTTGTTTAAAAAAACTTTTTAATGAACTTCTAGTTCATTTTCAAAAGAAATATTTTTCCTTATTTCTCTGTTCAATATTTTCTAAAAACTTGTGTCAATTTCTGAATAAAACCATTAACAAAAGTGAATTCTTTCATTTATTAAAATCTTAAAACATTGTATTTTTATTTTCCTAGATACTTTTCCATTTCCTATGCAGTTCTCTAGCTATCACTTGCATAATTTTATAGAAATGTATTTTTCTACTTAGGTTTAGTGCTGGAGTAATTAGTGTAAATATGTGTGTTAACTCTAACGATGACAGAGAGATTTTCATATGGGATAGATAGGCCATAGATTTCTGTAAATATAAAATGCAAGTGTTCTCCATATCCAGAATTCAGAGGGCTTCTTTCCATAATATTCTCAAATGCTCATGAAACCTGGGGATGCCGCATCATGTGGTATCATAAATAGCTTACATTTCCTCCCTTCAAATTAGTAATATGTAACACATTTAAGACCTTGGCAGCTTGATAACTCCCCTCTTTTGTATTTCTGCACATATTTACTCAGATATATGCAGAAAGACAGATGCCTTTTTACAGTTTGGTTATCCATGCTAGTGACCCTAGGGTTGGCTTATGCAGGGTTTATCTAAGCTTCATTAATTGCTGTTTGGAAGAGGCAGGGATGTAAATAAGAGTGATTGCTGTTGTAACAGCAAGAGATAATCAGTTACTATTCAGAAAAGTTGGCAGGATAACAGACAAAATTTCTAAAGAAAATCAATTTAGCAGGACTTCTAGATTTCTTTATGTTTGCTCACCCCACCACTAACTCCCCAAACCAAAGAATTTAAATATATCTATTAAAGAGTGCACTAGCATGAAATAAATTTGGAAATCAAGTTTGTAAATACAAGTTAGGAAACTAGACAGAAAGAAACTTAACACAATGGTCCTGATACACAGTCATCACACCTCCTCAGCAAAAAGATAAAATACTTTTTTTGGTTGGGACCAAGCCTATGGCAAAAGTGTTTTCCATTAGCATTTTGCATGTCTCTAATGCAGGTCCTAAAGAATTCAACTTTCTTAAGTTTTTTGTTAAACTCAGTGTCCTGTTATGGATAAAAAGTCAAGCGAAGAATTTACCATTAGTCTAATTTAAAAATTCTTAAAATATAACCAAAATGCAACAAACAACTGTTACTATATAGTTATAGTATGTCCAGTTATAGAAACAGTAACACACTTTAAATACAAAACAAGCCGATTAACAGTACTACAGTTAAAAGTTGTTATCCAGCAAAATCTCCCATTCTATACCTCTTTTTCCTGGTGTTATCCCCACCCTTCCACTGCTCCTTTGGTCTTAAGGTCAGGTGGGAAAAGGTTTGGAAAGCTGGTAGAACCCCAAGGTCTTCAGCAGGAGGAGTGTGATGTTAATAACAGAGGCACAGGATGCTGCTATTGACAGTTTCCCCTTCCCCCTCACTCCTGTGTCCACTTGGGCACATATTTCTAAGGGTTTTTAACGTATTTTAGACCTTGCTCTTTTTTTACTGGTTTATAATTTCATGCTACAGCCAACTTTGCTTTATGTGGTGCATTGTACATGTTAGACAATTATTATTCATGCTTTTTGTTACCCAAAAAATGGCTTTGTCCAGCTCCTAAATTTGTATTTCTTTTAGTAGCTGATCACTGGTGGATATTCATGGAGTCTGTTTATCAGCCTATGTCCACACGTACAAGGTCTCTGATGTCAACCCAGTCCTGTAGTCCCTTACACTTCATCACCCTTATATTGCAGAAATAATTCGCTCTTATCAGAGCACAATTACTTGTTATGCCTGCTAGCATCAAAATTATTAATGATAGGAATTATTCCACACGGTTATATATAGGTAAATAGAACTGAAACAAACTAGATGACAGCCACCTGGTTATTAAACAATTATTGTTACAACTAAGCAAGCTAAACCAAAACTCCAGTAAAGCCAGAACAGACCAGACAAAGCAAGCCCGACAGCCACAGGCCTGCTGATGCCTGTGCTGTTCGCTTAACACAGAGCTAACACTCTGATAGTAGGGATGTCAGTTCTGTATTTACTGGACTACAAGGATATTCTTTATCATTTTAAAATTTTTCCTGTAGGAGTGGATTTGCTAGAAGGGCATAAGAGCATTTTGTGCATCCTGTGTACCTGAATGTCCAAATCAGATATCTAGATCAACAAAACTCCAGTTTAAACAAATCTTTCCAGCTGTAGGCTAGTCCTTCACCGTGGTCCAAGCTCCTTCATCTGCTCTCATAACTGTGAGAGCTAATCCTTGACCTTCCTAAATCATTGGGAACCACTATATTCACTGTTGAAGTGAATATTGCCCATGACTTGCAAAAAACTTGTCTGACAGATTTTTCAAAGTTTTGCTTTCCACTAGCCAATGCTAGACAGAAGGCAAAACTCCTGACTAGTCCTTGGCCAATTTTGCTTCTCCAAGGAAAATCCCATTTTGATCTGGGATCTTGAAATACTGGCAACAGAATGCTTCTCACAGTATGGGCTCCACCTGCACAATATCCCTATATGCTTCCTGCAGTCTTGAGATTAAAAGGTAGAGAAGAGTTTTACCCATTTCTGCTTTCCTGAGGAAACAGCAGATTTTCTACTCTGTAGACAATAAGGAATGGATCTGGGATTTTGACTTACAGCTTAAATTTAGACAGGTTAAACCCTCAGTTCTGGTGCAGACACAATATACAATGTGAATAAGTCACGGGATAGGCCAGAAAAAAAAAATGAGTTCTGCAAATGCTCTGCTGTGGAACGCTGTCTCCTGGGAACTAGCAGAGTCTGCTTTAAAAATTTATGAAGTGAGCTTGTAAGAATATTTGGGAAGTTCACGCAATCAATTGAATCCTGCTTAGGTAAAGATCTGGGCAGAATGTCCTGCAACTAACAGGGCTTTTCCATTACTAACAACATTTTCAAGTGATGACAAGAGAAACTTGCAGAATCAGAAATTCAATAACCTCCTCCATATGTCTGAACAGAAAAGAACTAGAACCAGAAGGAAATTAAAATTCATAGTGTTTCCTGTCTTTACTTCAATATTTGCAACCAGAAAAAGGCATTACAAAACAGGGTACAAAACTTTTCCTACAGGCTGTTCTTGACATCTACAAAGTTTACGTGAAACTGTGCAGGATGAGCCAAAAGACTGCAGATTGGTAAGTTCAAGGCAGATGCTAACTTAAGTATGGCAGCCACGTAGTGCCATATTGAGCCTTTTTGCAGAAATCTCTACATGCAGCAGGTTCATTAAGGGCAAATGATGGAATGAATATGGGTCTATAAGAAACTGTAATCAAAGTAGTGGTGAAGGCTGGGGCTGTCAGCCAGGATGGCGTACATTACGCTAGACAGATAAGGTACAAAACCATGAAAAAATAATGGCTTTCCTGATAGCACAAAAAGACTTAGCTGTAGCCTTTTTAATACAGTGCCAAATAAAGAATGAATTTTAGTTAGTCATGACAGGGACTTTTCACTTCTCTTTAAAATTTAGATTAATGAGTGGAACAATTAGTGTACTTTTAGTAATCAATGACAGAATAATACATTGCTTCATTGTTGAGATAGTCTGGACATGTTTAGCAGAGTTGTCCAGTTTGTAAGATATCAGTAAAACCTTATCACATATATTCCCAACCTTGAATCACGTTTTAAAAATACATTGAGACTTATCCACAAGTAAAGACACTTTACATTCTCATTAAAAAGGATAGATTTTAGAAAGTAGCCTCTGATTCAACTGCTCTCAGTCATACATAAACACACACATACAAGTCACATATATATGTATTCATAACAAATGTATATCTTAAGGAAAAAATTGCATGCAGCTATTCTTCATAAAAAGATACTTAATATATATCATATTAAAGGCATTCTAACACTCTATCCAAAGCCATGATTTAAGGTTGTTTATTAAAAAATAAAATAAAAAATAAACATCACTGTTGTGTTCAAAAACCTTTATTTGATCTAGGGATCATGCCAACATTCTAATTAAACAGTTCTGAAGCTGCTAATAATATCTCATTAAAATGATGCTATAAAAGTTGAGTCTGCTGGGGATTAAGATACAGTTGGATTATGTATAATCACATTTTTCTGTCTGTTTGCCAAGGCTTTAGAAAAGATTTTGTAGCATTCATGAAGCAGGAAAACAAGTTTCTGTACTTGACATTAAACAGATGTCGTTGTTTTGTAACAGCACAAAAAGTTCAAGGTAAATCTTTCACAGTGATCACTTCCTTGATAACACTGATAAAAAAATCTTACTATATCTAAGAAGAATTGGTAACATTTTCAAATCACTCAGTATTATCAGAATCCTTGGGTTTTGCTCAGCTGCCTTGGAAGCAATCAATTCTCTCAATTTCCTCAACTGAGATTTCTGGAAGATCATTAACAAGTTTAAATTCAAATTAAACAAGACTATTTGCTTTTAAAAAAATCTCGGTAAAGCAAGGCACATGCATCCCCTTAGATTATTCAGCTGGTTTCCATCTCATTCTGCTCTTATTCTGAAATTTCAGGCCTAGTTTGGGTAGACGGTGTTCAGCTGTCTTAGTATAAATATGGAATGTGGTTTTACTCATTACAATGCCAACAAAACTACGCCAATTTGGATAATCTTAGGATATACCTCAAAGTAAACCACAAATAAAGACTCAACTGATGAAAAATACTGGCTATTCATGACAAATTTTGTGGGTTTTTAAAAATACTGTCAGTTTGGTATGTATTTTTATTCTAAACTGAATTTCAAAAAAAAACCCAGTCCTTTTCAAGTGAGTAACAAGTGAATAAGAGAGTATTCATGTTTTAATATAACAGGTTCTTTTTTTTTTTTTTTTTTAGTAAGTGCTTATAGGGGGCAATAGGTGTTAAAGTTCCTTCACACATCAGTTAAACCACAGGTGAGTTAAAGAGCACAGCTCTATTACGCAAGCTGCAGAAAGCATTCAATGTCTGTCGCCTTTGATATAAGGCATCAGAAATGCCCTTCAAAAATCAGTACATTCTTAGGCTGACAATTGGCTGAAACAGTTCTTAAAACCAGAAAGGAATGCTTTATTTCACAGTAGAGGGGACGTAAATCCTAGTGGCTTGAACTTTTAACTACTTCCCTTTAATAAACTCCTTTGCTGTTCTCCAGTCAGTTTTTAAATGAACTGAGATGCCATGAACTAAATAATGCCAGCCTCAGCCCTTAAATTAGAGCCGTGGTTTAAGAATTGTTTTCCTTTAACCCTGAAATACAGTCTACCTAATTATTGTCATCGCTGTGCTTTCTCCTTTAGAAGAAAATATTGACCCTTCCTGTAGCCGACACTGGAAGAGCTTGGGTGCCTGTAGTGGCAGCTCCGCAGCACCTAGCGTTCAAAGAACCACAGGCTAGAATTCACTGAGAGGGGAAAAAAAAAAGAGAGAGCAAAATTCAACATGAAAAGCAGAGATCTCCCCCAAGTCTTGACAATGCTGTATTCACAATGCTGTGATGTGGGAGCCCCAGCCACGGGTGATGGCAGCTAACCTTGGTCCCCGAGAGTAGCTGATTTATAATAGGGGTGATGCTCTCAATCTTTGAGGAAGGGATTTGTGTGGCATCACTCAAGCGCTCTGGGAGCAAGTGTACGGTACTGCTCTGGTCTTAAAGACAACTAAAGACTCCTGCAAAGGTAAGACTAGCTTGAACAATCCGGTTAAATGGATGTAAGAATACGAGGCAGGATTAAATAAGACAGGATGGCAGCTCAGAATGCAGCGGTCAGGAAATGAAGGAAGCTAAGGAGATCAGCGAAATGCTTCATGCTTTGAAAAGAAACTTGCCCAGATACCCCTTCCAAACTCCCCCTATTGTCAAAAACATCGCTGTCAGAAAAAAATAAGGAGACAGCAATACTTACAAATGTGCTTCTCTGTTTCATTTCTTTTAATGTTGCCTGTGCTCTGCTGGAGGCTTTTTCTAAATCAAGTTCACAGAGGAGAAAAACACACAGCTATTAATTTAACTAAAGCAATTCTCGCATCTTCTTCCTTCCAAAACAGAGATGTTTTAGGCATTTCATTAGAGGAAAAGGTCTTTCTGCACCACTAATCCCCAAATTTTTTAGGTGACTACTTTTTACTTTGTGGTGGGCTCTTAGCCACCGGAGTATCTGCAGAAAATAAATGAAAAAGCCTAATAGTGAGAATATTAACAGACTTAGTTATCAGAGATAAATTCAAATATTTAAAGGGGAAACTGATTCTAAAAATTGTACTTATTCCACAAAATACTCGTGGGTTTGAATGTTTCACAGAAGCAGGATAAACAGGTACAGATGATACAAGGCTTCGGAAGCAGTGCCACCAAAGATATTCTCGCCCATGTTTGTCCACTGTTTTACAGCAGATCAGTTCTTTTGTTCACACCCTGAACAACAAATATCTCTACAGTCACAAAGACAGACGTGATATTCCACAGTATGGGAACAGGAATGAGCAGCAGGATACAGTGGAACATATCTTAAGCTAATATTAGTGCCGATGGTTTTGTATAATGAAATCTACAAAGCAGTCAGGAAACCCAGGAGACAATTTACAACACAGAACAGCTTCTTCATCTGATGTAAATCACTCTAGCCTCAGAGTCACCAAAGGTTTCGAATATTTTGCACCAGATGTTAAGCTGATAGAGCTTATTCTGATATATTGACTAACAGAGTTTATTGCGAGAGCTTACTCTGATAGAGCTGAATTCTGACAGAGGGTGGGAAAGTACCGCTGGACTGAGAGCTTGATCAGCTCTCATCTGGTCAAGTTACAGTGCACGGTCAAAGACAGGACATGCAGAAATATCTTGAAGTTGTAACATTCTAAAATAAATTTTTCAACTCCTTATATTTTTAGAGAATTTGTATGTAGAAAAAACACTAATCCTTTTTAGCCATTTTGATGATGATCTAAACCAAGAGTAGCTCCATTATTAATTACAGTATAAACCCTAAGTCAAAATAAGGCACAGAGCTATTCTGTTTATTTCATGTCTATTCCTGTTTTTCATATTTACCCTAGAATTTAATGTGTATTAACATTGTTTTCTTAAGATTAAGACAAGATTTTCTCTAAAAAAAATAAGAAGAAGATAGCCAAACCTTATATTCAGTTCCTGTCTTCTTTTCAATCTCAGAACCTCTAATCCATTTTTCCTATCTTCATTGGTTATGCTTGCTTTACTTCAGGACAGGCTTTAATTAAATACTCACAATATTTGCTGTAAAAACATTCCATAATTTCTGTGGTGGCTAAAATAAGATCATAGTCATCCAACCTGTACTTCAGAGAAATGTTTAATTATCTCTCTACAAAACAGGTGAAATCATAAAACATACCTTCTAAAGGAGATAACAAGCTTTAATTCAGGATGTTTACAACCAAGGGGAATCATATTAACTGCAGATGTTAATTTACCATAACAAGACAAGTCTACTGCTAACTACTCCTTCTTTTAAAAAGAAAAACATTTGAAATAATTATTTTAACTGCAGGTGTTGGTAATGGCTCAGCAGGAACAAAAGTATTTAAAACCCATCCTGTCTTTCGGCTGTGTTTACCACCACAGCTTTATTCATTCTAACAATAGATAAAACATTGCTAAAAGCAGCTTGTTTAAGTACTTGTCAACAGCAGAAAGGCATCATTTGGGGGCCACGGTCCTGCAGTGTGTTTATTGTTCTAACTCAAAATCCTTTCAGCTGTTCTGATTGAAATGACCGTAGCCAAAATCTATGGGAAGAAAAAACCTTTTTTTTTAATTTTCCTTTTCTAGCTCTTTGTATTATCCACTCATTTACACGGTGTTCTGAAATTAAAAATTATTAATTCTAATTATACGCTGGGATTTGGGTTTGGTTTCATTCTGGTTAACATGAAAATGAGTTTGGTAGTCTCAAGCTTCTCCCACCTGAACGCTAGCTGAAAATGCACAGAACCACTCGATCCAGACCATTACAACTGAAAGTTTCTTCTGAGGAGAGACAAAGAACTTGATTTTTTTTTTTTTCCCGTTTGCAATTACTATCAGAAGAACAATATGAACCCTTAATAACATTCTTAAAATGATCTACTACAGAATGTTTACCATTGGTAATGTAAAGATTAATTGTGATATGAAACAAAATTTTTAATCTGGAAGGTGTTTTCTAATCGGAAAACTTATTTCTCTACAATTTCATATTGTCATGCCAATCAAAGTAGCAATCTATTGCTACTTAACTATTACATCTCAATGATGAAAGGATGCTTATAAATCTAAATTTAAATTATTAGGAAGGTTAGGAAATGTACTGTCAATATTAGTTGCATATTGCCTTACTTTATCTTCCCAAGAAAATGGATTATTCCTTAAAGTAAGACTCAAGATTCAAGAACCATGCAATAATTATATAAAAGTTTGAGATTAAAAGCAATTTTTCTTTGTCAGATCACTCTTGATTATGCCAGCCTTCAGAAAATTGGGCTCATAATTGCTGATATGTGCATATCCCTCCTGAGAAGGTATGTAGTTTATCTAAGCATTCTATAAACCGTGCTAAAAAGTGGCCACAATGGGACAAACTGAAATCAACAATTTTAATGCAAGAACTATCAAATTTTTTCCTGACTTCAATTTACCACAAAATGTCTAGAAAACTGAGGAAATTCTGCATGAACTAGAAGACAAAAAGACAGCTCAAGCCAACTGATTCCAACTGATGGTTACACTGTGATGCTGACAGAATTGTACAAGTTAAAGACCAGCCTCTGATAACATATTATTTATTAGCTATCAAAACAGAAGTACAAAAGTATATTCTCATGCTAAATAATCTACTGAAAACTGACCAAAGAATTCCATGTGAAAAATCTTCTATATAGAAAACCAGTTTGTTTTTTCTAGCTGCAGTTAAAGAAAGATGATCTTAGAGAATTTCTCTCATATACCTTCTTTTTTTCTCTTTGTGTACTCCACATCCTAGTCTGACGTCTTTACGTGCTCTTTTAGTCCTGAAGTTACAAATACAGTAGATCAGAATGGAACAATTGCTGTAACTTTGAGAACCCAGAGAATTACTTGTATTTCTAGTCCTTCAACGCCAGGTCTGCCACAGTCACACAGCATTTCAAAGTACTTGTCTCATAATGTATAAAAGTCTACAAATCTTGTCTAAAGTTTGAGGACTTCCAGAGTTAAGGATGAGTCATAGTTCACTTCCTTTGACTGTTCATAGATATAAAATTAATTGTTTGATACCTGTAAGCATTCAAATTTCACGTGTCAGTTACTTCGGACTTTTGCAGATGCATAGCACACACCACAGATAGCAACCTTAATAAGAAAATATTTAAATAGTAACAACAATGGAATTAAAAATAATGCATGGGCACGTGTATTCTTCCTCACTGATATCTACGTAAAATTTATTTCAACTTAGAAAATCAAAACTGGACTTTTCATGATTAACATTTGTATCCCTAAGCCAGCATTTGAAAATCGAGCCATGTCTTTTCTGCTTCACACCACATCATCAATGACAACAAATTAGATCTTCATTTGAAAATGCAAAAGTTGAGCAAATCTGTAGATTATTGTTCTGCAGATATATTGGTCTACAGTGAAGACAGTACTAAAGGCATGAAGTAGTGAGGAGTACTCAGGAGATATGAGCTGGCAAACAGACGTGGTAAGAATACACTTTACTGAACTATTTTTTGGCAACAAAAAAAAAAAAATGTAAACCATTCCTTTCTCAAGATAATACAAACTCACCATAATACCTATCTCATTCTCTTTGCATTTTACTGCCTAAAATCTGACTTTGATCTGTATCTCTTCTCTGTTATGCTCCTGTTCTTCATTAATACATACGTGGAAGCAGAAGTAATTTCCAATCCTGGCTGAACAAAATTCACATTAAAATGAACGTGATATGCTGTGCATTGGGTATGTTTTTGGATTATTCTCACAGCTTATTGAAGTGGCTCAAAGAGAAATTAATCAGTTACTAACATTGCTATGGTAGTTGAATCAATAATTTTGCTTGCTTTTCAGGATGTCAAATTTAAACAGAATAAATAAAGATTGTTGGCATCCACTGTATTCTGCAGCCCCTGTGGAACCTCCTGTTCTCTCTTTCTTTCATCATTATTGAAAAACAGGTATAATTTCTGCACTGTTTTCACATAGTGTAGGACAGTCACCCCCCTTCGGTGGTCCTGGGTGTACTATTCCATTTGCCTAGTTCAACTCATTGATCGCTTTGGGGAGAAGTGGAATGATACAGTAATCAGAATCTCTGCTACCTCCTGCTAACCTGGATGCATTCCTAAATAGCTCCCATTATGGACTTCAATCACATCTTGCATCCCCAGTGCTGATAGCCTAGTCTCTTAACAGGTGGACACATCTGTTCTACTCTGCGAAATTCAACTTATGGTGATTGTGCTTTGAAATATTTGCATAGTTTGTTCCAAATACTATGCGCATCTGTTCAGATCTAATATTACCTTGAAGTTATGATTTGGTTAAATAAAAAGAGACATTTGTAAATTTTTCAACGGTTGTACAAATATACATGTTTTAAAATATCCTTAGAATATTTTAAGAGACCTTCAAGTTTCATGACCTTTGGTTTTGTTAGAATCGCTGAGTAGGTTATCTTCTTTGTTTTAAGAAACTAGTAAGTGCAGCTAGAAATAATAACTGAGAAATGCTCACCTGCTAACAAACAGAAAAATCACTCAACATATGAGAAGGTTCATACTGTAAACAGAATAGCTAGTATGCTTGAATATTGTGACTGCTAGAAAGTATAATTTTTAAAAAAGTTGCATCTAATGCAATAAAAAAGCTATTGTCTCATATATTCTAATCTTTTCTGAAATCAAGTACATGGCAGTTAAAGAAACACGGCTAGATAAAGAAACAAGTGATGGACAGGAGTAGAACAGATAAAGTAGAGAATATGAAGAGTATCTTGGAGGGTTCCTGTCATGGTCTTGAGTGACAACAGACATTTTTTATAGAAATACTTTGAGAGATATAGCTGTATTTATTGGTGGGGGGGGTATTTATAATAAATGGGGAGGACTTAACATTAGAGCAGTCATTTGGTAATTCCATACTTCTTCCCATTTAAAGCTATCAAAACCAGTTTCTGAGAAGAGTGTGAAGAGTCTGTGAAAACTCGTATCTGTGGGCTTTATCTGGTTGCCGTTGGAAGCTTATTAAGGGCATGAGTCTGATTCACCAAGACAGATCTTACAGGTCAATTAATACTTTGGAGATCAAATAGAATTAAATCCACAGAACAATTTAGTTGTGTGTTATACTAACCTCATATTTTAGGTGCACAAATAAAGAACTGAAAACCTAGAAAACAACAGGTTTGTTGTTGCTCTACTCTGAAGGCACTTAAAATCTCTGGGCACTTAAGTCTTCAGCAATGAAATTTACATTTGCCCAAGAGTGCCTTCATTTTGACAAGGTTGGGTGTCTGCTGCTTAAATTCTATTCAACTCTATGAATTAAACTTTTCTCCATTTATCTCATTAGGAGGGCCTCATCTAAAGTAAGTCTAGTAGATTGTGTCTGGCATAAAATTTTAGGAAGGTCATTCCTTTTAATCCAAAATTCTGCAGATTTATATGGATCCACAACAACCTCATCATGCAAGCAGATTCATTCAAATGTGAATCTTTTCATTCCTCAGTGCCACATGAATTACACATGGCATAAAATTCTCAAGGTCCTCCTAACCTAGCTTGGAAGCAAAACTACCTGGAAAACAACACTCCGGGGCGGGAGCAAACAAGGTTTCAGAATTTCTTTGTTTTGATCTACAGCAAAATCACAGTCTTGGAACAACTATTTTTCATGGACCATGAGAACTGACTCCTATCAAGGTCGATATCCAGAAAGGATGGATTTTATTTATAGTGTAGTAAAGCAGTGCTCAGTGCTCTCTCAAAGTCTGAGAAGAGATATAAAGTAGAATTCTAGGTAAATTTTTTACTATTTTTTTAAGGTAAGTAGAAATCTTGGGGGCCGTGAGGGGAGAGAAAAGGAAGGTTGATGGGACTCATTTCCTCTTCTTACTAGATTTGAGAATCTTTCTTTTATTTTTTGTCAAAATCATTATGTTTCCTCAAAACATTTTGGTATTCAGAATACTTCAGTCCTTTAAATCTGAAGCCTATTTAGAAGGGCTTGTACATCTTCAACAGTTTCCTGTAGATGTCCAGAAGTTGTCTAAAGATTGCTTCCCACAGGTAGCTAGACAACTAGCTTAAAATCTTCTATAGCATTCTCTTCAAGCCACCTGGACTCTCATCTGCTACTTCAGCCAAGTTAATCAGTTACACTATCTACTTTAAAGACCTACTTTCCAGAATTAACATATTCTAATGAAAAAATAGAGCCAAATGGATGTCTGCACACATAGAAGGAATCATGGCCAGGCTGCCATATGCTGTTGCATAAAAACAACATTCTGAAGAAGGAACTCTCTAAGAAAAAAGAAAACTAAAATAATAAAAAAAAAATTAAACCTATGAATCAAACACTTTTCATTCTAGGTCTGAAAAGCTGTATATAAAGCATGCTCTATGACAAGTGAAAAGGAAATCTAACAGAAGATTTCTCTCCCAAAGTCCCAATCTCATTTCCCCCACAAGCCTTTCCACTTAGAGAGACAGAAAAATACTTATTAATAATTATGACTGGAGAGAGTTACAGGAGCATTCACATATTCTAGATTTGTCCTGGATGTCTGTCAGTATGTCATATGATATGAATGAATCACTACAAAGATTACTTGAGGAAGTACTTGAAGAATATGACATAAAAGAAAATTTATCATGTATTTAATTTTTTTATATACATAGCATATGTTGTTTTTATATATAGATACATAATGATATACATTAACATACAATACACTAAATACTATATTTACATCCCTGACTTCTTTAACTAGGTGGAAACATATCTTTAATATGCAATAATATTTTTAAAAGGTCCCAAATTCCCAGGGTCACAATAATACATTGCAAAGCAAACAAAGAAATCAGGATTCAGACAAGGATTTTATCTTCCATGAAAAGTATTTCCAATTACTGTTTAAGACATCACTTAAAATTAGAGCTGTGAAAATCCAGTGCACATTCACTATCACAGACTATTATTTGACAATGAGATATATCACTCCTATCTAATTCATATCTTTAATTTTCTGAAAACCTCATAAATCTCAAACTGTTCCTTCATAGTGATAGCATAATTTGTTGATATATAAAAGAAAGAAAGAAAAATCTTACTGGTTTCAGAAACTGATCCGAATCCTTCTTTCTACATTGCCCATCTGAATCCAGGGATTTTCCAATATAGACTAAACTTGTTCACTCTTCCTGCCAAAATCATGCCAAAGATTAGAAGGTATGTTTCCATACATAAGATATAAAAGAAGAAATGCAGTTAAAATTGGGTTTACATCCAGTTTATAGAGAAAACAAAATCTTTTCTCTGTACATATACTCTCTCACACACACACCTGCCATCACAGGTACTAAATACACTCAGTAAGGGTTAAGTGATTCCTTTCTCTTTTAAAAAAATCTTTCCATTTTTCATGGACACAGAAACTCTGCTGGAACCAATCCACACAGTTGCATTAATTCAAGTTTCCCATTGTATTTTATCACTCTAGCTTAATATCAAAAATGTTGAACTCCCACTGACATCTCTGGCATAGAGTATGTGCTATGTTTCATGTCACCAAATGGTTGTGAAGGTTAGAAGAAAGTTCATGACTTCCCTGTAGGCTCTTCAAAAACCAACAGAAGCCTCCAATTTATCCACTGCCTTTTGCCTTGCCTGCCAATGTAAAATGTCCACTGTGCCTTAAATTCCCAAGAAACGTCTACAGTGGTGCGCAAAGCCTGTACCTCAGCAGCTCTGAAACCACAACACTCTTTCTCCCATTGTGATTTCTTTAACATCTTACTTTGTTATGGGACCTGCTGTAGCTTGAAATACATCAGATAATGTATAATGTTTGCATGGCAAGGTTTTGGTAGCGGCGGTGCTACAAGGGTGGCTTCTATGAGAAGCTGCTAGAAGCTTCCCCTATGTCTGACAGAGCCAATGCCAGCCGGCTCCAAGATGGACCCGCTGCTGGCCAAGGTCGAGGCCATCAGCAATGGTGGTAGCGCCTCTGGGATAACATCATTAAGAAGGGGGAAAAAGCTGCTGCGCAGCGGCAATTGCAGCCAGAGAGAGGAGAATATGTGAGAGAAACAACGCTGCAGACACCAAGGTCAGTGAAGAAGGATGGGGAGGAGGTGCTCCAGGTGCTGGAACAGAGATTCCCCTGCAGCCCATTGTGAAGACCATGGTGAGGCAGGCTGTCCCCCTGCAGCCCACGGAGGTTAATGGAGAAGCAGATATCTACCTGTAGCTCATAGAAGACTCCACACTGGAGCAAGTGGATGCCCAAAAGAGGCTGTGACCCTGTGGGAAGCCTGCGCTGAAGCAGGGTCCTGGCAGGACCTGTGGCCTCGTGGAGAGAGGAGCCCACACTGGAGCAGGTTTGCTGGCAGGACTTGTGACCCCATAGGGGACCCACACTGGAGCAGTTCATGAAGAACTGTCTCCCATGGGAAGGACTTAGGTTGGAGAAGTTTGTAGAGGACTGTCTCCCATGGGAGGGACCATGGGGAAGAGTGTGAGGAGTCCTCCCCCTGAGGAGGAAGGAGCAGCAGAGACAACGTGTGATGAACTGACCACAACCCCCATTCCCCGTCCCCCTGCGCCGCTCGGGGGAGGAGGAGGTAGAGAGCTCGGGAGTGAAGTTAAGCCCAGGAAGAAGGGAGGGGTAGGGGGAAGGTGTTTTAAGATTTAGTTTTTATTTCTCATTATCCTACACTGATTTGATGGGTAATAAATTAAATTAATTTTTCTCCAAGTCGAGTCTGTTTTGCCCATGACGATAACTGCTGAGTGAGCCCCCTGTCCTTATCTCAACCCACGAGCTTTTCATTATATTTTCTCTCCCCTGTCCAGCTGAGGAGGGGAGTGACAGAGCGGCTTTGGTGGGCACCTGGCATCCAGCCAGGGTCAACCCACCACAGATAAACTGAGAGACCTAGGTAATCTACCTGTGCAAAGAGTTTTCTACAAGAATTTTAGATGAAAGTAAAAATGATTAAAGGGAATTTATCTTCCGACGCAAACATAATTACAGGTCTAATTCACCCCTCCACTTTTCCAGGCTTAAAATTTTGTAATTCCATTGAATTCATTGAAATGATGCTGAAATAAAATTGGACTAATAATACACTGGGAGTGTTTGCATTGGTGGGAACCCTCAGTAGCAGTGAAAGAAAGCAGATGATTATTGTCTAGCTTCAGCTACCTGAAAGAAGGAGGAAGGCAGACAGGTTATTTAGAATAGACTCATAATGCTAGAATTAAACTGTAAAAAGTTACATTCAGGTTTAATTTAAGGGCAAATATTATGAATATGAGATTTTTTTTTTACTGTGGCATACTCTGTCAACGGAAATTAAACTTTATTTTGTGAGAGGCTCTCTGGCCAAAATTGCTACTGACTTTGCATGTCTGTTGCTGAAGATCAGATTTTAAAGATGTTCAGTAGCACATTTCTTGAACTGGATTAGAAAAGCCTTATTACATTTCTTACACTAGAGTTGTTTTTGTTACTTGTGCCATGAACGGCTTTTGATAATAAATGAAGGATGAGGTTCACAGTGGAGATGAGCACTCTCATCTGCAGGCACTTTTTTAAACTCAGACTGAAGATTAGTCAGTATTACGATGGCTTGGACTTTTCAGTACCGGAATACTATTTTCCAATTCAGAATCCCTAGATATTTGTCTTCTATCCAGCTGGGAACTAGACAACAAGTGAGCAGAACTGAAAGGAATAGCTGACCACTGCTTACTCACACACGTCTTCAGATCTTAGATCTCAAACACAGCAGGGAATAACCTTGGATCAGCAGAAACCTAAACTGGCTCATTGTGCTATATCTTTTCTATCTTTACTGTCTCAGAATCTTGGAAACTATTTGCTAATTTAATTTGTTGTGATTAATACATTGTTCCAGTGTTTCCCGCTGTTATAGTCTGCAGGAGAATTTAGTTATAATGATGGCTAAACTCAACAGCAAATTTTAACAACAGGAATTATAGCACCATTATGCAGAAATGTCTAGCAAATTATGCAATTGTATCTACCACAATATAAATCTCAAATATATTAAACCTCTCTTTGTTTCTTTGAAGCTGCTAGCCTGGGTGTCAGCCAAAATGTAAAATTCCCAAAGGCAATTTAATTTTTTTTTTTTTTTTTTTAATCCTATGGTCTTTTCAGAAGACTGTTAGCTGAAGCTCTAGGTCTGTATTAGCTCTGTTGATAGAAAAAATTATTTGCTTACACAAACTGGATGCTTATTGCAGGTTATAAGTAACATCCCAAATATGACTCAAATGTCTTAGAAACCAGTACTAATAAGCATGCATTCCAAAGTGATTTATAAATGCATAAAAATGTCAGGTTAGCAAATCTGAGGACATTTGCAAAATGAGCAAAAGAAGTAGTAAATGCTCATCAGACACTGACAGGCAGAAACAAGTATTTTTGCTCTAACAAACTTTCACTAGAAATGCACATGAATGCAAAAAGGTAAGAAAATAAAGGAGTTTGTGACTGTAATTTGAGAACACTGCAAACATCTTATAGTGTTTTAAATAATTTGCCAAGCAAATGACGCATGTTGCAAATAGCAAGAGACAAACTTCAAAAGCTTTTCCAGCCGTCTGCGTGCAAAGCAACCAAGCCTTTAATGAACTCCCTTCTCCCCACTTTCCCTAATTCCCTGACCCTAAACTATTTCACACTTTGCTAATCCCTACAGCTTGAATTCCCTCATTTTTTTCAACCCCAAGTTCCTTCCACTGCCCTATTCCCCTTGCAGCTCCAACACCCCTTTCATCTTTTCTAATATTCTCACTCTAGGTCTTCAGCGGAGTCTGCAATGACATTTCATAGGCTCAAAGTGGCAGCTGTTACAAAGCTAAACTCTATGGGGTTCTCAGACAGCCATCCTCAAAATGCACTACATGTCCCAGAGAATGAGAAAGAATGAGTCTGGAGGAAGAAGGAATGGCTACCTTCTTTCAATCAGATCCACTGTGTCATCTTTTTTTCCTCTTCTACTTCGTGTTTTATCACCATCTGCTGGCAGAACCTCAAAACACTGCTCCGAGACTTCTCCCTGGATCCTCCAGAGCTCTCAGCTCTGTGAATTGGTTAGGAAACCACCAACTGCATGTCATCCCTGTCTGACTCATGATTCTTCTGCTGCTGGCATGTACTGCAGACACAAGCAATGTCACCTTCCAGAAGAACCATCGACATCTAATTCTGTATTGTATCTAATCTATCTAACTCCAGTGAGGACCAGTTCTCTTCTTTCCAAAACAAAGAAGAATTAAATGAATACAACCATAGACCATACACCACAACCTTCCCTCTGCCCTCCCAAGTTTTCCAGATTTCCAGTGATGGAAAGTCATGCTGAACATGACTTGACTGCTCCATGGTCTCTTCCTTCAACCTGATCTTTATCATTATCACCAGCAGTATAGAAAGAGATGTTTGCAGAGAGGCAAAAATAAGAAAAACAAAAGAAGGTATGTTGTTTGTAGGATGGGACACTTGTAATAAAAACAAAATGTATATTGGTGAAAGGAGCTATATGAAGAACAGGTAAGTTGTAAATATAAAGTAAAGACAGCTTGAACATCTTTTTTTTATGGGTTTGTGCCAGACATGATGTGTGCGTGAGTAGCTACTCAAATCACATATTTCAACAAAATGGTCTGTGTTTCAGCATTGTGTGTCTTTGATTTCAACCACATTTCAAATGGCTTTCCAATGTGGGGATCAAGGTAGGTTGCTAATTTCAGCTCACTTCTGTGGTGGCATTTTGACACAATGTTCTTATGCTTGCATTAGCTAGAAAATAACAAGTACAACAGTTCTCTGGATAGTTGAAATTTAAACCTGTGAAACTATTTCTTCACAAATTTATGCATTCAACTTTGGGGGGGGAAAACCAGCTGATTTTATTCGTTTCTTCACTAAGTCACACATTAGTACTATCTCCAAGGACTCATTATGGGCTCTTGTGGGCATATGTCTGCACTCAAAATAAAAACAAACATATTTTCTTACAGAAATGCCATGCTTCTACAGTCTCCTGCAGAGACAATTATAAACTACCATAATGATTTATTGTAACAATTGTAATTTCTAATTTAGATTATCACTATTATAATTTATTATAAATATTATAACAATTATAAAGATAATTCAAACTCCTAAACTGACAAAGATTCTGTTGCCTGAATTTATGAATTAAAACCAGTCATTAGGAGCAAGCCTCAGAGACATGGGGTTTTGTCTTTGTCTGTGTATCTGCTTTTCAAAGAACTTTAACTCTCTGGAAATGAATAGGGTTTGGCAACAGCTATACAAGCCATAACAGTCTCATTTCAAGAAACTTCATTTAAATCTATATACAGAGTGTGCCAGACACTTTATAGCCTATCTATGGCTATAAAGACTTGGTTCATGTCCCAGAGAGTTTCTGCTCTCACTTGAAGACTTGATGAATTGAGTGAGTGGAGAGAACACAGAATAAAGAAAACCGAGTTTTATAGGATAGCAACTATACAGTTAACAATATGAATAAAGAATAATATTTATTCTAACTTTGGAGGATGTATTTGGAAAGGAAATCCACATGACTCAACATGAAAATAACTCCTAATATGCTAGCCTGTATGTCAAATTAAAATGGAAACTTATGTAAGGTCTTGATTAGATGAGAGACTTATTAAAACTGTAATCCACTGTTTTTTCTTGACTGTTGCTGGATTATTGGGGTTTTTTTTCCAAAGAGGAGGTCATGTAATTATTGTACATGGCTTTTCATTGCTCCTTTGAGAGTTTCTGGATATGAATAAATTATTATTATTTAAATTTCACATTATTGACACATTACTTCTGAGGAATCATATCAGCTCTTCACCCATTTTGAATTCTGTCATTTGTCCTTTTTTAAATAACAAAAATCAGCATTTATACTGCATTAATATTTATCTATTTTTATATCTTAGCCAGAGGAAAATAAATACATTTCCTGAAGTAAGAAAAAAACAGTCTCATTAATTTGATGAATCTAGCACTTCCTGAAGACCTCTTACAGATAATATTAAGACAGGAAAATAAAACAATACGAAAGACCCAACAAGACAGCATAATTTTATATAGTGTTGAAATGCAAAGGCCTTCAAACAGGGAAGGGTAAGATAACAATCTATAAACATTTTCAAGGCTTTCAAAATAAATGAAGGAAAGGAATTAATTTATATAGCTGGAAAGAATAATTCTCCTCACTGAAGGAACCACTGGATGAAATTCTATGGTCTGTTTTACTCATGAGGTCAGACTAAAAGATTATCATAATGCCTTTCTGGCCTTAAGCCTGTAAATCACACTGCCCAAGGATGGCAATTCAAAGAGACAATTATACCTAAGGAAAAAACTGTTTAACTGAGATATTAAAAAAGAATTCTTAACAGTAAAAGTCTGGATACCCAGGTTTTTAATGATCCCCAGCCTCCCTCCTTACCTCCATCCTTCCCCTTTCTTCATGAAGAAGTACATCATTTTTCAGGAGTCTTAATCAGTCCAGAGAGTCCATAAGATTTCTCTACCAACAAAAAATACGTCTGGGCATACTGCAGCCAAAGTAGTACCCTCATGTTTTTAAACGACTTTATAACTTTTGTATTGCTCATCAAAAAGAAATGTCTAAAACAACATAATGAGAACTGCTAAGCTGAAGTTGCAAACTTCTGCACTCTTTTCCATACCTATTTCTTCCTACTAAAATTCAAGTTGAAAGTAGTTGAGTGTTCCACCTTCAGCAACTTAGAATTACAAACCGTCAAAAGAAGGTGAGATTAAGAGGTTAGCGAGTATGTTGTATGAGTAATACTGCAGAATGCAAAGGTCAGACTAGGTGACCCAAAGGACTTTTTTCTCTGCTTCTAATATCTGTGATTCACTGACCTGCTATTCTTCCAAAGACACTTCAACGACTCTTACTTCTTTGCCTCTGCACGTGTAACCCAAAGGGAAAGCAGTGATGTGAGAGTCCAAAATATAAGAAGGAGAAAATTCAGAAATATTGTACATGTAGAAAGTGACAATACGTGTTTCAGATATAAAACAGAGGCCAGATTTACAAAAGTATTTATCTGCCAAAAATGCAAATATGTGCTTGCTGAGATTTACAAAAAAAAATAGATAACTGGATGCTATCAAAAATCTGCATCTTAATGTCTATAAATACCCTTGTAAATCCACCACTCAAATTTGGTTTTTTCACTGTATAAAGAACTGAGCCTCTCTGGATGGTTTTCAGGTAAAATAAAGTGAAAATCAAATGGATGGGTGCATGCATGCACATATAACACTTTTGACTTGAGGAAATAGCAATATAGTGGGATTATATAAATAATAGCTGTCCTTGAAGTATTATTTTCAGCTGATGGATGTAACAGTGACAGTTAAGCAAGGAACCAAAATGTTACTCTTATGTACATATTGCACTTCACAATCCCCACAGAAACGTAGTCTAACTGATGTTAGCAGTTTGCTGAAAGAGAGGAGAGGAGTGAGTTTGAGAGGGATGTAAAGAACTCCAATACTGAATGCAGTTGTGCAATGTAACTCACAAATATGCTTCCTTCATCCTGAGAAGTACTGGTGTAGTGTAAAATACACCTGCTCAGTTTTCAAGTGTTGCACATCTCTGTCTTTTTGTTGTCTTGGTCTTACAGTCTCATCTCCAGTACAAGGCAGTCATCTTTTTAGCTTTCATTGAATGCTTCATATGTGAAGCAGAGGAAATAATTAGAGACAGCTCCGTATCTTCTCATTTTCAGCAAGGTAATGTTATGTTCACCAGGATGCTTTTTAAAGTCTTGTTTTCAGGTTTCCTAAACAAAACATTCTCTACCCTTGACAGTTTCTTCTTAGCTCGATGTTCAGTCCGCATTTTCCCTTTCTTGTACTGTCCTCACAAACTGCCACTACCCCTTCCCCTCAAAAAAAGAGCTTAGTGGATGCATTTTTGGCGGAGGAAATTGTATGTGCTTCCCTTTGGGTAACCTGCAATGCAGTGGGACACACTGCAGCCTGTACTTTCTCTGCTAGAACAGATTGTTTTACTCTAATTCTTTTCCCTTTCGTCATGTAACTCTACCCGTACCAGGGAATAAAAATTGCTAGGAGGCATCTAGTTTGACATTTTGCTTTTGCCTGGCTGCTTGTAAAAGTCTGCCTCTGTTATCAATATGTAATATAGAAAATGTTCTTTAAGGTTACTAGGTGTTTTGCATAGTGGGATATAATACTTTATTATGTAAACTCAGTCTTCTTTGAGACTTCAGTCTTTAAAAAACTGCGCAATTACTGCAAAACATCATGTTATTTTGAGTTTAAATTTCTTTAGACGCCAAGAACTACACTTCTAGCTGGGAACAAAATTGCTATAATTTGACCAGCACACTTAAAGATCAGTAAGTAGGTTTCTTTCAGCTAAGTTCTCTAAAAGATCTCATCTCGTACATGTTCCAAGAGCTTTCCTAACAAATACTAACTCTAGACAAAATGCAGTTACCAGTTTATTCGGGATTTTGGTTAAAACACAGCTGGGAATGATATCAACTTTTACAAAATAACAATGTTGTAGAGATTGTTGTAGAGAGCTTGTTTAGAAAGGGGGAAAATGGCTCCATTGAGCCCTAGGGAAAAAGTCTTACAGCCACTTTTCTCACTTTCCATGGGAAGGCTCCGTTTCTAGGTTATAGAGATCCCCTTTGTGAAAACACTGACAATCCCCTACCCCTCTTGGCTAAAGCTGTACCAAAAAACAGATAAAAATTGCATGTGTCATGGTGATGGAAAGAAATAAGAGGAAGACAGACAGAATGCCTGTTTCTGCAATGTAATGCTTAGCATACTGACCAGTGGTGGAAGAATAAGAACTAAGGTCTCAAGGTACATTTCCCA
This sequence comes from Phoenicopterus ruber ruber, assembly GCA_009819775.1. NCBI lineage: Eukaryota > Metazoa > Chordata > Aves > Phoenicopteriformes > Phoenicopteridae > Phoenicopterus > Phoenicopterus ruber. Next base: position 32,570,234 of record CM020219.1, on the reverse strand, counting down.
TGTAAGAGAAAACAGCTGAGCTAGGAGCAAGGATCAGAATAAAGGTCTCTCTGCTCCAGCATAAACAAGATCGTAGCTTATAGAGCCCTGTCTCTCCCTTTCTCGCTTTCCACTGCAGCTTTCTTTTCCCAAAGTGCAAAGGTAACATATGACCTTGTTATCCTTCCCCACGGGTCCTGAGCTGAGAGCAAGCAAGCTGATCCTGAGGATCAGACTTTATGAGACACAGATTAAAAATGAAAATGTTGCCAAATCAAAACAATAAGCATCTCCTTTGTCCCAATACCTGTGCATATCCAGTGTAAGTTAAACTGCAGAGAATTACTAGTCACTGCAGCTGATCTTTATATCCCCAAGTGGAAGATTCCAGCTTTGATTTTAATATTTTCCCTTGTGATTGAGTGGCTGTAGATGACTTCTACCACACCTGCTGTGGAGGTCTCTTCCCCATCACTGAACAGGAAAACACCACCCAGTTGTCCCGCGGAGTGTGAACGCACCGAGTGGAGACATCTTTTATCATTGTCATTCTGCCACAACATTATTTCCTGTATTATTTAAGTTCTGGGTGTATCAGGTCATCAGCCGTGCGGTCTTTTGTCAGAAAGTTGGCTTAAACTAATCAAACACAAATGATTACACCCTCAACATTAGGGAATATCGGTGCAGGGAATCTGCTCAGTGCCACCTGTTCTACAACCATGTAGCTCTGTAATACACTATTATCACTGCTAGTAGAAAGCCATAAGCTTTGTACTGAATTTGCATAGCCTCAGGACAGTTTACTAGGCCTGCTTTGTCTGAGCTTTCCCAACATGTCTGCAGCTTTGCTTTACTTGCTTTAGCTGTAACAACAATATTTTTAATTGTCCAGGTGTCTATGTCTAATTTGTTTCACTTTTATTTGTCTTGGTATGGTATGATATCACCATAGTTTTACAAACCTGGCATAACAATGTAGCATAGAAAATACAATCATAGAATCATAGAATAGTTTGGGTTAGAAGGCACCTTTAAAGGTCATCTAGTCCAACCCCCCCCCTGCAATGAGCAGGGACATCCTCATCTAGATCAGGTTGCCCAGAGCCCCATCCAGCCTGACCTTGAATGTTTCCAGGGATGGGGCATCTACCACCTCTCTGGGCCACCTGTTCCAGTGCTTCACCACCATCAGCATAAAAAATTTCTGCCTTATATCTAGTCTAAATCTACCCTCTTTTAGTTTAAAACCATTACCCCTTGTTCTATCACAACTGGCCCTGCTAAAAAGTTTGTCTTCATCTTTCTTATAAGTACTGAAAGCCCACACTAAGGTCTCCCCGCAGCCTTCTCTTCTCCAGGCCGCATAACCCCAACTCTCATAGGAGAGGTGTTCCAGCCCTCTGATCATTGTTGTGCCCCTCCTCTGGACCCACTGCAACAGGTCCCTGTCTTTCCTGTGCTGAGGGCTCCAGAGCTGGATGCAGTACTCCAGGTGGGGTCTCACCAGAGCAGAGTGGAGGGGCAGAATCACCTCCCTCGACCTGCTGGCCACGCTGCTTTTGATGCAGTACCAGGATACGGTACAAGCCTGACACATAAATAGAGATCTTAAGAGGTGAAGACAGATGATGTTGCGTGACGGAGTACAGGCATGAGGTGATAAAAGATGGGGCACAGACTGGCTCTGGAGGCCCCACAGCTGTAAAGAACTCCTCAGCAGTCCATTAAAGAAATGCAGACCTGGAGATGGCCAAAACTGCACTTAGTGGTAACAAAGAGTACAAAGAAATACTATCTGAAGTACATAAAAGGTACCAGATATAGTAAATTGTGATTAACATGGACCTGCAGGTCTACAAAGAAAGACCAAGATGTACAAGCGTGTTAGCTAACGTATAAAAAGATCCAAGTGGATCCTACAGTGAGGAAGAAGTCATCAACATGAGCACCCTATCTCTCTCGGTGAAGGAGTCAGGTGCTGACACCTCATTGTAACATTCCCCACTCCCCCGCATCAGAATAAAACCACTGACATTAGGACTAGAGGAGCAGAGGAAAGGTGAGTACAACATTAGGAACAGGGGTAAAAACTGGAAGCACGTATAACAATTTTAACTGTCTTATTATTCTTGGTTTTGCTTATAGCTAGATCTGGACTAATAATGATTAGATTCTTAAATTTCAGTTATCTAACAATAATTTTTTGGCTTTATATATATGTATGCATATGTATACTTCAGGTGCACTTCCTTGTTGCCCATGAAACAAGATTTTGAGCATAACGTGCTGGATTCTGAGAGTTTGGTTCTCACTGGGAGCAGTACCATGTGTTATACTAGATCTCTGCTGCTAAGGGTCTGGAAATGAATTCAAGTAAAACAAACAAAAAAAGAAAACATAAAGCCAAAACAAAACCCCCCAAAATCAAAATAATTTCCTACTGCATAAACACAAAGTACAGATAAGTATTAGCATTCAGGCACACCATTCCAACACTACTGAATTTGCACGGTAGCTATTTTACTTGGTATACTTTATTAAAATCCTTTCATTCTCTTTTCAGCAGATATTTAAGCTTGAAAAAATTCTACAATAAAACAATGCCACCTAACCAGCTTAGCTTATTTTGCTGCACCAGAATATCCCTAACTGGATGGCAGTCCCATAAAACGTGGTTTTGATATAGAACCAAGAGGAACTGCAGTTCTAAGAATTCTTCTGCAAATGTCAATGATAATATAGTTGGAAATACTTTATTCTGGGCCTAATGTTCTAGCAAAGAAAATCCCCCAAAAAAGTACTCTGGTAATATTTATGCCACAGCATGTGTGTCAGGGCTGATGGAATGAAACAATCCATGGACTAGTTTTATCCTGCTGGGCAAATTTTTATCACTGTGTGCTGAAATCCAAAAGTGATTAGCATACCAGAAAGACATGTGGTGCCATCCCTAGTTCTTTGTCAGAAAAGAGAAGCTTCATTTTAGGTAGCATTTCAAAAATTTTGGAACTAGGAAGGCTGGTGAAAACCCTTGCAGTAGTTAAGTCCGTGAGCCCTGAAACCAGTATGGGAGCCCCAGATTTCTCAGTCTCTGCTTACCAAAGGAGAGAAAAAGAATGCAAATCACTGCTTTAAAAAAATTCACAATTGTAGAAGAAAACAAGCCAACTTTTTTTTTTTTTTTTTTCTCTTTGCACCTTCTGTAGTCATTTGCATGAACATAACGTAGTGTAAAATCACCCCGTCGGCTGAGGAAAGAGAGAAGTTTGAATTGTAGCCTTGTTTACTGATTTTGAATAAAATAAAAATACATGACTGTCTCTAGAGAAGGGGTCAAATGCTTCAAAAGCACACACATACATTCAGATACATAGTGAGGTGCTACCTATAACTTTAAGCCTCTAACTTAGGCCTCCAAGGAGTGTAGGTTCCCCATATAATCAGTGGAAAAAAAAAACAGGTGCTTCTAAAGAGTGTTTCAGAACATTCAAATGAAGCCTAGCCTTATTGATGTACCTTTAATCACCCGCTAGATGTGTCCCATCCGCCACAAAGGACATGTGGAACTGAGGTGCCGAATGCAGGCACCTTAATAGGCTTCGGCTGTAGGCACTGAAAATACTTCTCTCTTTCTGCCACCATAGTGTAAACACACATTCAGCCCACTCTGAATGACAAGAAATCGCATGTAGCACTTGAACTTTTTTTGTCCTTTAGCCACACAAGCTAGAGATGAAAAATGTTTATACATTCCCATTTTATAATATTTAATGGATGTTTAGCTGTTTCAAGCAGTGGAAGTGTATTATTTCCTTTGGAAGTTGTTTTACAACATAAAGGTTCTTGCAGAAAAGGAGATTTTCATCTCTTTTCCTTATTTAATGTAACTGCAAAAGATATTTATTTCTATCACGAAAAATAATTCCAGCAATTTCTGTTATGCTTATGACCCTACATTTTCAGAAATATATTTGCATAAACTCAACCACTTGTTTCAGTTATCATTTAGAAATTTTTTTATAATTTTTCCTCATAAATCAGTTCCTTCTACCCACCAAACAAGCCTATTTCTTTTCTTTTCACCCCTCCTGATATAAGACAGGTTTTTTTCTTGTTATGGCATGCCCATCACTTGCCATTTGCTCAAAACACAGTGTTGCTATGAGCATTGCTTGGATTCCTCCCCCTTTAATTTTCTTATGTAAAGAAAAGTTGACTGCCTGTAAAATGGAGGAGTACCTGTAAGCTGGAGTAGGCTATACGTATTGTAGTGTCTGGTTATAGTCAAGATTTCTCATAAAGGCTTTCTGTGCTACCTTTTACAGATCATACCATATCTACATCATCAGATGAAAATCCTTTCAATAGGGTAAAACAAAGTGCAAGAGTTGGCCTTGCGTCTAATACTCACTTCAAGCCATCTCCCCCTACCTCAGCGACCTTGACATGCATGTTCACATGAACCTCCAGGTCTTCTGCTCCACATTGGGAGCACTGGTTATCTTCCAAATATTCAGGTTGTGCATAGCTAGCATAATAGTTCCCCCTTCATCTTTTATCCTATAGGACAAGGCACTGATCCAGGTTACATTTCATTTCTCTCCCTAATGAATGCTATTCATAAAGGTATGCCTACGCTACTCGGCTACGTACTACTATGTGACATAAAGCGTATATCAGGACTGCAATCTACTGTTAGAGGGTACCAGATGGACAGTGTATCAAGAATTACATTTAAGGATAGTACAGAAAATCCTACATTCCCAGAGAAACCTTCTTATGTTGTTACCAGTGTCAGTATATCCAGGATATTAATTTAGCCTTCTTTTTCATCATCCCATCATTATGTTATGGATGATCAAATGCCTGCAGTATGATACTGCATGAAATGATGCAGACTCATTTAAAGCAATATGGTGAGATTACTGACACAATTATTTCCAACACAGAATAGGAATAGTCCTTTCTCTGCTATTAATATTTGCTTTAAAAAAAAAAATCCAAGTCCTTTATCAGCTCAGAGTTTTCACATAACTGAAATTAGCAGCATTAATCTTCTCTTCTGCAATAAAAAACATATATAAAAATTACACAGCGATAGCCTTAATACCATCCATTTTCCAATTCAAATGCTAAACTAGACTTTCACACTGCTGCTTGGACACATTACTCTAGCGTGGCAGATTTCTCACTATAGCAGGAAAATGCTTTTCTTTTGTGCCTTGACTCCTGTTAAAGTCAGCTGAAGATCATGTTATTTCTTCCCATTTTAAACACGGGGGGAAAAAGGGAAATGTGGGGTACAGGGAAAACAGCCATTTTCTTTTCTTTTTTTCTAAAGAGTGCATTAAAAGATCGGCAGCACACAGGAGGAAAAGCACAACGATGCTGTAAAATAACCCAGCGTCCTGTATTTAAAAATAAAAAAGGTTAATACAAATTCATTCCATTAGGTTAGCTTGCTTTGCTTTTCACAGATACCAGCAGCTAGGATTTGCATAAAGTAGAACTTCAGTTTTGCTTTGCCATATTCTGACATTCTGAGCCTAACAAAGGCTGCCTACGATTTCCAGGTCTTTTTGCCCTTCAAGTAAACTGTAATAAGCAAAGGGAAGCTGCACACCAGGGCCCCTGCATTAAAACGCTGCTCTTCCTGCGACAGGAGGAGATTGCCATCTACTGGTCTCTGGCCTCTACATGAAGTCAGGCAAAGGGTATTTGAGTGAGAATCTCTGCAGTGACTTTTCTTTAGAGCAGATGATATTTTTCTTCTCCCCGTTCTTCATAAGCATACTCAAAGCATAGATTTGCATAAATGAGCATTTATTTGAAAATAAAGCCAGGCGATGCGGTCACCTGTTCCAATCTAGCTGTGCAGGGAGTTGATGTGATAGATGGCAAGCGGCACACGTATGATGTAAAGTTCTGCCACTTCAAAGACAAGGCTAAATGATAGAAGTATAATAGTATAGATAATCTGAGACATGTATGGACCACATCACACACATCTGCCGAAATGTGATTCTTCTGAATGGCAAGAGAGTGCTGTTGTGTAGAAAAGTGTAAGCTGGGCAGCAGGACTGTGCAGACAGCCGGAGGACGCACTGTGTCTGCGTGGTGGCGCGCGGAGGTCTTGCAAGTTTCTGCGTCGCTTTGGTACCCTCACTACAGCAGTGCGGCTTTTGGCACAGGGTGTCGCGTGTGCTGCAGAATACACTCAGTCCTGCCGCTGCGGCTGCCAGGTAACCTCCCATTCTTGGGCAGTGATGCGTAAAAACACCTGTGACATCATGCTTCTGTATAAAATATTCCTGTTCAGGACTGCTCAGCTCACCCTTCTTTTGGGCATCGTCTCTTTCTTGCCGTGCTGACAGAAAGGCACGGATGCCCATTCACTGTCGAGCAGGTTAAATTGCCCATGTAAATTAGGATAGTGCTAAAATACTGCACTGCGAGCAGAAGCAGCTGACACAGGCACATACTCCATCTCACCAGCTCTGCTCAGGGCCACTGACCTCTCACGGGACAGACAGACGGTACAGCAGCCCTGAAACTGTGACACGGCCATTGGCCACTGGATATTTTTCAGAGTCCTGGGTGAGAAGAGCGCAGCAGTGTTGTGGCCCTGCTTCGTTCCCTGCAGAGCTGCACACACGCGGCACAAACACAGGCAGACACACACGTTGCCCTGTGCTGATGCATCACACTTTTCTGTCGATTTTTTAGTCCAATAGAAAAAAGGCTTGAGACAGCATAGAAGGCTTTTAAACAGGAATATAGGAGTAGTGTAGGTATAGATGGCTACGCTGGAAACACGGAAAAAATATTTTGCATGAGAAGAGTCTAAGGGAGCAGAGCACGTGAATGGCTCTACCCACACAGCAGCACTTGACTGTATTCTGCAGCATTACCAATAAATACAAGAGTCTTGAAACACCTAATACTCAGGAGCAGCCCACTACTCCAAGGTGTCCGAGAGCTTAACTCGGCACCCCCTGCCACGCAGCCTGCCTTCCTGCTCACCTGTGATCTCGGTGAAGCAGCTGCTGCGCAGAGAAGCAGGCTGAGCAAAATCGGAAAGGATTTCTTGACCATTCTGGTAGCTGATTTAGACGTAAGACAATTAATCACTAAATGCAGTACTCTCTGCATTACATTCCAGTTTCATAGGAGCGTAAGCCTAAGATAGCATCAATACCCACGGGGGGATGTGCACGGACGTGTGCATTTGTATAGCTTGGAATATCTGGTTTGGTATTTGTTTTATAACTAGAGCAGTAGCTTTTGAGAGGGCAGACTCTCCAGAATCAGGCATTTCCTTGCAAAAGTTAAAGGAAATATTTCACTGATATGAAAAATGCTTTGAGTAATTATTTTGCTTTTCAATCACTGAGGAAAAAATCCAAGAAACTGTAATCCTGTTTTAAATGAAATTTCGATCCAGCTTCTATGATGGCTATGCTGCCTTCTCTTCCTGAATATATTGTTCAAAATTCTTAATGCTACAGTGCACTGGAATTCACGTTTGCAGTCATTTCTCTATAACTATTCCATCTCTTTCCTAATCAGTATGCTGGATGACTGCATATTTAGTACATATTCCTTAGACTGATTCCTTCTTCCCAGATGAATTGTTTAACATTTTTCTACATTAAACTGCATTTGCTACCTGGTAGTTCACTTACTTAAATGATCCAGAAGCTTCTGTGTTTTGGTTTGGTTTTTACCACCTGTTTTATTTCTTTTAGAAAACAAAAAATACATAAATAAATGTCATAAAACCAACAATAAATATTACAAAATTAAATTTTTAAAAATATTTCCAACAGCTTCTGTTTGTTATCCATTCTTTTCCCTAGGATAAGATCAGAATGCTGTTTTTCATTAGAAACTAAAATGAACACTTTGAATTAAATGTGTCTGTAGTAATTTCAAAGACAATTCTGAAATAATGCAGTCATCTATAAATTAAGTGAGTGAATGTATATCTCTTGGTTTTGTAAGCATGCATTTACAATCTATAAATAAAGAGTAAGATCATCAAGGACCCCTCTTTACACAAATGATTTATAGTTTTAGAACTTGCTTAGAAGAGCAATGTAGCATTATTTTCAAAATGTGTATCTGACCAGAACTTACATATTACAGTGCAATACCTTTTTGACCAAACTGATACAGACACCATAAATCTAAGTCCTGCCCTATGTTTATCCCGTATGAGGTATATTTAAAACATGCTTTCACAGACATTTTTATTCTAGAGGAAAGCAATTTATATTGCGGTACCTATTATCTGATTAGGCTGAGATTTTATTAACCCTTCTAATGCGCTGCTCCTGTATCTGACTTTCATTTGCAGTAGCGCAAGTCTTGTTTCCACTACCTTCTCAATTTGTAACCATAAAGAAGCTTTCTTTTACTTAGAATTTATTAAACGGCAGAAATAGAGAAAATTCTCTGTGCAACAGTCACTCAACTAATTAAGTAGTAGATTGCTTTATGGAACATGTATAGCTCCACCAACCAGTCCAAGACCTCTGCTGCCCTGTTTTCAAATGGCCCTCCAAATTTCTGTTCACCTGATTGTGTTGTAACTTTTTGCAAGGTGGGTGACGTTCACTTCTGTGCACCAAAGGGGTTACTGGCCTTCTTAAGACTTAATACAAATATTACGTGAGCACCATTCTGGTCTCCCCCATGCTCCTAAAAAGCCTGGAGCACGTTTTAATGACCCAATTTCCTTCGTGCCTTTACAAAGGTGCCTGGTTTTCTTTGAATCTTGCTGGTTTGATTTCTTATCACAAAGCCTTCCCTATGGACATGTTATCATCGGCAAGTGTTGCAGGATGGAGCAGGTTGTAATTTCTCACATTTAAGCTCCCTGCTTTAATCAGAATGGCACTTATATAAACCCCTCCTGCTAGAATTTATCCTGCCTTTCCACAGCTCTCAGATCTATAGGCTGAATCACCCTGAATAGATGTGCGCTGCACATTCCCTTTCCTCCTGCGCAGCCTTGCAAAAAGATCACGGTATGAATCCGTGCCCCCTCTGTGCTCAGTGTAACCAGAGGGGACCCCACTGTGCACAGAAATCCAGCCACACACGACCCTTCCTTTATACAGCAGCCCGGTAGCTGAGTGGTTTGCAGGCTGCTGCTGCCCCGTTAGCTGCATTTTTCAGTTCGTGCTAGTTCACGGTGGCATTACTGGATGCTCCTCTCCGACCACACAGAGATCTCGGGCAGAGCAAGGCAGGGGTTCAGGTGCCCGGCATTTTAAACCAGCATCCGTCTCACTTCATCCTATTTCTCAGCACTGTTTGTAGCACAAATCACGTAGTTCTACAAAGGACACACAAGGATTAGAAAAAACAGAGGGAAATACACGCCTCTGTGTGAATGGCATGGAGATTAGGAGCTGACTTGCATCTGAAGGGACAGAGTTTCAGCTGGTATAAACTGGCTTGATTTTATTGACATCAGTGAAGCTACATTATTTACACCAGCTTAGGATCTAGCTCAGAGGCTTCAACAACTGAACATTTCCAGCCAAATAAAAAGGAGGCTGCCAGGAGACTTGTTTATGGCTTAAAAATAATGAGCGGGAGCCCACAAGGATAGCAATAGCAATTTGTTAAGCTATGAGGGCAAGACCTAGGGGCAAATCTGGGGCTGAAAAGCATTTCCATCCAAAGACTGCTACCACACCAAATGAGCTACCTAGCAACACAAACAGACTCCCTGGTGCTAATGAATTTAAACATAGCATAGATACATTACCACCTATGGCTCCTTCCCTCCAAGTCACCCAGATGAGCTCCAACTCAATAAAATGAAGACAACAAATGTTTTTGAATCTGAAGCTGCATCCAACGTTCAGTGTTTTATCATTTTTACTCTGAAGTTCATTGCAAACTGTGCCTACTGACTCACACAATTTCTTTCTCTCGGAACAGGATCCTCTTGTCAGTCTTTTCACCTCGCTCCGGCTCTGCATCACCAGCTTTGACATGCAGTAGCATGTTGGTGGAAAGAGAGAAAAAGGAGGAGACCTAACAAGAAATTGTTTCCCTTTTGACCTGAGATTGTAAAACTTAGGGAGCATTCTGGCACTGCGTAAGGTTAATATTACAGCAAATAGCATATCACAGCAGCAGGTATAAAGCACTATCTTTTTTTTCTGTCTGTGCACTGAGTGGGCTGAGAGTTTTTATTTCATACTTCATTTACACCTTGCTGAGTGATGCCATAGAAATGGCAGAAGTTTCATCTCCTCCCACTTCTGCAGCAGCACAATATGTGTAACAGCAGCAGCTCCCACACTGCTCACTGGAAGCTCAGGCCTGATGCCGATCACAGGTTCATATCTACTTTTCCTGCGTGACATTCTGAGATGCTAGAAAACATCTTTTATTTTCTTATTAAAGCTTGTTGCAGAACTAACAGCTGACTTGAAAAGCAGCTTGAGGATTTTGATCACGTAAACTAAAAACACTGAGGTTTTCCTCAAAAGCTCTTCATAAGGAAAAAATGAGAGAGCAAATTAACATAAAATCTGTTTAGGAAAATGCTGAAATGAAGAGGACAAGCATTTGGATGTAAGACAGAGAGTCTCAAGCAAGCAGAAAGGGGTAAAGTTGTATATGCTTTGTTTATCAGTATTGGTTCACTGAAAATGTAGCAAAGTCACACCGTATCTGAAAATCTAGAAACTTTCCAGAGGACTCAGAGAAAATTCATGCTAAACAAGGTCAGAGGACTGTTAAGAACAGCCAGTGCCAGTCAGAAAAAGTAAACATAGAGGACTTGAGTCCTGAGCAAGCCCAATAGTCCTGCAAGGTGCTCAAGGCCATCGCTTTGGTTGACAGTTTCAAAGGCAGCTGATAAATCAAACAGAGGTAATGAAAGGACACTGCTCTTAGGCCGAACTGCTCTTCGGTCTGAAACCTTCAGAAAGCAGGCAAGATGGCCCACGAGGTTAGCAATGAGCTCAGAACTATTTTCGTTCGAGATAATCAGTTCAAAACTGGTTGACGTTGGTAGTGACTGAGCACTGCTACTTCTGCCAGCTCCACGGTGCTCTAGATTTGCTCACAGCCCAGTTTGTCCAGCGGTACAGACCCATTTCTCACAAGCTACCAGAGCAAACTTTGTTAACTAACACTCCGACAGCAGCTGCACTGAAGTGACCAAGAGCTGAAGCTGCGTATTATTTGAATAACTCTTACTCCCATATCCTGTCTAGGCGAAATATTTTTCAGCAAAACTTTCACGCTACCATTCTACTGTGGCAGAGGGCAGCGTAACAGGACCACCATTTCAAGCACATATGTCAGTGAACCTTGCCTGTTACGAGCAGGAGGGCTGACATACCAGTCTGTGTACATTACAGTGAAATGGTGTTTGTAGAGACAAGTAGCAGGGATAGAAGCTCTGTGAACATTTGGGGGACTCTAAAAAAATGCGACTGTCATGAAGAGAACGACAACAAAAATCTCAGTGTTTGCATGAGTCGATTATCTATCCACATAAAAAGTATTCTCTAAGTAAAATTGTTGCATTTTAGTTAGATATATTTTTTCTTTTAAACTTTTATTTATTCTAAATTCACAAAACAAAAAAAAAAAGTGTTTTGAATTAAAACCCCTAAAATTTCCTCAATTAAAAAATGGCAGGTATTTTGACTAAAAACTTTTTTTAAACAATTCCTTATGTTGGGAAATTCATCAAAACTGGATATTAAGTTCTGATTTCAACAAATAGTAATTTGAGGCAAAAAAAAAATTCAACTGTTTGACAAAATATTACTAGCTCAGTATAGATATTAGCCACATAAGTAAATTTTGTTGCCCTTCCAAATTACAGTTGAAGTACATTTGCAAGCTATTGCAAATGAGTGTATTTAATAAATAACAGAATGAGGAAGGGACAGAGAATTTGTTACCAGGCAAACATGCTGCAGATTTAGGCGTCCTGCATCCTAAAGAAGCCCTAAGTATAGTTTTGAGAACACAGTGTTCTAAAGACTAATGATTCCATCACATTCATATCACTTTTTTTTTCAGAATGTAACTCTATAGTTTGTCTGGAGCATTCTTTCTTGCAGAGCGTCGGGACCCACACATGCACAGCAATACTCCCACCCTCAGCATGCTGCAGGGGCAGCCACGTTTCTTTCATGTCTACACTGAGAGGTGTCTTATGGATCTCATCGCCGAGGTCCAAAAAAGCCCGAGATCTGCTTTGATATACAGCGCTTGAGTCTCTTGCCTGCAAAAGAGCCCTACTGCACTTTAAGCCACACGCATGAAAATGCCCTAAAACTTGAACTGCCTAAATCAAAGCCAGACTGCTGACAAACCTAGCATAGAACCAGCAAACATGGATTGCATATTAGTGAAAATTTGAGAGGCTGATATGTCCACATCTGGATTAGTCCAGCTCTAAAGCCTAAAAAGAGCCATCAGAATTCCCAGGGCTAAGATCAGAGAAATCCTATCGATATATACACCCTGAATTTGGAAGCAGAAGCTGCTACTCAGATAACAGGGTCTTTGCCTCCAGGACAGTTAGGGATTCCACATTGCTCACTCATTGCCCCACCAAATCCCACCTGCAATGGCTCTCACGTGAGCATGCAGAACATCTCACAATTAAAGAAGAAACTACCCCATAAGAGTAAATGGCAGCTGGTCACACTCCCGCTGCTAGAACAGACCGGGAAAGGAAGTGTACAGAAACTCACCAGATAGAAGGACTCCAGGAGGCCTCAGATGAGGAGGCTGGCAAGGACACAAAACTTAGGCCACTAAGTGAATAAAAACAGAAAAACACATGTAAAGTGGTAAAGGGAAAAATAGCTATGGAAAACACCATAAAACTTTTAAATGGTTAGCTGATGTGGAAAACCACTGTTGTACTCCTATGACTCTTCAGTCTTTATGGAAATATTGATCACAACAAGCCGTTTGGAGTTTGATATTTTTATGCAAAAAGAGTTCACAAAAATCTTGGAAAATAGAGGTTTACACACCCTGAATAAAATGCGCTGAATGTACAGTCCTGTAACTCCGTCAGATGCTAAGGACATAGTCAAATGCAGAGTTGAATGGCCAGAGGTTTAGGCTACCAAATTTACACAAAAAATGAAAGTGAGCGTGCCAAAGTTGTTTTTAACTTTCAAATCCTCCCGTATCCATTAGTTGTAAAGAAGAACTTGACTTTCTGGACATTTTCACACTACAACAAAAGCATTTGGAAAGGTATTGGTTGATATTCCTGATGTTCCAAGATCCAAGGCCTTTCAGAACTCTTCTCCTTTCTCTTTTCTACATGAGATCAATGGGACCATAGAGGACAGGTTTACCTCACAACACACACTAACATTAACAGCCACCAAATAAATTTATTAGGCAAGGTGGCAGGGCAGGATGCTGCAAAGTCGCTGAAGGGCTGACACAAGTTGAGAAATTAAGAGCAAATACCTTGGGCAAAAGGGATCAGCTGAATTAGAAGTAATCGCAACACGTGAGGTTTGACATCAGTTCCAACATCTGGACTTCTGATTTATTCCACTTGTAATCCCTTTTGGTCTTCCTATGTGTTTGCGCCTTCTCCGGCATAAATGATCCTTATCAAATTCAAAATAAAACTACAAAGAAGAAGTAGTAAAACTCTGCTTAACTCACATTAATTTTGGGAGCATGGGAAATATCAAATTTTCATGTGTTCTTTCCTAAACTAAGCTCAGTGACTAAGGCAAGGAATATATTGTAAATGGGCTGAAACACAACAGTCCTTTTAGTAGCAGAATGGAGAATAATACAAATGTGCTTCCTGTGGACTCAAAATCCATTGAAAGTGTCATAGAAAAATAAATAACTGCATGGAAAGGCTGAAATGGCACAATAGTATCTAAGAACTGTGCAAACGTAGATGCTTTGTTCTCTCAAAGAATCTAACTGTTGACAAATTCTCCTGATAATGTCTACTGTCTTGCATTTGTGACATTCTCATATCCTTAATGTGTATAAGCATGAAAACAAAAGAAATATATAGCACTGGAAACATCAATTATATAATTTCATGTACAGCTGACTTAAAAAAAAAAGAAAGAAAGAAAGAAAGAAAAACTTGACAGAAACAGGCATTTTCCCATGAAAATCTTCAGTTTATTTCAAAGCCATTTTTATCAACAATAACAACAAAGTTTCAACAAGATGTTGTGAACAGCTAGTTTTGTCTTAGCTAATCATCACCTCTTCCCACACCCAGGAACAGCCAGCAATGGATGTCAATGAGATCTGAAGTTATGATGTTACCATCTGTGCCAGAAAAAAATTGTTTGGGAATGTATTAAACAGAAATGCAATAGCTGTAAATGACTTGCAGGCTTGTAAGTTCTCTGTAATGTTTAATAATTTTGAAATTAAAAGCATGTACTTCAAACAAAAATTATGCACATACTGCTTGAGTGGCCCATACACGCACATGCAGATAGTTCTTGCTTCTCCTGTCTTATTCATCCTGTTAATACGTTTGAAGTCAGAAAATACACAAAGAGTAACAATGCGATAAAACTAAGCATTATGACCTGCATTGTATTTACAAAAGAATAGCAGGTCTACAGTTCTTGCAAATCAATGACTTCCTTTTCTTATAAGGAAAAGTGTCTTTTTCCTATATAATGTGTGTCTTCATCTCAAAAGAGATACTCATTACTTCCATGGCATAAATGACTTGAAAACACAACTAGATCCCTGGACTACAATTTTAAGGTCACTGGCATAAAACATTTCTTCCATCTTCCTAACAGTAATTTTCTGAAAGCTATTACCAAAATGAGAACAATTATATACAGTTTTAAAGCATTTGTATGTAAGAAAACTGCTTATCAGCGTCTAGACACTGCCTTCCATAAAATTCATGGATCCACATGTTGCCTCTGAATGCTGGGTTTAGCCTTTGGATCTTTGATTTAGCTGACGTGCATAATCTCAAACCACTGGTTAGCTCCCTCGTAGCTAAATAGCTCTTCAGATATGTGTGCCAAAACTATTCCAGCTGAGGGAGTAAATTCAGTTCATTACATTTCCTCCAGATCTGGGTGTTTTAAGCGGCAGCTTAGTAAGGATAAAAACTCTTCCTCTAGTCCAACTTTATTCCTCTTGCTTGATCCAGAATCCAGTTCTATTTTGTTCCAGGGGTCACCAGCGTCACAAATGTTTGCGTTCAGGCTTACAACTCTGAGGGCTTTGTTTATAAGAATCTAAAATAGAGTTTAGCCCATAATATTTACCTTTTGTTCTCGGAACAACTGTTAGGCTGGATAAATAACAATTTTGAAATAATATAATCAATGAAGTATAACAGAGTAAATGATGCAAAGCAACAGTTATATGGAAGAGCCACGTAGCGGGAGATGACAAGGTACTTTGTTCTATGACAATCAGATTATAATAACTCTGAAGATTGTAAAGGTTTATTTTGTTCCCTGCTCAGGTTCACATTTCAAAAACATAAACTCGCATAGAAGGCTGTTTGTGCGTGAAAGCAAATTTTGTACATGATTATGCTCACATCAAAAAATAATTAACATCAAGCGCTCCCCTTGTCAGATATTGAAGTGCTGCTTAAAATTAGTAGTCAGAAACCCAGAAAAGGCTTCTTTTTTGAGGCAATGATTTTTACATTAAATCTAAGAAAACCAATGATTACAAATAAATAAAATTTCAGTTGTAACACAAAGGCTTGATCTTCACTATTGAGGACTGAAGTAATATTAACAGCAGATTAAGTCTCTCAACAGGTGACTAGGCTTATGATTAAACTTCTTCTGGTTTTGGTTAAGGCTTCCAGTGCTGGCATGCGACAAGCGTGTTCCGACAGCGATACAGATGCATGAAACGAAGTGCTTCCAGTTCATTTGCTCCTTTGCCCCAGAGAGGGAAGACCCTTCCCAGCAGTAGGTGCAACCTTACACCGTTTGCTTCTGGGGCAGCAGCCCCAGCACAGGTTTTGGTTGAGGGCACCAGTGGGTGGCCTGGCCTCACTCCAATCTCTCCCCTTGCAGACGTAGCCTGGCTTCTTGTGGGAAAGGCGTAAGAGTGAGTCAGGTGGCACACAGGGGAGCGATCCGGGTGGGGTGGGGGGCAAGATAGTTCATTACCTGCTGTTGCAAAGAAGGCTGAAGGCTGCTTGTGGTGCAGGCAGCCGGGGACTGGCGCTCATCCTACCGCAACATCAAAAGAGATGCGGGGAGAGGCCCTCCAGCTGCAGCTCCTGCTCCTGCTGCAGGGCCCAGGGCAGGAGGGGTGAGTACACCGGTGCACACACTCCAGATTAAGTTCCCAGTCACTGGCATTGCCCCAGGACACCCGGAAGAAGTTTGAGGGGAATGAAGAGAGAATGAGAAGCCGATCAACGATGACTGAGACTGAACACATATGGGATCTGAACAAAAAGCTGCCTTTTCATATCCTAACTGCAATTCAGCAGACGGGTACAGCTTCTTCACAAGCCTGATGTGGATCTGATTATTGTTGATAACCCCGTCTCCGGGGCAGGAGAGAGCAGGCTTCTTGCCACCTCTGCAAATTACCACCTGTCGACTTTACTCCTCTCCGTGGCTCAGGGAAAATTCAGGGAATCATTTTGTCTCTGTCCCACAGGTTAGGGCACAGATCTAGAGTCAGCTCCAGTCTTTGGAATTTGTGACTCCTGAATTCAGGAAATCTTGTTGCAGCAGTTACGGTTATTATTATAATAAGGAAACAAAAATGCCTTTTCCTGTGGTGGCGTGGTTCTCATTAAGGTCTTCCCTCCAAAATCTTTCCCTACTTCCATACACTTTCTATCATGCAAATGAACTCATAAAAAAAGCACATTCAAAAATCAGAATTTTGTAAATCTCTGAAACAAATCCAGCCCTGCTGAGTCTCCTCTACTTTGCTGCCAGCTCAACAACAACTACCAGTCAGCCTCCTCATCAGTGGTGGACGCAGGGTAGAACAGACCTCCGACTATAAGCAGAGCCTTGAAATAAATGTTTATCATTTAAAGAGAGAAGATAAATGACTTTAAAATGTTTTTCACCAGCCAGGCTCAGTGTGTCATCCAGCTCGTATAAAAATGGATGTTTCTACACAATTACTCGTACTCTGGACTCAACCGCTTCATCTAATAATCGATGCCTCCCACTCGCACACGTTTGCATAAATTCTTTAGCCTCTTCTACTAGTTAGATTGTAAAAATTACGTGTGTGGATATGTAGGAGTAGACATACACATATACATCCAGGACAAGAATGTTTATTCAGAATAAATGATTTGGCCCTAAAGGAAATGAATTAGCTGAGTGGATAATTCATAATTCAAATAGCTCTAGAACCCCTGAGAAAAACAGCATCAGAGCTAATACATGTGAGTGAAATGCCTTTTTTCAAGCACGATTTCTCAAAACTCGTACGGCCTGCTTAACTAGAAAAGAACAAAATGTCTCAGCCGTATTTCGCTTAATCCACTGAAAAGGCTCCTACGATAAAAAGCAGTGGTTTTATTTTCCAAGTAGCTCCACAGACAACTACCTTAATCTCATTTTGGAAAGTCACATCTAAAAAATCCAGAATCTGGAAATATGAGGGCACGGAAGGGGTTTTCATAATAACAATCACTTTTCCCTACCTTCATCCTTGATACGACTTTCATTTACACCATATTTACACATATTAACCCCTCAATGAGACATTTCGCCCTCTGAATTCAGATACTGGAACATTACATAAGCACTCACCCCATTTCCAGAGCACGGGTAAACAGCTCGCCTGGAGACACAGTCCATATAAAACAGAGCTAAAAGCGCCAAGTGAAATCCTTTAACTAAATTCATGCTCTACAAGTTTCACATTCAAAGAGCACGATTAGTCAACGGCCACCATTAAGACAAGTGCATAAAACTAATTATTTTAATTTAGTTTTGCCCATTGGTCTTGCTTATCACTATTACTGAATATTTTATAATGTAAAGGCAGCAAGTGTGCCAGGCGTTGTGTAAATACTGTGCAGATGTATTAATTAGCAGCCGGCCTCTACCCTGAACAGTATGTATATGCTGCGACAGACAAGGCAGACAAAAGGCAGAATCAGTGCAAGAGCACAAGGTGAGGAAACGATACTTGAAGGACAAATTTCCCAATACAGGAGCGCCGCTTCAGGAACGGAACTCAGCACCTTCATCCGTATTGATGATTACCAACCTGTTTGCACTGAGGATTTATCTCCATGCGTTCATAGACCGCGATATGGCAAAGCACTCACTCGAAAACAAATCACAGGTTTGTTATTGCACCGGGGTGAATCATCAGGCCCTGACGAGGAGGCTGATGAGACCTTAGTCCACTCACTGCCGTACTCACGCACACAGTCATCCTCTGACATCAGTTTCGGCACTTGGGTTTTAGCCTGGTTAAAGTTAGAGCCGTGACGTTTCAGGATTTGCAATTGTCCCAAAAGGGACCGCAAGGCAGAAGCGAAGCTGACTGAATTCGGGGGGGGTGCTCTGCTACTTGGGGTGCGGAAGGAAAGGTGCGCACCTGCGGACCCTGCGGGCGGTTTTACGGCTTGCTGCTCCCACTGGCAGCGCGGTGCCCTCGGGCGGCACCGGGGCGCTCCAGCCGGCGGCGGGTCACGGAGCCAAAACCGGCGGGGTTGTTTCCCCGCGTCCTCCCTCCCGCCACCTACACCGAGCGCCTGGTGGCACGGCCCGGACTGCGCCGCAGCTAAACAGTGGCAAAATATCACTCATCCAACAAAAGGAAACTATTGTTTTTCTCTTGTTTCCGCTCCTCCGTGCCTGAAGTTTGGAAGTGCGGGAGGGAGGGGTGCAGCGAGCCCTTCCCGGGGCCGGGGCCGGGCCGGGGCCGGGCCGGGGCGGCGGGAGCGCGGCGGGCGCGGTACGAGGGGTCACAGCGCCATCTTGTGGCCGCCGGGGAGACTGCAGGCTGCGCCCCGCGCGGGTGGGCGCGGCCCCGCGCGCCCGGGGGGGCGGGCGTGCAGCAAGGACCACTCCCCTTGCAAAATGCAATTTTAGAGCTGAACTTGAGAGCTGGGGGATTTTGAGTCCAAGTTATCCTGCGAAACCTCTTTGTGAGACTTTAAATGCCTGGACTATGCTTATAAAAATGTGTGCATAATATGTAATTCTAAAGTTCCGGGGGTTTC
Source organism: Phoenicopterus ruber ruber (assembly GCA_009819775.1). Lineage (NCBI taxonomy): Eukaryota > Metazoa > Chordata > Aves > Phoenicopteriformes > Phoenicopteridae > Phoenicopterus > Phoenicopterus ruber. The sequence goes on along the minus strand of CM020219.1, from coordinate 32,551,033 downwards.
TTCCTCCATTTCTGATTAAACCTATTCCATTTTCCGTTTTTTTATTTATTTTTAGCTATGTTATAATTTTATGAATATATTTTGCTGTTCTGGTCTAAAAAAATGCAAGATTTTTAGTCTTACATGTGTGAAGCCAACATATGCTAAGCTATAAAACAAACACAGATGAGTAACACCAATTTGCGTTGTCAAAAAAGTTTCCTTTGTCTTTGATGGTAAGATGTTCTTATTATCTAACATCACCTGTTTGCAGCCAACAGCTTTCTAAGGAAGATAATTTTGTGTATATCTTTTCTATATTAGAGAAAAGGGGATGCTTACTACAGTAAAGCCATTTCTGAATTAGAAAAGCTGCTTGTATTTTTTATCAAGCAATGTGTATCTTAATTTTGAAACTAAATTTTATTTAAAATGTTATTGTATGTAATGGTAATATCTGTTTAGAAAAAAAAAAACACATACACAAAAAAACCACCACACACACAAGGATTTTTTTTCTTTTAAAGCCTAAAAACAAGTAGCTAAGATTAGGATTACATACCAACAACAATTCATCGCCTTGTGACTATGATTTGATAATGGATCAGCAAGGACATACGGTTCTGGAACAAGTAGAAGACTCACAGCTTGAATGTTAGGCAGTTGCTTGGGGATAAGGGTAACACGGTAAAGCCACTTTCAATGTGGACTGGAGTGTGTTTTGATGCACCACATGATATATCTTCAAGGTGCAGCCTTTGCTGATTCTGTCACCTCAGGCTTCTTTGTAGTTTGTGAGTTCAGGAGATGTGGGTTCCTGCCAGCGAACCTGATTTTGAGTACTACACGCCCATATGCAAGCAGCGTAGACACGACTGAGTCAGGACAAAGCAGAGGCTTGCAGTGTCCAGTGTAATTTCTCGCCGCTACAGCCCTTCCGCTACGGAGAGTGCCCCAGGCCCAGCCGTACTTCAGGGAATATAGTTCTTGATAGAGGAGGGGGTGCAAGACCGATTTGGTTAAAGCACCAAAGATGCAGACAAGGTGAGGCAGGGCACGAGGCTCTAGTTCGTCCTCAGCATCACGGGCTACATTGCCAGCTGGTGGGAAAGAATTAAATCCACACGAGCATCATGTAATCTTGCTTTTAGTGTTCTCAAAGCATCGCTTTCTTCAAGAAACATTGTTAAACCTCCACTTGACAGAAAACTAGGAAAAATCATGACACCTGCTTATCTGAACTGACAGTGCCATTGGTAGGCTGATAGGTTTCCAGCTCCTCAGGAGGTACCCAGCCTACTAATGACCTGCACAAAGACCCACTCAGTGACTTGCCAGAGCAGTTCTTTTGCTGCCCAATAGTCATGTTCATTCTAGATCAGTCAGCAAGAAAAAAAGGTTGGCTGTCTTTGAGGAAATGATAAAATATAAGGAGCTGGGGGTTTTGATAAAGCATTGAAGGGTTCACATGGAGAAAAAAAAAAAAATATATATATATATATATATTTGACTCAGAACTTCCCTGCATATTCCCTAGGCGATGAACCCTGGCATATTTGAAATGACTAACCCCTGAGCACCAGGAGCATCTACTGTCTCAGAGACAGATTTGTTTAATTCCCCAGACAACAAGCACTGAGGTGTACATAACTGCTAACGAGATGGACAAACCGGACTCAGCGTGGGAAGGCAGGCAGCCCGGAGTGCACCAGCTGTATAATCACAGGTCTGCAAAAAAGAAAATGTGGCCTGTAACGTACATACTGCATCAGTTGGTATTAAGGCATTAATGAGTAAAAACCTCTTTGGTCCCTCTTCACCAGGAAACACTGTTTTACCCCAACCAAAAATTAAGACTCATCAGACTCATCAACTGAAAAAAAGGATTTTTCATGGAAATTTCTACCTTGGAAATTCCCTCTTTTTCACTGAAACATTTTGAACATAGAGACAGAGAGAGACAGATTGTGCAAGATACCATTAGTATTTATGCTTTGGATTAGCTGAAGGAAAGAACTGATAATCTGGTAAAATAAAAACATTATTGCCAGTAAATCTACATACGTATATATAAAAAGATATACATACATGCACAGTAGACAGACATGCATATATGTAATTCATTTATATTTATGTAGTTCAGGTATTGTAAGTTGTGCAAGTCTGTCACTGACATACGTGATTCACATTGACAGCAAAGGCTGCAAGAGCAGCACATTATGGTTAGCATGTTCATCGAGCCGCGAGGAGTCTCGAGCCTCCTTACACGCTGCTGTATACTAAGCAGTGTGAAATGTATGATACTGTATGAAATTTGATGTCACACTCTCAGTCAGATGCAGAATAAAAATTCTTGTGTTTCTAAGAGTTTTGCACAGCGTCCCCAATGGTAAATGAATTTTGAGAGTTGAGAGCACAAACTGCTACAGGCTGAGCTAAAGAACTAGTCTTGGTAGTTTAAAGACTAGAACAAACTCGCATCCTCAGTGGATCGATAGAGAGGTGATCATGTAAGGCACCCTGTCAAACGAGTTTCACAGACAAGTTATTTGTAGATGATTTTCAAAGATAAATTCGAGGATATAGCAATCTACTCCTTGGCACTTCACAAATGAAAGACACAAAAATAGCAAGCTAAATTTGTTGACTGTGCTATTTGTGGGTCTTATTACCCCCGCGGTAATGTCATTCAGTTACAGAGATGTACTATATATATATATATATACACGTGCAAATCACATACATGTGCATTTATGTTCTTGCCCACACTTTTGTATCACAAAATACTTTGAGATCACTGCACCTACCCTTTTTTACCGATATGATGTCCTTATAGGAAATGTAGGCATCTCCCTATAGCCCTCTATCTCGCTGAATGCATGTATGTCTGAAAGCTTTTCAGGATTAGGGCCAATATGCCATTTTAACAGCAATGTGCAATCACACATGGCAAGTAGATCAGCGACTGAATGCTATAATGGCCTTTTGAGCAAGGGGCTGACTCAGCCTCTTCCACAGCCTGTCGTACAGGGTTTGCGGTCCAACTCCGTATCCCCCGTTCTGGTGCACCATTCCAGTGGTGACAGGTTTCTGGGTGACTGTTCTGTGGCTCATGATCAGCTGGAGGCTGGCAGAAGGAAGTGCAAAGAAGCTCTGCTCTGCAAATAACAGGCTGCAAAGAGAAGCCGACGTGAACAGAGAGTGTAAATAAGATGGGGAGGAGGAGAATGTCTGCCAAAAAAAACATGAGGCTTTAAAGGCCTGGTTTCACTGCTAAAAAGTCCAAGCCCTAGCTTCTCCACCTCTAACCAAATCAAACTCAGTCACAGCTGATCCCTCTTACTCTGTTCTTTCCCACACATCAGACTCTAAAAAAGGTTATCCCACATCTTTGTGAAGCTTTTAACAAAAGAGTAGTGAATGTGATTTGAAGCAAGCTGAGAAACACCATGTTCCCAATACCGCTGCCGCTGTCATTCCCAGCATACAGGGCAGTGCCCCATGGTTAGTGGCATCTTGCTAGAAGGAAATATGGACGAGCCAACAATGTTACCTGGAATAATTCAGACTTTTAGGGGCTGGTCTCTTTTGAAATGCCCTGAAAACTCCACTTTAGTTTATTTTTGAAGGGGATGTGCACTGTTTATGCAACCAGACAAGAACTCAATCCTGGAAAAAGACACAAGGAGAACATGACATATGCGGCAGAATCCGCCCTAGTACCCTACCAAGCTCTGGAACATGAGTATGAGTGGTGACAGATTCCATTTACTTCTTTTAGTAGACTTTTCATGTAGGAAGGTTCCTAATTGTTCAGATTAGCTCTAGGTGAGATTTTGGCATACCATCTATATGACTGAGAAGGTCCTCTAATTTGTTTGGATAGTTCCCAGGCTTCGAAAAAAACTCCTGCACATATGTTTATGAAACACCAAGAAATAGAAATATTGCATGGACTGTGTTTACTTCCCGTTGCAGACATGTAGAGGAGACCAGCTGTCCAGCAAATAAGGGCTAAAAAAAGAGCACTACAGCTTCAGCCTGAAATGCTGAAGAGAAGCATGGAACACCCAGTGCCACTGTGACTGTGGGAGGAGCTGGTGCAGAGAAACCTGCTCCCATGGAAGGAAGGGAGAAGGGAGCAGCAAAACCGAGAGAGTTTCAGTGGAAAGAGATGCCATGGAACTGGGTACTGAATTTTTTGGTAATGCTAACAAGCAAACCTGAAGTCCAGAAACATGAGCATTTGCTGGTTCCAATGGAGGAGCTAGCAGGAATCACCGCACTGATCCCCTGGGCACAAAGTTCATGTGCCTTTCAACATATTGAAGCTTCCCTGACTACCAAATTTAGTATTAAGACTTCTTCATATCATTTTTTCCTCAAACATTTCTGGAAAGCTATTAGAGCCTGCAGATCTAGGCAGTCACCCCTCGTTCCGTGCCTGGATTGCTCTGCACCTACACGGAGACTTAGAAAGGGAAAGGCAAACAAGAGGGCAAATGAGGACTCAGATATTGTAAACATTGATGTGGTCTGCCACTTTCTTCGCTGCTTTAGTAATTTTATATTTCTGCTTATTTTAGTGTTGTTCTGCACTTTTGACTTTGACTGCTTGCAAACTGTTTGTGCTAAATAAAACACCATTTTTATGGCATTCTACTTATGCTTTTTTATTGTGACTATTTTTATGTGACAACAGATGTCATTCCTAATTTCCATAGCTTTCTTGGACTTTGAGGGTCATATCACCTACAGGGATGCTTTCTGTTTTTGCAGATTGATAAAACAGTTCATCAATATCCTCATTCTACTTCAAGAAGCTTCTGAGAACACAGCAGGCACCAGGCAGCACCAGCAGTACAGGGTTTTGCAAGACCGATAGCTAAATAATTTGCAGTGTCCTCTGGTCTTCAGTCTTTCAGATAAGCTCTTCATTCTCATTCCTCAATTGCTGCAAGTATAAATGAGGGCTCTGGGCAGCCATATATTGATTATCCAGACAGGATTTCATCACCCACAGCAGAAGAGAGCTCATTCCTTCAAAATAAACTGTGTCTACCCATGCCTAATGCTTAGGCTATTAGAAGGAAATGGGTTTGTAACCAATACAGAAGGTAACTGCTTCATCTCAGAGCTAGAGAGTAAAACTTGCCACTGTTTGGATCAAGATAAGACTCATGAAGATGGTTTTCAAGCACCACGGACAAAAATCCAGAAAACACATGATGGAAGACGGGAAGCAGGGCTTGACACACATGGCGGTGATGATTGTGGATCAGGCTGGCTTGCACAGTCTGAGTTCACAGGGCAAGCCACAGAATACAGCCACCCTTGTTACTATAGATAGGCAGAGGAACCATCTGAAGTATTTGGCAAAAGACTTCCAGGTCATTTAAAGGAAAGACGAAATTTTTTAAAGTTTCCACATTCATAGTGTCTATTTCTCATAGACTTGTTTTTCAACCAAAGGATTTTCTTTTGGGCGTTTTGTTGTTTTTCCTCTCTCATAAAGGTAATGTTACTTTAAAACCCGCTGTGATTCTCTCACTGTTGCATATTCTGTCTGCTGAATCTCCATGAAATACAGCAGGATATAATGAAACCTATTACTATTTAGAGACAATATTGAGCAGATGAGCAAAAGGTGACAAGTTATCTTTATTGCACTGCTATGTTACTCACTCATGCCAATTAGTCTTTACTGGATTCATTTGGTGCAATAATACAAAGTGCGTGGCATGGAACACATGAAGCCTGTCTCTTAGACACAGTTCAGGAAGTCCTTATTATTTTCCTAATAACATTTCAGATAATGTCATGAACATCATTATCAGTAGCATCTCAGGGATGGGGCACATAAATGATTTTGCTTTGGATCCTGTGCAGTTATTCCTAAATTCCTTTTATTTTGAAGAAAGAAGGATTCAGAAAATAAGAAGGAATGCTATACTGAGTTGATTGCAAGGTGATGGAGTGTTCATGAATACCACCCATTGTGTCAAATGACTCACACATCTGTCAGGTGTGCTGCATTAGCCCACAGAAAGCCTTTCGTACATGTTGTGTCCTATTAAAAAAAAATTGCTTTGTCTCTTGATGTCAATCATGCTGATGGATGGGCCCAAGGTGTTAATGAGTAAGCTTTAAAAAATATTTATGCTCTGCCAAATCTCTGCATCACGTCAGTAGGCACTAAGCTAGGCAGTTGGAAGTAACAGAATATTTAGAAAGGACAGCTCTTCTTCTGACTCATTAAAAAAAAAAAAAAAAAAAAGCATGTTTTTAAGCTCTCTCTACCAATTCTCTTGAGCCCTTTGTGTTTTTTTATAAACATGATTTAACAACATTGTATCAGTTTACCTAAAACAGATTAACTCCAAGTGACTTTGATACTTCTTCAGTTACACTTGCCTTTACATTTTGCTAAGTGTAAAGTCTAAAATCAATGAGCCAAATTCTTGAGTTACTCCAGATTTTTTTCTGGGTAACTAAGACAGACATCTTAACACATTCTGTTTAGTACGTGTCATGCAACACTTTCAATTTTATTCTGCCATGGAAATAATATAACACAAGAGTCTCTAACTGTGAGATACAAGAATTGTCGTTTGGGGGGAATCAAGTGTGACTCGCAGTTTCTCAGAATTAAACCCAGAAGAGACTGCTTTGACTGCCCTGTTGGATTCCCTCCAGAGCAGAGCCCAGCACGCTTCCCACGTTTCTCTCTACCTACAGCATACCTTCCAAAAAAGTGTACCCTCTCGCTTTGAAGATTGCAGATTGTGGTGCACTCTCTCAATAATTCGTTCTGATGGTTGCTGATTCCGACTCAAAACAGTTTTCCCAGCCTCAATCCATTGAGCTAAAATTCTAGAGATCGGATCATTTATGCCTTTGTTTGCTCCTCTAAAAAGGATCTACTCACAGTTACATAAACACTAGAGATGGGTAAAGTGCTGGTAACTTCTGAGTTTGTGTGAAATATCTCTTTTCCAGTATAGAATTTTAAATTACTTCATTTTGACCAATTGCGTAGTCATAGGATTTTTTTTCTTAAAAGTTTTCAGGAGAAAAAGTACTTTTAAAATATAATCTATTTCAATAATTTTCACCCAACTGTGAAACAATTGAAAAAGATAACAGTCACTTTTTTCATTAACTCTGCGCTAAATGTAATATTTAAAAAATCCTATTCTGTGGATAAACTAAACATCCATATTACAAAACATATACTGACTAAAGATTCTGATTAACTTCAGTATGTTTTTTCATGGCTCTAGGTTTCTGTAGAACCTATGACTAAAAGAGAATCTCAGCTAAACCTAGTACTGGCATTCTTGCAGTTTTCTTATTAGTGAAGCAATGAAATATATGTGTTATATATGGTTGGGCTGAGTCATATATGTCATAACATACGGCATTGTTCAGTGCAGATGTGATCAGAAAGAAATCACGTTTTTAAGAATGCTTCGAGCTTAATGCAGATAGATCACTGTCAGTATTTTTAAAAATATAATTGCAGAAAAAGTATTTATAAAATAATTTATTTTTCATCCTGGTGTCTACAACCTCTGTTATCTAGGTAATTTAAATATAGAGATTCCTTTTCAGCCTTAGAAATTATAAAGGGACTGATTAGAACTGGGTACCAGATATTTCTTCCTTTCCTGGAAGAAAATTGAGATTTAGAGAAAATTTCTCAGCCTAACTCTGGATGACAAAAGTCAAAGCCCTGAAAACATCTAAAAAACAATGAACTGAAAACAAACTCAGCGTAAGTCTATCATAGTGTTTGATCGTTTTATTTGTATTTCAGTTTGTTTTCTCTTCTTACTATATTTAGCTTAAATTATAAATAAAACAGCTCTTGAAATTTGAAATGAGGTTTTAATTTTAAAAATTAACATAGCAGATTTCACTAACATTAGACTTATTCCTGGAAGCTGAAAATGAAAAAATGCATTTTAAAAATATTTTCCTATCAGTAGTGTCTTGTTTCAGCGAATCATGGTTTTCCAGCAAAAAAAAAGAACACTAAATACGTTTTTCACCCTCTCTTCTACAGGCTTCCAACAAAAAAGTTCAGGTTTTCAGTCTCATTTTTGTAATATTAACGATTTTAATATGTTACCAAATGGAGTAGATTAGTTTTTCCTCTGAAGAGCATATGTTAATGCCAAGCCCTGGGTTGATTGACAGCAATGATGATCAAAGATGCCACCTAAATTGCTTTTCTATTCTTATTGCAAGTGTATTTCCCAAAGGACTCAAACCAAAGACTCGAGCTACACACCAGCGTTAGCAACACTGAAAGAAGCACTGAAAATGTTTCTGAGCAGATCCTCAACTAGTGAAACTTGGCACTGCTCCACTGACTTCTTGTTTTCACTCCTTCTCCTTCTGTCTCGCTTGTGCTTATGTGTGGGCTGCTGCCCTGCCTTAGACATTTTTTGAGGAACAGACTCACAGCAAGCAAAGCAGATAGATTAAATAGGTAGAAACTTTTGAGCAACCTACAAGAGATTGAACAACAATCTAAAAATAAAGCTAGTTACAAAATAATAGTATTTATTTGTGCCAGAACACTGTGCTAAATTCTCAGCTGGTGTAAACAAGGGTAGGTCTATTGCTGGAAGCGGAGCTAGACCAGTTGACATCAAATTACGAACTACTTTTATTGACTCCAAAAGAGCTACACCAGCTAAGGAGGATCTTGCCCATTTTATTAAATTAATCAAAACTACATGCTACCGTGTGTATGACAGTTTTGTTCTGAGATGAGAAATCTCTCTGAAACTAAAGACACCTAATTCTCCCCTTTGCAACACTGTTGTAAATCGTCAGTAGTACAGCTTTAAACAATGTCAGCATAAAACCGATAGGGATGAGACAAATACCAGCACAAGAAAAACAGGAATTTCCCAGACTTAAGCAGAAAGATCAGGACTTAACTATGCTTTGAAAAGCTATGGCATGAGAGTCTGTGACACCAACTTACTAGATATCTCTAATTTTTAGCTGTAATGAAAAGATGGTATTTTTCCATTGAGAGAGAGAAAGGGAGATCTCCAAGAACCAGCAATCCTGTCACTGTGGCTTCGTTACCCAGTGTTTCCCTAACACCACAACAAAGTTTTTTTAACTTTACTCCTAAAACCGACCCTCTCTGTGTGAGCAATAACAGTGTTGGACTAATGAGGGTGGATGTTTGTTCTCTTTTCTGTTATCTGAATTCTAGCCATTGGCACAGCTGATTTTGTGTACTGTGTGCCTGCAAGTAAATAAGAGGATACAGAAATTATAAAAGCTTCTGGTGCACAAAATATGAAAGATTTTGAACTAAATGTTCTCTGTCACTACACCTCTTATCTTTGGGGTTTTTTTCAATTTGATTTTAAAACTAGCTTTTGCACTAGGGCATCTTCTGTTTCTGGGCTTTGCTATTTAGAAATGACAAATAAAATGAAGCTGAAAGCAAAGAGAATCTCTGAGAAAAAAAGAAAGGAACATACTCTAAAGTCTGAGGTAAGGTATACTTTCAAAAGCAGTAAATCCTTAAAAAAACAAACAAACAAGCAAAAACTAAATGCAGGGAAAAATTAAGCATATCTTATTTGACTGTTGGATTTGACTGGACCCTTGGGGCTCTGCTGCTTGGCCCTTTCTTTAAGAATCCCAGATGTGGTTCAAGTTGGGCAAGAGACTCAGCTGGATTTTCAGTATGCCTAGGCTCCTCATGATTCAGTGTCTTTACTCCAGGCTGAGAGAAAAAACAGGACAGTAGACCCTGGTGTGAAGAGTACAGAATGTGGTGGTGTACATGTTGGAGTCAGTATCAGCTATTTGCAGTTCTAGCAGGGTATTTCTTTGTTTCTGCATGAAACAAAGAAATTATCACCAGAATTAACTGGAGGCTTACTTTACATGGCCCTAAACTAAACCTTAGTCTCAGCTTTGATTGCTCAAGTGTTCAGGAACTTGAGGTTCATTCCAGATGACCAGAAATTCCTTAACAGGCAGAGCGTAAGGAAGTTGCCTGTTACTCATGCACAGAAATTGAATTTGACTCTCCAGCTTGCTGCAGTTGAAATGAAGAGATTTCTATGTCACAGTGGTTTAAACCTACTAAATATAGGATGCAACTGTTCTGTATAGCAGATGTTATATCAACAGGCAAGCTGTATGACAGAAGGATTGAGTCACTTGGAGGGTGAAGATCTAATTGCAGTTGGTCATGCTGTAGATACTTAAGAAATCCCTAAGAATGGTAAAACCAGAAAGGCAGATGAGATGAGCAGAAGGGAGGGAATATATCACCGTGCATATCAGTGGAACTGGGTATTTTACTGAGCTGCAGTGGAAACAATTTGTTTCATCACAGTGTTGTGGACAGGGGATGGACAGCTGCTGAGCTCCCTTGCATCCAATTCTGTAATAATGAGCTCAGAAAACTAGGCATGAGTAATGGAAATAAATCAGTCAAAGGGATGTAGAGTATTTTCTATGGCCCAATATTTTCTAAGGGAAATATGATATCCTTCAGTGTAACTTGGCACTTTTAAATCATAGAATCATAGAATCATAAAATCATAGAATCATAGAATCATAGAATCATAGAATCATAGAATAGTTTGGGTTAGAAGAGACCTTAAAGATCCAACCCCCCTGCCATTTGCAGGGACACCTTCCACTAGACCAGGGTGCTCAAAGCCCCATCCAACCTGCCCTTGAGCACTTCCAGGGATGGGGCATGAATAACTTCTCTGGGCAACATGTTCCAGTGCCTCACCACCCTCAGAGTGAAGATTTTCTTCCTTATATCTCCTCTAAATCTACCCTCTTTCAGTTTAAAGCCATTACTCCTTGTCCTATCACTACAGGCCGTTGTCAAAAGTCCCTCTCCAGCTTTCTTGTAGACCCCCTTTAGGTACTGGAAGGCTGCTAGAAGGTGTCCCCAGAGCCTTCTCTTCTCCAGGCTGAACAAGCCCATCTGTCTCAGCCTGTCTTCATCAGAGAGGTGCTCCAGCCCTCTGATCATCTTTGTGGCCCTCCTCTGGACTCGGTCCAATAGGTCCACGTCTTCCTTATTTTGGATGCAGTACTCCAGATGGGGTCTTATAAGAGCAGAGTAGAAGGGGAGAATCTCCTCCCTTGACCTGCTGTTCACACTTCTTTTGATGCAGCCCAGGATACAGTCGGCTTTCTGGGCTGCGAGTGCACATGGCCGGCTCATGTTGAGCTTCCCATCAACCAGCACCCCTAAGTCCTTCTCCACAGGGCTGCTCTCAGATAGCAAAGCAAACTGAATTTTGATATAACTGTCTTTGTGGCAGGAATAGACTGGATGTGAGGAAACCCAAAGTATCTGGTTAAAGCTGTTACGGTATGATGGCCCTCAACTATTGAACAAGGTGTCCAATATCTTGGTAGAGTAAAAATATTAAACACAGCACCAGGTCAGACAAGGGTTAAGGAGGTGGGAGATGCAAAGAGGCACACTTATGAAAGGGGCCCCATGCAACCAGTGGCCAGATCTGAGAGATGAAAAAGTCAGTAGAAGGTCAAAGGACCTCAGTGATAAGAAAATCACCCAATTCAGAGGACAGTGAATTGCATCTTGTGTGGCTTGCAGCAGAAGAAGAGAAAATAAGTCTCCCCATAACTGTGTAAACTATGTCTATTTAATCTTTCCCCAAACAACTCAAATTAGTAACCCATGATAATAAGCTATGAAGTCTGTGTTCATGCTCTTGGCACAGCTTATATAACTACCATTAGTTACAGTTACGGATGGTTACAAATAAAGTTGCAGCCCTCAGATTCGAATCAGGCTTCTGATTTGAAATGCAAGCCCAAATTAACAATATTGGGGTCATAAAAGGGGAATTAGAGAGTCACTATGTTAAAAATACATTCATCAAAGGAAACATTACTAGTGCTATTTAAATGAAAAAATGTCTGTGTACAGAGTAGAGATAGAAAGCAGAAGACACAATCTTTTGCCAGTCTAAAACACAGAGATGTCACTGGAAGGTTAATGGTACCTACCTAAAGAGAAAAAAGCTGAAGAACATGCTACAGAAAAATCACCTAGAATTCAACAAGGCCTTATATCATTAGAGGAGTTAAAAAATCAGGTGTGAATTTAAAATCAGTCAGTCCCTTTCAATAGCAACCAATGTTCAAAAAAAAAAAAAAAAGAACTGAAACCGCAGTATCTCCTAATGAACAAATGTGGTAATAAAACCTAGACGTATAACTAACTGCAGAGATGCCTAGGTAGGAGATCTAATAATGGAAAAATATAATATTTGAGCTTATTATGAGACAATCAAGATGGATCAGTCAGCTGTTTATACAGTGTTAACAGCATCTTAGCATTTCTGTTAAATGCATGTGGGGTTTTTAGGTTATTTTATTGCTTCATGATTAGTGAGAATCAGACATTCTCATATTTAGTCACGCTTTTAAAAGACTGGTAATTTTTCTTTTCCACCTATTTCACTTTTACCTAATGCTAGAGATACGTGACATATCAAATTTTTTTCATTGGAATGTCTATTCAAAATTTTGGTTACATGTCCAGGCACCCACACCTCCCCTGGGTGATCCAGCCTCTCTGTCCTAATGACTTCCTTTTACTGATGCAACTATAAAACAACCCAAAAAATTCAAGCCCCAATTAACCCCAAAATTCAGATTTGTCCAATAAATTTTATAACAACATCTATTCTGTAAGACAGTTCCCTTGATCTTTTGTAATCGTTGTGGTTCTGCATTCACACCTTTAACAATTTGTAAAAGGGAATAATTCACAATGGCATCCCTTAATCAAATGTCAGGTTCAGCACATTCTAATGTGTTATATTTAATAGCAATCAAGACAGTTCATAGAAGACATGGAAAGGAAAAGTAGCGATTGGTGAAGAAAAGAAGCCAGCAATGGAAGCCTTAGACTACTGAAGGGCAAAGGTTACCTCCCACTGGAAACCACTCTTCCTGAGCTGGTATGTGCCTGCAGAAAATAAAGAAAAGAAAAATTATTATTAATGAGGCCTCCATGAGAGAATGATATTTGCAGGCATTAAGAAATCAGCCAGCAGAGGAGAAAAGCATGAAGCGATTCCAAACAAATGAAGGCTGAGCTGTATTCAGCTGCACTATCTCTTCCCAAGGAGGAAGAGGCAATCTAGGAGCAAACAGAGCATTTGTCAGTCATCAGGACTTTAATGGAAAGAAACGACTATAAGACTTTTTTTGTAATAACCACAGAAAGATGAACTGTATTTAGACTTGCCAGGCATCTAGGCTTGATCCAGACTGTCGAGGTTACAAGGTGTTTCTCACGAGGGATTGCAGTGCAACCCGAACTGGTTATGCATGGGTCACAACAGATGCTGCACATTTTATGACTCTTCCATTCTACCGTATGTGAAATTTCAGGTAACACCCAGCTTCCCTGGCACTTTTGGATCATGTAACTAGCCAGAAACTGTAGCCAGGGCACTCAGGGGAGTATATATGCCTGGTACAGATATTGTAAGTTTTGGGGTAGGAGAGAGGTAGGGTCAAACTGGTAAATTTAGCAAATCTTAGTGCATCATGCAGCATGCCAGGAGCAGTCCCAGGAGTTACCGGATTTGCATTCACATCACAGAACCACAATTCCTTCTGGCTTTTTTTCTTGCCCTGTGCGATACTCAGCGAATTCAGGAATGAATGATGGCTCTTCCCCTTCCCTTCCCTCCTCTCTCCCACCCACTTTGCCTTCACTTGCTGATGGCGAGATGTGTACTCTCTTGAATCATAGCCACCCTGTAAGAATACCGTCAGGTTCTGTGGACAAAAATAGAACCTCGTAAATTGTGTTTGTGTAAGAGGGTGACTGAATCATTACTGATATCAGTAGATATAGGAACTCGTAGCCTATAAATCCTAATAGCTTCTCCTCAGTCTAGTGTTCTTAGTATTATTCATGCACCCACAATTTTTCACAAAAAAAAGATCTGCTCATTTTCAGGTATTTTTAGGATCTGAAATGACCTCCCGACAGATACACTACTTGTCATGCATTCAGGTTAATCTTCAGAAGAACTTCAGGAGCTCATATCTCTAAAGATGCTTTGTTTCACCAGACCTCCATATTCTTCTTAGACTCTTCATCTCAACCCAATTCTTATGTAGCCCATGGCTTTTCAGAGGTCCTTATGTTGCTTTCCGCTTCTCATTGTTTCTGAACCCTCATTTTTAATTCTTTCCCAATTTGTCCCTACTCTTTCTCTTACAGAGCCACTGTGAGCACAAACAAGGCATCCATTAATCTAACAATCTTCTGCTACTGCTGTACTGCATCAGGCAACCTCAGAGCTTCAAAGAACTGATTGCATCACCATTACCCACCTACCCAAAAGATTTAACCAACAAATTTCTTCCAAAATTCTTTGATTCCTCCTCATGGCAACCTCATACCTATTGATATGATTGGTTTGAGCAAGCTTGAGCAGATAATATCAAGTAAGGATACAATAATTACTACCTGATCTATTAAGTTAAAAGAGCACCTTTACTGTAAAGCACAAAAGTGTTGTTATTTTTAATCACTGTTACTGTAAATGTGGTTTGCAGTTAGAAATATTAATTTCAGAAGGATAAACTTCTGAGAGCTCATTTTGGAATTTTTCTCCATGTGTCCTTCCCACTGCTTTGATTCTCCTCTATGGCAGAATCACAAGGTAAACATTCATTATCAGATTATGTGGCCCAGTGATTCTGAATATTACCTGATTACTTCACTTCCCAGACTCAGGGTACACAATGACAGTCTTCAAAACTAATTGAGAAGTTCAGATAGAAAGATAGTCAGTAATACTTGGGAGGGGGATACCTTTACTGGAAAACAATCCTGGAAAATAATTTTCTAAAAGGCATACCAAAATCACATGGTTGTCCCTCAGACATCAAGGAATAAGGCCGCTCACTATACCTTGATGTTTCAACATAACCACAAAATGTGCGGCTGGAAATGCAGACACAAAATGCATACTGGAACAACACTATGGACAAGACCTAATTCTGTTTCTGAACTGATTCATTGGGCTGGTTTTGGCTAAGCTAGGGCTAATTTTCTTCTCAGTAGCTAGTATGGAGCTATGTTTTGGATTTGTGCTGAAAACAGTGTTGATAATACAGGGATGTTTTCGTTACTGCTGAGCAGGGCTTACACAGAGACAAGGCCTTTTCTGCTCCTCACCCCACCCCACCAGCGAGGAGGCTGGGGGTGCACAAGAAGTTGGGAGGGGACACAGCCAGGACAGCTGACCCCAGCTGACTAAGGGGATATTTCACACCATATGATGTCATGCTCAGCATATAAAGCTGGGGGAAGAAGAAGGAAGGGGGGGACGTTCAGAGTGATGGTGTTTGTCTTCCCAAGTAACGGTTACACGTGATGGAGCCCTGCTTTCCTGGAGATGGCTGAACCCATACCTGCTGATGGGAAGTAGTGGATGAATTCCTTGTTTTGCTTTGCTCGCATGCGCAGCTTTTGCTTTCCCTATTAAACTGTCTTTATCTCAACCCACGAGTTTTCTCACTTTTACTCTTCCGATTCTCTCTCCCATCCCACTAGAGGGGGAGTGAGCGAGCGGCTGAGTGGTGTTTAGTTGCTGGCTGGGGTTAAATCATGAGATTCATGAGCATTTTCTTTGCTCTGCTTATAAAAAAGATATACTGGAGATGATGTTCAGGAATTCAAGACACTGGGATGAAATGCTTAAAAATTTGTGAGGTTCCATCCTCACCTTTACCTGAAATTTGTTGCATTACATTAGGCAGGTTGGTGATGCACACTATATTGTATTGCAATGAATTTTATGGGACAGGGCAGTTAATTTTGTAAATAAACTACATCTCAGTAAGAAAACCCAACTGAAAAAAATAGTACAATGCAATTGACTGAAAGGAGCAGTCTTCAGCCTTCAGGTAAAACCAAGAGAAAATGATACTCTAGAGTTGGAATATTAATGAAAAGTTCCATTAAAGTCTAGAAAAGTCTAAATCACCAACCTTTGGAGTTTTTCCTAATTTGAACTTAGTAAATTCCACAAAATAAGCTTTGGTGGTGTACTATACAGGAACATAAAGTAGATGTGAACGAAGCTCTTAACCTTTGCTTTAAAAACCTCACACTTCTGCATTCCAGGAAAAAATACTGAATAACTTCTACCTCTGTGATTTTGAAATCTACATTTTTGAGAAATAAACTACCCAACATCAGATATATATAAATTAGACTAATATCAAAAGACAGTGTCAAATTCAGGCCTGACACAAATAAGCGTGGTTCCACTTCTGCCAATAGACTGTTTTGATATTGGTGTACCGTTATTTTTATAGACTATCAAGATAATTTTTGAGCACACTAAATTAAGTGGTGAATACACTCCTAACAAAATGTTCTCTTTGAAAACCTCCATTGAAATACAAGGAGTGGGCAGCTCATGCTGCTAGGTGAATGTGATATGAATTACTTTAAGAAGATACAGTGACTCTGAAATTATCGTCAATTAGAGTTGCCAAATTAAGTAAGAAAAAATAATGGACAAGATATGGAGGTGGGAGTTATGGAGATACAGTTACTACTAAAAATACAGGCAAAGCTGTAAAGGCATCATGACACAGTACCTAATGATTTGCTTATTATTCAGCATCTATTAAAATATCAGCTTTTTAAGAACTTACATTCTCTTTGTTTCCTAGATCTAATGGTTGGTAAAGCATTTTTCTACTGGTCCCGGTACTGAATGGCTTCACTTAATGCTACGTTTTTAATGTGATCGTGCTAAAAAAATTATTGTTAAGAAACTCATTATTTGGCAAATGGTATCTTATGTATGTGTATACTGACCATACGTGTTTTGTCAACCTAAAATTATTGTTTTAGAATCTATCCATCCAAGCGTCTCCTGAAGATTTGAAACTAATCAAATCCACAACAGCCAGTACTTTTACTAGTTGTCTGGGCTTCTTCATCAGAGTTCATCATGTGTTTTCTTATGCCACCATCTACTAAGGACAAACATAGATTTGGATTCTTTTGAATGGTTTTACCATTTCAAGCTATTTCCCCTGCTGTAAAAAATTCCTTTAGACAAAAAAAAGGAAAATTTGTCAGCAGCTTGTTTGCAGAAAGCTCCTTATTGATTAGCAGCACTAGAAGTGATATTAAAATGCTTACCCAGAGTCTTGAAATAAAATATATGCCCAAATTTTTGCAATCTCGGGATTCAAAACAGTAAGCTTCTTGGGGCAGAGACCATCAGAAGATTTTATTTGTACATGGTGCTTAGCACAGTGAGACCCCAGTTTTTGACTGCAGCCTCTGAGTGCTACTGTAATAGAAATAATAAACGATAATAATAATAAAGTCTGCCTATTAACTTGACAGGCAATTTTTGAAATAATGAGTCATCAAGGAAACTAATTTTTTCCCAATAAGCAATTCAGCCATTTCCTCTCATCACAGATAATATACATCTGTCTTCTATGCTGTTTGCAGAAATTCTGTAGATGTGCTGTGTCTTCTCATGAGAAAATTGGTTCACGAAATGGAACAATTTTTCTCAGACTCATGATTTCTTCTTTATTGAGGGCCAAATTGAGCCTGTGTTCAATTGCCCATGTCTGGGACAGCAAGTAGTTACAGCACCTCCAGAGCAAGCTGGGGAAGAAATTGTGACTCAGAGAGTTCCAACCCCTTTCGCAGCCTCAGCTGCCTACTTGCTCCAGAAAGTAGCCTGCAAATGCTCTATAGTATAGACTGCTTACCACCCCTGCCAGCTCAGCTCAGCTCGCTGCCATGTTGAGGGGCGAGAGCCAAGATTACTTTCACACTCTCCTCGTGGGCAGAGGACATGAAAAAGAAAGGAGTTCTAAGTGAAAAGCCTTTATTCTCCATCCTGTGGCAAACTCAAAATCTATGGAGGCCATGTGGAGACTTAGTGCTTCAGCAAGGACAGATCAACCTAGGCATCAGTCTGACCTTTCATTATCAGCTAACAGCATGTGATTAAGGAAACAAAATCCCCAAAAGTGGAAAAGTCAAAAAACTTCTTCTACCTAATCAAAATAATCCTAAAGCGTGGGGGGTTTTTAAATTTCTCTTTGACTTGAGACACCAACCGTAAAACCTTAAGACCCATAGATGGGTCTTAAGCGTACAATGTTCTGTTGGCATGCCTGGCATGTTTCGCTGACAATATTCTATGGCGAAGCAATAATGTTTATAGCCTCTTCTTTCAGAGATTTTAAAGTTGCCAGTGGCAACTGAAGTGCCTTTGATTGCCTTTATTTGCTATGTGGATCCATATTAATGACTAAATAAAATAGCCAGATGATTTGAGCTCTCTCAAAAAAATCACCTCTGATTTTGGATCAAAGACATGTTTAACAATATCCACAGTCCTCATGCGGCCACACCACACAATTTGATGTACTCATCATCAATCATATGCCTTATGATTAATTTGAGTCGTTATGAGTAATGTCTATCACCGCAGTCCTGGCATGAATAATTATTGTTCTGCACCCTGCTGAGATAACTCATTTCTGACAAAGATCTGCAATTTGGTATCTGCATAAAAAGAAAGATGAAACAGGAATAGTTTATTAGAATGGTGTAGTCTGCTCAAAATTTTTATAATAAACTTTTTTACATCCTAGGAATTGATAACTACTTCAGAGAAAAACATGTGAAACAGACCTCAGTAGCTTGGACATATTGTCTTTGCAATTACCTCTGGATCTTTCCATCAACATGTGGGATTTGTATATCAAAAATAGTAATGGGAATTTTAGAGCCTGCTGGTTTCCTGGAGACTTGTACTGCAAATAGCAATCACAGTCAGAAAAAAAGCGAGGTCATTCTGAGGAAGACAGAATAGCATAGGCAGGATCAAAAGAAGATGGAATTTAACACAAAAATATCCAGTCAAATATAGAGATTATGAGTCAGGCTGGAGAAAGAATGGACAACAAGACAGACATGCAGGAGCTAGGAAGCCAGTGAGCAGAGCTGGCACCTGCAAATCGAAGTTCAAAATGTGAGCCACATGGGCAAAAGAAACTTCACCAGCAATTGTCTTTGGCTAGAGCTGCAGATGGAATCCCATCAAGAGGTTTCGTCCTTGTGTGTCATCAATAAGTTCCTCCTTTGGGAACATCAGTGGTGCTGCCTGGAGCGACATCCCTGGTGAGAGCAGCACCGTGGTGCACGCAGTGAGGAGTGAGAGCAAGTTGACACAGACCCTGTTTGTGTCTATCATTAAGTCAAACAGGACCAAAAAACTCAGGTTCTCAATCTTCCAGGCAGGTGTTCAAGGCACTAGATAGCTATTTTTGTTCTAACTCGAAGAACATTTAAGTATGACATGTGAAATGAAAAAGAACTAGCAGAAGAGACTGAGAAGTTCTCAATTTCAAAATACCCTACAGTCTGGCAATTGAGTTTCTTCTTACCAACGAAATGAAAAAGACTTATATTTTCTAGCCTTCCAACAGCAGAAGAGGGATTTGAGCCCAGGTTTCCCACAGGCTGTATGAGAGCCCTTACTAGTGTGCAAGTGAGTAAAGCAGACAGTGCCTTCTGCTGTGTGAATCTAGACTTTGAAGCCATAACAAGACATTCTGGCAGTTGGGGCAGGATGTCAGTTTAATACCATCCTGCCTTCTTTCCGCATGCACATGTAATGAAAGTGTAGCAAAAATGAGTGGCAAAACCTTCTTACCTTTACTATCACATAAATGGCTACTCAGAAAGTCAGCATATGGGCCTCTTGCCCCAGCCTTGCTATAGTTTTACTTTTCTTCTCTGTTTTTTTTTTCCTTTTTTTCTCCCTACTGAAACTGCAGTTCATCAGCTCTTCTAAAACTTGAATAGACCAAGCTGTTTTAAACACATCCTCTAGTGATTCAGCCTTAGTATGATGGCTCTGGTACAAATTCTGCCTACAACTGTTAAGGAAAGACAGTTTCCTTCTTTCTTGGCGTGCCTCTACAACAGCATCCCTTCCCCCAAAAAACACTGCCTGCTTCAGCCTTCTTCTTTTCTAAGATATGAACTTTTATACTAGACTTAGTCCTTCATTTCAGATCTTGTAAAAATAAGCCTGTTATTTTTCAAACAATAAGCAGGTATCCTTTCTGCAATTACTGTCTTATCCACTGTTCTTCTAAAAGATCTTGTGTATCTCCTGCGGGGGCATATTTTCTGCCACACTTGCACTTCTGACTGAGCAGACACACTTCTGATTGCCCTAATAGCTTCGGTTAGTTTAATTACATGTATTAGTATTATTAGTATTAAATCAGCTTCTGTATTAATTTATTGGACTTTATATAGGTATCTTTCCTTTATTCTTCACATAACGCTAAGCAGAACTATAGATGTCTCCCCGAGTTTGCAGACTCTGAAACAGCAGCAAGCAGTAGCACCTGTTCTTTTGATCTTGGCAGAGCACCAGTTCTGAGGCCTGAAGATGAACTATCATATCTATGGGTAGAACTTTTTTATTCCTGAAACTTTTGAAAAAATAACTAGAATAAGAATCTATTCCATATTTTAACAGCCTCCCATGAACTCTTAGATAAGGGACTTGAAAAGAACAGCAAAGATGTCTATTATATTTTGTAATATATCAGTAGAGTTTAAGGTCAAAAAAGACCAGTAGGTCACTTGATGTGTTCTTTCGTACCTCACAGCCCAATAAAGGTACATTTGCATTGAGGTAATTACTTTTGTAATTAGACGACTCCCTGCAACAATTTGCATGAATCATCCTTCCTGTTAAATATATCTTCTCCTTTCTGAATTGAATTTGTCTGACTTCAGCTTCTAATCACTGATTTTGCCATTCCTTTCTCAGAATTCGCTTCACTCTGTAAAGTTATTCACACTAAAAGTCACTACCCAGTTTTCTTATTGATCAGTACACTCTATTATTTTATTTTACCCCTTACTGTCCAACGCTTACTCTATCTCTTTAATCCTCCTGGTGTCCCTTTCCTGTATTTAAACAAGTCTCTTTCTATAAATGGCACTGTTACTTCTATGCTGCCACTGCTAACACTTTAACTGATAGCACTTGCCTTTTCACATTTGCTCAGGCCAGTGGTTATGCTGTGATTAGCTGGGTCTTCCTTACCATCACAATAATCCATCAAACATGAGAATCCAATCCTCATTTTACTACCTCCCACCCACTCGCCGCTCAAAATAGCCTGGACTTGATAAGCTTCCAGGTGCCCTGCAAGGATGAGAAAGAACTTTTAAGCAAGGTTCAAGAAACGCTTGTCATAGTGGTGAAGGGGTAAAAATGAGTAACTCAAGATGTTTAGCTCATTGGATTTCTCCTGGAACAAGTTACCGAAATGGTGATTTTCATAGAAACAGTGTCATACTGCACAACAGTGAAGTGGTAAGTTACTTTCTTAAATAGTTTTACATCCAAGTAAAGTGAAAAGAACAAGATTTACAGAGTCACACTGGGGAATTAGCCTTAATGTAAGTGGAGTTACGTTTCTTTCATAGCAGAGAAATGTCTGATGAATTTTCTATTATTTAAATGGCTTCAATTTTTTTTTATTCCCCATTTCACTTGTGCACGTACATCCTTCAGCCTTTGGACCTAAAATTGTCTATGTCATTTTTCTTTCATGTTTGTTCACGGCACAAATGAGGGAATGACTATGGTACATTTAATAAAATATTAAATTCAAATTTTAGGAGATTGAAAAAGCAAACAGCTTTCAATTCCCAAATCATGAATATCAACATAGCAGCTTGCTTCACAGTGTCAAGGTTTGAGTTCAAAAAGCAGACAAAGATTCCCATCCCATGAATAAATTATTATTTGGAATGGAAGAAAGAAAAAGAAGAATGATCATTGGGTTACCAGTTCAATAATCCCATATCACACCATCATGTTTGAATTCGGAAAGTAGTAGTGATGTCTTTGAAGTAGGTATGCACTTTTGTTGCATGATCGCTAATTATTACAACAATTACAAGTAAGTTTGATAGCTTTAATTAAAAAAAAAAACAAAAACATGAGACCAAAAAATAGGAATAACTTCATCACACAGGTATTCTTTAACCTACAATTTCAGATATCAATCAAAAATGCATATAGTTTGCATGTTTTTTGTATTCTTGTAGTATTCTTGCACCTTCAGTCTCCTGACTTATCATCTAGTTTCTCATCACTAGCAAGGACAGGGGAACTTCAGCTCAGAAGTCTGATCAAGCTGAGTGTTGGAGAAGTCTGAATCTCCTCACTATAGACCAGATTTCTGCTTTTTCAGATCCTCCCCACATTGCAGTGATGCTACTTTGGCATGAAAATGAAATTTGTTCATTTGTTTCAGTTTTCTTCATTCCAGCATGGAAATGAAGCAAGAAGAGGAATCAGATGTACCAGCAGATTTTGCCACAGGGAAGGATTTTCTAGTGCTGATTCCATATTGATCCAGAATTTCAAGTTTCAAAAACCTCAATTAAATGTTTCCTTAAATTGCTTGCCAGTCCGCTGTTGCTGCCTGACTGCTCATTTTCCACCCTTCTCAGCATAGGCAGTGACACATTGGGTGATCTGAAGGAGCAATATTGTGAGTTTGAACTACATACAGGCAGAGGGACGAGTGACTTCTCTCATCTGAGGATGGATATCATACATGTGGAAGATTGTCTTGAGGTGTATACAGGAAAGAAGTAACTGGAACAACCCAGTATAAACCCAACGTAACAGCAAATGTTACTTCAATTTCTGTATTGAAAGACTAAAGATTGAATTGATTCCATGTAATTTTAAGACTCTCGGAGAGATTCTTAAGGTCTAAACCGTCAGAGGTGGTTGCACCAGCACTCTGTGCTGCAGGAAGCCCCTCCAGGCTTCACCATTGTTCCCCTTGCTCCTGGATTTGCCTGGAAAGGAAAAGTGAACATGCAGGCAGGAGGGAAACATGGTGAAGCCCAGCCAGGGCACTAAACTGAATAATTGAAAGACCAAGACCTTGGGACATCTCACTGTGTCCACCCACAGTGTGGACACAGCTTCACTTAACCTAGTCCTCCTTCATAGCCAGGAAAGAGAGAGGAGTGCCTGGAAGAGGCATTCTGATCTGATCTGCCTCTGCTTCAACTCTTGGAAAACCTGCAATAGTGAAGGGAATTTGCCCTCCGCCTTTCAACGATTGTTAACGTTGATACAAGAACCGATGGTGCCTTCTTTCATCGTAAAATAGAATGGAATAGCAAACATTTTTGTTTAGCTATTTCAATCACTTTGTTTTAATGTACTCTGAAAAATATACATGCGTGTGTGTATGCATATATGTATATATAGACAGATACATAGATATAGCTATATTTATATGTAGGTATAAATGTATCTATCTATACAATATCTTGTATCTGTCTATACAATATCTTAAAAAGAATATAGAAGACTGTTCAGACATAATTACCTTTTAGCTAAAAATATGAGGAAGAAATTTTGGTGGTTCTAACAGGGAAACAAGCCTTTTGGAAAACCTCACCTATGATAATATATTCTTTGTCATTAAACATTTGCTTCATGTAGGCAACACATTTTTAATATACAATCAAGATTTGTTTTTTAAAGATTTTGAATCATTCTAATACAAATTTGCATATTCAGCCTATTTTGTGGAAAACTAACCGGTCCGAAAATGCAAGGTTTGGTGCAACATAAACTGTGGCTCTTAAGGTGGAGTCTCTGAATTGTAGCAACGGCAACTGAAGCTTAATTTCAGGGAAGTACTGATTTTTTCTCACTTCTTGCTATAAACTGGCAAAGTGCCGTGTCTTTCAATGGACAGTAGTAAATATGGAAGAAATCTTAGATGTTCCTAAACATTGAAATTTAAACATATACAGTCAGATCGGGGCGGAGGGGGGGGATTCCAACCCTAACTAATTTAATCTGAGATTATTCCAGGCCTGCAACCTTCAATCTAGCCCAGTCTCTCTGTTGCTTTGGTAGGACCTGGCAGCTAGTAATTCTCTTCTCATAGCCAGCTGTATACTCCTACCTGGGTACCCACAAGCTCAAGGGCAAGGTCAAACAGAGAAGAATATATTGGAAGCATCTTGCACTTTGGCTATTCAAGACAGCATACGTCAGAACAGGGGTCTGCTGTGCAATACAGGCCCTCAAAAAACGAGGTGAAGAAGAAAAAAATAATCAAATCAAACCAAAAAGAAGTCCAAAATCACTTATGGTCTGTACTCTTTTCCTTCATTACTTTATATTTTCTTTAATCTCTGCCTATTCTGGTGACACCCCACCTGGAGTATTGCATCCAGCTCTGGAGCCCCCAACACAAGAAGGACATGGACCTGCTGGACTGGGTCCAGAGGAGGGCCACAAAAATGATCAGAGGGATGGAGCACCTCTCCTATGAAGACAGGCTGAGACAGATGGGCTTGTTCAGCCTGGAGAAGAGTAGGCTCCAGGGAGACCTTATTGCAGCCTTTCAGTACCTAAAGGGGACCTACAAGAAAGCTGGAGAAGGATTTTCTACAAGGGCACGTAGTGATAGGACAAGGGGTAATGGCTTTAAACTAAAGGCAGGGAGATATAGGCTAGACATAAGGAAGAAGTTTTTCACAATGAGGGTGGTGAAACACTGGAACAGGTTGCCCAGAGAGGTGGTAGATGCCCCATCCCTGGAAACATTCAAGGCCAGGCTGGATGGGGCTGTGGGCAACCTGATCTAGTTGAGGATGTCCCTGCTTATTGCAGGGGGGTTGGACTAGACGACCTTTAAAAGATCCCTTCCAACCCAAACTATTCTGTGATTCTATGATTCTATTTCCCCCTTCCTCCTTAATTCTGAGAAGCGTTCAGTCCTAAAGGAATGAGCATTGAAGAAAGCTGGATTTGTTTTTCAAATGAATCTTGTGAGGATTCAGTAATTGCTGCAAAACAAATCATTATTAATTGATCTGTACAATACTACAGGCTTTGGTACTTTCCTTTGTAGTTCTCTTGTTCTCTTGTTCTGCACCTACAGTTTAGTATTTTAAGGTCTCAACACCTACACCTTTTAATTTTGCTATGAAATGTTCTGCAACTTCACTTTTCTGTTATCGCTTTGTGTTTTGTAGGCAGAGTATTGATTTAATTTATAAGCATTCCAGTTTTCTATAGCTACAGCTCTTCATTTTGCATCCTTTTTATACGAATATGTCTAAATCTCTGGAAAATTGAAATGCCACACTAGTAATACCTGCTTCTACTTAATATGTCAAAAATGTAGTTTTATAACTGAGTATAAAAAAGACATTCAGATTATTGACATTTAACTGTAAAGAATATGAGACTGCCATTATTTACAAGTGGTTTATTACTTTCTTTTATGAATAGGTTTAAAGAACTTTGTTAATTATATGCTGTATGAGTGCAAAAAAGCCTCTACTTATACATTTTAAATGCCCTTTTCTATATAATTACCTTTAAAGTAAGATGAGCATTGCTGCATTGCATTAAATTTATACTCTGATATGTTCTCTGAATGCGCTATAAATGCGGAGGTTCTTTCTTTCTTAATAGAATTTCACTTTTCTCATCTAGAGTTTCAATATTTCAGAGGTCTTTTCATTTGATTATACATGCAAATCACTTGGGAGACCTAATACACTTATCTAAAAATTACTCATTCCTGTATAACGAATTTAACAATCTCATCTACAGTGAACAAGACTTTCAAAACTGTTTCAAATTCCTCTACAGAATTGCTCTGTTTCTCCTGAATACAGATCCAGCCACCCAGCCGAACTGTAACCCGTGCACTCTAAGGTCACGGGCAGATTAATGTTTATGATGTAAAATACAAAGTTTAAGTCGCCTCTGAGTATTTTACACTTCCTGGTTGGGGGGGTCGTGTACGGGGCTGATTCCTATGCACGACTGGCTTATGTTAAACTGGAAAAAGTACCACCAGGAGAATATTACTGTCAAGGCCTGCTGTGGTGTCAGGTAGTCACAGCCATGCCCCTTCGTTCTGCCTCTGCCAAAGAGACTTTGAGATGAGATGTCACCAGTTTCCCTCTCGTAGCAAGATGCCCAGATGAGGCAGGCAGCCGTATGCAGGCAATGAGCAGTGTGATACCCAGCAGCTACTGGGAACGTCACCAGTTTAGTAAGGAAGGGAACCTTCTGGTAGGATTGCAAAAAAACCCCACAAACTAAGGCACTAGGTAGTTTTATTAAAGATTTGGGGAATTAATACAGTTTCAGATTAAAAGCAGGATGTATAATTATTACACAGCTGTCTTATTATTACCAATCTTTAACTGGCCAGGTAGACTCATTTTTGCCACCCTTGTTTTGAGAAATATTTTCTGTCCCCAGTATTAGCGAACCTATCCGCTGTGTAAGATACTCCGCAGAGCAGGCAGAATTATATCACAAACCAATGAAAGTCAAACTGTGAGGAAACCTTGGGTAACTACAGTTAAGGTCTGCAAACCCTGGAACAGAAAACTAGAAGCAAAATGCTGAAGAATAAAACATATTAACTAATGGAATCTTGCAATATTTCCCACTGAAGTACCACAGCAGTAGAAAAGCATTTCAAGGGAGTCTAATCCAATATAAATGTAGATTTAAGCAGGTAATATGGCTAAGGCAAAAATCCGAAGCTAGTTCCAGACTGCAAAAAAGGGTAAGAATGGCTAGATTGGAAGCCTGAGGCAGGAAATTGTTTGGTGCTCAAAATATGGAAAAAGGGAAATAATAGCAATCTAATTGATTAATCTATGTCGAATTTTTCTGTCTCACAGAATATGGCATTGTTTTTAAATCCCATTGTTCCTAGTATCCTCAGATTATGTGAGATATCTTTTTCTTGTTTTGAGAGAGGTTTAACTTCTAATCTATTTATGAATATATACATTCTATAGGAGAACATAATCACTATCATCAGAAAGCCTCATAGAAAAGTCAATGTTCTGTTAAATGAGTTAGAAAAATACCATCCTCAGACAACAGCCCAGTCTCTGGTCTCCAAGAACCTGCCAGTCAGCACTCGAGTTGCTCAACATCCTGCATAGTACAGGATTTCCCACATTCAGCTCCTTTATCTCTTGTAAAAAGCATGTGGAACATGACTTTTTATTTTCATTTTTTACTGGTAGATGGACACTTTTCTTGATGATAGGTAGATCTTCATGTTCGATGGATCTATAAGTGGATGTGTTGGACCCATTGTACACATGCCATCTGACCTACCCCTATAAGCACAAGCTGCTTTGTCCTCAGAGTCTGCATGAACCACAGGGTACATTCACAACAGTGACTGCTCTGATTTTTCAACACTCTGTATGTAGTGCTGCATGGGAGAGTTCATGGTCTTAAATGGATTTGCGTATTATGAATCGTGGTATTCTCTTCAGAGATGCCGAACTCTTCCTTCTCATTCCTTTTACAAAAAGTTTAGCTAGTCAAAGATACATGTCTTCGTGCTTAACAAACTGAAGCCTACTTCGTGTGGTGGATTTCATGTCTTCAAGGTACTCAAACTGCTCGGTGTGCCTAAAAGATAACTGAACCATTCTGGCAGAATCTCACTGTCTGACACAATTATTATTTATTTATTATTCTTTTTTATCATCCTGTGTGCAGGAGACAGAGCTTTTTAAACACCCACCTCAAGACAATGACTGTGATTCTCAAGAGTGATCCCATGTTCATCACCTTCAGATCCAATTACAACATCCATCTTCTTGCAGTTTAGTTCTCCAGCATCATTGCACAGTGATCTTACGTGGATGTATATGATCTGTAAAAAAAAAAACCAAAACAAAACATTGCAGTAATTTCCCTTGGAGAAAGGACAAGAAGGCAAGAGTATCAGACTAGACTGGGCTACACCTTGTATTCTAAAAACAAGCCTAGGGCCCAAAGCCAATGACCCTACTTGTAATAACAGTCAGTGTTACAAAGTTCAGCATGGCTCAATAACGAACTGAGTACATCATTTTGATACGCTAAAAAAATAAATTATACTACCATTAATGATACTATGAAAAACATCACCTAGACCTGGGACAGAACAGGAAAAACTGCATTGGACAGGGAGTTGGTTTCTTCTCAGAGAAGCATCAGTGAGAACTGAAGGGAAAATGATCCCTGTCCAAATCACACTTCAGCAAACTTCAACTCTAGCTCTTCTTTCACCTAAAGAACATCAAGACACACTACTTCTTTCACATTTTTAGAGAAGTTGGTTTTAATTTTTTTCAAGCTAAAAAAAAGATTTGTTCCATTTCCTTCCAAAGAACTGGGATGAAGTGGGTCTACTTTGTCTGGAGGGCTAACTTTACTGTTCTGAAAAAAATAAAAATCTCTTAAATGAATGAAAAGAGTAAAAAGATGCCTCAAAATAGAAGACTGATTGCAATTGTAACTATGTAGAAATTATCGGTCTATATTAGACTCTCTGATGTAGAGCTATAACCTGAGAAAGCACATGTTTTCCCCAAGGAAATGACTGTAGTCATGTACTTACCTGCCAATTTTTTCAGTGTTCTTCCTACCCTCCCTTTTTTTTTTTAAGTTCTGATGCTATTAAAAATTCATAACATCCTACGTTATGAAATACTTAATTGCACTTGTTGATTTTCCCATTATCCTGTGTGGTTTTAGTGGGTATTTTTTTAAGTAGAAAAAATTATTTCTTGGTGACATCTGGGTGGGAAAAAAGGGACTATTAATGGGTGAATGAATGTCACTTGGTTGAGGGTAAAACAGATGATCCAATCATTTCTAAACGGACTACTTTCTGTTCTGAGAAAGTGCTAACAGAACTAAATAGAGATGATCGGAAAAATGAAAGAAGAGTACATATTGGATACTTTCGACTTGCCTACAGCACATTGTACTTTTGAATTTACGGCAATTTGTGATAAGCTAGAATCCCTTCACATTAAAAAAAAAAAAAGTTAAAATTATCAGTATATTCTAGAAGATATACTGGAAATTTCAACAAATGAGCTGCAGTCAGAAAGAAGTATAGGAAAGCTGTTGATATTAGAGGAGATGGTTCTATAAAAGGTAGAGAAATAGATACACCAAAAGTGTTCAGGACAGGAAAAAGTTTGATAGCCTATGAGCACTTACAAAATGAAAATGACAGATTCTAGTAGGAAAGAGCTAAAATAATTGAGGGCTAAAAAAAATTTTTAAAAAGAACCTGCAATTAAGTTTAAAGGACTTGTAATAAACAATGTAAGTGCAAAGACTTCACACTTTTAACCAATTAATTCAATAGATGTTTTAAAATATTTAATAAATATTTTATTTCTATGTTTATTTGTGCTTTGTTTATAGCGTAAAATTGCTCACCTCTGCCTATTTGTGGCTAAGAGCTCAAAAGTACTGGGTGATAGATTATATTCAGTTTAACATACTTCTAGGACACTTGCGCGGGCAGCCATGCTTCTGCCCACCTCTCATGCTCCAGCTCACTGTGTATGATCTACATGGGTAGCCACACTAGTTCTGTCCGAGAAAGTGACCTGTGTTCAGGCCACGGTAGCTGGACCATCTTTGTATTCCAGTCTCAGTGGTCACACAGCCAACATGTGGAAGACTTTTGTTGTTCAGCTGCTCGTACTGTCCCTGCAGGCTTTCCCAAGGTAGGCAATAAAAGTGTTTCTGGTGCCACTTTTCCAGTTGATGAATGTGTACTGTCTACCAAACCCAAATTTTGTGTTTACATGATGTCAAACAGCCTTATGCCCAGTTTTCTACAGAGTTCTTGTAAAATGTATTCTGAGTTAATCAAATAATACTGAGTATCTATTTTAATGAGTCAGTCAGGGCAACACAAAACCAGTGATTGCATTCAATAGTAGCAAAGTGTAAGAACTGAGATGCTTATGAAACTTTCATTAGGTCTCCTTGTGGCTAAGTTTTGATACTATCATTAATTAGAAAATCACATCTGTTTTTCATTGGATTCTTGGCTGTCCAATACACAGGACAGATAAACTGGTAAGACATCATTGTCTATAAAAGACTTTTCCCTTGGAAACTGCAGCTCAGTGACTGAAGGAAGAGTGGAAAGGAAAGGGAGGATCTATGAGCTAACGCCACTAAATATTGCCATAGAAAATTGTAACCTCCCTTCCCTCCAGGCTCAGGAAACAGAAGAATCATACCTTCTTGTGTCCTTTGTATGTATGGACAGTCTTTTACTACACCTTTTAATGCACTAATATATACAAAGTATATCTGCAGTATGCAATGGTGTTTGGTGCAAAGATATACCTTGAGTTCTGAAAGCTCTACACTGTTAACAGACCGTGCTAACACCCAGCGTATTCTTGCTCTTGCTTTCATACTCTGGCTACCTTTCCTAAGCTAGTAAGTTTCCTACAAGCTTGCAAGTCTTCTTGTGCAAAAGAGATGTGTTATGCATAAAAGGTGTCGAGGAATGCTCACTTTCCCTACGGCTGCAGCACAGGGAGAGGAAGTGATGGTGTCTCTCAAGCTTCAGCACTGTGGGATATTTCTGCCAATGTTTCTAAAGCAAAACCAAGCCTTTCATTAGCAATGCTTTGTTGTTCTGATATCGTTTATACTTTTTTTTTAATTAAAATATTACAGCTTGAATCCTATTTAGAACAACAAAGAGTCCAAGGAAAGCATACTTAAATGTTAAGAAATTGTAGGATTTGAGCATCTTTCTTTGTAAGTATTGCTATACTTCAGTAATATATTTTAATCTAAATCACTTGAAAAACTGTCCACATTACAG
The DNA here is from genome assembly GCA_009819775.1 of Phoenicopterus ruber ruber. Classification (NCBI taxonomy): domain Eukaryota; kingdom Metazoa; phylum Chordata; class Aves; order Phoenicopteriformes; family Phoenicopteridae; genus Phoenicopterus; species Phoenicopterus ruber. The sequence continues at coordinate 32,520,208 of CM020219.1, read as the reverse complement.
TTAATGGATTTAATTACAAATAATACTGTTCTGACCTTTCTCCATCTAGACGTAGACATTTCACCCTCTAGCAACTGCGTTTTTAAAATTCACTGATGACATATTGTTATTAATAGACAAAAGACCATTGATGATATCCACAGATCTAAAGCTTTTGATTTAATCATCATGTTCCCTTGATTAAAGAAACTGCTATTCTTTGGTCAATTATTCCTGCTATTATCTAGGGTTGATTTTTGTGGGCCATTGTAAAAATGTTAGCGAGACAAATTCTAATGAAACTGGTACATTTCATAGAATCATAGAATGGTTTGGGTTGGAAGGGACCTTAAAGACCATCTAGTTCCAACCCTCCTGTCATGGACAGGGACACCTTCCACTAGACCAGGGTGCTCAAAGCCCCATCCAGCCTGGCCTTGAACGCTGCCAGGGAAGGGGCATCCACAACTTCTCTGGGCAACCTCTTCCAGTGCCTCACCACCCTCAGAGTGAAAAATTTCTTCCTTCTATCTCATCTAAATCTCCCCTCTTTCAGTTTAAAGCCATTACCTCTTGTCCTGTCACTACAGGCCCTTGTCAAAAGTCCCTCTCCAGCTTTCTTGTAGGTCCCCTTTAGGTACTGAAAGGCTGCTAGAAGGTGTCCCCGGAGCCTTCTCTTCTCCAGGCTGAACAAGCCCATCTGTCTCAGCCTGTCTTCATAGGAGAGGTGCTCCAGCCCTCTGATCATCTTTGTGGCCCTCCTCTGAACTCGCTCCAACAGGTGCATGTCCTTCTTGTGTTGGGGCCCCAGAGCTGAACACAGTACTCCAGGTGGGGTCTCACGAGAGCAGAATAGAGGGGGAAGATCACCTCCCTAGACCTGCTGGTAACACTCCTTTTGATGCAGCCCAGGATACGGTTGGCTTTCTGTGCTGCAAGCACACATTGCCAGGTCATGTTGAGCTTCTCATCAACCAACACCCAAAAGTCCTTCTCCTCAGGGCTGCTCTCAATCCATTCTCCACCCAGCCTGTATTTGTGCTTGGGATTTCCCTGACCCATGTGCAGGACCTTGCACTTAGCCTTGTTGAACTTCATATGGTTCGCACAGGCCCACCTCTCAAGTCTGTCAAAGTCCCTCTGGGTGGCATTCCTTCCCTCTAGCGTGTCGACTGCACCACACAGCTTGGTGTCATCAGCAAACTTGCTGAGGGTGCACTCAATCCCACAGCCCATGTCGCCAACAAAGATGTTAAACAGCACCAGTCCCAACACTGATCCCTGAGGAACACCACTCGTCACTGGTCTCCACTTGGACATCAAGCTGTTGACCGCAACTCTTTGAATGTGACCATCCAGCCAATTCCTTATCCACCAAGTGGTCCATCCATCAAATCCATGTCTCTCCAATTTAGAGATAAGAATGTCATGCGGGACAGTGTCAAATGCTTTGCACAAGTCCAAGTAGATGACATCAGTTGCTCTTCCCTTATCCGTGAACACTGTAACCCCGTCATAGAAGGCCACCAAGTTTGTCAGATACGACTTGCCCTTAGTGAAGCCATGTTGGCTGTCACCAATCACCTCCTTATTTTCCATGTGCCTTAGCATAGTTTCCAGGAGGATCTGCTCCATGATCCTGCCAGGCACAGAGGTGAGGCTGACTGGCCTGTAGTTCCCCATGTCTTCCTTTTTCCCTTTTTAAAAATGGGAGTTATGTTTCCTCTTTTCCAGTCAGTGGGAACTTCACTGGACTGCCACAACTTCTCAAATATGATGGATAGGGACTTAAGAACTTCATCCACCAGTTCCCTCAGGACCTGCAAATGCATGTCATCAGGTCCCATGGACTTGTGCACCTTCAGGTTCCTTAGATGGTCTTGAACCTGATCTTCTCCTACAATGGGCGATTCTTCATTCTCCCAGTCCCTGCCCTTGCCTTCTGAGACTTGGGCCGTGGGGCTAGAGCACTTGCCAGTGAAAACTGAGGCAAAAAAGTCATTGAGTACCTCAGCCTTCTCCACATCCCAGGTAGCCAGATCTCCCATTTCCTTCCAGAGAGGGTCCATATTTTCCCTAGTCTTCCTTTTATCACTGATGTAGGTACATTCAGATAGAAGCTTTTCTTGTTGCCTTTGATGTCCCTGGCCAGATTTAATTCAATTGGGGCTTTAGCTTTCCTAACCTGATCCCTGGCTGCTCGGACAATCTCTCTGTGTTCCTCCCAGGCTACCTGTCCTTGCTTCCACCCTCTGCAGGCTTCCTTTTTGTGTTTGAGTTTGTCCAGGAGCTCCCTGTTCATCCATGCAGGCCTGGTGTTTTTGCCGCACTTCCTCTTTGTTGGGATGCATCGCTCCTGAGCTTGGAGGAGGTGATCCTTGAATATTAACCAGCTTTCTTGGGCCCCCCTTCCCTCCAGGGCTTTATCCCATGGTACTCTACCAAGCAGATCCCTGAAGAGGCCAAAGTCTGCTCTCCTGAAGTCCAGGGCAGTGAGTTTGCTGTGCGCCCTCCTTGCTGCCCTAAGGATCTTGAACTCCACTATTTCATGGTCACTGCAGCCACGGCTGCCCTTGAGCTTCACACTCCCCACCAGCACTTCCTCGTTGGTGAGAACAAGGTCCAGCATAACACCTCTCTTCGTTGGCTCCTCTGTCACTTGGAGAAGGAAGTTATCATCAACACATTCCAGGAACCTTCTGGATTGCTTATGCCCTGCTGTGTTATCCCTGCAACAGATATCCGGGTGGTTGAAGTCCCCCATGAGGACCACAGCCTGTGAACGTGAGGCTGCTGCTATCTGTCTATAGAGGGCCTCATCTGCTCGGTCTTCCTGGTCAGATGTCCTGTAGCAGACCCCCACTATAATGTCACCTGTCCCTGCCCTGCTTTTAATCCTGACTCACAAGCTCTCAGTTGGCTCCTCATCCATCCCCAGGCAGAGTTCCCTGCACTCCAGCTGGTCATTGACTTAGAGGGCAACACCCCCTCCTTGTCTCCCCTACCTGTCCTTCCTAAAGAGCCTGTATCCTTCCATTCCAACACTCCAGTCATAGAACCTATCCCACCATGTCTCCGTGATGCCAATAAGATCATAACCCTGCAAGCGTGCACATGTCTCTAACTCCTCTTGTTTATTCCCCATGCTATGCAGATTTGCATAGAGGCATTTATGCTGGACCCCCAATGAAGCTGACTTACTGACTGGAGTGGCTGGAATTCCTTTGTGCTGTTCTTCAGATGCTCTCCTGCTGACCTGTGATCCTTCTCCAGGATCTGGGCACCTATTGCTGGCACTGGCATCAAAATGGTAGGAGTGGGATGGATTGAAGTTCCCCTCCCCCAGCAACTTTAGTTTAAAGCCCTCTTCACCAGCTTGGCAAGCCTATGACCAAAGATGCTCTTCCCCTTCTCTGACAGATGGACCCCATCAGCCCCCAGTAGACCATATTTCTCAAAGCAAGTCCCATGGTCTAAGTAGCCGAACCCCTGGCTATGGCACCAGTCCTGTAACCATTTGCTGATTCACCAGATTCAACTGGCCCTTTCAAACCCTTTCCCTTTGACCAGGAGGACTGATGAAAAAACTAACTGCTCTCCAGAGTCCCTTACCGCTGCTCCCAGGGCTCTGTAATCCTTCCCGATACTCCTCAGACAGCTCCTGGCTGTATCACTGGTGCCCACGTGAAACAACAGCAGTGGATAATAGTCAGTGGACTGTAGTGGCTTGGTAGTCTCTCGGTGACATCCCTGATAAGAGCCCCCGGTAAGCAGCACACCTCTCTAGAGAGTGCGTCAGGTCAGCAAATGGGTGCCTCCGCACCTCTCAGAAGAGAGTCACCTGCCAGTATCACCCATCGCCTTTTCTAGTTGTGCTGGTTGTTGTATGGGGAGCAGATCAGGCTGCCTTACGCAGCTCCAGCGTCTCTCCTGATGTGACAGGTCTTCCCTCTTCAGTCTGCAGAGCTGTGAAGTGATTCTGCAAGGACACCTCAGTCTTCAGGGGAGGTCTCTTCCTCCTGCTGGTCCTTGCCATTGCAAGCTTCCACTCTTCTGCATTAATGCCTGCCCTCCCTTCTGTGTGTGCCAAAGGGGGAGGTTTTGGCTGTTTGGTCGTGGGCTGTGGGTCCATTGCAGACTGCACTTGGAAGCAGCTATCTAACTCTTCTCAGCCTCCCTGATGTTACGCAGCCTCCTCACCGCCTCCTGCAGCTCAGCCACCTGCTGCAAGAGGTCCCCCACCTGGGCACAGCTTCTGCAGGCAGGTCTGCCGCCTGTCCCTGCCCCAGGAGAAAGGCCCAGGCACTGCCTGCAGCCTGAGGTCTGCACTGCAGCCTCTCCCTTCAGCAGCTCCATCTGTGTGTGTTATTTGAAAATGTTGATTCACCTTTATTTGTGCTGGAAAAACAAACCATTCGATAAGAAACAGCTCTCTGAATTGAATGCAGAGGCCTGGGAATCTCTCTTTTGCCATAGCTCAGTTTGGCAGAACAGATTTATACAGTCCTGTGTTTCAGCAGAGGTTAATGGTACCTCGGGGCTGCTGTAAATGATGCCAAGTAAATATATTTCTGAAGGAACTATACGTTAGCTGAACGTTGTTGCGCACTATTTATACTAACAGCATGACGTCTGTGCTATGACTGATTGGCATGGATCTGTCAGAAAACAGCTTGAGCTTTGTCTCAGGAAAAGGTCTTTCCACTTGGACTAGGCTCTCTGCAGCTAGCCCTGGGTATGCCTGCACCTCCCAAAGCTCTTAACGCAGCAGCCTAGTGCACCTGAAAGGAAAAGATTTTACCCCCTCTGTGTAGCAGCTCAGCTGGGTCCTCCAGGACCAAGCAGCCCTATTTGAGGAAGTTTTTAATCCTGTGCTGGCCTGTTAGGGTCACCTGTGCAACACAGAAGGAGGTCTGTGCTTGATCTAGCCTAGCACCCGTCTTTCTTGCCTTAAATACCAGAAGCCAAAACACAATGAAAAAAATCTTGTCTGTGAATTCCAGAAAATTTCTAAAAACCACCCGTGAGACTTTGTCCCCTCTAAGACAGCGACAGAAATCCAGGCGACGTCAATGAAGCCAGAATCTTTTCTGTAACTAGTTATGTGGCACTATGCCAAGCAACCTACAGGTTGTAATCCCAGCTGAAAGTTACATTTGCATCTTACCTGTTTACATGAGCCTATTTTCCAGTGAAATCTCTGACAGTGCAAATACATTATTTTTGCATTGAAAAGCTCAGTAAGACTTTACAAGCTTACTCACTTACTCTTACTGAGTTAAACTACATCTGATTCAAAAGTCTTGTTCCTCCTGTTATGAACTGACACTCTTCTTCACTTTGTGTATCTTGAAAACACCTCTGAATCAAGCGAGTTTAGTCATGTGAATTTATTTCATATATTGTATGTTTCGAATCCTGTAGCTTTATTTTTGCTGTGTTTGTTCCTACATCCTGCAACCTACCCTATATTCTTCCAAAGAGAAATTATTTACTTTAGCAATTTAGCATAACTTTAGCACGTACGCTAAAATACGATCTATAATTATAATTCTACATTAAAGGAGATATCTATACATATACAAGGCGGGTGGGTGGGTGTGTATGGACTTTGTCCTTGACAAAAGATTCCTGAAGTAGTTGTGTTCTTGCAGATTTCCCTTGGAGATAATCACACCACTTCAGGACATAATAGTCACCAGCTGGAATACAACCTACTTTAAATAGAGAATTTGAAAAAAATATGTAGACTGTTGTCCTAATAGCAAAATACTCTGGCCATGAAATGCAAACACTAACCTGACCTCTTATTTGCCATAATAAACATAGTTATTTTATTGGCTAGCTAGCTCCAGAAGAGGAAAATGACCTCATCGTGAGATTCAGCCATAGAATCACAGAAATTAAAACTGTGAATGAATAATGAGACCGTCTAAGCTCTCTCACTCCAAAGCTAGATTACTTCTCAGTACATATCTTTGGTAATGCAGCCAAACTTTTTCATATTTCCCAGATAATAAAACCTGTACTGATACTTTTCAAGTGGCTTTGCTGTCTAATAGAGCCTAGCCTTTAGAAGGGTTTTAAACACCCAGTTTAAATTTTCCTATAATTTTTTTCTTCTTTCTTACGAATATGTACCCTAAAACTGCTGCCTTGAAGGTATTTCCCTTCTACATATGTGAAAAGTGTTACCATGTTGCTCTTACTCACTGTGTGATCAAACTAGATGTATTCAGCTTCAATATTAGTCTCAGATGATTTTTTCCCATTGATCGAAGTGGATTCTCTCTTCTAGGTCTGGCTTAAAAACTTGAAAGTTTTAAACAAATTTTTCTTTCGTAAATTTGCAACTTGTTTCCCTATGAAAAACACTTATCCAGGTTAGTAGTGACTGAAATTCATTATCATATAATGGCAGCTGGTATTATTACAGATTTCTTTCCCCTGTGGCATATGTTTTCAATACTGCTATTTATGATACAGCTTGAATGCGCTAACAGATAGTCAAAATCACGCAGCAAGCGTGCAAGGTTCTGAGCCAGACGCAAACTGAAAATAAAGAAAGCATTTCAGTGTCAGTGCCATGATTCAAATGTTCTTTTCTCAGCCAAGACGGACTCATAACTAGCATATTTTGTTATCATGTCTTTGAAAGATGTGTTTTTCTCTCACTCTGACTCCATCAAAAATCTTTCTTAGTGGAATTTTCAAAGTACTTATATGAATTAGGAATACAAGTTCCATTAATTTTTGCATTGAAATCTATTTTGTTTCTGAGAGACAATTTGTTTTGGATATTTACATACTTTTGAAAATTAGCCCTTATAGGTATTGCATTATTGAGCCATCTGAATCAGTGTCTGTCAGTCCGCCGTCCCCGTCCCCCCCCCATAACTTCCAAAACCGTCGGCCAAGATTAGAAGGCGATCAAAGCCTTAAAGAGAAACCTCACCAGTTTCATTGAATCTAGTGTCTGGATAGAGGACACAGAGCCAGACTGGTGTCCCACTAGGAATAAAGCATCAGTCACAGCTCAGCAGTTCTCTTTTTTTGATTGCTGTCCAGTCAGCAGGTATTCTGCCTGCGTGTCGGTGCAAAAGTAGCGCTGAACTACTGAGAGTATATAATGTCTTCTGCATAGCCTATATCTGCAGACATGAGAGACGGCTGAGAGGACTGGAAAGGGATGTCTGATGGAGCTGGGCATAAAGCTCTGCATAAATGGACAAAGCTGCTGCAATGGCGCAAAGGAAGGGATGTAAGAATATCAAATACAAATCCTCAAAAGATGATTTCATTAGCTCTGCTGTTCTCAGAACAATTTGTTTTATTATTTCTATTAAGACAACGGAAACCAAAACACAACCAAGGAACCATGACAATAAAATGACTTCTTATTTCAATGAGTTTTGAACACTGACAGGAACAGAAAATAAGCTCAGTATCTAAAAGAAAATGCATTCTCATTTTAGATTGTGTAGATTGAACACAGGCAGCTGAGCGACCACACTATAGAATTTTGCAGAGGAGCTTGAAGGAGATACACAGCTACATGATATTGCAGTTAGTGTGATAGCATCTGAGGAGTCCATCTCAGCACCCTGCTGCACTCAGCGCAATGCACGCACACGGAGAAAACAAATATTTTCCACTTCCCATGTGATTTTGTTTTCACCCATCTTCTTTTATGTCTCCTCTGTCTATGCATAAGGATAACTCCAGGGACTGAAAAGGAAAACCTCATTCACAGCAAACACCTAAAAAACCACTACTGTTAGGTCAGTTCCCTGTAACAGCTATTCTGGTGACAAATCTGTTAGTTTTTTAGTGGCATAGGGATAAGATGACTGCGTGATGAACCCCAGAGTAGTCCCAGTAGTATTCTGTCAACTTGCTGTCAATTTTCACTCCTTCTCACGCCACCACTGTCAAGCTTGTAAGACCGGATGCTATGTTACTGATGCAGTGAGATCAAGTTGCATTGATATTGCAGAGGCAGGTTTGTGAGTAATTAGAGAACGTTGGACTGCTGGGCTCCTGACTGGTACTATCTGGGGCAGTAAATTTATGTCAGAGCAGAACTAAAAAGAAAAATGGTTTGGCTAGTTGTTTGGTTGGCTCGTTTGAAAGAAAAAGGAAAAAAGGGAAAAGGGAAAAGGAAAAAGGAAAAGAAGAAAAAAGATAAAAGGGGGGAAAGGGAAAGGGAAAGGGAAAGGGAAAGGGAAAGGGAAAGGGAAGGAGAAAGGGAAAAGGAAAAGGAAAGGGAGAGGGAGAGAGAGAGGGAGAGGGAGAGGGAGAGGGAGAGGGAAGGAAGTTTGTTTCAGTCCAGAGAATGAAAAAAGAAAACTTAAAAGTTTTAGACATAAGACCCCTTAAAAGCCCTCAGGAGTTTGTTCTACACTTTGTTGGCTTTTTTTAGTATAATAAGACATATTACAGTCACTCAGTCAAGAAAATGTTTTGAGATCTTTTCCAAAACCTTTTTTTTTAAATTTTGGATAAGTATGGAAAAATTTATCCAAACGCCAGAAAATGGTAAATCAAGCCTCATCCCTCTCCCCCCTAAATGTCATGAGATTGCTTAGAAATAAATGATTTTCAGAAAACAGCATAATTTGAATATTCATTTGTGTTTTCTGGGAGTTTGGGAAACCTTTTTACTAGTAAACAAGAAACCTCCCTATTTTTTAACATTTAGAGTCCCACTTTGTAAACAGCAAGGAGCTGGTCTTTATGAGACTAGGGACCAGAATTGCAGCCAACACCAAGTATCCCTCAGGCTTTCCGAGGTTGTGAGAAATCCATTCTTGCGAATCTTTCAGTGCTGTATTTGTTCACAAATATCTCATTAGCTTCCCTTTCTCCTCTCTGCTTCGAGGGTATCAATAACTCAGTAGAAGCCAATACTAGCAAGCCATTATTCCTAATCCAAAAGGTTATGAAAGTCAACTGTAAGGGACCAGCCTCCTCCTAACCTCCTCCAACCGCTGTTGCAACGTACATTGTGAGCGCTAAGCAGTTCCTTTTCCCCAAAACTGGGGGTCTAGGCAGACCCTCCTCCCTTTCAGGCACGGGGTAAGAGCACGGGCAGCACCGGTACGGGCTGGTACACAGTCTTGTCCTTACCTGATACAGAGGAAACGTTTTATCCATTTTGTGTCGCTTCACTGTTACACAGAAAGAGCAGAAATGGCAGACTAGTTTCAGACAGTATTGAAAAACCAGCACTGTGCAACCTTATTCAAAGTACTTCCCTTAAAAACTTCCCGGGAATAAGAATGCTCCACACTCAATAGAAAATAGCTACAGCTTGGTCATAACTGAGGAAACGCAGCAGAGAACTGTTTGCGATAAAGCAAAAGATCTCTTTTTTTCGCCTTTCGTGACCCCTTCCTTTTGTGCTCTGGAGGTTCTTAATGAAAAATGTGCACTCAAAAGATAAATATGAGCTTTTTACAGTCTAGTATGAGCAAAGAAGCAGCTATTCATAGAGGCAAATGCCCAGCAGCTTATTTGAAATACTGTTCCTGCTGATAGCAGAGCAGCATTTGGAACAGGGAGTTTGTGTTTTGGACAAAGCATTTTTTACAGTGACTATGTGATATGACAAGAAGAGAACACAAAGAAAAGCAGTGAGAGGAAGGCAAGGACAGAGCTGATGTGGTTTCATCAGAATTACTGTAATTACAAAAGTTTTCAGCAGTACCGTGTACGTGGGTGCATAGTTCTTTATTGAATACTTGAAATATATCACCTGCACCCCTGAGAATGCTGACAGCAAATTCAGTACCGGCAGGAAGGTGTGGGGACCTGATGCCGTTGCCAGTCAGGCTGTGATGCTCCCTGATCATCACGGTTTCTTCCTCTGCTCTTGCGCATCGTGTTCCAACTCCCTAAGTGGAGTCAAACCACCCAAAGTCACTTTCAGGAACGGGTCCACAGCAAAGCAATTAGATCCCAGCAACAGTTTTGTTGACTCCAGAAGACTTAAAGCCAGGTAGGTGTTTTACTGCTCTCTGGATCCAGACCCAGTTCTCATATTCAGGCTTAAAGATGCCGCAAAATATTTCCAGAGAACACTTCTCTATTTTTTTTAAAATGTGTTTAGCCAAAGAAATATAATTAAGAAAGCACGTTTGGACTTCACTTAGTTCTTTACTAGATTTCAAGGAAAAGCAAGCAAAAGAATTTTTCCAAGTCACCCAAACCAATAGAGCCAGGGGAGACCACATTACGACATTCTCATCTTTTGATACTGCACATAAACCTCCCAAAAAGGGGTAACTTGGTTCACTAAAATGTTGTTCTTTCTTGCTTAAAGAAGCATTTGTTTAAGGGTAATGGAAAGCATTTCACTGGCATGGCTTTATTTGCTTTCTGTTTTTTTAAATAAGGGCCAGAGCTTTCTTGTCACAGGTGTGCTGAATTGTCACAGCAGCTAACAAAGGAGTCATCCTTGTCATCAACTCACTTGATTTTGTCTTTGGTAAGTCATACAATAAGCTAGTAGCATGTCAACTGACTAATGCACCGTGGGATATATTTTTTTTTAATAATTATAAGTTCCTTTTTTTTTTTTCTCTGTCCAGGCACTAAGGGTCTTGTATGCTGTTTCCATTAATGTAGCTACTTATGCCATGAAATACCACTGAAATCAATGGGACTATTTATGGAGTCATTTGCTATTCAAAGGGCTTGATTCTCTGATTATTTATTCTGGTTTTTCACTAGTGTTACTCTGCTTACTTGAACAGAGTTACTTCTATTTTAGCTGATGCAAAAAGAGACTACAGTCAAAGGTGACAGAGTCTGGCACTAAATGGCTTTGTAAATAGTTTCTTCAAAATAAAGAAAAATAATCTCTTTGGATAAGTGCAAATCACAGTTTAACAAAAAGCCCAATCTGGATTTTGCATGTTCAGTGGGATATTCCAAACCAAAATGAATGCTCAAAGGTAGCATTATTTTTGAAGCTCGAGCACTCCCGACGTGTTTGACAAATAGCATCTGTCTAGAATTAAATCTTGCCTTGCTGATGTCATTAGGAGACTTTAAACAGAGATCATATTTCATCCCGGGGAAACAGGCTTACAAAGGCTTTTGTTAACAAAGTTCTTCATTTCATAACGCAGAGGTGCCCAACTCATGGGCCATTCCAGCATATTTCAATTATTTAACTGAGTCTACAATCTACTTCCAGCTACGTCCTTTCCCAAGCACCTCGAAGATGTGGATGGAGACCAAGCTGCAGGTGAGATGGATCATCCTGATAGCTGCAACCTCCTATTTCACAGCCATCCCGACAATTCGGTCCTCTGCCCAAAACACAGGCATCCTGATTGCCTGACAGGTACAAAGCTCATCCCCTTGCAGGGTAGGGTTTGCGAGCTCCCCTTCTTGACATTTCCAAGGCAGGCAAGGAGCAAGAAATGCTCTACAACTGCCTGTGTATGAGCTATTGTGGGAAACAAAAAGGCTTCTAAGAAGCACCAGACTTACTGTGCCTGCTTTGTACAGGCTCTGCGTAAATGTGTGCATACTTTCAGATTTTATGCACATGTGAAGATCAGCTGTCCCGGGCATGCATGGTGGGTGGCATGCTGTGGCAGGAAGAATGGGCTCCACAGTCGTAATTGGTAAGCTTCTGATGAGCTGACTGAGCACAGTACACATCATGTAGCACTTTTCACATTGCCAAGTTAACAGCTATCACCAGAGGTAGAATTTAAACTGCTGGAATAAACAAAGTCAAGGGGAAGTATCTTGCTGAAATGTCACCTCCCACAGAGCTTGTGGAAAGCCATTACTATTGTAAAGATGCATATATGGGATTTCAAAATGTATATTATGCCTTAAAAGATATGCTTCGAGAATGCAAAACATACAGCAAGGGCAAACAATTATCTTTCCCAGAGTTTAAATAAGATTGCTATTTTTTATATGTTGGAAACTTCCCGGTAGCTTTCAGATGGTTTATTATTATACAAAGTAATCTGTCTAACTCAACTAAAATAGTTCACTTGAGAAAAAAAAAAAATGAAGTAATTTGTGGTTATAAACTTTATAGAGGTTTAACTTGTCTGCCTTACTTCGTCTGAAAGATAGGGCTATAATCTCAGACAGCTACCAGGAGAATAAACTGGCTCACAAATTGGAAGCCCTTTATCTAAGTGCCAAGTATATAGTATTGTCAGAGGTAGAGCTGCTCTAGCAATAACCCTGCGCCAAAGTAGCCCCAGAACTGTGGGTCTCAAGAACAAGTATCTTCCTCCTTTATTCTGTACCTTCTTTCAGGACTGTAAACCTAAAGATTCCTCCAGTTACCATGTTTCTCTTACGGCCTGTCTTTCCTGCGAGAACAGAGGACTCCTCCAGCCAGACCAGCTGGCTCTGCTGGGCTTTGGAAAGGTGGACTGAAGGGCAGAGCCAGAAACCAAGCAGCCTGGGCAACATCAGGCCTGCAGGTTCTCTGCGGGATGCCTGATGCTCGAGTCCTGAGCAGGCTGTGCTGCAAAAGGGACCTGCAGGGCCGGGGTGGTGGCCCAGCTGAGTGCTGAGTTTCGTCTTTGGCCCTTTTTCCTGTGCTTCAGGGCCAGGGCACAAGGCTAGGGCCTTGAAGCACACTGACAGCAGGTATCTCTTGGTGCTGGTGGGACCTTATCTGGGGAGCAGCCCCAACCACAGAACAGGGAGGAAGATGACGAAGGCTCTGAATCCAGCTAATACTGTTTGGTTTCTTGTTTATGGGCACTGAACAAAGACTAGGCAGCTAGGGAAAAGGGCAGCAAGTTGCTATCCCCAAAAACAGAAAACAGACTGGAGACTGCATGTTTCACAGAGGGTTTATAGGCTGATACAAAATACACATTTCCAAAAATAACAGCTGTAGGGATTGATGAGGTGCCCTGTCCTCTCCAGGACTTTTTTTGCTCTTGCCCTGGCAGACCCAGCAGCTTGGTCCATAAGAAGTGTCAGCTTTACCTGAGGAGCAACTAGAGGGAGTGGGAATGAGTGAAGAGAGGGATGGCTGCAGAAGCGCAGGTTGCTGGTCAGAGGGCTCCCAGCCCCACTCTCAGCCCAGAGCAGACCCCCGGCCTCGGCCCGGGGTAGCTGCGGCGTGGCGGCTCCGTGGTGGGGAGGCGCCGGCTGCTCCGTGTGAGCGGGACAAACTGAGCCATCGTGCTACTCGCTGCAGAGCATTTGCTGGCGACCTTGGCCATGCCAGGAGTCATCTGTTTTGTTGCCCGTTGCTAGCACGGGTCACCCAACCTGTGGCACTGTTGCACACAGTCACTGGCAATAAAATAAATAGCTGGAATATGGGAAATGGAGCAATTCAAAGAAGACTAAGAGCCGGCAATAGGGAAGTGTTACCTTGGTATCAAGCACTATTCTATTTGAAATCCTTGACACACACGGAAGAGTTGTATCTTTTTTTAATTCTCCCCCCCCGCCTTCCCTGACCTCCGCACTGAGGTGGCCCTGATGTATGCGATGTATGCGATATGTGTACGTGAAAGCGCTATTACCACGACTGTGAAATCCCAGAGAGGCGTGTGTTTCCCTGGCCCTGGCATCATTCCCCCCCTTGCACTGGGGGCTGGCGGGGAGGCAGCCGAAGTGCTGCTAACAAATTAGAGAAGCTAACAAGCCTCAAAAGGGACAAAGGCAGGGCAGGAGGGGTTAAAGCAGCGCGCAGCCCTGCGCCGAGGGGGGGAGGCGATACCCGGCAACCCGGGCGGGGAGGGAGCAAAGGGGAGCCCGCAAGACCGGGGGGAGAGCAGGGGTACCCGGGCCGTTCCCTCGAGAGACCCGCCCGGGTTCCTGCCCTCCTGGCTACTTTGCTTTTCGACTGCTCTTTATTCCCGATTTGAAGAGGGAAAAAAAGTATTTTTTACGAAGGGGGTAGACAAGTAAATGATTGTTTTGCTTCTTGCTTGACTTGAAGGCTAGAGACTAATCTATTTAGCCCTTTCGTTGGTTTGAATTAATGTCAGGAGGAAGAAACGCACCCGGGAAAATTAGACAGGAGAAGGATCGCCTTTTGCTAAAATCGTATTTTCGTTACTTTAATTTATTTGTGCTTATTTTTCCCACGTCGGTTCTCCGATTGTAAGGAAATATACCAAGTGTGAAATAAACGCTTCGACAAAGCAAATAACTGTTATTACTTCTACCCGTCCATAAATACGGTATAAAAATAATAATTGATCACATTACTTTTCATTTCCCTGCTTCCACGTACTGAAGGACACTGTGCAACGAAAACCGCCAAGCGCGCTCAAGAAACGAAGCGCGCCGCGGAGCGCGGGTGGCCCTGCTCCGAGGCGATGCTCCTGCGGGACAGAGGTGACACCGGACCCCTTCCTCGCAGAAGCGCTCGGGAGGGCTCTCTGAGCAGCGTGCCAACGAAGGAGCTGATTAGAAAAAAGGAGGGCTGGGGAGGTGCTCCCCAGGCTGACGGCGAGGTTGGAGGTTACGCCTAGGGGCGCGGGGAGCGGTCCCCCCGGCCTCCGGGACCCCGCTTTTTCCCCGAAGCCCAGGGTTCAGGTGCCCCTTGGCAAGGCAGCGGCACACGGGGCGGCGGCGGGTCTTGGAGGAGGTGCCAAGGGGCGCGGGAGGAGGAGGGCACCCGGGGGCTGAGCCGGGGCGGCCGCCGAAGGGCCGGGGTCTCCCTCCCGGCCTGGCCCGGCCGGCGCCCGCCGCTCCCGCCACGTGGAGGGGCGCTCCCCGCGGCGGCGGGGCCAGGCGGAGGCGGAGGCGGCTCGCCGAGGCCACCGGGCCGCTGCCCGGGCAGGCGGGTTCCCCCGGCGGCTCCGCGGCGCTCCCCGGCTGGCCCGGCCTGCCAGGGCGGCGGGGCCTGGGGAGGGGCCGGCAGGGTTTGCCCGTCCTCGCCAGAAGCCGGGCAGCTGAGGCGGTGCATGTGGGAATGCGCCAACGTATTCCCTTAGGGACACCTCCGGTGGTGGCCCCGGTGTGCTTTAGCCTTCTCCTCTCCAAAGGAGTCGAGGGCAAGGATCTGCTTCGTCATAGCCCTGGTAAAATCAAACATACTGGCAGGGTCCTAACAGCCCCCCGGAGAGGGAGGCTGACCTGGCGGCTTGGATGTCACATCCAGCGGCCACCCTTCCCCTCCCAACAGACCGGTCCTCTCGTTTTCCTCCCGTCCGCGGCTGCAGCGCTAGGTTCCCGAAGCGGGTTATCATCTGGGGAATTAGGCAGTCAAACCTACCCACTTCTGCGGGAATCGGGGAAACACAAGGAACGTCCAAAAAAAAACCGGGGGGGGAAAAAAAAAAAAAAAAAAGAAAGGGAAAAAAGAAAAAAGAGGGAAATTACAGGTCTTAAGTTTTCCTTAGTTTATCTGCCAAGGCTTCCAAGCAGGAAGGAAAAGGAGCCTTTGGCTTTTTGCTAAAGGAATTTTTTGCTCTGTGCATTCCCGACCAGAACGAGGTCTCTACGCTGCCAAGCACCTCTCTTTCGAGTATGTTCACATTAGGTATGATGATCATAATAATAACAACAACCCCGAGAATTATGAGACAAGAGCACGTTTGACAGTGTTTGAGAAATTCAAATACAGCTGCATCGGCTTTGTCTCTGGTTCAGTCACATTTATTTCCCCAAGCTAGGCAGACAGCCTGAGTGAAGCATGACAATGAGTTTTGTAAATAGCAAATGGAAGGGTTTGCTGGGTTGTTGGGTTTGTGGGTTGTTTTTTTTTTTCCTCCTTCCTCCCCTCCCTGTTTGATTTTACTCGCAATCCAAATAACCTTCCTCAGTGAACGTTTCAAACAAGAGAATGTGAGCGGGAGGGGATGAGGGGGGCTCATAATTGCAGGTTCCCTTTGGAGCTGGAATTAAAACGCTGACGGCGTGTGCTGCCGAGGAAAGGTGCAGAGGCAGCCTCCGCTCTGACTGCAGGACGGCTCTGTTGTTACTGCCATCGCCTTTATTTACAGCCAAGCGCTTGAGAGCTAACGCCGCCTCAAAAGCGGGAAAGTTGTGGCCCCTACTCTCTATGCCCGAGGCGCCAGGGTCCCCCCGGCAGGAGAGGGACCCCCCCGGCAGGAGAGGGAGCCCCGGCAGGAGAGGGAGGCACCCGGGCCCGGGGCCCTGCTCCCTCCGCTGGGACGAAGCAGCCCGGCTCCGCAGCCGCGCAGTGCAATTCCACATTCGCACCGTCCCTATTGAGATTTGCGCGTCCCGAAGCGGGTGGGAAAAAATGGTCAGCTGGGAATGGCTTAAAAAGGTCTTAGTCAGTAAAGCAAAGAGGTGAGCATTGAGACAGCTCGTTTCGATCGGTTACACTTGTCAGGTTCAAGTGTCCTCTGCTTGGAACTGCGCACAGACCCGTACCCCAGCGAAGGCGCTGAGGTTGGGGTGAAATGACTCATTTCTTTCCCGTGCACCAGAATCCTCTCCCTCGCCCAGGTCAGGTCGCCACTCCTACGGACCTCTCCTGCTTTCGCTGGGTGAGAAATGTATTCCTTCCTTTTATCAAGCTCACTCTCACCCTCCCTCTCCATTGTCTCAGGGGAAAAAAAAAAGGGGGGGGGGCTTGTTCTGCACAGACGAGTTAAAATACATTTGGAAAAGCGTCTGCAGCTCTTCGAAACTTTCCCTGCTTCCTTATCAAAGCCACCTTCCCGGTGGGAGAGTCGGGGGAGCTTGTTTGTTTGTTTTGGGTTGGCTCGAAACTCTCAGTCTGTCGCTTGTTATTGCCTAGCGTGCTCGTCTCCTCACGGCCGGCTTCCCTGGGCGACGCTGCGGTCCTGGCAGCTGGATCCGAGCCGCTGAGCACTTCACCTGATGCACAAATAACTCCCAAAGTTTCCCGCAGAGACTATTGTGCTTTGCTAAGTTTGGCTGAACATACCAGTAACTATTTTTCTTGGACTCTTTTTAGCCTCCGCGGCTTCAGTGAAAGCCTTTTCTTGTGGCTGCCATCGCAGCCCCTATTCATGAGGGAGGGCAGGAGCCGGACGCCGGAATCCTTAACTTTTCCTGGAAGAGTAGGAAGGAGGAAGGAAGGGAAAGGCTTGACGCTTCGGGAAGCCCCTCACGATGCAGGCGAAGCCTGTCCCTGCTCTCCGCAAGGCAAGGAACGAGATTGTAATAATAGAATACAAACATGTGTTTTGTTTTCCATTAAGTCGATAGACCAGACAAGGTCTGCCCGGGGGAAAAGATGGCTTGAGCTGTTAATGAGAGCTGACACTGAGGTTTAAATCGGAAGGGCTCGTTTCGCCAGCGGTGTCTCAACAATATTGCTTTTTTTCTTCTTCTTCTTCTTCTTCACAGCTCCGGGAAGTGCCCACGCTAGGCTCGGGCACTGCGCGCAGGGAGAGTGCCGGCCCACGGGGACGCCTCGGAGGGGGAAGATGGAAGGGACCGCCACTCACTCCTGCGTTTCTTCGTTGTTTTCATGGAAATCGGGGGGGGGGGGGGGTGTGGTGTGTGTTTAGGGGTTTTTCCCCTCAGTGCCCCGTGTGCGTAAATATGCAAACCCGACACCCGGAAGAGGGAGCAAGCGTTTTGACCGATACCAACACTGCACCGAAAACTTTGTGGCGTTTCGGGGCGGGGTGGGGGGGGGGGGATGCAGCGGCGCCTGATGCTTAGAACATCAGCGGGAAGCCGCGTGCCGGGGGCGGGGGGCTGCGAGGTGCGTCCCCCCGCGCTCGGGCGGACGAGCGGAGCAGGTAGCGCCTCTCCCTCCCCGGGCCGGTGCCGGCGGCCGCCCGGGGGCAGCGGCGCGGCCGGCGCTGCCGCCTCTCGGCCGCTAGATGGCGCCGGCGCCGTTCGCATCGGGCTCCCGCCCCGCGGGAAGGCGCCGAGCGCGGCCGCCGCCGCCGCTCCCCTCCGCGCCCGGCCCGGGGGCGGCCGCCGGGCACCGCTCGGCTCGGCTCGGCTCGGCTCGGCTCGGCTCGGCTCGGCTCGGCTCGGCTCGGCCCGTGCGGGGCCGCGGGGGCCCCTCGCCCCTCCGCTGGGCACCGCGGGCGCGCGGTCCCGGGGGGAGCCTCGGGGGCCCCAGGGGGTCAAGGCTTTCTGCGGCCCCCGCCGGGGCTCCCTCGGTTGGTGATACCGGGGCGGCGCGGGGGGCTGCTAGGTGAGAGGGACTTTTTGGTGTGAATTACACCGAAAAAACGGTCTCTGCGGAAGACAAACGGGAGGTGTCGAGCTGGGAACATCGGTAGCGTGTCCCCGCGGGGATGTGCGGAGTACGTGCTTCGGCCGGTTTGCAGTGGGTCGAGGGACCCCGGGGCACTGCGGGGTGCTCGGCTCCGAGGGGATCAGGGTCCCATCGGCAGCGGCTGCTGGGTACCCCGGGCTTCCCCACCCAGGGCCCCGGGGCCGCCTGAGACAGAGGCGACGCACGAAATCGGCTGCTGGCCCTGGGAAAGGCTCCAGAGATGAGCATTTCTGTTGTGTGAAGTGCCCGCATTAGCAGCCCGAACACGTAGGAAAAGGCTGACATCTGCGGTTTGGTACGAGGCACCCGAAAAATGACAGACCTCCTGGTTCAGAGGGGTGCCCCCGCCTTGACTCCCGGCGGGGAGGGACCCGGCGGTCCCCGGCTGCGCCTGCGGGAGCGGCTGGCCCGAGGGAAGGAAACCTCCTCTCCTGAGGTTTCCTCAAGTTTAGAAGCAGGGATACGACACAGTCTCTCGATTCGGGACGTTCACCGTCAATCCCCAAAAGCTAGAAGACAGAGGGAGACCTTCGGTATAAACTTTGAGCCTGATTCCAGTGGGAGCAGGAATAATAATAGTTTCCAGGCTTTTGTCCCCGGTTTTCAGAATAACACATAAAATCGAGGGTGCACTATGGGTCATTTTCCTCAGCCTTTGTGTCAACGCACCTCTGCTTTTAACTCCTCACTGCGTGGTTTAATCCACCCCTGAATTTTTCCAAGCCCCTCCAGATCTCTGGCCTGAGTTAGAAAGAAGCTAAAGAGACTTTATTTGTAAGGAGCCGCGAGGGCTGGCGAAACCCGCCTGGGCAGGGGAGACCTTTGGGGGCCGGCTGTGAAGGCGCGGTCGGACGGCGCTGCGGGAGCCGGGTCCGCCCGGGGCAGGGCAGGGCCCACCCCCTCATCCGCACACACCACAGGGGCAGAAGCTTGGGGGCTCGTCGAGAGGGGAAGATAGATAAGAAATAAAAATAGAAAAAGAAAAATTCGTTCGGGATTAAAACAGAAAAAAAAAAAAAAAAAAAAGCCTGCAGAAAGAGGAGTCCTGAAAGTTTCCTCTAGGTCTCCTCGTATTTTCTGTAGTACGAACTGGGGTGTCGGAGTCACATCACGGAGGACATATGCCGTCTCCACGGGTCTGTATTTGTATGATCAAATTATTAAGGGGCACTCTTTCTACTTCGATGGGTTTCCCAGCAAGGGCTCAGAAAGGAGGAACCCGGCTAAATGGCACCTCGAAGTACCAAGCTATGGGGCAAAGGATGTATTGTAAGGAGAGATGAGAGTATGCTTGGCATAGCTGATATTTATTGACATTATCCAAAGGGAAATAAGTTAAAGATAAAGAAATGTTAGTTATTCCATGACACAATTGTTGCACAAACTGCCTTCAATCAAGTTGTTTTGTTTTCAGGGCTCTTTTGCAAGCATCTTCCGCACGCTTGGTTTGAAGGGAGAGATCTCATGGGCTGTTCTGCATTTTCAGGGACGATCAAGTCAATCCTGAGAGAAAAGAGCCGCTTTAGAAGGAGCAAAAGTGTTTCTTCGTGGAGTTCAATTTATTTTTTTAAACGCCGTATCTCAGAGAAAAGGCCTCTTGTAACAGATTCCTAGATCGTGTCAAATTATAACAAACTGAATCGCAAGAAGCAATTACAAAGCAAATATTGTGATCGGTGTTGTGGGTAAAATCGGAGCCGGGTTTATAGAGGAATATTAACTCTGATTTTTTTTTTTTTTTTTTTTAAATCAACAGTGATTAGATTTGTGTTAAGCCTAAAGACCTTTTCCTGTAGATGGCGTCCTTTGGGTACTGAGTAATCAATAATAATACAGTCGTACTCAGGAGACTTTATTAAGCCTTGGATAATAAAATAATTAATAAATATTTTTTTAGTTATATATTTATTGAAAGTGAAAAAAACCCTGGATTTATCGCAAGCGAAAGTGTGTTTCTCCTTCACGTGGATGCAAATAAAAACTGTTTGAATAAATAAGTTGTTTCTGAACATTTTGTTGTCAAAGTGTTAAATGTCCCCGTCATTTTTATTCAAACACTAACATGATTACAGCCAATTATATATTCACCAGTGTTCTTTATTTTAGAGTAATTGTACTTGTCACTAATAAAACAGAGACATAATGGATCGCTACTGTTCTGAATTTTAAAGCAATTTTCTGTAATTTGATTGAATTATACATCGTCTCCGCTACTTTTTTTATTTCTATATTTTGAAATCCTATTTTCTTGAAAATTGCAGCTCTATTCCTGTTTTGTTGTTCCTGAAGTAACGAAACCTTCTGCAACATTTATAAATAAAGCCTCGTCCCTTTTGAAATGTGGAAAATCATAATTTCAGCCCCAACATACTGAAAGCCTTAGGCTTAAAATCCGCAAGTCCGGAGGAGCGCCTGAAGCAGAACACTTGGCTCAACGCGGTGTCCTCCTTTGAGAAGAGAAGCAGAACACGAGCAGAGAGGGCGCAGACCTGCGCCCTGCATGGGAAGGTTTGCTCGCTTTATTGCAATGACTTGGAGCGCTTCTTGGGGCTCAAGCGTAGAAACGCGCCGAGACAAGCAGTTCGGTCGCTAATATTTACCACGGGAAAATAGATAAAGACACGGGGGAAAAAAAAAAAAAAAATAACGCCGATTACATTCTTCCGAGCAATGAGAGCGATTATCTGTACACTGTCCGTACGTTCTTTTAGGTGGCGAGTATAGGTAAGAAGCCCAAGAGCGCCTTGGCTATCTGTGGGCACAGACAATGGAGAGGCACAACGACAGGGAAGGAACTGCAGGTCCCGCACACGCACGGAAAACGTTGCGCTGCGTTATCGTACGGCTCCTCGGGTTGTTTTGCTGAGGATGAGCTCTCAGAGGGTTGTTTTTTTGTTGTTGTTTTTCAAAGCCGAAAACATGCCTTTAATTTAGCAATTGTATCAACCATCAACGCGATGAGATATGATCCGCGTTGTCGCCAAACACAAATCAAAAAATGATACAAAGGCTTTCACAAGTTAATTTCATATGACAAAACACGTGCCCACCACAACAGATAAAGTTAAACTATCATTTGCAAACCGTGCGGTTGCGTGAAAAGGTACCTCTTAGGTACATTTAGCACAGTCAAACACGCATGTTTTTTTCCGGGATTCTTTGTACTGTAAGGTAAAAAGAAGGGAAGGCGCGGGAATCCAGGTGGCTCGCTGGGAGAGCCGTTCGGCGAAGCCTTAGCGGGACACGACCACGATCCTCAGGGAGCAAACACTTCTGCCTTTTGCGGATTCCCTATTTAATGTAACCACAGAAATTAGCTTGTAGTCGCCTTGGAAGGGGAAAAAAATGATCTACTCCTCAATGGACATAATTTTATTAATTCCAACTTGTACAAGGACTCGTGAGCCTTTTCTTTACCCTCTTTTATGGACGTTTTGAAATGAGTGTGAAAAACAAGTGTAATGCCCTCCTCTGCTAGTGTTCTGCTAATAGGCAAATTGAAATTATTTATTTGTTGAAGTTTCCGGAGCTACGGCATGATTTCATTATTTACGTGGAGTTTATAGCTCCATTATAATAAACATTGTTTTCTAAAAATTCCCTAGGAAACCTAACGTCTGTGTGTGTGTGTGTGTGTGCAAGCCTAGGCGAGCGCCCCATCTAAAAGATGGAGCGGAGAAAACACACAAAGGAGATGCATCCCGGTTTCTTTCAACGTTTTTCCTCTCCGCATTGTCAGTGCACGGAAAGTCTGTCTGCAGCCGCTTCTCTTTCCTGGTCAAATTATTGTGGAGGCAAAACTACAAACCCCAGGCTTTAGCGAGGCACCGTCCGTGCTCGGTGGGAGGGACACAAATGGGATTTAACTTGTTGCCAGTCATTTTTGTGTGTTTGTTTGTTTGTGCTGGTGCTTTAAAAGCGAAACAAATTCCAGAAACAAAGCGGGGGGGGGGGGGGGGGGGGGAGGCTGGGGAGGGAGGAGGAAAACAAGCTCTGTATAAAAGACATATCATATTAAAATAATACATGAACACACCCACTGATATCAAGGGTACGATATCAGCCCTTCCCCAAGAAACTTATTTATAAGTGGTAGAGGTTATAATCATCCAACAAGCCCCTTACCATCACTCCCCCCTCCCGCCGCTAAAGAAAGAAAGAAAGAAAGAAAGAAAGAAAGAAAGAAAACATGGAGACCACCCTGCCCGATATAAAAAGTGTTCACGACAACCCACATAAAGAGCCAACTCCTGAGAGCCCTGCTCATGCGAGGAGACCACGGGGCGAGCAAGCTCTGCTGCCCGGGCAGCCTCCTCGGAGGCAGAGCAAGCCCCGCCAGCCCGACACCCGCCAAGTGCGGGTCCCACCGCTACCGTGCGGCGGCCGGACCGAGCACCGGCACCTCGCTCCGGCACCTCCTCCTCCTCCCGCCCGAGCCCCGGGCACGGAGAAAGCTAAAATCGGCTTTGCTCCCCGGCTCGCCAAACGCCTTCTCCTAGAGGGGTGTAGAGTTGTTTATGGCTTTTGTGCTACCCCGGGCATTTTGCTATGGTTACAAGGGGGCCCCCGGGCGGGGGGGGGGGGGGGAAGGGGAGGATGTTGCGCTTTTGTAGGCCCTAAAAATTGGATCCGCAGCTGATCTCGCCGAGCCCGAGATTGCGCTGAGGCTAGGGGCGCGGTGGAGGCGCGGTGCGCGGAGAGGGCTGCGGCGGGGCGGAGTGGCGCCGAGCGGGCAGCGGCGGGCGCGGCGCGGCCAGGTAGGACGGGCGGGCACCCCCCGGCGCCCGGCTGCCTTCGGGGGAGCGCCGGGGTGAAACAGCGCTGGGAGAGAGACTGTGCCTGTCCCTGTGCTGGGGGAGGGGGAGAAGGCCGGGCGGGGGGGGGCGTCTTTTCTCTCGAGTTACCGAAAAACTGCAAAACCAGATACATGTGTCATTTGCCAAAGATTACGTTTGTAAGAGGTTAAAGAGCCTCTTTAGAACAACACCATTAAAATATTCCAGCAACAGTTTCTTAGGAGTCAAAGAGCAGCTAGAAGTCTCTTCAAGCACTATTTGTTGGGGGTTTTTTCGGTTTTGGTTTTTTGGGGTTTTTTTTTCTTTTTTTTTTTTTTTTCCTCCAGGTCTTTCCCTGTATTTTATTTCCCGATTCTTTAATTCAATCTGATAACTCTGGTAAAAGCACTGTATTGGCCAAGAATGTTTTAACAGTAAACACAGAAGAAAATAAAAGGATGTATTTAAACCTCGAGAGCAGTACAAGGTTTTTAACTTGTTCATTTCCCCCCTGCATCTTATTATCGTGGTCTGCATAACTTTGTGGATAATTCTTAAGGGATATTTTAATTTTCGGTTTGATTCCTGAATTAGGGAGAGCTTTTGTTACACAGGGACACGTATTACCTAGGCAGGTGTGACGGCTCTCTTATGCACGCTGGCATATAAAATAATAGCGACATTTAGGATCTAAAAAAAACCCGCACGTCCTAACGTTAAAGTTGGCAGCGAGTGTAAAAATATTCTGTTCTGAAAAACGCTGGCAGTGGCAGCTGAACGCACCAAATCTAGTGGATGCTCTACACTCTCCAGATAGGCTTTCCGTGGATGGTATTCTACAGCTACGGGAATAAATAAATAAAATCTTCAGCTTTTAATTAAGGCGATTTAATTCAGACCTCTCCACCCAGCGTAGCCGCCGTAGGAAATGTATACTCCAATGTTTACTCGGATCTCTTTCTGTCACTATTCTATCTTGTCTTATGCTTACGACATCAGCAAAGCTTTCTGGCCCCTACAGTCATTGTTTCCCTTTTCCACGTTCTCCGTCCAGCCTCCGCCCGTCCAAGAAACTTCCTAAAGTTCGGCAGGAGGGGAAAGGGGAACTCTTTGCACCTAGTTGATTCCTGTCATTGTTTTAACGCTACCTCTCCCCGAGCTGCGCGGGCTTCTCAAAGGTACACAGTGCCCCGCTGGCTGTTCTTTATGGTACAGTGCAGCTTCTCAAAAGATCGTCGGATGGAGAAATTTAGCTCTTCTAGAAACATTTAAGCAACTGAGCAATTAGTTCTGAATGGGAGTGGGGGGAGGGAAGACTAGAGACCTTAAAGGAGGGAGGGGGGGGAGAGGAGATACAACACAAGTAGCCCGAAAACAACAGGGGTGGGGATGCATGGGAGGGGGACTTAAAATGTTTGTATTTAAAGGGTGCTTGCAAGGTCTTCGGCACAATATGTGCTGCTCTCCTTAAAGGGGCACCGAGTGCCAATAACCATTAGTCATCCAGTAGGGACTTTTCATTACAGATCTATCTTTAGGGGGAGTTCCCCGAAGTCTCCGAAGGGAACATAGCTGCGGATTTCAAACCCGGTCCAGTTCCAGTCACACAGTGCCTGCGTACCTGCTGCAATAGAAGGGAGCGATACTTACCAGAGTTTCGGGAGTGCGCGGACAGCCCAAAGGTCTCTGCAGTGCTCCTTTCCTCTGCGGAATACTATCTTGCATCCGAGGCAGTTCCCAGTCTATATTTGATGTTAACATTTATGCTACCTCAAACACGAGGCTCTCCCATAGACATTTTTCCAGGGTTTTCAAGCAAATTTCTCGGTGCCACAATGTTATGATGGAAGGATGCTGAAATGACAGGCCTCGTAGACGCTTGTCTTAATCATCGGCTTCTTAATTTAGTTTTAGTGCTGTGGTTTTGTGTGTGTGCGTGTGTGTGTCTGCGCGTGTGTGCGCGCAAGAGAAGCCTCTGACAACCTGCAGCTTCCTAATGACTGACGAGGCAGGGCTGCTGCAGCAAAGTAACACTTCCCTGGTGTGAAGACCTCTTACTGGGAAGTTTAGTTCACTACTGTTCTCGCAATCCTAATCGTATAACCTGTAACCAAAACCCATGGAAGGATACAGCATGCTAAATAGACTAACTTCTAATCACTGAACGTTAGCACCACTCCCAGCTGTTGAGGATGAACTGGAAGTTGGCGAGAGACGGACACCTAAACTTAAACCTACAAATGCGGATAGAAGGGTGGACCGCTGAATACTTCTTCCTCTCCCTCTTTGCCTCCATTCATCCATCCACCTTCAGTCCCATTCACCCCTCTTCAAAATGTTTGACTACCTCTTTCTCTTTGTTAGCGCACCGCTCCGTCCCCATTCGCCATGCCCTAGCAGCAGGGTATCAGTGTCTGCTGAGCAGCCCTTACCTTAATTGCCCAGGTAACCTGGAATAAATACGGCAAGCTTAGAGTCAAGGGGGAATAGAATTATATATGCGCACATCCAGGCATTTACTGTACCGAATGTGATATTACTGATGGTTAAACCAAAGTGTCCCGACTCGTTTCATGCAAGCATGATGCCATCGAAGCGTGGTTATTAAATACCCTTTCTTCATGGCTGAAAAAAACCTCATTCATTTCTTAAGCTGTCAGTACATTTTAGCAGCTTAACCCCTTGAAAGAGCCTGAGAGTACAGAGCCGCTATACCCTTGTGAAGGGGGATTGGAGGCTGGAGCTGGAGGGTAGCGGGGGGCACGCTATGTCCATTGAGCTTACAGCGGAGAGGGTCTGTTTTTCCTTGGGCCTTTAACGTTAAAAAAAAAAAAAAAAAAAAACCAAAAACCAAAACCTACGAGGGAGAAAAATGTGCGGTTGAAACACTATCCCCGCGAGTTATACCCAAGAGCTGCACGGAGATCGCTGTTGAATGGCACTCCAGCCAGGACGTTTCAGCTCAGCTATTCACCCCCATCCTGACCCCGGAGTGGGACACTCTCAGCCCATCCCCGCCGCTCAGGGCGGCGGGGCCGCACCGCGGGCGAGCGCGCAGGTGAGGGAGCATCCACGCTCTGCAGAGAGCCGGGTCCCCTCTGCGCACCCACCCGTGTTTCGCAGGGTTGGGGCCGTGCGCTTCCATTCCACGCACAAGCTTCCCCTCCAGACATCCCACACAAACTTCCCTGTTAGAAAATGCTGCCACGAGGGACGTTGTGACACGAAGCGGAGGTTACCCCGAGCTGGGGGGTCAGACCGGCCGCTCGCGCGGGGCTACGGCGCGCAAAGCTGCCCCCGAAGCGAACGGGAGTGGCGGCCGGGGCAGCGCGCAGGGAAGAACTGGCGTTAGAGCAAGACTCCCGCATCCCCAAAGCAAATACCTCCAGTTTTGTAAACGGAGAATTTGCTGCGGAGGGAAAAAAATAGAGGGACTCGAAAGTTAAAGTCCAGCAGAAATAATAATTGACGTGGCTTCTCTTACATATCCTTTTCTGTCCTGTAAACAGTGAATTAATCTTCATGGGCTTAGAAAGATATGTACTACATATTGGACGCAACATTTCCTTTTTTGGTAGAACTGTATATCCACGGCATTAAAAAAAAATATAATATAAATCCCAAGTTTGTGCACAGAGCTTTATTCTGCAGCCGTGACAAATGACTGAATGTTAAATCTAGTTCGTCAAACGTTTTAAAAGCGCGCTTCTTTCGGTGTTAGCCCTTTGCTCAGAAATGAAAACAGAGAAAACGTTTATTTTCTTCCCTGCTACGTTTTCATCCCTGATCACAACGCAAAGTAAACTCAGCTTTGACCTAAGAAACACCTCAACGCATTAAAATTTCAACAGGCAGTGTCAGTGTTACATTAAACGAGAACTCCTCCAGTTTGCTGCAGAGCTGGGATTTGAATAAAACGTTCAATGTTAACAAACAATACACACGTTTGGCACTTTGTGTATTAAATGGATCAAAGAGATTTGATAAGGCACAATACACCATTTGTACAGACCTGATTGAGTTAATATAATATCAGCAAATTTTACAGCGAAATGAATCTGTTTCTTTTCTTTGTGTTTAAAACCAGCACAGATTACAAATTTTAATGATCTGAAAATGTTTGGTATACAAAATCATGCTTATTTCAGTATTAGCAAAAACACAAGAAATTTTTCAACACAAACACCCAGCTGTGTCTATTTTAAAAGCAGTTCAATGACAGCTTGCACTTATGAGCATGCAATCAGCTAATTTCGCTTTTTTTTCTTCTGTGTTAATCAACACTTTCCTTCCTGCATATCAGAGTACAAATAGTATAGTTACTCCACATCAGTAAATGTTTACGTAACCTGTCCTTTCTCAAGAATCCGGTTACACCGAATCATTACATGCTAGACCGAGTAGGAAAATGCACTGGGCCCAGCCACCCTAATGGGATCCTAGTGCACCATAATGACACATATTAGTTAATGATCATCATAATCATAATAATATGCAGGAATCTTACCTTTCCTCTTACCCCTTGCCATGGTAGAGTGAAGTCATATCCTCCACATCGCACCCTTCCTCGAGAATTCCCATACATTGACTTCAGTGTTGAGCAATGAAATAATTACAAATTGACACAGATTTTTTAAAACTGCATTTCTAAAAAAAAAAAAAAAAAAAAAAAAAAAAAGTAAAAAATAAGCGTGGTCGATCATTGACTTTTATCTCTTTTTTTTTTTTTTTTTTGGTCAGTAGCAACCCGTTATAAAATTGGATAAATAAATACAATTGTGGTAAGGTCATTCGAGGTTAATCCAATGCACAGAGTTCATGCCATTCCCAATTGCAATTGTTTATTACCGGTCCATTGTAATTGTTCTCGTTATTTACTCTCTCTTTCTCACACTCGCTCTCCCTCCCTCACACACACATACACAAACACATATATAAAACGCACAGCTACGCACAACCATGTCTGCTGCGCTGAGCTCTAACCTGAATTTCCCCGGGATAAATAGTTTAAGCTGGGGTTGAGCTGCACGTTATTATTTCTACGGAACACTTTTTTTCCTACGGCACGAACGTAAACTTTAGGCAGCTTAACGCGGCGCTATACGTTGCCTCTGCCCACAGCTCCGGTCTGAATGTGATCAGCACGCTCTCTATCCATTACAGTTCCCCTTCCACGCCGCGAGTGAGCCAGCCGCGCGATTTATTTCGCTTTGTTTCAGGGTTGATTTTTTTTCCCCGGCTGACAGTAAGAAACGACGTGGCGCGGCCGATTAACACCCGGTCCCTTGGCCCCGGGGGACTGTGGCCGTAAGCCTGGCGCCCGCCACCGCAGGTAGCGAAAGGACGCGCGGCAGGGAGCGGCCGGACCGGGCCGTTTCGCTCGCCCGCCCCGGGAGCACCCGGGCCGCTGCCCCCCGCCCTCTCCCCTCCCCCAGCAAGACTGAACCCCGCGGAACCGAAACCCGGTGACCAGGCACCGCGGGCCGGGCCGGGGGGCGGCAAGAAATCGCGATATATATTTAAGGGGTTATTAATATTGTTATTTATTTTTTTACACCTGACACGCGGCCTGCGCTTTTCTGGCTGAAACCACCCGGCAGCGCAAAGGAGGACAGAGAAGGACCCCGAGGCGCCCCGCGCTGCTCCGGCCGCCCCGCGGGGGAAGCGGCGGGCGAGCGGGAGCTGCGCGGGGCTGGGGAGGGAGCGGCGGGCAGGGAAGCGCGAAGCCCGGCTCCGCCGCCGGCCTGGCGCCGCGCCCGGCCGCCGGAGACACAGAGAGCGAGCGGCGGGGAGGAAGGAGGAGAGGGTTTGCTCCTTTCCGTGCCTTCCCAACTCACATTCCGGAGCGCGGCAAGCACGGACCGAGCGGGCCGGAGGAGACCGTCTTCCCCGGCAGGCCGCGGGCAGCGGCCTCCGTCCCGCCCGGCCCCAAGGCCGCTGCCAGACCCTGGGCCCGCGGCGGCCGACGGACCGCCCCGCCGTCTCCGTCCCCTCCAGCTGATTATTATTTTTTTTTCTTTCTTGGCAAAATAATAAATAGAAATAAGCGACCCCGGGGCCTAGAAAAAATAAACTCGCCGAGTGACTTCGGCGGGATCCGCAAAGTAGTACCTCCGCCGCCAGTGCGCCGCGACCTCCTCACCCACCCGGCCTCCCACCCCGCCTCCTTCGCAGCCAGAGGAGGGGGCAAAGAGGGACGGGGCAACTTTAGTCCACCGGAGAAACTACGAAATAGGAAAACCGGCCGGGCCCGCAGCCGTGGGACGGGCGCTGTTTGTTTGGCGTGAGGGGATTTGTGCTTGGAGCGACGGTCGGGGGGCATGGGGGGGGGGGGAGGTGGGGGGGCCGCGCAAACCGCCGCGGTGATGCGCCCCTGCGCCGGTATCCCTGCGCCGCGGGAGCCGCGGCGGCGGCGGGGGGCGGGTCGGCGGCGGGCGGGCGCGGGGAGAGGCGGAGCGGCGAGCCGCCATTGGCCGGCGGGCGGGCAGACGCGCCGGCACGCCGCCGTCCCTGATTGGGCGGCCGGTGGGAAAGGTTAAACCAAAAAATTTTTTACAGCCCCGGTGCGTGTCTGCAGCTCTGAAATTAATTGCGGCCAGGGCGGTCTGTATAGCCCGTCTCCGCTCGCTCCTCGCCGACCCGCGGCTGCGGCTGCTCCGTCCTCCCCCCTGCTCTGCCTTGCCGGGGGAACCAGGCACCATGAAGTAGCTTTTTTTTTTTTTTTTTTAATGTGTTTGTGTGTTGTTGGGTTTTTTTTGTTGGGTTTTCAGAGGGTTTTTTTCCCCTTTTTTTCTCCTTTTTTTTTTTTTTTCCTCCGCTCTGACTCGGTTTGATTTTGTCTGATTGGTGATTATTATTACTATTATTTTTTTCCCTCCCCGGCGGTTCCTGTCCTTGCTACATGACTTGCCAGCGCTTGAGACTGCGGTCCAACTGCGCTGCCGCCGCCGCCGCTGCCGCCGCCGCCGCCGCCGCCGCCGGTGGTGCCGCCGCCGCCGCCGCCGCTGCCGCCGCCTCGGCCGCCGCCGCCCCGCGCGCTGCTCCCTCGGCCGCTGCGACTTTGCCCCTCAGACTAGTGTGTGATGTTGGACATGGGAGATAGGAAGGAAGTGAAAATGCTGCCGAAATCCTCCTTTAGCATAAACAGCCTGGTGCCCGAAGCCGTCCAGAGCGACAACAACCACAGCAGCCACAGCCACCACAACAGCCACCACCCCCACCACCATCACCACCACCACCACCACCACCACCACCCGCCGCCGCAGCAGCCCCAGCGAGCCGCCGCGGCCGAGGAGGAGGACGAGGAGAAGGGCCAGCTCCTCCTGCCGCCCCCCGCCGCCGCCGCCTCCGGTGCCCTGGAGGTGGCCAAGGCGGACATGCTGGCGGGCAAAGGCGACGCGGGCGCGGCGGCGGCGGCGGCGGCGGAGCTGGAGGAGAAGGAGAAGGCGGCGGAGGAGAAGAAGGGGGCGGCGGAGGGGGCCAAGGACGGGGAGAGCGGGAAGGAGGGGGAGAAGAAGAACGGCAAGTACGAGAAGCCGCCGTTCAGCTACAACGCGCTCATCATGATGGCCATCCGGCAGAGCCCCGAGAAGCGCCTCACTCTCAACGGCATCTACGAGTTCATCATGAAGAACTTCCCCTACTACCGGGAGAACAAGCAGGGCTGGCAGAACTCCATCCGCCACAACCTCTCCCTCAATAAGTGCTTCGTCAAGGTGCCCCGCCACTACGACGACCCGGGCAAAGGGAACTACTGGATGCTGGACCCCTCCAGCGACGACGTCTTCATCGGGGGCACCACCGGCAAGCTCCGCCGGCGCTCCACCACCTCGCGGGCCAAGCTGGCCTTCAAGCGGGGCGCCCGGCTCACCTCCACCGGACTGACATTCATGGATAGGGCAGGATCCTTGTACTGGCCTATGTCCCCCTTCCTCTCCCTGCACCACCCCCGGGCCAGCAGCACTTTGAGTTACAATGGGACCACGTCCGCCTACCCCAGCCACCCCATGCCCTACAGCTCAGTGTTGACTCAAAACTCCTTGGGAAACAACCACTCCTTTTCCACGTCTAATGGGTTAAGTGTTGATAGACTAGTCAATGGAGAGATACCTTATGCCACTCATCACCTCACAGCAGCAGCTCTGGCCGCCTCAGTGCCGTGTGGCTTGTCAGTTCCCTGCTCCGGCACCTATTCCCTAAACCCCTGCTCTGTAAACCTCCTAGCAGGACAGACGAGTTACTTTTTCCCCCATGTTCCTCACCCTTCAATGACTTCTCAAAGCAGCACTTCAATGACGGCCAGGGCAGCCTCCTCCTCCACGTCGCCACAGGCGCCCTCCACTCTCCCCTGTGAGTCCTTAAGACCTTCTTTGCCAAGTTTTACAACGGGACTTTCCGGAGGACTTTCTGATTATTTCACACATCAAAATCAGGGGTCTTCTTCAAACCCTTTAATACATTAACATCCATGGGATCAGACTGTAAGTGAACATTTTACACACATTTGCATTGTAAATGATAATTAAAAGAAAAAAAAAAAAGCAAAACAAAAATGTCCAGGTATTTTTTATTAAGTCCCCCATTTTCTGTACGTTTGTTCAGTCTTTAGGGTTGTTTATTATTCCACCAAGGTGAGGAGTGCCAGCAAGGTGCAATGTGGGGAGATTACATTGTAGACTATGAAGTTTGGAAGACAAAATTATAGTAGAATGTGTATCTAAATAGTGACTGCTTTTGCAATTTTTTATTCAAATACGATAAGTCTATCACTAAAAGCCGCCAGATTCTCCATGTTTGCAGTATTATAAGTTATCATGGATATGTCGGTGGGTGCAGATCTTGAAAGAAAAAAAAAAAACACCACTAAATTTATGAAAACTATAAAAATCTTAAAACCGTAATTTGTATTTAAGCAGAATTAATACCGAAAGATGCCCAAGAACTACATTTTGGCCATTTATTATTTTATCCTTTTCTTTACTGAACTGCCTTTTTTTTGGTTCCTTTTTTTTTGTTTGTTTGTTTGTTTGTTTACTTTTAGACCAAAGATTGGGTTTTAGAAAATGCACTCAGTGTACGGAGTAATTTAAAAAACAGCAACATTATTTCAGTTTGCAGCACTGCCCGTTCAAATGAATCAGAAGGGGACAAAATTAATGATTGCCTTCAGTTTGTGTTGTGTATATTTTGATGTATGTGGTCACTAACAGGTCACCTTTATTTTTTTTCTAAATGTAGTGAAATGTTAATACCTATTGTACTTATAGGTAAACCTTGCAAATATGTAACCTGTGTTGCGCAAATGCCGCATAAATTTGAGTGATTGTTAATGTCGTCTTAAAATTTCTTGATTGTGATACTGTGGTCATATGCCCGTGTTTGTCACTTACAAAAATGTTTACTATGAACACACAGAAATAAAAAAATAGGCTAAATTCATATATACTTGATAGTTTTTTTGTCTCTTTTATTAACTAAAATTAATATGCCAGAGGCTTTAAAGTTACAGGGAGATCAGAGCGCTGAGTATTACAGCAGTCCTCCATTTCTCACATGCTCCTTTCTCCCCCCCACCCCCTTTCCCCCGATGATATTGTCTTTAACAGCAATATTTTCAAATGTAAAGGATCAGGGTATTTAATTAAACGCCACGGCCACTATTGTGATGTCCGTTTTGAGGCAGAACTCTTATCTAGTCTGCTTAAAAGTTGTTAGTACGAGGTAGGGTGTCTTACTAAAAACTGTCTTACACTGAAGATACTTTAAATTGCGTACGTATATCTATATATGCATACATATAAATTTAAGTATATATGCACACATTAGGAAAAAACCAAGGCGCATTATTATATAGATACGTGTTGTTCTTGCAATCTCTGACATGCATTCAAAGAATTATTCCTCTGAAATATGTTGATTTCGACTCTATGGTAACTGGAGATCTATTAACTACGGGCGTGTATGTGTGTGTGTATATAAATATAGATATTAGCCTTCATATACTCATTTGATCAAATTTAGCAAGCTGTGATACGTATGTGTATAAAATGCAATCCTTATCTTACAGGAACGCTGTTCCGGAAGTCTCTACACTATATGTATTTCTATACTTTTAATGCTGCAAACACTTTGGCTGTGAATGTGGGGAAAGTAGCGATAGTTTCCAGCTGGAACCTGCCTCCCCCGCCCCCTCGCCCCCCGCCCGGGGACGGAGCCGAGCAGGGCTGAGGTGAAGTCGCAGAACGTTGCAGGGGGCTGGCGGGGTCACGTGACGCCCTGCCTTGCATACCGATGTTTAAACGTTTTTTTTTTTTTGGGGGGGGGGGGGGGCAACAAACCCCACAAACCCCTCCAAACCTTAAATTTAAAGTTTTGAAAGGGACTTTTTTCCCGCTGTGTGCCTGCCGATGGTAACGCTTGCCCTGAAGCCCCCTAACCCACGCGGGCGTCCCCGGGTACGCTCCGTTGCCCGGAGAATCAATCCATTAGTTTTAAGGGGGCAACGCTACGACTAATTTTAAGAAGCATTTAATCCTAAAAAGAATTGATTTCTTGATGAGTTTAGGGAAGCCTATAAAAGCCGCAACTCTTGAAAATAATTAGAAAACTTGTGCGAAGGGTTTAGGAACTAATTGGATCCCGCGGTGAGTCCGCAGAGGACAAGTTGTTCATTTGTTGCGTTTGTGTAGTCTGAACCGGGCTCTGCAGCAGTGCCATAAGCCGGCGACTGCTCACAATGGGCCCAATGAAAAATAATCTCTAGCTCGGAGATGTTATCGCAAACACTTTAAAGACCTGATCTTAGAAAGACAGAAAAGAGGAAGAAAAAGAAAAAGAGAGAGAAAAAAAAAAACCAACCACCACCTCCGGGAGGTGAATAAAGAGGTATTGGCAAATCTGAATTCTTCCAAATAGAATATTTGTCATGCTGAAAGAACAAGGGGAGGGAGGGGGAAATCTTCCGAAAATAAGTAATAAATAAACAGATGCAAGCAGATCTGCAGTAAAGGGAGAGGAGTGAAAGGTTACGGATGAGAGATGGGACACCCAGCTCTGCACTATGTGGGGGAGAAGGAGAGAAATCTCTGATATTCTTGGCTTTCACTCTCACTTCTGCAATTCCAAATTAATCATCACTATGAGAAAAAGGTTGCTTTGTTTGGGGATGAAGAGATGATACCACCGCTTGGAAGCGCCTACCCTCCCCCATATTCTTCACTCTATTGTCATTAAAAGAATCGATCGCAAAAAGCTAAAAACCAAAACCTATCGGAAATAATAAAATGAAATAGGTGTGATTTAAACTCTTGAAGCCTCGAGACCCCATTCTGTATACTTATGCCTAAGCAAATTGAAAGAATGGCATCCGCTGCAGCTGACAAAGGAAATGATTTATTATTTACCACTCGCAATTGGTTGTATACTGTAGGAAATCCAATAGCACATACTTAAAGTATTATTTCGTTCGCAATGTAAAAAAATCCGCTGACAGCGTACAAAAAGTAGGAAAAAGACAAGTCAGGTTGGAGGAAAGCACAATCTCGCCGTGTCAGAGTTTGGGGTTGGCTAATAAGCATTAATTAGATAAGCGGGATGCATAGTAATTCCTGAAAAGGGCAGCCCTGATGTATGTCTCTCCAGACTTCGTTTAAGCAAGCACTCGCTCTCGGCGCGCTCCTTTAGGTCCGGTGCAGCAAAGTGCTGCCTAAGCAGTTCAGGTGCCACAGACTTTTCCCTCTTTCTCTTGCACTGGGGGAAGGGGTGGTTGTTGAGCTGGTAATTTATTCACGTTTCTATGCACATATTACCAGCAATGAGACTGTCTTTGTAAAGGGGGGGGGGGGGGGGGAGAAAGAAAAAAAAAAAAAAGCAGCTAAAGTTGTCATGGATTGTAGCAGGACTTGCCAAGGCCCCAAATACGCCTTTACCTTTGCTTGCTCCCCAGCCGGAGAAACCCTTTTGTTCGCTGAGGATGTCTTTGAGGCTAAGCTTTGCACAGGCTCATTCGCTACTGAATGTGAGGTGGTGGGTTTGGTTGGGGTTTTTTCATTTTTCTTTTTTTTTTTTTTTTTAAAGCAGGCAATAATTCTGTTATCTGATACTTGTTTCCGTGGTGGTTTATATGACAAATCCTCAAGCTCAGCTTTTAGGATTTTTTTTTTTTTTTTTTTTAAATAATATGCACATTTCTAGAATGTTGCGGTGTCTTAGGGTCGTTTCTTCAGCGTTTCCTAATTTAGAGTGTTTACTGGGGACGGGTGGTCTTTATGGAATTAAGGAGCTATTGTTATTTTCCTAGTTGATGTTTGAGGTGATTAACTTTCCTCGCATAGATCGTAGGAGAAGAAATCTGCTCATCAAGAAACCTCCAATTACGATTTTAAGATTGCCTTCGCAAACATGTTTGAGGGATAATAAACTGTAACTCGAATTCACAATGGGATATTTAGCCAACCAATTTTTGACATATTTTGAATATTTTTGCTTTGTTTCAGGAAAATAACATCCGTTATGTGGAATGTATTCTTACGAAAGGGCTTAAAAGAAAGTGAACAATAATATATTTTGCCTTAAATGGCACAAAACTACTGTTTGGGGGAGTGATAATTTTTTTAATCCGGTACTTGAAAAAATAGTTTAACCAGGACGTCATTTTGCTCTTTATAACTTCTTCTGATGATTATTAAGATTTATGTCAGAAATTATGATGCAGGTACACACCCCCTCACCACTTGTGTTAATATGAGGTCTCAATCACCACGTATTCACTATTCACTCAAGCAAAACTCCCACTGAACTCCGGTTACGTTTTGACTGAACCACATCAGAGTTTTGCTTAAGAAAGAACAATTGAGCAAGACTCACTGTTTCAGCAGTGATTATATTCTTTAATTGTTCGTATTTTCCCTTAGGACGGAAAAAAAAAAAAAAAGAAAGTCTGCCTGTAGATAGTCACTGCTATGCACTTAATTGTACGGTCGCGAATAATACACCCGCCCAAGAAAGTATATGTGCATACGTATTATTCAACAATAAATATGTATACATACATATAGACACACACAACCCTATAGAGGCGCCTGTCCACGCGCTAGTGTCTGTAGTAGCTTCTCGGCGGTTTTGTGCACTGAAATGTTCTTGCTTTGAATACTCCCCCCCCCCCCTCCCCGCCCCGTGGTGAAGGTGCCTGGGTAAATGGGTCAAAAAGTGGTGGAGAACTGGGTTAGAAAGAGGTGAAGGTGAAGATCATTAGAGGTTTTAGGGCTGGCTGTGGCTGTTTTGCTGGGTTTGTGTGACTGTGCCCAGAGGGCGGAGTTCCTGCACATTCCTACCTCACCGGAGAACCTGCCCTCAACTCCACTGCAGCTACTCCAGAGAGATGGGACCCTCCAGAAGAAACCTGCCCAGCAATCCCAGCAAGCCTTCCCGCCAGAAGGGTAGGTGCACTTCAAGAAAACCTTCCCTACTTCTTCTCCCAACAGGCAGATCCATGTGATACGAATGAATAGAGATGACAGACTTCTGTCCAAACGTACTGTTCCCCCGTGCCCCCTGATAAGCAGAGCGCCCGTGCAACCGAAGCACAGTTTCAAAGCACCAGTTACACCAAAACTGCGTGTGCCTAATGTTAGGAATTTTTTTTTTCCGCTTTTTTTTTTTTTTTTGGTCTCTTCCTCAAAGTGTTTCCTCCCCCGGCCTCCCCCCTCCCCCTCGGGCTCTTTCGTTTTAATCGGTAAGTTGGAAGTTTCTTCGCCGGTTTAGCAGTTCTCATGGTTTATCTTCAGAATTATTTTTTTGTTTTTTAGCTTGTTTTGTTAACGTGCTCTTTGTTTGCTTGTTTGCCACTAACGCCAGAGAAAGTCACACGGGTGCAATGTTGTGTTTGCCTTTTTTAAGATGCCAGGAGAAACTGCCTCTACCTGCAAGAAAGGCGCACGATGGCACTTGGGGATGGGAGTCCTCCGCCGGCACCGGGTGAGTGCGGATTTTACTCCTCTTTTACACTCAGGGATCAGGTAGCTACACTCGTGATTTATGTCCGCTGGTATCAGGATGGGAGGGAGCGCGGTTCCCGCAGATCCCTGAGCGTGCCCTGCCTTTTTGGTCACGGTTGAGCGTAGAAATATTATGGGGGCTAGGCAAAATTCCCCGCCACCACTCATTCCGGAATGAAATTTCCTCCTTCATCCATCTCTGCTGCATGAAAGACGATTTTAGTATGGCGAGTATAGGCGGATTCCGTAATGGATTGTTTCTAAAAAATCAGAACCTGTCATTTGAGAAAAAGCTACGGGCTTCTCGCACCTTTCGGAGGTTGTGTAAAGACTGCTAATATCCCAAAATTCTCACGAGAGCGACTAAATGCCAAAATTTCTGGGACGGTAAGGAGACAGACCTTGTAAAAAGCCGCACATCTAAAACCGAGGTGGGTTTTGCTCTAAGTGTTCCCGCGGAGCAAACGAGCCCTTACGAGCGCCGGCCCGATCACGGGCAGCGTTCGTGTTCATCGGAGAGCTCCAGGCACTCCCTTTGTCTTCCCACTCCCCAAATTCCGCGACCGCGTTCTGGATATATGGAGGTTTACGTGTCGCAAACCGAAATCTCGGGATAGGGGCGGAAATTTAAAGCACTGATTTGCTCAGCTTGCTCATGCTTGCGGGTGGGGGCAGGCGTGCGGGTGCGTGGGCAGGACCCCGAGAACGGGGCCCTCTGTGGACCGACTTGTTCTTGTTTTGTTGTCCCGACGTGGCGGACGGAAAGACCGGCGGCTCGTGTCCAACCCGGTGGATGACTTTAACCCCCTTGCCCCTACCATTAGTGACCTCATGAAAATAACTATTTTTTTCATGCGCAGCAAATTAAATTTTCCGAGATGCTGTGAGTCGAGACAGCTCAGCGTGGGGGGGAGCGGTACGGAGCGGCTGTCCGCTTCGCGCCGTGGGGAAGCGTGCGCTCACACACGCACGGCACACGCCGGCCTTAACTTCTGACAGAACCGCCGGCGTGTTGTCTGCTCGGCTCAAACCTGCCCAGGGACGCCCCGTGGGTCCCGCGGGGCACGGGTGGAGCTCTCCAGACGCCCTGCGCTGCGGAGAGCGGCACCCACCCCCGCGCGTCTCCGGGATAGCGGGACCCGTCGCTGCCAGACACCCGCGGCCTCACGCCCCGCGCAAAGCCGCCGTGCCCGGACACGCGTGTCCGCGGGGCGAGGCGGGGGCCGGGCCGGGCGGGCGGGGGGCGGGCGGCGCTGCGCGGCGGCGCGGCGCGGCGCGTCCCGCGGGCTGGGGGCGCTCTTGCCCCGCGGGAGAGCCGCCCTGCCCGGCTCCGCGGGGAACCGGCCGCGCCGAGCCCCGCCGCCTTTTTAAAAGTCGCTGCTTACTCGGGGCCTCTCTCACGTCCCGGCACTCACCTGCCGGTTGG
Source organism: Phoenicopterus ruber ruber (assembly GCA_009819775.1). Classification (NCBI taxonomy): domain Eukaryota; kingdom Metazoa; phylum Chordata; class Aves; order Phoenicopteriformes; family Phoenicopteridae; genus Phoenicopterus; species Phoenicopterus ruber. Next base: position 32,481,835 of record CM020219.1, on the reverse strand, counting down.
TAAAACTGCGACTTGCAGGCGACAGGCATTTGTATTTGGCGGGCTTGAGTCCGTGCCTCCTCCCTCCCCTTCAGAGAGGAGGAAAAATTTGAAATGTCCTTCTCCGTACCGACTTAGGTTTGAGTCTTGGTAGCCACCAAGAGGCACATGCTGCCGTAGGGAAATGCGTTTAGAGTTAAAGTCCTCTTCCTGGGAACTGGTCCAGGATGCTCCGGCCCAGGAACGGTATCGCGAAACCCACCTCCCGCCCCACCGGGGCAAAATAAACCAGAGAAAACTCGAAAAACAAAACCAAAGGAAATAAAACAAACCTCCAAAATAAACAAATAACCAAAGCAACTACCAGCAGCTCCCCTCCCACCCCCCCCTTCTCAAGACCATGTAATAGAATACAGTATCAGGCTAGCGCATTAGACTTAAAGCGAGCGGATTTACTCTTCTCAATCGAGGAGATGAATGCGGACCGTCTGCAAAGTCCGTTTCAAAGAGTTATCTCTAGGGAGCCCTCCAAGTGTACTTGGGGTTATCCGTGATTTGAGAGGAAAGACTAAACGAGGGAGAGTCTGAGAAAAGCCTGCCATTGTCACCCTACCCTAAGGTGAGTAAAGCATCCCTGTAAAGTTAGCTGCAAAGAACTGCTTAACCTAAGCCCGGGAGGTGAAAGCTCTGCTCGCCCGGACCCGCCTGGCCAGGGAGCCTGAATTTCGAGCTACAAAGGCGGCACGAAGCCCGGGCTCTCTTGGGTTTATTTTTTTTTTTTCCGCCGTGGGGAATTCAGGTCGGTTTACAATTGATTTCGCAGGGGCATCTTTTACAGGGAGGTAGGAACACGTGAAAGGAGCCCTTCCCCTCCGGGGCGCTCCCGGTCCGCGGCGGCGGGAGCTGGCAGCGCCCACGGCAGCTCTCCCGTGGCCGTGGCTGAGGGACGGGGTCTGCGGCGGCCGGTCGGCGGGGGAGACCTCGCCGAGCTCCCCATTAACTTGGAGGCCCTCCAAGTTAAGTCTTCGCCCTGCGCTGTTCGTTAGTGGGAGGAAAAGAACTCGCAGCCCCCTCTCCGCCCCACCACCCCCCTTGCCTGGTTCCCACCCAGAAATGATCTGATCGCAAGTACTTGAGATTAGATAGTCTGTTAAATTAATCATATCCAAGAGGAGACAGGTATCTGCCAAAAAATCTGGTTGAAGTCTGGCTGTAGAGTGAAAAAGAGGAATTCTTTCTCAGCCTTGGAAGACAGTTTAAAGAAAAGAGAAAGAAAATAAAAAGTTGCATTCTCATGAAAATAAGCAAAACCTCATTGTGAAGCACTGCATGTCCCAAAAGGCTGCAATACTTTTGAGAATCAAATACGGGTAATATTCACCGGTTACCAGACTCTTCTTTTGCAGCAAAAATCTCGGTGATGCTACACTAGAACTTGCCTTTCCCCCCTTTTTATGCTCCGTGCACACCCAAACACACTCGCATCCCCACAGCACTATACTTCCAAATGGAGATGACGGCTCTGACAAGACCAGACCCCGAACGAAACAAAGCTGGGACAGATTATTAGAGCGGTCTATGGAGGGATATGGTTAAGCGCATCACATAATCATTTATGGTGCCATGGCTCATAGGTAACTTTAAAACCCGCTAGTCGTAAGTAAAGCTCCTTTGAGGTTTGTGAGCTGCACGTCTGATGGCGAGTGCAGCTGGAGGAGAGAATCACAGTGGTACAGAATGGCCAGGGTATTGTTATTAGCGTGTAGCGTACACACGCTCATATGGGTCTATGAGAAGACAGATGAGAATTATGCAAATAAAAATCGCATTGTTGTTTTATCAATGAACTTTTCCCACTATATCTCTATCTCTATGGCTATATATATACACGTGTATATACACACGCGTGTATATATACACGTAGATATTTGCCTGATCTTTTCTGAGTGTGGAAGTGTCCTCTAGCATTCATCAGAAAAGGCAGCACTGCATGTTCCTTTTCTTGCTTGCTTGTTTATTCTGTTTGAGCGAAGTTGTTTGTTTTTCTGGGAAGCGTAAGTTGCCTTTAGTTATGTCATCACTATCATTTGCATTTAGGCGGAAGGGTAGGACTTATTAGCTCTATTTTTATTATTAAATCAGTGAAGGTAAAAGTACTAGTAATTAAATACAGATCTCTGATTGCAGGTTGGAACAGCAAAATCGATTGTCTCTTCATCAATAAGACAAGTGTTGAGTAGCTTCCTATTGATTAGTATGTTTATTTATGCAGAACTTTAGGTATTTGCTTACATATTTCGGGTTCTTTGTCTGCTAATTATTATACCAGATTGGTTTGAAAGAAAGAGCTTAGACTGGGAAACACACTTGACAGATCCATTCTTAGCTAACTTGATAGTGGATTATTGCAATCCAATAAGTTTAACAAATTACTTATACGTGCTTGCCTTTCGAGCAATTAGGAAACCGCTTCAGATTAAAATCCCTTGTAGCATTCGGGGTCGGTTCATTTAAATAAAGGGGCATTCTGTTTAGATATTTTCCAAATGAAAAATAATTTTCTGGATCCGCAGAGGCTGAACGGGAGTCCACGTGTGCTTCGCCTTCCGGGCCCTTGGCTTCCTTTGTAAGTGTAAAACACCTTCTCAGCAACAGAGTGGCCCCTGGGGTTTCCTCATAGACGGAATTTAAGAATCGGAGGTAATATGAATATATAAATTGGGAATCGATATATTAAAAGAAAAAAAAAATTGAAGGACCGGCTTTCAAATACAGGAGCAAATATCCAAAGCAGGCGATGTTTTAAGTTGCTCAGTGATTTAATCAGTTCAGAAGGAACGGCCCCAGCCTCTCTGCTAACCGGTCTGTTTTCCAGCCATCCCCTCCCAGGACCGCAGAAGGCTGACATTTCGATATATATTTTTAACACACTCTTTTATTTTTTTTCTTTTCTTTTTTTTTTTTTTTTTAATTACCCCCCCCCACCCCCCCCCCACTGGCATTTTCTTCTCCGGCCGTTTCGTTTCGGAGGGGGCTCTGCTTTGTCAATATTTTTCCTTCTCCGCCTCGACCGTGCTGGCACCGGCACCTCGGCGGCGGAGAGCGAGCTCGGGACGGGATAGATGGCGGGGGGCGGTCTGGAAGCCAGGTGCGGGGAGGGGAAGGCCGCCTCCCCACGGCCCACGGCGGCCCACGCCGGCCGCGCTGCCCGCGCCCCGCCGGCTGCCCGGGGAGCGGCGCGGCGGGAGCCCGAGCTACAGGTTGGGAAGCGGGAGCAGGAGCTGCGTGCGGTGCTGAGCAAGCGCCAAGCGCCCCGGAGCGCTCTTCATTTCGTCCTTGTCTTTTGCTTTCGGCAAGTTTGGTCGGGGAGGGGGGAGGATTTTTTTTTTTTTTCTTTCTTCTTCTTTTACCTCCAGCGACTGCTGCTCTACAACCTGTAGAGATAAGACGGCCTCGCATCAGATGATCACAGAGATAAGTAATCTCTCCCCTCGGCCCGTGGTATAGCTGACCGTATGCGCTTGAATCTTAGAGCGCTAAGTCTTTCCTGTGAATGAACGAGAAAACACTCGACAGGTCGTGAATAATCGTTTTAATGAGTGTGTAAAAGCGTGCGACGGGGTGCACGGAGCTGTCGGGTTAAACAAACAACTTGTACCCTGACGAAATCCGATTGTTAAAGTGCAAAGTGGTGTCAGTCCAATTTCCATCCCAGTTCTAAAAACCACAGATCTAAGTCGCGGGAGTCCAATTTTCCCCATTAAGAAAAATAACAATATTTTCTGAACGTAAGTGCGATCGTCCCTAACGTTAGCCTTTGACGAAAAAAAAGACCAGTTGCATATCCCAAAGGTATCCAAGTTCTTTCTATTCTGTTTTCTTGTTTTTAAATAAATTAGTTAAAAAGCGTGTATTTAACATTTTCCTAGATATTATCAGATCAATGCGGTAAATATTTTCCTTTTTTTGTGTTCCCCCCCGTATGGTTTGTGTTTTTTTTTTTTTTTTCCACAGATCACTGGAGGCAAACATCGAATTAATTGGATCTCAATGGCTGAGGTTGGTAACTTTGTATTGAACTAAGGTTATCTCTGTCATAGTGTCCAGGTGTTTACAAGACATTTCAGGCGTTTCTAGAAACGGTAAATCCGGAGAACACGTATGATAAAATTCAAAGGGGGTTACAACATTGTATACTCCAAATCCAAGTTACATTACTTCTGTGTGGGGAGCTAACACTCTGTGGTCTGTAACAATCTATCCAGAGACTATAAATTCCGGAGAAAAATTTTGGAGTTTTTTTTTTTTTTTTGTGGAGGTTTTTTGTTGCGGGTTTTTTTTTGGTGTTGTGTTGTTTTGTTAAGAAAAACTATCATCAGAATAGCCAGGTCTGTTTCCTTTACAACTAGAGGGCCTTGCACTATTTTGAAAACGCAAAAAGCTCCTTTACGTCGACTGATTATTTTTTAGGGTTAGTAATGACGCATATTACTAATGTTTATTGCTGCTAAAGACTTCCAGGCCGACTATAGGTCTGGTGCTCTCTGTGAAAAGCGATTTTCAGATGTGGCCTCCCTTTCTTTGAAAATACCAGTCTGAGCAAAGCGAGGCAAAGCAACCGCAGCTGGAAACGAATGCTTTTAAAAATTTCTCCATCGCATGGTTCCGTTTAATACTCGTATTTTCAAAAATAATATGACAATGGAAAATAAACAGCGTGCCAAAATGTATTGCTAGGCTATAGACATAATGGGGACCCAATGCAGTTTCCAGTGATACGAATGAGAAATTCACTTTTGATGCTGGTGGAAGTCGAATCTGGCCACTGATGAACCGGATAGGAGTATCCAGATGGCTTTGGTCTCAAGTCGGTCTCCAGCGTTTGTAGCTGAAACATAGTGGTTGTTTTTTTTTTTTTTTTTAAACCAAGGCAATTTTGTGTCGTGCTTTAGCAACGATGTAGGCATTGAGAATGAATATCGTCGAGTTTCGCGTCCCTAAGCGGGGCAGAATCGCCTTGGCGTAGCTTCCTCTGAAATCGGTGTCAGAAAGAAAAGAGAGAGAGAGGAAAAGGGGGGAGCGCGGGGAGAAAAAACCAGATAACTCAACCCCGCTGGATTTGGTAGCGGATCTATAACTAATGAGCCATACGATCATATAACAGTATTTAACAAGCATCTGACAAATGTTCTGGGCATTTTCAAACATGGCTTTGTTCAGAGTATATGACTTGAAACACGTCGTTGCCCGGACCAGTCTGAAGGCTGAAAACTGTCAAAACCGAAATGCTGCCTGCTCCCACGGTGTTAGGCAGCTTTTCCTTAACTCCCTGCGGGCGGAAAGGGGACGTAGGCTCAGCCCCACGGAGGAAAGCTGGAGGAGAATGAAAGACAAAGCGCAAGGACATGTGCCTCCCAAGCACCACAGGACAGAAGGCTGCATCCTGAGAGCTAGGCAACAGTTCTCATCCCAATGAAAGACTAATGCCCTCCTCCTGCAACTGCAATTTCCTTTGCAACAAAAACATACGTAAAACGGGCACGGTGGATAGCAAAGACCTATCAGTTTCCTGCTGCAGTTCTGCTAATAAATAAACTTCTAAATGTTTAAAACACTCTATCTGTCACATTCACAAGATAGGTACTGTAAATTCCTGTTGCAAATATACAAACAGAGATCCAAGAGGTTGCCTCTGTTTTTGTATCTCTCTCTCGCAAGAAATGCACTATCAAAACATTAATTATATTTGAAAGGGAGCAGATTATTTGTTTGAGAAAGAATTACATTCTTGAATTTATATTCCACGCAGATCTCTCCTCCTGTCTGCTGAGAGGGTTGAACTGTAAATCTGTCTCAAATGATGTACCCCTAAAATGTAGGTAGGTGTGTCACATTAGAGTAGCAGAGAGATGGGAGATAATCTGTAGGTGCTTTTAGACACCTCTGTGGGATGGGTCGTTAGGGAATGTTGAAATCAACATGAAATTGCAAATCTAACATGTGAAGAACATACACCCTTACTCTTTGACAATGGAAATACAAACACACGTAGACATGCAGAGTTGAATCGAGTTAGTTATTAAACACTGTGACTCAGGGGAGTTTGGGTCTACAGTTCCTGTTGTGGGTTTTGTTTGTTTGGTTGTGGGTTTTTGGTTGTGTGGGTTTGGTTTTTTTTTTAATTTTTTTAATGCCACATGCACATCTTGCAGTAGCCGACAGTTGCCAGCTACCAATCCCGTGAGTCATAAGCCATCACTTAAAGGTTTTACCTTATTTCCTGCTTTTTAAAAGACTAATAAAAGGGTTAAACAGACGCCCTCATATCTCTACCTTTCTTCTGAGAAAAATGGCGATCTACTGGGGCTTTATTAGGACCCCCTGAAATACTGTCCTCGGCACCTCCTTTTCCCGCTCTCTGCTACCCAGCCGCTCGGTGCCTCCTAGCCCACCTTCAGGCGCCGTTAACTCTCTCAGCAGCATCGTTCTCCAGCATTGCAAGTATTTTGGCAGGGACTGATGTGAACAGCCCGGTCAGAAAGGTGTTTGGGGCTATTGCGTCATGCTTGGGGAAATTCGTCACTACATCGGTACCCTCAGCTTGGGACCCGGGGAAGCTGCGTTAGCACCGGGTCCTGCAGAGGTGGGCCCTTTTCTCTATGCCTGTATTTCTGGAGCTTTGGGAAAACCAAGCCATGGGGCCTGAAGGGCGGTCGCAGGGGGCACGGGGGGGGGGTGGGGGGTGTATGCGGGGGGGCGGGCTCCTCTGCCTGCGGCTGTGCCTGGGATGTGCTCTCTCCCTGATTAGGTATCTGTGGAGGAAGAAGGTGACGTGACGAGAAACGCCTGGCAGCCAAAGTGGGGAACTGTCCAGGAGAAGGATCCGTGATGAATGAGGTCTGCGTGGTCATGATGCAAAAGCAGAACAGGACAGTGTGCTGGCATCACATGCCGGTTTTTGTTCGCTAGAACCAAAAAGAAAAATGGAAGGGGGGGGGGGCGCAGTGGGGGTTGGGAGGGAGAGATCGGAGAAGTTAGTGGCTGTCTGGAGTGTAAACACGAGTCCATCATCTCCTCGGGAGAAGGGGAGGCTGCGTTTGTCAAACGGGCTAGAGCCCAGACGAGAGGCAGAGGCGCCACCGGACCGCTCCGAGATGCTGCCGTGAAATCCGGATTCAAGAGGACTCGAAGGACGGCACTTTACAAAGTAATCAGTCCCCAGATCTCCCAGGCAGATGTCCGAGGTTAAGCCATGCTCTGTGATAATTGCCGTACAATCGTAGGGAACAAGACCTGCCCCGGGGTAGGGGATGGGATGGGATGGGGGGGCGAAGTGACATGGGGGGGCGAAGTGACAGAAAACCCCACTAAAATTGCAAACTTTACTTAATTCCTTGGCTAACTTCGTGCAGATCTCAGGCTTCTTCCTCGGGCTTGGCGGGGAAGGCTGCGGTGGCCGAGCCTGTAACTTCTTGGGTTGTTTTTGACCGTGCACTGTATTGCCATAATGCCAATAAACGCTTTAAACGCGACTCACTAGCGGCCAGCAGATGCTCCAGCCTCTCAGGCCCGGACTAAACGAGCTCTGTCCTGGCCCGGGGCTGCGGGGTCGCTCCCTGCCTTCGGGTGCACTTCGTGCTCTGGGGAAATGTGGGTGTATGGCCGGGGGGGCTGTTCGCACCGGCCGCTGGGTTTTCTTTCCTTGGAGGGGCCAGTTTTGGCTTGCAAGGGGTCTCAGAGACACGGGCTCGCTTCGTTTCAGTGGGGTCAGGATCTCAGGACTTTAAGTTCAGCGGCCAGAGACACCCTGCCAGAATTTTGTCCGACTTAGTGGCTGCCTATGAAGAGAAGCAGCTTTCCCAGGGACGAATTCCCTGGTGTGAAGCATGGCCCATATCGCTCACCCTTCCAGCAAATGCCAGCAGATGGATGCAATTAAACCTCGGCGGTCCTCCGCGGCCGAACACCGGTACAGGGTGTGAGAGGGCTGGCTATTACGCAGTGCCTATGGTCTAGTATTCACCCCCGGCAGCTGCAACAGGGAGGAGGAACGAAAAGTGGGTGCTCCCAGCTTCCCTGTCCCACGGCGAGAAGAGCACGGCAGGACCCCGAAAGTTCAGGAGAGAAAAGGCCAGAAAAAGAGAAAAAGGAGGAAAGCTCAACACACTTGTTGGGAGCATTCATGTCTCTATGTAATATTATTAATAATCATAAAATCCCAGCAAAACAACGGCTCTCTTATAAAGGAAATCTGAGGAGCGCAGTGAGCTAAGTGGAAGCTCTGTTTCCAAGGCAAGGCAGGATTAGTTCACTGCACATAATAGCCAGTGTGTAGGAATTGCAAATGAACATCACCAGCAGTGCTGGAGTTACCCGTCCTAAATTAATATCGAACTGGCTTCTCTGCACAACGTGCAAATAACAGACACCTCTTAGCTTTCGAGGGCAACGAAGATTTAATTTTATATGTATATATATATATATACACACACACACACACATATGTATTTTCCACTAGTTTAATCCAAGAAACTCCTTTCCCGGCGTAGCCAGCCAGCAGTGCAGAAATTTGGGGTAACGCCCCCACGACCTGTTTTGCGGGTTAAAAACCCAACAACAAACGACACCAACCAACAACAAAACCCCAGCGCACGCCCGACCCCCGCACAGGCGCGGAGCAAGCCTGATCCCAGGCCACGGAGGCCGCGCAGCCGTGCCGCGGGCCGGCGGCGGGCAGGGCTGCCTGGGGCGGCCCCGCCGCGGGGAGCTTCGCGCCGCTCCGCGCCGCTCCGCGCCGGCCGCGGGGCCGGGCGCCCCAGCGCTCGCCCTCCCCGGGGTTTGTCCCCGCTGAGCAGGGCCTCCTCCGGCTTCGGGCAGCGGGGGCTGCTGCCACACCGTCCCCGTGTGCCGTTGCAGCCGCAGGCCCCTGCAGCTCGGCTGAGCCAATATTTCTGTGCCGTCATCAGGCGTGCAAAGGGGGAAAGTAATGCATTTGATCTTCCGCTGCGAAGAGGGGAGAGAGAATACTGCGGGCTCCAGGGCTCTTTCAAACACTTCAGGAATTAATGGGGGAGGGGAAGGGGCTAGGAAGGATAGATGCATTAAAAATGGTAAAATAAAAACATGATACGAAGATATATTTACTGTCAGCTCAGAGCCAAAACATTTATGCTCCCACGCCTTTTTTTTTTTTTTTTTTTTTTTTTTTTTGAGCAAATCGGAACTTAAGTGATGCATTTTAATTATTTTAGGAAAATAAGCAAGAAGGCTCTTTTTCAGAGTCTAAATAAATAGCAGAGTGTTCTGTGCTGATGATGTCTCTGGCTCGTGATGGCCTCATCTATGCAGCCACTACTGTGAGCTCTGAAAACCTGGAAAGAATGGGGTGTTACTGGCAATTTCTGAAAGGAACTGTCCATTATTTGTGGGGTTTTCTGCAACAGAACATACAAAGAATTTTCTGACAGTCCGAGAGGTGAAAAGGGGGCCAATATTTTCCTAAAGCTTCAGCTCAGAATGATGGGTGCCTAAATCTCACTATTGTTTTAAGCCTGAGGTGAGGAGCGATTTTCCTTATTTTTCAAGTAGTTATTTCAACTCCTTGAAAGTAGTGGGGAAAAGATACGTGCTTCCCTGACACAGAAGGAGCTGGATGCCTTGCAATCTCTCAGATCAGCTTGCTGGTGTGGTTTTTTTCTTTTTTTTTTTCCCCCCACTGCCTGATCTAATCCCCGACAACTTTCTTCCTGCATACAATGTGTCCCTAATCTTCAACAGATTGCAGAGGCCTTCCTGAAGGAGAGTGATACTCAGAAGAGCCACTTTTTATTTTGGGGAGAGGGGAGGAGGGAAATACTCCCTTCACCTAGAAGTAGAAGCTATTTGAGTGTAGTCAGAAAAAAAGAAAAAAAAAAAGCAAAAGCAAGTGAGAACACAGCAGAAGAGAGCCCCTCTAAGTTCACATTTAAAGAAAATCATGAACCACTATATAGCAATTGTAGGGAACACTAAACCACACACACTGGCAATTCTATAGCAGAAAATATTAGTCACAATCTCCCTGTGTTAAAAAATCAAATCAATGATGGGTTTCAGTTCACTGTTTGCAGAAACACCTAAAGCATTTAAGGCCACCAGAGCTTAGTCCACGGTTTTCCCTCCAAACAGGACATCGCCCTACATCTTTACTAAAGATTTTCATTATGTTTCTGATGCTCCTCTCCTCTACGCTGGCTTCCATTTTGGATAGGGTAAATTCTGTCACTCAAACACTGCAGCCAGTTTCTGTCAGCTTAAAATGAGCTCAGTGAAAATTGCCGAGTACCTATAGGCAAACTCCTTTCTTTCTCTTTGCGGTGTATTTGTGCTGCATCTTCAAGATTCGCCAATGAAAGGCCCAGAGTTGTTGCTTTGGAGGCTGTGCCACGAGTCTGAGGGGTGCAGAAACTGCAAAAACGTGGAGAGCTAGGAAAAGTCACGTGGTTTTGGTTCCTGATTCAAGCAGAACAGCAGCATCGGCAACAACAGCAACAGCAACATTAAGACTGTATCAAGAAAAAATAGAATGAAGAGGAAAGAAATCCTAACAGCAACGAAGGCAAGTAAGTAGAATTGTTTTACCGAGCAGGGTGGTACTACTGATTTCCAGCCTATGTAACTCCTACCCCAAAGACGGAGCAGGCCACAGCTAGTAGTACCCAGACAGGTGACAGCAGAAAATAGCGCTGGTCACTGTTTTGCAGCACATGAAGCCACCTGGGTCAATGTCTCTTAGAGTTTTCTGACACATCCATGCCTCTACAAGCAAAGCAGAAAAGTGCTTGCTGCCTTGTTTTCATGTAGATCCTAAAGATGTCACGACTTTCCCTGTGCATCTCTACCATGATCTCTATTTAAACTATGAAATACAATGTCATTGGTTTACAGGGAGAAACCTGGGCATCAGGACTTCCATAAGGAGGTGTGTGAGTGGGTGTGTACAAGAAGTGTGTGTCAGAAGGAAGTGGCCAAGGTGCCTTATCCTCTCCAAAGAACTTCCTCACCTTCTCCTGCAACACGATAGAGCTCCTGGCACTTCCTTTGTCTTTCCTGCTCCTCCAGAGTCCATTGAATCTTTGCCTCCTTGCCTGATGGTCCTGGATTATCACTGGGAGAAACAGGCTAACACTAAAAAAACGTAAAAGCTAGACTTGAATGTTCTTGAAATATTCCTGATTGATGGATTGATGGAACCTGCTGGAAAAGATTCTTCAATTAAGTGCTGGAAGCCCCATGAATCGAACCATTTGATGCCAAGTTTGCAAAAACATCTAGAGAATAATGTAATCTGAGGAACGTTCTTTCATTGACAGGGAATAGATGGTCTAACAGCATCTTCCATCTGTACATTCTTAGAATTTATACTTTCACAGAAACATAAGTCCAATTAGCATATTAGCTGGGGATACTTGTTTGAAAATCAGTTATTTCAGATTCTTGGGGGCACTATATTTAGCTGAAGCTGAAAAAGAAGCAGCAATGAACAATGTTGACAATACCGAACAATGTTGACTTATAGAGTGTTATTGTTACACTTCAGAAGTAATGTATTACTGCCAAGAAATGGAGCTTTTCAGTCTTCTTTTAGGGCTGTTGATTAGGAATGACTTTGAAGCTTCCTTCTGGCATCTAGAATAGAACCCTGCATTGACTTCTATTGAAAAGTCTGCTTGATGTTTGGAGGAGCTACAAATCTGATAATTAATTAATTAATTAAGTAGTAATGGACTGGTAGGATCTGTATAAACTGCTGAAGTCATGAGACAAATGACCTATTCCATTTCTTTTTAAGACCTTGATCTACTATTGAAATAGCACAGATGCACTGCTCCCCTTGCCCATATCTAGTTTCATGAAAATAATCCTCAAGTTTGGATGTATGTACTTGGTTTTTGCTTATTAGGGACAGCAGCTCTTTGCCAATTGCATTTTTTTTTGTTTGTTTATTTGTTCATTGATAACGATGACTCTTTTGGAGCAGTTTCTGCAAGACACTTGAACTCAGCACCTTGTAGGGATTTCAAATGTTCTCTGGATAGGTTAGAGGCTTAGTGGGAACTGGTTTTATGTACTGAATAAGAAGTACACTTGAATAACTTGGCCAATGGTTTAGAGACTGCTTTGTATAACTGTGCATTTTTCCATAAGTAGGACCACCCTCCATGCCGTGTAGGGATTCGAGTATCACGTGTGCTGTGCGCAATAGGAAGTCTGTCGTAAGAAACAAGGAACATTCCTGTACATGGACAGAGGAAGAAAGGCTGCTCCTGATGTGTAGTGGTCCTTTAAGGTGTTACATTTTCGAGGATGGGAAAGAATTGCACTGAAACAAGGCTAGTGCTATCAGCAGGTGGGTTCCATGCAAAGGCTGATCTCAAGCTTTTCTGCTCTGCTACTGTCAAGTTCCTTTGCTCAGTGACTGAGTGTGGAGAAGCAACCATGTTGAGGCAGATTCTCTTGGCTTGAATTACCTTTCAGAGGAAATATTTCAGAAACCATGTGTCAGGCCAGAACTTCCAATGCTGAGCTTTACTAATTCTTCTCCTCGTGAAGAAATGAGTAGGAAAGGGCTATCAAAATACCGCAAATCCTGAATCATCTTCTGTTGCAATGAACTATGGTAGAAAAGATAGTGTGTCGTAAGGACAAGGAAACAAGAGGGGAATCCATCATTGCTGGTTTTGAAAATAGAGACTGGAGATCAGGATGTGGTAGCTCTCCTTCAGTGAGAAGTCCCCAGATGCATGTGGGGCAGCACTTGCTGTTATTTCAGTTCTTCGTGTTTCACACGGTAAGTCCCTTACCCAGATGCATGACCATATGTATGCTCAGAAAGACTCTTAATGGCGAACCTCTCTTCTGGATCCCTAAGTATCTAATATATTCGCCTGACATTCATCTATGAGGGCTCTAACTGGACTAACATTTGGCATATTTCAAACTCCAGTTGTGGACTGAAGGTTCACACTTAAAAGCAGAGCACCAAAGGCCTGATATCTCATTCTAACAGATGTTTTAAAGTGTACAAAATATTGTTGTCCAAATGGACGAAAAAGCATCTCTGTCCAGGACTTATATAAAGGTGGCTGGGATGGTATGTTTTAGGCTGCTGCATATTCTAAAGTCTAAATTAAAAGAAGCAGCTTCTAATTTAATAAAAAGTGCTTTGAAAGTTGCTAAGCAACTTCTAGAAAGCTTGCTTTTTAAGAAGTTCATTTGTTTGTTTAATTTCAGGAAAAGGTTGCATATTATTATCTAAGTCCCATAAATCAAAAGAGAAATGCATAATGGAAATGCAATAGGACATTTCAACACTTTCTTTGCTTTCTGTGTTTTGCAATTAAACCCCCTTTAATTGTCTTGTGAAGTTTCATCAAGTATTCAACAAATGTTATTTATGTATAAAACTTCAACAGATTATTGAGTACGCAAAGAACCACAGGAAAAAAATTAAACAGGTTTGTCATATGGTATGTGTTTATCTTAACCTTTCTTCTTCAAAAATCTCATCCACTAAGTACTTTTATCAGACACTAATTATACTCCTTCTGAAAAGAATTTCTCCAACACCCTTCAGTGCCTACACCCTTTAATCATATCTCATTACATCTACCTAATCCATCTCTTTTTCGCATTGCCAGGGCTCATTAATAGTTTTAAAAGCCAGTCCTGGACATTATCTTTCCTTTCTATAGAAATATAAATAATACCAATACTGTTTTATTCCTAGATTTCACAGGCATTTGTAATTAGATCAAAAATTATTTGGGAATATTGAAATTTCCTCTAAAAATTACTTTAAAATGTGTAATAGAATAGCAGTAGAAAGTTGTAAGTCTTTTCCCAAATGAATGTTTTTATAAGCTGTTTTAACAGTGGATCAATAATCACTTTGAAAGGAAGCGATCCTTGACTAACATTTAGCAGATATTGTGCTTCACAGATGTTTTATAGGCGATACATGTACCACCTTGTAAACAGTGTGGGTAGTCCAAAGAATGTCTACATGATTGTGAGTGAAAAAAAAAAGAAAGATGAGGCCAACAAATGGCCTTCCTTCATTCCTATGCTGCGTGCGTGTCTGACATCACTGTAGTATGAAAAGCTTATAGAAAATGTCTCTACTATAGTAGCAACTAAAGTGAACTGATCAACCTAGAATGAATAATTGATGTCAAATTTTACTTTTTTTTTTTTTTTTTCTGTTCTCCAATTGTCTGCAAACAGGCTACAAAATTCTCTACTACTTTTACCCTTTAAAATTATTTGTAAATCACTTCAGTGGATAATCCTCAGTCTATAGACCCTTCCTGTTGTGAATTTTGGCAATTTACATTGTATTCATTAATTAAGTAAGCTATGTGAAATTATTTGTGCTCTTATTTTCAGGATGAATAGGTCTACATTATGCTAGTTTACCTCAGCTGAAAATCTGAGTAATGACACAAAAGCAAGCCATATCGGTTCATTTTCAAAAGTCGTATCATGGTCATGGCTTTGAGGTAAAACCAATTGCCAGTTTTTGACTAGGAAGATTGTTTTCCCCAGATCTGACTAGAGGGACCACTCAATAGATTTTTTTGTCTCCTTTTGTAATGAGGAATATGATTATGTTCCATGGATTATCTGGGAGTTTCATTTAACATTACAGTTATTACTATAGGAACCTGTGACATTTGTTCTCAACCTCTGACACATCTTAATTCTAGCTTTTGAACTTCTACTATAAAACCTAAATTAATCCTAAGATCTGGGGAGGTGTTTTTTGACACACTATGGCAGAGGGCATAGATGTTCCTTGGACCTTTAGTGTCCTTGACCGTTGTGATGAGCCATGGACACAGTTTGCAGCAAGCACCTGTTGATGCTGTAGTTCCTTAGAGGCAGGAAGAGCAGCCACAGCTTCCTGAATTTCAGGGAACTTGGCCTGACCAAGGCAAATTCATCTCACCATTGCATCTGTTTAATGGCTAACTGTGATTATAGGGGCTGCCTGATGGATCCTTTCAGTTCCACCTTCTTACCCAGCAATGGAAAATTCAAAACTGATTTTGTCACTCCTTAAATCAAAAACATTTGTAGAAGTCAGTATAAATGTGAAATTAAAATATATTTGCATGCAATATAACTGATACCTCACACACACACAGTCAATGTAACTGACATATTTGAAATGTAGTTGAGCATACTCCTCAGAATCATCTGTGTATATGGTACTGGTTTGTTATGTTTGTAAGTATTGCTTCTTTTCTCTAAAGAGCTGATTCATATAGGCCAACACAACATATGTAAAAAATTGTAGATATAAAAATTACAGTCAACTGGAATTTGCCTTTGTGACTACTAATGAATTCAAGCTGAAAAATATTTTCCTAAGTATTCCTTATTACAGACCTACTGTATTGTTTGCAGGAAGCAAACACAAAATGTCATACCTAGAGCTAACCTAAGGGCAACATGTTATTTCCCAGCCTGTGAAAATATGTATGGTTTGAGATGTCTTTTTGTTCCACACTGGAAATAAAACAAAACTCTTTGGAACATTTTTATGTCATAAAATTGCATATATCTGTTTTGGGGCCAAAAAAAGACAGATTTTTTTGTGTGTGTGTATTTCTCTTTCCAACCCTTTCTTTGTTTCACTCTCTCATTAGGAAATGACTAAATAGACGAGCCAGGATATTTAGAACATTCCCATTGAAAACTTCATTAAAACTGACACATTTTTATGAAACATTTTGGCTTCAATGGAAAGACATATTTAGAGGAGAGAAAAAAAGTCAAATAAAGTATGACTGGTTACAAATGCAGTCAAACTGATATTCATATTCAAATTTGAACTAATATTTACATGACATTTTTTCTAGAGATTCTTCAGACCAAATCATTTGAACAGACCTGAGTAATGCCAACAGCTCTCTACCCAACAATCAAAGCTGTTGGAAGACAAGCATCTTCCATTGCAGTAAGAAAGGTTTGGGCTCCATAGAAATGGGAAGCTGTGGAGGTTTCCAGTGTACTCTCTCATCCATGCGGTCTCTGCCATTGCATTCACTGTATTGTGGTTACTCCAGGGACTATATTTAAATGTTGTTCTTTATGTTTACTAAGAAGGGTGAAATTCCTTCACAGGCTCCATCGATGCTTTCCTTTCTTTAGCTATCAGTTACTGCCTTTTTTTTTTTTTTTTCATATAGCTAAGCCTAATGTTAGCACACTGTTTCAAAAAGATGGAAAATGGTGTGTTTTTTCTTCTAGTCCTGCTCTGGTTATTGTTTGACAGGGCCAAGTATCTACCATTGACTAGATTATATTAAGGCCAGTAGGAGTGTTTAATGGCCACAGAATTGCTATACACATCATTATCTAAAGAAATCAGTACAGAATGTTTTCAGTTAGTTTTCCATTTGCTTAGCTGCAAATGTGGGACACAGAAAATGGCTAGTGCAGGAATAATAAATTATTGGGAAATCCTGTCTTTCTAAAATAAGCCATTTTTTGGCACTAGAAGTCTGTGTAAAATAAAGGAGAATACTGACCCATAACAAGAAACCCTTATAATTCCAGTAGAGAACATCTTACCCTCTTTGCAATTAGAGATCAAAACCAATCCCTGCCTTTAGGAGAGCATGTTCTACTAATATGAATGAAATCTTAAATGAATGAAACTTCCTAATATTAAATTTTTGTAATTTCAGAATGATCAGATTTTCTTTTAGAAACCGAGATATCTAAGGGATAGCATAAAACATTAGAACCCAAGCAGAAAACTGACCACTAAGCCAAAGATACAAGCTAAAGTTATAATGTTACTCCACAGATCTGATTCGACAGTTATCCTGTAGTTAGGAGAGTTAAGAAGTTATTCTGCATTTATTAGCCCATTTACCTGCTTGCTCTTCAGACACGGGATGCATCAGCACAAGGCCTTGAAGGATGGATTCTTTATATTTGTGAGTGTTGCAGTCTACCAAAAGTGATGTCCATGAACGTTAAGTATCTACATTATCTACATGTATTTTAACAGAACAAAGTTATCAGATTTTAAAGTACAGGTTACAACAGACATAGAACTTGCCATATTTTTTGGAAAGCACATTTGCTCAGATGTAAACTAACATTTGGCTTCTATTTTGGAACCACATGTTTTGGCTTATTGTCCCAAGGTTGCTTCAGTTTAAGTAGATGGGCAAGACAAAAGCCACAAAAGTGGCAAAAAAAAAGTAGCCAAAAAGCCTAATAGTGGGCTCTTTTTCAAACATATTTGCAAGGGATAAGCAATGAGAGTACACGCTTGTGAAGCTGGCAAGGTACTCTTTGAAAAATGGGTCCAAAAAGGAGGCTGGTACCATGGGACAGATACAAAGTCATAGGCAGAAGCAGCAGTGTCAGAAAACTCCATTAAGGAGTGTGATGGGAGAGGCATGGATTGGGATTGCATTTACAGGTGGGGTGTTGCTAGGAAAAGCCTCAAAGAAGCTTTAATTTTATGTAGAAAGTCGGACTGAAGGAACTCAAAGAAAGGAAACTTTCCCAAGAGATGTTGAAAAAGATGGAACAGAAATCTGGGTGAAGTAAGTAGTAATCTGTGCAACGAAAGACAATGGAGATATTAACATATTTCTACCTGTAGTGGTGGAGAGTAAAAGGCAAGGCAAGAGGATTACTAGGATTAAGCAACTGTATTGATTTGCAGGGAGAAAAAGGGACAAGAATGAAAACCCGAAGTGGCTTTTTTGGTTGAGTGCGGGACGAAAGCAGTCCTTCCAGGTGCAACAGAGAAATGGAAAACATGCCGCTTTCTCTGTGTTGTACTGCTGCTGCTTATAAAATGCCTAAATACTACTGAGGAACATGGATGTTGGCTTAGGCGCTACAAAATGAGAAGAAGATATGGTGGCTTTCCTGAAAATCTTATGATTCAAACTGAGAAAATAGGTTAGAAAAAGACTAAAATTTGCTGCTGATGTCCTAAAACTCTGAGAAAACTCCTGTTGTGAACATGTGTGTAGTTTGGAAGATTAGCTTGGTATCAGCCATTCTTATTTACCTTTCCAAATGATGGAGCTCAGGGACGCAGGATTAGAGGCCATCCAATTATTCAAGATACACGGTGTGTGAAAGGGAGTGGGTGCTACTTAGACCTCACTTGAGTACAGGGACTCCTCAGGATTAGTCACTTTGACTAATGTCATGAAGAAACAGAGCACAGTTTGCAGCAAAAAGCATATTAAATTGCTGTTAAATTTTTTAAAGGTAGAAAGAGCAGCCACAATTTGTTGAATTGCGGGAATGACCAAAGCAAATTCGTATTGCCCCATGAAGATCAGTGATTTTCAGTATCATAGTTCAAACAGAAGTGCAGAGGAGGCTTTTGGGGTGATAGGCACAAAAGCCAGTGGCCGACTTTTCTTTTCTTGTCCACACCACATGTAGGCTGGGGATCACAGACGTTAATAGAAGCGGTTTCCTTTCTCAAAAGAGAAGGAGGTAGAGCTTGATTCAGGAACAACTGCAAAATTAGCTGAGAGAGGCAGGGAAGGACTGAAACAAAGAGGAGGGATGAAGTAAAAGGCTGAAATGACAGCAGTAGAAGTAAAGAAGAGTCATTAGTTAAATATGTAGCTTGAATCAGCAAAGGATTTTACAGATTGAGTGGAAGGACTTTCTAACTAGAAAGCTACATCACAGAGAAATATTAGAAGGTTACCATGAAGAGTTTGGCTGGTAGTTTTGTTGTCTCTCTCATCTCCTGCAGACCAGTTGTTTTCATTTATCTATTTAGTGCTGACTGTCTGCCCAGCCTTGTACAGAAACACAACGATACAGACTGCTCTCGTTTCTCTTCAGCAGGCTTCACAGGATATATTAGCAAATGTGAATGCTCATTTTTGATTTCTTTATATCTTTTGCAGAATGATGAATCTTGATGAGATATGTCATGGAAGACTCTAAGGAAATCTCCTATTATCAGGAAAATGAAAAATTCATCTTTGTTAACCCATATACATTTTTCCCCCAAAGTAAATTAACAATTCAAAATCTTGCACTAAACTTCATTAACTTTCTTCATGAATAATTCCACTGACATCTAAGCAATTTCTATGTGAGAGGATGAGAAGACTTGTCCTTTTATATTGCACTTGCTTGTATAAAGGTAAATAAATTAGAGGGAACTAGTCTACTGTTCATATTTGACAAAGGAACATTGCTATACAAAATAGTTACATAATACTTTTGACACTTATTGATGTTTTTAGGTTACTTAAACAATGTTCATGTTCAACTTAATTGTGACTGGAAATATTCTTAATGAGCATCCTACAAACTGTTAGATGTGTTGCATAATGATACAATGAACTAGTATAATATACTCAAATCCCCAAGGAGTCTCATTAGCTACAGCAGGAATAAAATATGAAGTTTTTTTTATAAGAAGAGAAACACTCTAGTCTCAGACAGTGACATTTTTACACTTCAGTGTAAGCTTCATTTTAAGTCAGTTGTTAAGAAAAAAATCACATCTTTAATGATCACAACTTGCCTGTGGACATTACTTAGCCTTTGGCTTAATTTCTAGCTAGCACTGGAGTAACCATCCCAAACACCAACACAACTTTACCTATAGTTATTTGTCCAAACTGTACCTGTTAATTTTTGTTCTTTGGTCATACACCAGCTAAATCAGCGAGTGTTTTCTTTAGCACTTGAAGTCATGTCATGGTGTAACTTTAAAGCTAATTAACATTCATTGGCAAGTCATTTAAGATTGTATGTAGGTTGACTTAAAGACATTTCTTCCAAAACAGTTGTTACATTTTTTCCATGTTGCTGCATTGTGGATTTTGTGCTTAGCATCTGACATGTTTTCTCAACTACTGCTTTTTAACGAAAACATGAAAGTACTCGGGGGAATGTGATAAAAGCAAAAATTCTATGATCTCTGCAAGGTAAATGACAGCGTGGAAATTGTCACATCTGGATCAAAAATATTTCATCTGTTTACCTAAATAAACGTAGCTAAACATGGGTAATTAGGATCATAACTCAATGTATGTTTCCTTTAACAGCTTCTCCTTTTTCATTGATAATTTCATTTGGTCATAAGCATGACCAATTAAGCTTTTCTTTATTTCAACAAGCAAAAGAAGATTAAAAAAAAGATATTTTTTGTGTCTCATCCCTTTTCCTATTAACACCTTGTAACTTGTTTCTCTTCATAGGAAATTGTGGTCATTTAAATTTATTCATGATATATACGTAAGAAATGACAGAAACAGTTTTCAAGGCAACAGAATAAAACTCAGCAGCAATATTGATATTATTGGTATTTTTAAAAGAATATTTGTTATTTAATTTAGGTGAAATTTTGCTCCTTTACTCATGCTGGTGAAATCACTTATATTAAATGGACTTCTCATGTAAGCAAGCCATGCGAGCCTAAGCATTGGGTCTCTGTCTAGCTACAAAAATAAGCTTATAAAATATAGAGATTTACTATCATGCATTTGTAGAAACATAGTATTTTAATGCCAAAGTACCAGTAAACATGCTAAAATTGTGGTTCAGTTAAAACATTCTTCATCATGGAAATAAATTGCTCTAGGACTGTTATTTAACTACTTTTAATTTGTTAGCCAGCTTGTGATTTGAAGCAAGAGTTATCATGGGAAGGTATACTTTGTAAATTGCATTTATTCACTATTTTTACAATGAAAATATTTTTTAATAATTGTAAAGACAGACTTAAATATTTTATTTCATTTCTAGTCACATGTCTTGCTTTGAAATTAACATAATCATACCTCCTTGTTGAGCTGAAAATGTTTTCTTTAAATTTGGTCACAGGTCCTACTATTCAATTAATATAATCATACCTTCTTCTTCTGCTGAAAATAAAGCAGTTGTTTAATTAAACATGCCAGTTGTTTATAATATAATGTTTCAGAAATACTTGTTTGAAAGAAAGGCTAAAGATTTATATCAAACATTTCAATCTGACAAGTAAATTACATTTCCTCTACCCTAAAGAAAGGTAAGGCAGGAAAATGGTTGCAATATAAGAGTAACTAAGGTTGTTGCACTGAGGAGAAGCTCACTTGTTCTCATTACTCAGAGATATGATATGCGTCAGTTTACAAAGGTGACCTTTTACACTCTGGAGATTAAAGCTGAACATTTTACCTCCTTAAAATAGGGAAATAGACATTATTTTGAAATTGTAACTCTATTTTAATAGCTAATCAGTTCAGAGATGAGGAAAAAAGTGTAAGATTTTCAATTTAAAAAGTGAGCAGAATGTAGTATCTGTACCTACATCTTTACTAAAAGCAAGAATGATGCTTTCTCTAAGGGTCTAAAAAGGTCTTCTTATCCTCACTTCCTTCCCTAACCTCAAATTGTGATACTGTGTGTATGATACTTCCCCAACCCCAAATTGTGATACTCTGTGACCAAAGAACAACAATTAACAGGTACGTTTTTGACAAATAACTATGGGCAAAGTTGCATTGGTATTTGGGATGGTTACTCCTGTGCTAGCTAGGCCTAAAAGATGCAGGCTGCAGGAATGGTCTCTCCTGCATTGAAGCTGGCGTGATTTGCAGCTTATCTCCACCTGTAGGCAGGTTTTCCCATAGGAAGTTCTGGCGCTGGAAATGAAGTACTTCATGGTTTCCTACAAAATCCTGGTTCTGCTTCTGGTAGCTAGTGGTTTAGGTTACCTGGCTGGTGATCTTCAAGATTTTATTGAAGGAGTCCAGTGGTTCTTTAAACTAACCATACGTTAATTTAACCTGCTTGAAATGAAAAGATATTTTTGAAGTGGAAAGGGCTTTAACCAATCTATGTTATCAGGATGCGCAGTCAGAGCTTCTTGATGTCTCCCTGTCTCAAATCACAAAACATTTCAGATAATAAAACAGATCATTTGAAGAGAAAGGAGGGAACAGTATCAACCTGTCATATGAATCTTTTTCAAACCCTGAAAAACTACTGCAGTGTGCTTTGATAAGCCAGCCTAGGCAAAACGCACGGACTTGTCGCTGGTAACTGAAGAAATAGAAAACTTAGCTGCTTTCATCGTGTAATTAACATAATAAATTAAAAAAATGTTAGCTGTGATGTTGTTTTGTGCCTACACTTCAGTGTGACTTTGCACGGGCACAGGGGCTTTTATTTTTCCCTCGTGAGCCACAAGAATGAGGATGGGTATGATTTTTGCAAGGTGAAATAGGTTGTCTGTCAGTTGGGTTTAGGCGACAGTCTGTCTGCAGGCCGTAAGATGATCTGCATAGTGCCAGAGGAAAGCAGGCAGAATTCCTGGCTTGCAAGCACAGATATCGATCTACCTTAGCCACCTAAACAATGCCTCACCTGTTTGCCTTGTCCATACCTTATTTTACGCAGTCTAATGCTTGTTTTGTTTGACTTTTCTTTTATTTCTGTGGATCTGAGCTTTGATACACTTTGGGGAGTACATAAACACAGCGTTGTACTTGAACATCACCATCCTGCAGAGTACTCTAGTGGCTCTGGACCACCCCGCCCTGCAAGAGAACAGCGCTGTTATTGAAAATTATGAGGGAGCAACTAAGTAAGTAGGCCACATACACAAGCGTTTGATCTATCAGACTAGTGTCCAATGACATTGAATGTGAGATGCTACTAATTACTGCACTACGTACTCCCAGTTAAAATTTCTTAAATTGGAGCTAGTAAAAGGCTCTATTTTTATAAATTCCTTTTTTTTTTTTTTCCCCAGCTGATGGTTACAAGATAAGTCACCACAGCATTTAGAATCCTATCCACTTATTTTGAAAAACAACTATGTTATTGTGTACTGTCTCAAGCAGGAACGAAATAGAAAACGGTATTCATTTTCCCAGTAAACTATAACATAAATATTTTACCACCATTTATTATTAGTCTGCCATTTCCTGCTGACAGCAATTCCAACTTTGCCAGCAGGCACTGTGTCTCACAATCGTATTGTGTTTGGAACAAATTAAGACAAACACAATTTCTTATAAAATAAATGAACAAAATTTGCAACAAAAAACCTCTACTGAAGCTAAATGAGCATTTCTTTTAAGTGCTGACACTTGGTATTATTTAATTTGCATACAGCACATTTCACTTTTACTGGAAAACAATTAAGTTAACGAAGAACTAAGTCATCTGTACTTTCAGGGATAATTGAACATTGCTCGATTTAGAACTGTTGTACGTTAATGCTGTGAAGGAGCAGCCTACATCATGGTAAGTTTGTCAGCGGTTGCGAACACAAGCGTACTTTTGGTCCAGCGACATATGAAGTGGAAGGATCAAAATGGAATACAAAATAGATTGTAATGACACTTAAGTTGAGCTGATATAGAAATACTTTAAATACAGACTGTCACTGAGCCTCTTTCCTCCTATGAGACATACTCCTTATTTCATGAGATTATTTGATGGTTTAAGGGCTAATAAAGAGGGAAAATCTTTATTTCTTATCAATTTCCTCTTATCTGAGTACTTTCTCTCAGGCACTAAAGTATTTTCCTGGATGAAGTGAGACAAATAAAGAACGAGCTTTATGCTGGGGTTGCATTCCAGTCTTTGTTACAGGTGTGTGAGACCGCCGTGAATCCAAGACTTTGGGCTTACACCCCGAAGGCTTTGAAGACACACTCTACCTATAGTACCGATCTTGAGAGTGTGAGGTGTTTCGTTTTGGGTTTTTTTTTTGGCATTTAGAGTTACGGAGTAGAAATAGACAATCCTCTTGGATTTCTGGTGTAGAAAATGACAAATAAAACTCACTGCACAGAAATATAAAAGTTAGATTTAGAACTACTGTATTCCTTTAGAGGTAGCAGTCAGTCCAACTCATTTATGCCTCACTTGAGCTGAGCTTGATTCACAAGTGAAAACTTTGAGCTGTCCATTCTCTTTCTGATTCCCCCCCCTCTTTGCTGAGTTTACTCTTACCAAAGGTGTCCAACTGATAGCAAAGGTAACAAAAGTCTGCAGCTTTCTATGGAGTACATGCACCACGTCTAAAAAAACTTTCCTGTAAAATTCTGCAGATACGCTCCAACCTTTAAATCAAAGAGCCCACCCTTATGGATGAAAGGCTGGTTTAACCTCTCCCTGCTGATTCATTCTTTGGCCCCTCAGCTGGGAATATCAATTGTGATAGTAATTCTTCTTCTTTAAATAAATTGGAAGGGTGACAAATTATAGCTGCCTCTGAGAAATTTTGTAGTCAGAAAAAAATGCAATTTTAAAATACATTCCTTTAAAAAATTTAAATAAGCAATACAATTAGCTAAGCACTTACATTTTATTAGCAATAGCAAGTAAAATTAATAAGTAAATTCAATGAAAAATGATTATGTGTCACAGTATATAGTTTTTACATTGACATTTCACATAATCTGACTTTGCTGAGAGGAGAAATCACTCGTCTGTTAAAATTACTTTTTAAAAGCTGTCAAAATTGGAAAACCTGCTGTCAAAAATATGATGAGAAAAGTTTAAAAATGGTAAAGTATGTTGACTTAGACAAAAAATATTACCTTTAGAGTGGAAAACTTGAATATTGTATCATTATCTTCCACACAGATGAAAAACGTTATCTTTTCCAAGCTGGCCTTTTTTTTTTTTTTACCTTTTAGATTTATGTTTTGCATTTACATTTCAATATGAATGGGACTTCATCCAATTTATACTGCAGCGGAAGCTGAAAGTAGCAGGTATTTGGACATTTATATTTTAATTGTATGTTTGAGTTTTACCACTTTTAAAAATGACAAGATTAACGTCCCTCCAAGGGTGAAGTCCACTGTTCGCCTACACTCTGCCCCTGCAGACCGCTGTGCGTGAGGAGCCTTGGAGAGGAGCTTGGCTGATGGATGGCTGGTGGGCTGCTGGCGGGACGAGGTCCGTGCACAGTAGCATCCCCAGCCTGCCTCCAGGGAACGGGTTCGGCATCACCAGCGACCGCAAACCCTGCTTCTCCACCATGTCTCTGCCCTGCTTAAGAAGGACCGTTTCGAAGAAGGTGACAATTTGTTCTCCATGCACATTCAGTCTTTGGCCTCTTTGTTGAGACTGCCGGCAAGGATGCCAATTAGTGCCATTCAAAAAAGCCCAGATATGCTGTGGTAATAATGAAGTACAGATTTAGAGGGATACAATCCAAAATCATAATTAAATGGAAATGAGACAAAACAGAATCTGAAATAAGATTTGACTAAGGACTACAGAAGTACATCTCTCAAAGTACATCTCATTTTTGCCAGTTACTTTTTCAGCCATTGCTGCCTTTAGTACTATACAGCTTTTAATACTGCACTGCCTTTAATACTATACAACCTTTAATCCTGCACTGCCTTTAATAGTACATTTTCTCCAAATCACAGTCCCTGCGTGCATATAGGTGAGACTGGCTACGAGTGAAGCAGTGAGAGTCACTATGAGGGAGGAGTGCACACGGCAGTGGAAGCTGTGTAGTTGAATGTGATGCCTTGACCCCAGTGCTAAAGGATCCGACTCAGAAGTCATTGGACTGGACATGGGGGATGGAACGTAAGTAAAAAATTATTTTGTTTTTGCCTTACTAGTACTTAATGTATTCTGGCATTATGTTTGTGATGTTCTTTCACTTTCTCAGCAGTGTGAGTTGAAGGTAATGAAGTACTTTTGCTCTCAAACATCCTTCCTTGAAGTGCAGCCTGATTTAATCTTGCTGTTCAGCCTGGATTTGATACGGCTTGAAACATGTTCATTTTTTCCAGTTTGAAGAATGGCTACTGAAAAGTGCTAATGGCAACCTGACAAAACATATAGGAAGCCATTCATGTAAATGGTATTTCCACTCAGTTCATGAACCAGAGCGCCCCATGTTTTTCTTTTGTGTTCCCTCCAGATCTGAGTAGCTCTTCACCTTTCCACATCCAAGTGCTCCTCAAACATTCTTCCTCCCAGGTTTTCTATGCAAACAATCCTTTGCAGCTTTCCTCATAGAGTCTTTCTGGCTCTCTAGTCTGCTTCTGCTGCTTAGACACATTGATTCATGTCCTTCTTTTAAAATTAATTCCCACTGTGATGGCTCAAAATATCTTTTCCTACCTAATCCAGTAAGCAGTGTTGTCTAAAGGCTTGAGCATGCTTTGCTATGGCTCACGTTGACCACAGAAGTACTTAACAATCTTTAAACTAGATTGAGCAAATGAAGAAATTTTTTTTAGCAGAACGAATGGGAATTTAGAGTCAGATGTGGGAGGCTGCATCCCTTGCATTTTATAATCAGCCTGACTCACTACAGGCTGTGTGGGGGCTGCTCTTTTAGTTCATGAATACCACCACATCAACACAAGATTCTTTGAGGTCCATCTATCTGTCTGTCTATCTGAACTCCCACTTCGTTGCTTGAGTATCTGAATGCCTCTAGTGCATGTTGTCCAAGACTCTTGGGACTTATTTACTGCTTCAGATTGCTCTGTAGAAGCAGGAAGAATAATTTCACAGTAGCCTAACACATCTAACAAGGAAACACATTTTTAGTCCGTGTTATCTGAACCTGTCTTTAAAATAACTCTAGTTAACACAATTATTGTTGCCATTGAATCTAATGGTTACTAAAACAAAGGTAACTGGCCTCCAGTAGTATCAGATGCTATCTGACTTATGTCAAGTGTTGTATTGGTATTTGCAGAGAAATAAATTTATCATCATGACAATCCATGTTGGATCAAAAGAGATGATACACTCATATGAATCTAAGGCCTGAAATTCTGGCAATGGGAGCACTGCTAACAGAGAAACTCCCTGGAAACTGTGAAGACAACCATATACACGAGGATCCTGGATTAGTATTCAGAGAAAAAGTGAAATACCGTAGATGAAGGTTAGTTCCCTCAGCAACAGCACCACACACAGAACACCTTGTAACATTTTCTGGCTATTTTTGTAGTATTCTATAGCATGGGAGAAACTAACCCTGATTTACTGTGGTGCAATACAGAACGAAACGTCATTGCTCCAGAGAAGACAAGGGAATACATTTTTTGATAAAAATTGTCCTAGTCCGTTCTGAAGAGAAATCACTAGGGAAGAATCTATCTGGACCTGGGGCATTCTGAACTGCTAATAAAACTATTACAAAGTCTGCTCATCCATGGCAAGACAAAACATCGGAACCTGAAGCTCAGACAGGATAATAAGGAAGTGAACCAAAATCAAGAGAGAAGTGAGAAAGGACTGTGTGCAAACTGAGGATAATTGGAGTTCTTGGTTGGGAGGAAGTTGACTGGTATTTAAAAAACACGCATGTAGAATTCATATATTAAAAGCCTAGTGGAGCCTTCCCTTATATAGGAGCTGATCAGATACCAGAAAAATCTCAAGTACTTTTTGTAAATTATCAGTCTTGCTGGTGATCCATTGGGAAGGTTGGGCCATGCTGAATATAATTCTTATGAGCCAGGGAAGAAGGCGTATACAGGTACATGAAGAAGCTGGAAAATATGACTGGGAGGCTCTCATGCAGCCGTAGATTGGAATAATTTGTTGAGGAGGTAAACAGATGAAAATAAGGGATAAAAGGGGCTACGGAAACTCATAAGCTTTCTGGAGAATCTGTCTGTTTTAGCTGGCCTTCATGTGTAATGATCCAGATTTTATTACAAATTTACCATCAATACATTTTAGTAGAAAGATTTTGTGTTTAATGTATATAATCTCCTTTATTAATTTAAACAGCTGATTGCAGCCATCTTGTATTCCTTACAGGTAAGATTTTAATTAAGATTACATTAGTTGGGGAGCTATTAGGGAAAAAATACCATTAGTGTCTCTTAATCTTATAATTTGGAGAAAAAAATTGAAGAATTTCTTCCAAAATCTCTGAATTCTATTATTATTATTATTATTATTATTACTACTACTACTCCCACTTTCCAGGACCTTGTATTTGAGCAAATTTCCTTTGGATAAGTGCTGTACGTAGTTTCATCAGCAGACTGCAGGTTCTGTTTTTTGATCATCCTGATCATCTCAGTCACTATATACAGGAGGAAAGAGGAATCCATGCTTATAAAACCAGTCTGTACTGTCAGTAGACCATCAGATTAGCCAGAATGCACTTTTAAAGAGCAGAGAAGCTAATTAAGACACGAACAAGATCTATAGTACCTCCATGGAAACTCAGGCTCATTTATGAACTGCTGCTGTTTTTATCCTTGTTATATGTTTTAGGTTAAACAGTGTTTTTAATGGCAGGTTTGTTCAT
Source organism: Phoenicopterus ruber ruber (assembly GCA_009819775.1). Lineage (NCBI taxonomy): Eukaryota > Metazoa > Chordata > Aves > Phoenicopteriformes > Phoenicopteridae > Phoenicopterus > Phoenicopterus ruber. The sequence goes on along the minus strand of CM020219.1, from coordinate 32,453,538 downwards.
CACTGAGGAAATTGCACAGGCTCATCAGCATTAATGCATCAAGGAAGGAAAAACAGGCAGAAATGTAGTATGGCTGTATTGCCAAAACACGAAAAAAGCATTCTTAGAGACAGAAATAAACCACTTTTTTTTGGCTGAAAAAGACATCTCTAACATTTTCATATTGCTTACAGAGAGGCTGGTCTGTAGCCTGGTCATTCTGTGTCACACCAGGGCATTTACAGGCTAAGAAATCCTTGCCACCCCTGGATTATGTGGCACCAAGAATGTTGCTGAAGGGCATTCAGCAAATCGGTTTCCTTTCTAACCCAAATGGTGCTAACCCGTACTTGCAATGTACACATAACTTTCTTTAACTTAAAAAGCTTGAGCAGAAGTAATGTTGCAATAAAATTAGCATAATTATTGATTTGCCATGCATCAGCTGCTCCAGGTTAAGTGTCTGAGCCTTTATGCTTACTGTGAAGCTAATTCAAAGCAGCTCACCATCATTATCATGTGTGCTATGGGATTTCTCAGACACATGTTTACCACAGATCAGAGCACATCTGCTAACTGATTACTCTGTAATAATTTCATTGTGTTTCAAAGTCCTTTGGATTCCAGAATATTATGCACATACTTGAAATGTTCAAGAGCTACGTAGTGAGTGCATAAATCATGAGATTGTCCTTAAAAATGTGACACAGATGAAGAGAGAGAGAAAGAGAACTGGAGACACAACTAGAGAGAAAGAGGCAGAGACAGATGTAGGGACAGAGGTAGAGATATTTATGGTTCTTTTGGCTCATGTTGATTCACTTCATATTTTCAAGACCTTTTGCTCCACTATTTTTATAGTATGTGGAAGTGAACTTTAAAAAAATCAGTAAGATTTATTTAAGATTCATAACTTCCATAACATTCGTCCTTGTTTTTAATAAACCACCAAATTATCATGACAGTTTGCAACAAAATCACAACATTCAGCAATGCTGTGTTATTTGTTTTAGGCAACTGGCCCTCAGATCACTCTTGAGACTAAAACTGACTTTGTATTTAAAGTGTTTTTAAAATGAAGGTTGTTTTGCACAGATTCTCAGAGAGAATGGAATCTTCCTCTAAGCAGCATTGCAACAAACTTACCTTTGACGGAAAGAATTATTTTCACGTCACCTTCACATATGGTGCTCAAAAAGAAATTTGATAAGCCATTCCTGAAGGACAGTTCTCTATATTCAGATATTGAAAAAATAGAATGGTTAAGAAAAGAGAACGGGGCTTGTAGTGGGAATGGTTAGAACACATATAAACATTGTTTTTCTTGTAAGAGACGTTAAAAAAGGAGGTTGCATTGATCTGAAAGATTTTAAGATCCCGCTGAAGCAAATTCATATCAGTAGTTTAAAATCAAGCTATAATTGAACTGCAAGTACTACAGAATGCGTTGCCTATTCATTTCTCAAAAATAGCATCCCCAGCTCCTAACCCCTGTTGCATTCCAGTCATTAGAGAGACCTTGTCTGCTGGGTAAGCATATGACTGGAATTCAGTGAATTCAATACATTCGTAGGTTCATATATTTTTCTGGATATTTTCGTTTTGCTCTGTCTTTAATTGTAATCACTAATGAGAACAGGCTGTGGAGCTGAAACCAGTGAGGAAGGGATCGTGGAGTTTGCCGCTTTATGGAATCAAGAGAAAAATGGTAAACTACCAAAAATAGAGTTATACCCTTTTGCCAGTTTCTCCTGACCGGGTTCTGATGATAACTCCTGTGAACCTCCACACACTAACTTGAAATGCTAAGTTTAAAATCTCCAAATTTTCTAAACCCATAGATTCCCTAAATCTTCCAGGAATGAGTTTGTACTTGCATTTATATAAAACTCTTACAGTATAATTTCCCTCAGCTTTATAGTGACAGTAGCAGTGACACACCAAAGTTATAATCAGTTCATAGCACGATGTATAACCCACTCTTTCAACTTTGCTATCATGAACTTTTGTGTAGGAGGATCAAATGTTGGCTATTAATGGTTTCTGGAAGAGGCAAATGAAAAGAAGAAATAGGACAATCCTCTCTGGTATCTCTCTTAAGAGGAAATCAGCAAAAGGAGAGCCTTTTGGTCAAAATGAATACTCTGGCATTTTAAAAAGTCATGTGCAATAAAGCATTTCTGAAATGTCCTCATAGCGAAAGGATTTTAACAAATGAAACAAGAAATTATAATTCCCTATCAAAAATCTGAAGAGGGAGGGAATATTTTTGCTGTGTGCAAGCTGAATCAAGTTAATGAGGCATCTAACACTGCGAAAAGAGCGTTCTCTATAAATAAATCCCGTCTGATTGGGATATATTAGTCTTCTGATAACATTCTATAGCCTACAGATGCTTTGAATAGAATGTGTATGTGTGCAAATACTCAGATCTATTGGAGTTACTGTTCTCCAAGTCCTTGTCCATCACGCATATTACAGTCATTTTCATATTTAAGCACTGAATAAAACCTCAGCCTCACTCCACTGCCCGGTTTGAATAGGTAGGCTCAGCAGCTAGGCTCTGTGAAAGCTCTGGAGATTGTATTTCACACACAAAGATGTGGCTAAAGAGCAGCTGCGTAGCCTGTCAGTGGAGGACTCTTCATCTGCTTGCCAGAAGTAACACTTGCGCTCCCAAGAGCTTTAAAGGCTCAAGGAGCAGGGCTTCGTGTCGCGGAGTCCTGTCCCCCATCGCTATCCCAGCTCTACGCTTCGACGCGTCCCTGAGGCTCTGTGGGGCCTGTGAAGGCAGCATGGGCAAGCAGTGGGGAGAAAAATTGTATGGTATGAAGTTAGAGGCTCTGGTAGCTTTCTCAGAAGTAAAGGTGCGTTTAACTGCAAAATCTCTTTTTTTTTTTTTTTTTTTTTATGGAGAGGGAAAGAATTTGGAAAGTTCTTTTGAAAAATTATTTTTAAATTTTTTTTTTTTGGTTTATCCTCCAGGGAATGGAAAGGTCTCTCTTTGTGGAGTATCATACACTTATCTTTCCTTGAAATTGTGTTGTAGTTACCAATGCATTATGTTTTCACATTTTCCTAAAGGATTTTCTTCTTTGGAAATCTTGTTTATCCTCTCCCCAGTTTTGAGAACAAAGCAATGTGGATCTTTGGAGAAGGTGTTCATGTTGCTTTGTTGTGGTCACCCTGTCCTTTCTAATGAAAAAAAAAAAAAAGAATTGGCTTCAGGAAAGATAACCTAGAGTTTTAGGAGGATTTATGTTGTGTAGCAATACAGAAGCTTTAGGAGTATTTACTCTGTGTAACAATTCAGAATAAAAGAAATAAATACCCAACATTTCAATGCCAGGACAGACTCCAAATCAATAGAGCGCAATTAGTAATGCAGTCCTAAGAACAAATTTATAGAATTTCTGTTTTCATATACATTTTCTTCAAATCTGATAATGTGGCTGTCGATAGTGCCCTTTTTTTATCTCCAAGGCTGGACAGCAGAGGGTTTCATTTTCCTTTCAGCTATGTAAGAGTACTTGGTGGTCAAATTAACTTTTGAATCAAAATGCAAAAGTTCTCATGAGCTTTTAATTAGATATTAAGACACTGCTCATTTGAGATCACAAGAATTTAGGGCAAAGTCTTTTTTGGAATTAAGTGCTACCATGCCTTGTGAGGATCTAGACCGTTGGATTCAGAGTGATAAGACAGAGTGAATAGTGATATATCTAAAACTGTACCAACATGTCTAGTTAGCAAAACACACTTGTCCTGTAGTTCAGGATAATTTGGGGTTATTTTGTAAGAATGTGGCATAAAATTAATGCTTTGAGATACAGTTTGTCTTTGCTAGTTTCATTTGCACTCAATTTTTATAGTACACAAACTCAAATCGATATGCTGTTTAATAAATCAAATCTTAAAACTCTATGATCACTGCCATTATGCTTTTTGAAGAAGAAGACCTCCCTGAAAAGCTGATATCAATCATTCTTGTCTAAGGTCTGAAGCAAATGTAACCTGCAAAGGCTGGTAGCTGGGCTATCTGCCATCATTGCTGGCAGCATAAAGGCTCCGGATACCGTCTTCTAATAGGAGGAATATGGAGACAAATCTGTCTGGTTTTAATGGGTGCTAAATTTCTGAGATTAATTCATGTTGTTGTGTATGAAAACAGTGATCTAGGCTTCAGAGTCTCTGGAAGTCTTTCCACTACCGTGCCCTCTGGGCAGCTTGTTGCTCTGTGAACTCTTGTTTTCCACTTCGTGTAAGACCATCCCTGTTTTTGAAGGATGGCCTGAGAGAGAGATAGATCTTGGTCCATTATCAAGAGGGGCAGCGGTCTAGGACAGAGATATTGGTTTTGTTATATGAATGTACAGTGCTAGCACAACAGAGCCGCAATGAAGGCAGGGGTCAAATTATATGAGGACAGGGTTAAAATAGCTTTATTATGGCACAAATGGACACTTTGCAGTCATGCAGGATAGGGAGCGCTGAATACTCAATATTTAGCTGCACGTCTTATGATTTCCGGAATCTTCCAGCTTTTTTTTCTATTTCCTTTTTGTAGATGAAGAGATTGTACAAGTTGTTAATGGCTGGATAACAAATATTTAAAGGGAATACCAGTTTAGTATCTGTTATGAGGTAAACGTGAACCTTCATTTTAAGTGATCACTGGAAGAAAGAAATAAGAGCATGTGAACGAGAATAATTATTTTACCTCAACATATATCATTCCGCATAAAAATGATGGCATTATGGAACTGTTCAAAACATCTTATAATAGAAAAAATATAAATGTGCTTCTTTTCTTTTTATGCTAACAGGTACTGTTGTCCCAAAAAAAAAAAAAAAAAAGAAACCTGTCAGGGAAAGTATACAAAACTGCTTTTCCTTTGAATGCATATTTAAAATGAAGGCATGATGACAGCTTTCATTTGAGCACTGGACATTTTTTTTTTCAGAGTTTGCTGCTGTTCATGCAAAATAAGTTGCTGTGATTGCAACATATGTATTATATGGCACATATGCTACCTCTTAGATAAAAGTGTAACTCTTGTGGTTCCTAGCATTTTTCTAAGGACATACAGTGTTTAACAGTAACAGATCTTTTTATAATATTTTTGCCATGTTTTTGGCAACTAAATATTTTTTCTTTAACCTTTCTCATTCATAAGTTAAATTTGTTGTTAGAGAAAAATGGAGTGTGGAGGTAGAAAGCAACAGTGTGAATAAGAGAGCAAGAGTGTTTTGACTGGCAGTTTTCTCTTTGGCTACCATTTTGGGTTTCTTTGTTGTAATGCAGGAGGGCAATAAATTGCCAGCTGCAAACAAGGGTCTGTTTAGCTATGTATTGTACAGACAATCATATACAATCAATTATGGGTTAAAATGCTGGTGTGGCACTTAAGGAATTAGGAATAAGAACTACTGTTAAGAATAATGTGGGTTTATTGTCTAATTTTTGACATATGCAGTAAAATGTGTATCTTTTATATCTCTTTCTTTGATTATGTTTGGTCCTCAAATCCTTCTCTGTATAAGGGTGTGGGCTTTGAATTGTGGTATATCGAAACATATTTTCACACACACAATAATGAATCACAGCAAAAAGACAAATAACCAAAACTCCACCCACAGGACCAATGATTAAGTGTTTTTTCGTGTGAATATTCCCATGAAACCAGTGGAACTAATCATATGAATGCCTTTTACTACATGTGAGCAAGGAAAAAAGTGAGCCCTGCTTTAGGCTTGGAACACGAAGCAAGCTTTCTTTAAAGGACAGCGTTATTTGTTCCTTACATAAATCCTAAGTAAAAGGAAGTGGACCTTCAGTCTTCTCCCTCCTACTCCCAGAAATGATCCCATTATACTGGTGGTTCATAAATATGCAGTGAAGCCCATCTGTTTTAGCTTGCGATTTAAAATAGTAGCTTGTAATCCTTTGTAATGTCTCTGGTGCTGATCACAAAGATATCAGAGGCGATGATAAAGCTACCATTACCCTCAGATATGTTGGCTCAGGGTTCCAGAGAAGCTTTGACATGAGTATTAATCTCTGTCGGAAGGGATCCGGTGTCCCTTTCGGTTGCCCATCGCTCACGAGAGTGCACCGTTCCCAGGGCACTTTCTAGAAACAGGGCTACCTGTGCCCCTGGAGGAGGGGGTCTTTGTGAATCTCCTGAGCGCTTGCATAGGGATGCTTTCCCCAGATCAGGCCAGAGCATGCAATTACACTGTCAAGCTCCATCTTCAGATGGAGATGACTTTTTAGGCAATCTGTAGATCTGAGTTTACTGTCAGAATTATGAAAAGCCTTGGAAGGAATTCCATAAACGTACAAAAATAGCTATTCATAAGCAACAACAGAATAGAAGTAACAGTTTGAGAGATTTTTAAACTCCATTACTTGTACATATTTATACAATACAGTGCCTGTCACGGGTAATGTACAGCAGATTTATCGTGCTTTATCATTTTAAAGAAGAGTCGGTTCTCTGAGTGACGTATGAAATAAATTGCAAATAAACAAGATGCCGCTTAATAAAACAATTAGTTCCCCGCAGGCTCTGGCAGTGCTTTCTGAATTCTTATCAGCCCTGGTTTACAGCTGTAACTTCAGGATATAATAGGAGATTGAATCTTATACAGGCAACGAAACAGATGATCAAATTCACAAGGGATCGTATCAGGCTTTTTCCAGTACCAAAGAAACATATTAATCCTTGTCACTGTTTTTTGAAACGCTGTGACAGAAATAAACCTGTACTGTAACTTGGCCCTTTTAATGAGCTTCTGGAGTGTGGGCTTTCCACTCAGCACCTGAAAAACACAACAAAACACCTTTTACATTAAAGATGTGAGGTTTGCTGCTGGCTAAATTTGTACACAGAAGTCTATAAACCAGTGCTCAGCCAGCTGGGAAGCAAGAAAGCAAATTCAGATTCTGCCATGAACTTCACAGACCAATTATCTACTTGGAATCATGGGAGTTTAACAAACAAATACCAGCCCCTGCTGAGCCTTTTCAGTCCAGCAGCTTATGGGTGATTCAGTTGCATCAGAGGCTTTTAGACTGATCAATTCTTAATCACAAAGCGCAAAAATTATTCTCAGACTCATGTCAGTTTCTTTGGACACCTTTGTTAACAATCTGCTTCAAATCATTTTTTTAAAGAACTGCAGACACTGTTTTTATTGACTCCCCACTTGTAAAATGTTTATAGCTTGTTAATTTATATTTACCCCTTTACTTTTGCCTGCAAATCAACATCACTTAGCACAGTTTGGTTACACTTTGTCCAAAGGAAATTACAGAAGCCTGCTATGGGGCTAAAATGAAGGAAAGCTGAGGAAAATCAATACGCTGATGATTAAACAGATCGTAGCAAATTCACGGCTGTAAGCTACAGCATGGAGACATCAGTGTGATGCCTATCTAGCAGTTAATGTGCTTTCAGCCAGTTGAAGAAAATTTTACAATAAGGCAAAATGTAACAGAAAAAATATAAGCTACTACAGAGCCATGCTTTTTTACTCGATAGGAACGGTTCTGTTATTCAAGTTTTATTTTGCTGCTTGACTTCACAGAAACCGTAGAAAAGGTTTAGATTTAAGAAAAAGAAAATCTATTTTATGAGGAAATTTGCAGTGGGAGTTTTAAAGAACTATTTGACTTGCGGTATCATTCACATCTATTGTAAAAGCTCTGTATTTACTGTTATTTTAAACCACTCTTTTCTGTCAGTGAATTTCAAATGTGATAATTTCTATTTTAATCTTCCTTTTGCTTTAATTAGAAGACAAAAAGGTATAAGCATGTTCCTAAATAAGTATCCTAACAAGAAGGATAATATTTAGTGTAAATTGTATATTGTCTAACACAGCGATAATCTGTCACTACTCGTTTTAAGTAATAGAGAAAATTTAGAATAAAAATAGGCAAATGGAGGTTTTTTGCACATTAAATTCTTGTGTACATTTAATAGCACTGAATAAGTATTCATGAAGTAGGTGTGGAAGGAGGAAAACAGTCTTGGGAATAACAGGCAAAGGCCAGTACCAGAATGCAGCAAGGATCCCGAGTGGGTCCAGGGACTTCACATTTGTAGACACTTCTCCTTTATGGACCGGAAAGGTTTCCTCTCTACCGCCCATCGCAGTGCCTCCAAAGCATAATGTGACCCTGTGCAATACATGTTTACTCTACTAACCAGTAGCCACGTAAAAATAGAATATGTAAAACAAACTTGCAGCGTTAGGGCCAATTCGCCGCTATTGATAGAAATAGGGATGGCAAATAAGAATGAATTACAACCAGAGGGAACTTAACAGCTCTGACCTGAGCTTTGGCAAATCGGCATATGCCCATTTCAGTGGATTTCAAAGGCTTGTGTGAGGAGATGGCCCACAGAGCCTGACTCATTCTTTCCTTGGAAAGGATATTCAGGGAGCAAAGGAGATATTATTTCTCTTTCTCACACAGCTTGAGTATCTGCAGAAATTGTTCGCTCTGGTGAAGGAACATTGCTGAGCTGCTCCTCGATTTTCCTGACTGGCAGCCTGGAGCCTTTCAGTCATATTCCCCACAATGTGCCGGCGTGCTGCCACCCTGCAACATCACGGGCAGAGACCCCCAAAGTTGTGGGGGGCACTGGCGTTAGCGTGCTACCAACTGCACCCACCTTTTTCTCGCACAATCCACCTCCTTCTAGCACTCCTCATGGGCTCCACAGTGAGAGCCACCACCAGAGCAAAGTAAAGCTGTGCCGCGTCCAGGCTTTCTCTCGTTGCGCTCTCCTCCGTTTATCCAGAATTACGCGTGTTTGTGTACTCACCCAAAAATCAGTAGAAGAAAATACTTGGGCCGTACTTCTGAACTCTAGTGTGAAAACACCACTCCGCACGGACGCGTACTGCCTTTCATCTGAGGATTTCCAAAAGAACCATGTTTTTATACGTGCAACATAGTCCTGCAATTCTTTATTTTAATTAGGAGAAACATCATAAAAACAGGGGAAGGTGAATTGCCAAAAAGTTTACCTGTGTGCTAAGCTGCATTCCGCTGCTGATTTATTTATATGATGGACTACTTCCTTTATTTATCTGTTAATTTTATCATTTAGCCAGTCTTAAAAAAATCTACTGCTTTTCTAAGAGGTTCTGCACCAAAAATGGAGATTTTTGGTTTGGTTTGCGGTAGGTAAATGCATAGTTGCTTTAATAAACAGTGTTTAATTAGTCAAAACCCTAACAAGCTACAACTAGTTTTTCTGAATGACAGCATCTTGTAGTCTGTGGTGTTAGCTGGGGAGTTGTAGATTCAGCACTCTGTTAAGATGCTTAAAAATTCCCAGTAAAATATATACAGAAATATTCTCAATATTAAAAATGCAAAAATTATAAATACGCACAGATATGGATTTCAAAGAAAAAATAGTGTTCTCTGAACTCAGCCTGTGTCAAAATTCAGTCAAATTTCATATTTATGACTACAGTTAAGTTGCAAACTTTGTACAAGGATGAAGAAAATTCAAAGAAAATACAAATATGATAGACATTAAATGTATTATTAACCAAAGATTTTTTATTTCTGCAATTCACATGGCAACTTAGCGTAAAAATTTCAACTCAAATATTTTTAAAAGTTTTAGCGATGTTTTCTGTCACTGGGATCATAAAGACGCATTAGAAAATTACCTTGGAAAAGATTTGTTTCTTGCGAGCAGTTTAATAGAGTGCTGATTTCACCAAAAGATGTAACTTCTCCCGTGTTTTCTCTAATACAGGTCTAATCTAGACCTGTAATGAATAGGATAAAATAACTGATAGTGAGAGCTGTAGTAAAACATGTCTACATGATACTGATAGATTAAAAAGTGAAACAATACTATTGGAAAATGTGGGAAAAGATCCATGCCAGAATCCTCCTGGGTTTGCCAGTTTAATTGTGCTCCTGGGTACGTAGTTTTCAAGATTTTCTTCAGTTGTGGCATTGAAGGAAAAGTAAAATGAAGTGACAGAACAGATTAGAAGGCGATAATGGGAAGGGAAAGTGAATAAACCAAGTGTAAACTTTTGATAGAAAACACTTGTGTAAAGCCCACTAGTTATGTGCTATTTTTTTTTTTTTTGTAACTCCAACACTTTGATGAAGATGACTAATGAACTTTTTTATTACGTAGTGATCCATATTCAAGAGGAAATATGAATGTGTTACCAAAATATACTTTTTAAAGGCACAGGTTCTTCGATGTTACCAATAATGTTAACTTTTTCTATTAAAATTGTACAATAGGCTTATTCTGAAAAAAATATTTTGCTGCTATTCAGTTACTTACACTAATTTCTATTTGACTATAATATGTTAATTATGAATGGAATTCTCTTTAATTGGTAGCACATATAACTTATTTAATTATAGAAAGCATACAATTAAAAAGAAAGTATAGCCATAATAAATGTTAAGATTTTTCTGATGACGAAAAATCCGAATGCAAGCAGTATATTACGATGTTTGATGAAACTGGCTATCAGCAACAAAACTATTCGAAAACCTCCGAACGATGCATTCATTTTTTTTAAATTTTTGGAACTGATTAGCTTGCTAAAGAACCGATCATTAAAAGTTTGGATTGTTTCTCTGTTAAATCAGATATGCCGCCTACAATTTTTACAATACTTCCTTTATAAATTAATTGTTCTGTGGTTATTTGTTAAAGAATCTCCCCCACGTGAAAAGCAAAATCTCAGTAGATGCGGATTTTACACTGCACTAGATCAATCCCAATACCAGTAAATGGATATTATTAAACAGCATGGGGTAGTGCAAACTGGGAAAGAAAACTTGTAGTGTGCTGCCTTTGAGCAGACCTGGCTTGCATGCTGTGACAGGGCAATTGTCGACATGCTTTTTCATGCCAATCTGCAGCTTTTTCAACTCTAGATGCTATGGCAACCAGGGTTTAACAGACTAAGCAGCTAACAAGCTTCCCTGATGGAATTGTCTGGTTGTATGATTGCCTTGTCTTAGTGAAAATATAAAATAGACTGAAGACGCTTGTGGACATTTGTCAAACTGATTATAATTTGGACACTCAGCTCATAATTATCCGTTATATATTGCATAGTATTGACCGGCAGCGTTTTCCATGCTGTCTGTAGAGAACACGAGTGCCTTTCTGTACAGCCCGTTTCCTCTGGAAAGAATGGGTTTTGGTTAGGCTGAGTTGGTCAACATGGCAGGTGAGATTACGCGGATACAGAAAATAAATGCTGCTGGCACAGGGTTTCTTTCCTTCTTTTTCTCTGGGTTTTTGGTAGTTTATTTTTAAAATTAAATAAGGAAAACAAAAGTCAATTATAAAGTAACACACAATTCTTTACAGACAAACATCTAAACCCAGAAAGAACTACATTTGCAGGACACATTTTGAAGTCTTTATGTTTCTTGATGTTCATTATCAGGCAGTTGAGTTCTTTTTGTTGGCCTCAATGAATGGTTTGTGTTTCTTACTTGCTTGTTTGTTGTTTTTTAACTTGTTCTCAGAAGAAAAGGGCATTCACCATAAAACTTGGGCCTAAGACTACATGTTTCCCAGCACTTTTTATAAGCTGAAATCTGTGGGATTCATTACTTTGCAAGGACTGCTTGGCCACTTGTAGAACATTGCTCTATTGTTTTGGATTTGTTTCAGTTAAAAGCTAAGCAGAATGTTTGTGGGGTTTTTTTGTTTGTTTGTTTCGGGGTTTTGGGGGGGTTTTGTTGTGTTTTGTTTTTTTTTTTTTTGTCCTGAGGAGAGAAACTCAAAAACATACTTTTCTATGAGGATTTCTTTAGTGATATTACCCCTCATACCTCACTTCGGGGTGAATCAATTTGATTCTTTTACAGTAGGCTGCAAGGAACCCAGAGAATGCAAATAAAGTTTAAGTTCACAAGTGAACTTTTGTCTTTGGCAGTTTGACTCTTGGAGCTATATCACCGCAGGTGCTTCTGACTAAAGGTATCCTCTCCGGGATCCCATTTTAGGGGTGTTATCTACTACTGTACCTCTATGACACCAGCAAATATCCAACTAGTTCATTCTTCCCTGTAGGCAGCCGAGTTCCTTACCCAGTTGTGCAGATCCACGTGGAGTACCATCCTCAAGACCTCATGAGTTAACGTTATGAAAGTTGTGCAGTGTTTCTTTCATAAAGGAGAAGGTGAATGCCATGCACAGGATACTTGCAATCAAGCATTCTTCTTGCAAGTACAGGAAGGGATTTCATTCAGTTCCGAAGTGAAAGGACAATGTATTTTCTTTAAGTGTATAAGAAAAAAAAATTAAAACTTTTATTTACTGAATGTGTAGATTTGTTAGGAGTCCCAAAATTTGAGATGCCGAATTCACACACGACTCATAACCGTTAGTTTCTTCAGTTTGCAATGATGAGGAGTCATAAATTCATATTTGATGGTCAGAAAGACATACATAAAAAGTTTAGTCTTTATCCAACTTGGGAAATCTTCAAGAAACAGCTTTTCAGATAACTTTAGAGGCACCCAGCAAAGGCCAATACCTTCTTTTAAGCCACTCATCTAGATTTCCACTCTGTTGGCAAGCGAGATAAGGCCATAGCCTTTACTTCATTGTATAAACTCCAGATCAATCTTTGTAATCTCCTCCTCCAAAGAATGACTATGTTCATCATAAGGAGGCTGTTTAAAAAAAAAAAAAAAATCTAAATATATTAGCTTGAAAAAAAAATTTTGATGTGAAATAAAATTTTATTTGTATTTTTCATCTCTTTCTGTAAATGAGCAAAGAAAATAATACAGCTTTTGGAAAACTGAGTTTTAAAATGTTTTAAAAAGGATTTTGTTGTTGTTGTTGACTGAATGGGAAAAATCCCACAGTGGCAATATTCCACTGTGCAAAGAATTAGCTTTGGCTGTGGAATTAGCTGTGATCTGTGGCACTGGTGTTAAGGATGATCTCTAATGGTAAGGACTTTATACCTCCTTGCAACTTCCAATTTCTCTCTGTCAGGCATGGGAGCCCTATTTCTATGCTGCCAGAACTTCTCCCTTTCTTTTTGCCCCTGAGGGGGCTTTTGATAAATGTCTCATGTGCAGGGGCTTCCAGGTCTCAGACAGCATCTAGCTATAATACAAGCCATTAGCTTCTTTTCGACCGTCTGACACAGAACATGCACCGTTCGTACTATGTTTGAAGTTCACTGTGCCTTCAAGCAGAAAAGACAAGTTTACCCATTACAGGTTCCTTGAGTTTAAATCAAGGGTTACATTTAAAAAGAGATATGCATAAAATGGAAAAAAAACCCCAAACAAAACAAATCACTGTGATTTATACCCTTCTGCCTTGTCTATGCTATGATGAATCATGTGGATGAGTGATGTGGCTGCCCCATCCCTGGAAGTGTTCAAGGCCAGGTTGGATGGGCCTTGGGGAAACCTGATGTAGCGGAAGGTGTCCCTGCCCATGGCAGGGGAGTTGGAACTAGATGAACTTTAAGATCCCTTCCAACCCAAACCATTCTATGATTATATGATTATTAAATTGGTCCTTCTTTTATAAATGAACACATTCAGATTGCATATGGTTGGAGCTTATCTTTGGCAACCAGATCATCAGGAGACAACAGAACCCAAATATCTTGGGTTTCTCTCTTTTTTCTGGACATCCCCATTTAAAACAATGTTAAACAGAAACTCATCATTTTTGGTCCTGTCATGGTAAGCAGAGGGCTGGCAGAATAGATTTGGAACTGTGGTAAGTGCAGCTTCATCTTTTTGTGAATTTCTGCTTATTTAGTCTTAGGACAATATGATGCGGAAATTTCTATCTATTTTTACCTATAGAATTTACCTGTTGAAAGCTTCACAGTGACGTTGGCCTTGAAGGAAAAGCTGAAAGGACATCAAAGAAACAGAAGGTGCTGTAATGTACTCCTAAACCCCAGCATCAATAAGCATTTATATGACTGGAAAAATGAGAAACACATCAGCAAGTCACGAGCAACATACAAAGGAACTTCCTCAATATCTTGTGACACAACAGTAACATGGTTTGGGTTTTTTACATTGAACACTACAGTTTTTACTCTTGTTATGCTGACATCACTTTGAAATTATTCTGGAAGCATAAAAGAGTAGGGTAAGAGTAAAGTAAAATAAAGTACAGTAAAACATATTTAGAATAAGAGTATGTTGTGTCTGCTACAAGTTTCCTTTACATAAACATAATAATAGGAAAAAACTGACTAAAACCTTAACAAAGAAATGTAGCATCATAAAATAATTTCCAATGACCAGAATACAGTTGTTAAACATGCAAATTGTCTTCACTTCTGAAATTAAAATAGTGTGAGTGGCTAAGATTTATTTACTTGAATCCAACTCTGCTCCAGGAGCTATGCAATTTGTATGCTATACAACTAGTACATAAGTGAAAAGAATCTCCAGTAAATGTCCTTCAGTAAAAATCAACAAGGCACATTCTTATTTATTAAAAATAAGGTAGCATCTTTTATGAGAAAAATTCAGTCAGGAAGAAAAGAAAATTTTTGACATATAACTTATCCTTACAATATCTTTAATTGTTAACACTAAAGGGAAATATTTTAAAGCATTTAAAATTTTCAAATTGTCAATTAAACTTTTTAAAAATTTTTTTCTTCTATCCCAACTACTTTAAATCTCAAGATGTACCTTATTCAAAACTGTTGTTAGAATATCTATAGATGACTATAAAATATTTCATAAGAGCAAATGTTAATTTATACATAAGTGTATAAAACCTCAATAAAACTAAAGGCAACCTGAACATTTAAAACACATTAAATATTAGAATGTATTTGTCATTTCAAATGTACTCATGTATGCATTGATATATGAATGCATATTAATTCTCCTGCTTTTTCATAGTATATAAATAGATTTTTGCTTGAAGATCAGATTTCTGATCTTTGCAACTTTGTAACTATGGAAGCTCTGTAACAATAAGGTCGAAGGGGCTAACATATGCATTTCAACCGCTTTTCTCATTTAGAATTTTGAACTGAAACTGATGCTTCACCCAAGTTACTCCATTTCCCCCGTGATGGGCACATAATTCCGATTTCCATGTTTTGCCTTTACCTGCCTGCCTCATGACTTCACAAATGGCTGTTTCCCGTACTGGCATTCAAACAGTTGTTAATTTTTTCAGGGAAGACGTAATGTAAGCACCTCTTTTTCCTTGAAGCGCTGGCAATACAGTAAACCAGTAGCGATGTAATGCGTTCTGTGCATCTTGCAAGAGGGAATCATTCTTTCTCATTACGAGAGAATATTAAAAGACTTTCCCACAAAGGTTCAAAAGAATCCCACAAGATTTCTGTAAAACAGTCATTTTCAGGAGCCTGAAATGGTTGGCTGGAGCATGCATGAATTTGTTTGCTATTTCTAGAATATATTTTATCAACACCTTTTCTCTACAATTTACATTTTTCAAAATGTCACTGTTTCTGTGTGAGATACTAAGTATGGACCAATTAACTGTTGATGCTTTCTGCCAAGAATAAATGTTGCGATATAGCGTATATACAGGACAGAGTAAATATTCCATGATGGAAATGCAGAAATTGCCAGGCTACTGGTGAGTAATACATCTTGAATGTTACCTGAAGACATGAGTCAGATGCCAATTATTAATGTAGAATCTGTTATAGAAATAGTTGAAATTGGGGAGGAAAAAAATGCAAGATAAAGAAGTCTAACTTTTTAGTTATCATCTTTTCTAGGGAAAAATGGAGCTTACCTAGTCTGTTTGGAAAATATATTCAGCTAGCAAAATTTTAAAATATGGGTTCTATAGTCAGAACGGATTCAGCACAATGAGACTAAAACCCTCTTAGAAACTCACTGCACAGAATGGAGTAAGTGTCTGAAGGAATTAGATCTCCTCCAAAGCAACGCTGAGGCTGCTCCATCCAGGTGAAGCTGTGATAGAGAACAGAAGGGGGATTTTGTCAAGTACCTTATCCTTCTCAAAAGGATTTCTTGTTCTTTTTAAGCGATCTAGAGAGGATGAACAATTTGAAGTCTTGTGGACTCTTTCATTTTTTTTTTTTTTCTGGTGGCCCTAAGGTAGGGATTGAGGAATATCAGAGCAGCTGGGGCCGAAGGCAGTTCACAGGTACTTGCTGGTGGTTTTTATGTCCCCTGTTCTTTGATAACTGGTTATGAGTCCAGAAATGACAGGCTTTGGCAGAAACTCAAAATACTAGTAGCTACACATTGGTAGAGAATGGTTAAGCAGAAAGTGATTCTTCCTAAAGATTTCCGTCAGTTAACTTCTGGTTATTGTCATTGCAGTGTACAGATAGGTTTGGGGTTTTTTTTGGTTTGGTTGGTTTATTTTGGGGGTTTATTCTGTTTGGGTTTTTTGTTTGTTTGTGTGGGGTTTTTTTGTTTGTTTTTTAAGTTTAGCCAATATAGATTTTACCTTCCTCTCATACAAACCAGAATGTGAACCAGTCTTTTTTTGTTTACCACTGTGTGGTATCACTGGATGATAAGACAGTCCGTAGTATTTTGGAAAAGAGTAAATTGTTATGGCAGCTGTCTCTGCACCCTATTTCCTTTCACAATGAGGCGATCTCTCTATATACACGCCCATCTAAAAATGTTGGTTTTAAAAGTTTTACATAGCATTAAGGTAGCAGCTGGGTCTCAAGAACCTCTGCATGAAACAGAAAAAGAAGGTGGTAGACCGCAGTTACATGCTTTTTTTTTGCAGAGCTGCAATTTCTGAGGTCTTAGTCTCCTCACAATCACAAAGATGAGATGCAACTGTAAGTGCAGTCTTGCGTTGCCAGAATTCATGACATGAGTCGGCTGCTTCAAAGGAAGAGATTATTTTAAAGCGAGGGACTATTAAGGAACTCGGGTGCTGACATGGTACACGTAATCTTTCACAAAGATGCTTATTGAAAAACTGTTCCTCATATAGGCACAGCCTCTTCTGGAGATCCTTGTCTTCAGCGTATTCAGCACAATTCAGTACTCCTGCCTGTGCTTAGTTGCATATTTGGCCCTGCAGACCTATTTGTGGGAGTAAACGAGCAAGAGTATGCTACTCACATCAATAAGCAACACTTCAAAAGGAGAAGAAACCTTGTCTAATGTGGGTATGGCAGTATGTGTGGGTATGCACATACCTGAATTCTCTGAAAAGAGAACTCCACTCTCTCCCATCACATTTAGACACACTTCTATAGGCTTTACCTCTATGCAAGAAGTTTTAAATAATGTTCCATTAGGTAAAACATCTGGGGATAAATGAGTAGTAGCATGTCAGGAATTACCTATTTGCCTCTTGATTGGGGTTACCACTTCAACCATTTGCTTTGGTGAGCCCTAAGATCTGTTCTATACTTTGCAGATATCTCAAATTTCTAACATTCGTGACATTTGGGTAAAGCAGAACTGCAATATGAATTGAAATTTTCATGTTGGATAACTGTTTAAACTATTCCTCGAGATACTACGTGTTTTGAAAGTTAAATTGACAGAATTTTGAAAATAGCCGTACTGCAATCAGAACTCCTTTCTCCCGTACAAGGACCTTCTAATACTATTGGGTAATGATGTATATAGCACAATACATTAATGTTGCTTTAATGTGTTCAATAGTACAGAAGAATGTAGTAATTAGGCACTAAGGGATTCTTTTTGCTATGGTTTGATGAGGTGGTCAATTACCTGTGCTGTATGACAGCAAGTGGTACAATTGGTTTAACTTAATAAGTACATTAACGAAAAAGGCCACTGTGATGTACATTAGTTGTACTGAAAAGGTTCTTTTGAGTTATTACCAAAGTAAAACCTGAAATATAAATTAATTTAATTTGTTTAGAACAGTTTACACTTTACACATCATCAAATCTTTTGCCATCACAGATTGTACTGTACATTAGGTAAATTATAAATGTCTAACCAAAAAATGAACATTTGGCCGCAATGGCTACTTAAACAAGATTAAAGGTAACAATTTAACTAGAATTCGCCTTTAACTGAAGCTCTTAAACTAAGATTGATAGAAAACAGTTTTTGAGAAGAAATAATGCATACTGATTTATATAAAATGCTGTTCACTGTATTTTCCTTTTTGTATTAGATTTAATGAATAGATATGCCTTTTTCATTTTGTGGTACCCTACCATTAAATGATACCATCATTTTTTTTTTCTGCCTAAATAAATTCTAATTCTTGTCACCTACTATCTGTACAGGAAGATTTGAGACATTATTCCTAATTGAGATTTTTACTGAATATCTTTTAAAGATAAATTTGTTTTATTCTTTCACCCACTATTTAAAAGGATTTTTCACATTTTTATCTTCTAAAGGAATTGTCAATGAGAAACTAAAACTGCGTAGACTATACATTAAAATCACTTTAGTTTTTAAGCTGTCATGAACTGTTTCAAAAAATGCTAAGTTGCTATTGTTTAATGTCTGTCATTTTATAATGCTTTAGAAGTTATCTATCCTGTAAAATTATTAACTGATGCTAAAATTGCCTTGTAAGTATTAGGACAATAGCAATTTTGTAACAGCTGGGACACTGCCAATGTAAGATAAGTACATTTTGCTCTGTAGATTCATAAAGTGCTTTGAAATGGTTTGTAACTGATGGATGGATGCATTTTCTAAGTGTAGAAAGCAATATTTTGTAGAGGGAAATGGCTTGAAAGCTGACACACATGCATGCAAATGTCATTCTCTTCAGTAAGTAATTTGCTTTTTCTTTCAAAAGCATAAATGGCATAGTTAGACACATTATTTTGTATATTGCACATAACAATACAAGATGCACAAAAACAGCAAGTACAAAACATTGCATATTGATAGAGGAACCCATGGCTGTAGTATATGATTAGCATAAATGTATACACACTGAAGAAATGCCTTCAGGATTAAAAAGTAAGGCTGAAAACAGGAAAAGTTCTTCTAACTTCAGGAAATGAAAATATTTAGAAGGTACTTTTTATTTCTCAACCTTGTACCTTTTAAAATTCATTAAGCCATGTAGAATCAGGTCTTTCTTACACTCAGTGCTCCATCTGACTCCAGTGGCCCCATATCAGGCTTTACCTTTGAAGACAAATCAGTTAAATAAATCCTTAAAGTGTTTGTGTGTCAATGAAAAAACCCAGGAGGATACTACTCTGAAGTACATATGGGCACAGATAGTATAGATCAAATTTGTTTTCTTACCGTTTAAGAACTACTAAATGCTAAAACTGATTTCTGATTTATATCATGGTATCATATCTGTGTTTTCCGTCACTGTATAATTTAGATCGTCTGCATTGTAAAACCAACACTAGTGATGAAAACTTTTGGCCAGCTTCTGTAATGACCTTTCATGTTAAGCTGGTGTTTTAGGTCTTTGCCCTTGGAAATTTCCACACCTACTCCGCTATCCAACCTCGAGGAGTCCCAGCCTCACTGAACAACTGAGAATAATACAGCTAAGCCTACACTGAGTAAGTGAAGGAATCTCAGTCTTAGTCTGGAAAATGGTCCCCAATGAAATCTTTGGAATATCAGCTTCAGCAGGCCTACTCAAGATGATTAGTGTCAACATGTGGCCTCTTTGTTTAAAGAAAGGAACATTTCCTTCATAGAATCTTGTTAAATTTTTCATTCAACAATTATTGTAATCATGACCTCTATTGTTCATCATTTCCACTAACGTTTCTGCTTCTACTTCAGCTTCTTTCTTAAGATATATATTCCCATTAGATACAAAACAGCCATTAATCTTAATGGCAGCTATGCTCAGAAATGGAGTGAGAAAGATACCCAAGAGGTTTTGTCATATCTTTAAATTCAGTAACAAAAAAATTGATTTGAGCTAAATTCTGATAATGAATGCACGTTGTTGAAGAATTAAAATTTAAAATATATTTACATACTTCCTGAATTTATATTAAGGAGAATTGAAACAACACTTCTACTGGATTATGTGGCAGATTTCATGCTGTGTCTTAAGAAATGCTGCTCGTTCTGAGATACTGTAGGAAACAGTAGGGCGAAGATCTCATAAAAACAGCTTATTTGACAATTTGAATCTTATTTTTTTTGTTCCTTACTTGTGAACAGATGATGTTTTTTTCTGAAGTATATGCTTTTTTACAATGCAAAACCATTTTATTTTTTTGTTTGTCCCATAACTTTATATTTAAAATTAAAAATTTGAACAGCAAAGTCTCGTATTGACCACGTGGTTTTACCTCTGTTTCTGGACTTGATGCCTGTAATATGCCTGAAACAAAAACTTGAAAATGAGCTTTTTCATGGGCATGAGCTGTGTAAAAAATTTCTGAAGTTTGTTTGTTTATGTTTTTGAAGCATTTGAACATCTCTTTTTAGAATTAGTTGTCAGATTTTCTGACTGCAAAATTGTGACAACATTACAATACAGCTACATGTGACTGATAAGCAAAATAAACCCACAATCAAAATAAAAAATTCAGTCATGGTAATTGTCCTTCAGAAGACACAGTTATGCCTTTGTGTATTAAAAATTGAATGAACCTATTAATAATAGAAATATTTTGTTTTAAACTGAAAATCCTGATTGCGGTTCTTTAAAAGTTTATCTCATAATACCTCTTTATTTTGAAGGATCAGTTTGTAGAGTAGTCAGTAGAGTGGCAAGAATTCGATGGTAAACAATACTTCTCCGTAAAATTGCCAGATTGAAAGGATCTGATGACTCCCACTTCTAGGAGCTACTTGGACAATTTGCAACTATTTTTAAACGCTTGTGTTTTTAGAAACAAGTTGTAATACAGAGCCACAAAAATGATTTTACGAAGAGCAGGTTAGGTGTTTGTCTGTATTGTGTCTACACTAAGGAGAAAATTCGGAGCACAGAGTATGTTTGTCACCAGAGATTATGGTTATAACACATCAAACCCTTCTGTGATTTTGATAGCTGGTGTGACTGGAGCCCATAGGTAGAAACTGTGCCTTGGAAGCCAGAACTTTTTTTATCTATCTATCTATCTGTGATTTTTTTATCACAACTTTTTAAATGTCACCAGAGATGAGCTGAAAATACAACCTATTCAATCAAAAGTAACCTGAAGAAAAGGTTTACATTTGCACTGTATTACGACTTGAGTAACATTACAGTTTTCTCGAAAGCAGTATTCAAATAAAATTGATCTATGGGTTTGCTTTACAAAAAATAGAAAATTTTGATTGTTTTTGAACAAAAATCAAAATGCTGTGTGCTTAGGGAAAAAATATGTGAGAGAAATAAAATACAAAGGGATTTAAAATATTACTTTAATTTTAGAAATTGCACTTTTTAATTTTCTTTCCTTTTAGTGAGAGAAAGTATAATTAATTGGGAAGAAAATTAGAAAAATATGTTCATTAATATTTTCTCTTCCATTATGTTTCCCCTATGTTTTCCCTAATTGGTGTCACATTTTTTCCCTGCACGTTTACTTAGAATCATAGAATCATAGAATTGTTCTGGTTGGAAGAGACCTCCAAGATCATCGGGTCCAACCATTAACCTATCACTACCAAGTCCCCCACTAAATCATATCCCTTAGGGCCTCATCTAAACGCCTTTTGAATACCCCCAGAGATGGGGACTCCACCACCTCCCTGGGCAGCCTGTTCCAATGCCTGACAACCCTTTCGGTAAAGAAGTTTTTACGAATGTCCAATCTAAACCTCCCCTGGCGCAACTTGAGGCCATTTCCTCTTGTTTTGTTGTCTGTTACTAGGGAGAAGAGACCAACCCCCGTCTCTCTACAACCTCCTTCCTTACTTCATCCTTTGTAAGAAAACAAATGAACACAAAAAACCTCCCTAAACTAGGTAAGAAATTAAAGTCTGGTTTCCCCACTTTACCATTCTTCTAGAAACTTTTTATAGTTGTGTGTGTGTGCGCACATATGAAAATAAGATATTACACACAACCTTGTAGCAGTCCTATTGCTAAGTAATGAACTCAAAGTTCTTTAGGCACAGACTGTTCTTAAGGTTCTTGAAAAATGATGCCAAAGCATTTGTGAATAACGTGGAATAAGATTATGTCTTATTTGAACAAATAAGTAACATGAACAAATATATTGAGTATTCTGCTTTCCCAGAGTGTGCGTATCAACAGTGTGTAGTTACCATATGCAGTATGGTGGAGGAAAAGTCCATATTGGGTTTTAAGATGATGAAACTACTACTGCACTAAGTAATGCTAACTAGAGGCAGAAATTAGACATCACACTAGAAACACAAGCAATTCTGTTGTCCCAGCTTTCCATTCAAAACCACTGGAAATTCTTTTGCTTAATCTCATAATCAGCTTGAAATATCTGTACACCACAAAAATCTTCAGATTCCTAAATGTTGGGTTTTTTTTTTTTTTTACAGCAGCCATGATGTTTGGATTAAAACTCCCTTTGTATTTTTGAAAAAGAAAAAAAAGTGGCTTAATGGAAATAATAGAAATAACTGAGACTTACTGCTCCTTAGAAAAAAAATTGTTCATGAAGAAAATTCTTAGTGAGCATTTGGCCATGATTTAGGGACCGCTTTGAATTCTTCAGTTTGGCCTATTGTGAAGTAGATGGGATCATTTTATTCTATACAATTTCTGCAATTCCACCTCACTCTTATTTTAGCACATAATTAGGAGTCAAGCATTCCGAGGGTGCAGGTTATACAGAAGCATATTTACAGTAGTGATTTGAATAGGTTTTATGTACTCTAGCTATCAAGACACGGTAACCTTTAATCATAACGAGGGCTGAAGTGAGCAGAAAAACTTGGTGATACTCTGTAGAAAGTCCTTGCTTGCCACGCTCATAAGTCCATCATTCCCCATTTGCTACTTTCAGGCTGTGACTCAATAGCTGGTATTATGAGACTGAGACAAAACAGTAAGATAGTTGTAAATAAATCATTACACCCAAAATGTTTTATTTTCAAAATGCAGTGGTCCTGGCAACAAAAAGCTTTACTTCCAGTGAATCATTGGCAGGTAATCTCACATTTTTGTTACAAAATGCGTGAGGTTCTGGCAGGTTTCACTTACCTTCTCAAATTGTGTTTTAGAAAATTTTGCACATCTGTCATACATTTTATCTTTTTTTTTTTTTTTTTTAAAGCATTTTGCTTGTATTAAGGAACTGAGTCTGAACATTCTCCAAATAGGTCGATGCCTAATGTCATTGACTTTTTGCAAGACAGAGAAGCAGACAGAGGTTCAGCGCTGATTATTTATGCACCACCTGTGAAATGGTGAACCCTTTTAGTGTCTATTAATTTACACATGCCTTGACATAAATTAAGATTGAGATGCTCTGCATAGTACACCTAGTATTCAATCTTCAGAAGACTGAGTTTTATTCAGGCTGAAATATATATATAAAATTACATCAGTGATATAATTTTGGTATAGTCTACGGTGGTATAGTCTAGATACTTGAGGCAGTAGGAACCATTTATCCTTCACTGTAAGGCAGAAAAAATTCAGAGGCTGCTTTGAGATTCCTCTGACTTAAAATTATGTGCAGCCTGTGCTCTCGCATTGCCATAGCCATAGTCAGAGGCAGTAGGTCACCTGGGATTGCTCTTCAGGTGGCTATTTAGTTTATTAGATATAAAGACACAAAGTAGAACAAGTTATTGATTTCAAGGGTCTTCTGAACTCACTAGGAAAATCTGGTACTTTAGGTACAAAAATATCCCTCCCTCCCTGCCTTCTTTTCCTTCCTTCCTTCCTTCCTTGCTTCCTTCCTTCCTTCCTTCCTTCCTTCCTTCTTTCCTTCCTACCCTCCTTCCCTCCTGCTCAAATAAGTGTTTTTGTTGTTGCCCAAAGGATATGTCATTTAGATGTATGCAACAGATGGTTTATCAGTAAATTCTTGTAGTTTTACTGTCAGGCTGCGGTATTTCCCTGCAACTTACAGGTAGCACAATTTAACAAATTTAACAGAGAGGAGATAAAAATATTTTTAGGGTAAGATAAATGATAAAATAATCTATATTTACATGAGATTAAGGGTAATATATGTATCTGTATGGTATGTTCTTCTACATTACTAAGTTGAATTTTCAAAAAAAATTTATTCTTGTAAATAAAAAAATAATCTTAATTCCGACACTTTTGTAAAAGTGAAAGCCATCAGTTATTTCCCTGTGCTGTATAGCTGATAAAGCTATACTGAACAGTGAAACAACTTTACAGAGATACATTTGAGGACACGTCATGATCTCAGCTGTCTTTATGATGAAAGGGACTGAATAAAAGAAAGGGATTCCATATACCTCGTTTCACCACTGAAATGTCCAGTTTGTGTCAGTAGAGCATGTGGGTCTTCCTGGCCTGAGGGTTGTCAACTGACAGATAGAAGAGTGATCCGAGGATGTAATGGTGAGGAAGTGTAACTATTGTGTTAAGTGGCATCAACCACAAAAGGAGAAAAAGGTGTCAAGTAGAGTTCTTCCTGATTGACTGCTGGGCAGATGAAGCTTAATTTCAATACAGTTAAGAGGGAAATGAAGAGTACGTATATTCTGGGCAGTTAAGAAAATCACTCTTAGAAGGCAGAATTCAGGATGCATGGCTGTGTATTTTAATTATAGTTTTCAAAACCATAATTATCAAATGCCTTCCTTTCACTTCCTGCAAATTAGAGGTCTGAGTTGCTGAACTTGACATCATGAAAAAGCAAAAAATTTCACTAGGAATATTTTTTGTTTATCTGACAACTGAATTAGTTCTTTTTTTTTTTTTTTTTTTCCTGGTTACCTTTTAATTTTTTTCCTGAGATTCAGTGATATTTTGTGTATCTATAATCATAAATAGTTTTGCAGTTGGAATGTTACTGCTGAAAGCAACGTGAAGGGTCCTGTGTGACTGCGAAATTCTCATCCTCTTTTCAGTAGCATTATGGCCATCTATAGATAGGGTAAGTGGAAAAAACTGCACATATAAGTCCAAAGTTTTCAGTTTTATTGAATGGTGGTTACAGTAACTAGAGCATCCTCCTATCCATATCATGAAGCCATTACCATTGTAAAAGCCATCAACACATTAAAAATTTCTGCTTTTTCATGCATCTCAGGCAGCATCTTGAGAGCCTCATGGTCACAGATTTTAGCAGTTATATAGCTTGACTTAAATAGTTAATATTTGCTGAATCCTTTCCTAATTATGCTACTGGAACAAGTTGTTCCCCCACCACCCATGTATCTCCCTCCCACACACTACTTCCATTCAATTCCCCTGACAGAGTCTATCAGATTGCATGTACCCCTGTGCCTAGTAATTTTTCTTAAGGTTTCTGTGTCTGAAACATATCCTGCTTTTCAAGGACAGAAAGAAGATGAACTCTGAATCCCTAGAGCGATAGAAACTTCTGAACAGCAGTTCCTATAAGGAACAGAAAGCGATACTTAGAAACATATAGTGAGGGGGGAAGAGCTTCACTT
Organism: Phoenicopterus ruber ruber; assembly: GCA_009819775.1. Lineage (NCBI taxonomy): Eukaryota > Metazoa > Chordata > Aves > Phoenicopteriformes > Phoenicopteridae > Phoenicopterus > Phoenicopterus ruber. Next base: position 32,428,037 of record CM020219.1, on the reverse strand, counting down.
CCCTCTACATGTAAATATAGAAATATATTTTATTATATATATAACATGATATTATATAATAGTTATACATAAATATACATCTATTAGGTATAACATATAAAATGTATCACATATATATATATGTAATGTTTTTAAGCCCACTTAAATGCTGAGAAACTTCAATCCTTTGTGGTTCTTTCAGAGTCAAGCTTAGGTTTACCAAGTGTGTAGAGAAGCTAAGCTAAACTCATACTGGCTAGTTCAGAATCAAGGACATCAAGCATGTCCTTCAGAACTGCCCAGTTTGTGCAACATTTGTAAGCGAGATAGCCTTTCAGCTACTCAGCCCATGGTGCGCAACGTCTTTTTGATAAGTGTTAAGTTCATGTTTGTCTTGAGAACAAAATTATGTGTTTGAATATAATTTTCAGTTTTGCTTCCACAAAGGCACAATGAGCAAAACTCACTCAGCGGAATGATAATTGCCTGGCTGAAAGGATTTGGGTGTGATCAGAGCCATAGCTGGATCTTTATTTTGTGCAGGAAAACATTGGCATAATCTGTTGATCTTGTGAAAAGTTGTGGTGAAGGAGAGCAAGCTGGGAGGAGATTGCTTTAATCATGTGTTCTCAAATTTTGAATAGGAAACCACATGAGGATACCAAGCTGTAAGGCAATCCAGTATAGCGTGTGAATTTTAGAGCAGTTAAAAAGTCAACCCTGTAAAAAGAAGTAAGTTCTCAACATTACCTATAATAGAGATAGTGTTCTGCTATCACAATGCAGGCCAGACTAGGCCACCTAAGTTGGTATAAGAATCCAAAGAAGGAATAAAGTACCAGACATAGTGCAGCAGCAGGTGAGAGACTCTTATAAAGCAATTTTCATGATATTTATTATAGACCCCTAAACTAAAAAACGAGCAAAGGATAGAAAGGAGCATTACGACAGGTTCTATATTGCAGGTTATTGTGTTTTCAGCTGCAATGAACCTGATAATGAAGTCAGCTGAGCAAGAGCATAAAGGTCCCACACTGACAAGAAAAAGACATCCCGAAGGATAAGCCAACAGAGATATTTTAACAATCACTACAAGTACAGTAATATAGACGAGATTGTTACTAGTGACACTGAAGAAAATAATCAAGTAACCAAAAATAATGTTTAAGCTCCAAATATAGGTTCCTGGTGTCTCTGAAAGGGAAAATAAATAGAGAATTTAAGTTTAGGATTCTGAGAGAGTAATAGGGATTATCAGAAAGTACATGTTTTACCAAATTACAGCATGCTGATACAAACAACAACAGAGACAAGGACTATTTTATCTGGTTCTAAACTGCATTAGTAACGAAAGGGAGGAGGGGGAACAGTCTGGTGGCTACCACAAGGAGAGTGGACTGGAATAGTTTTGTTGTAGTTTGTGTTGTACCATCATTAAAGGTATAATTTCCACACAGATAAAGTCAACATTTCATAAAGGTAAAATTATACAAGTCTGGGACATGTGCCTGTGAATTCTTACTTGGGAGACTTAGGTGAGTAATCTTTTGACTCTGTCTTGAATGAGACTGGAGGACCAGGGCCACTGTGTCCAGCTGGGAATCTGAACTGCCTGGAATTTAAAGCAGGACTTCAGCAGTGATTCTGAAAAAAATCTTACTAAGGGTTTGTGAAGCCTTGAAACTTAAACTTTTTTTTTTTTTTAAATTGGAAGTACTTGTTACCCCTTTGCTTTCCATCTCTAAAAGAACTATGCAGCTGTTTGAAAAAAATACAGTAAACTTCAAACACTCTTAGGACTTGTGGTAACCCCAAAATTCATCTTTATAAGAAACTGTTGAGTATATGATATGGCCATCCCATGCCTAAAAACATCTAATTTATTTTAAAAAATTCACCTTCTTTCTCCTGAACTCCACCAATTATGGATTCAGCCCACTGTGTGTTGCATATACACGTATTATTGGATATAATGGTCCAGTCATTACCTGCTTCCTTATTATATTACGTAGGTAATGCCTGTTTGTCAGAGACGTAATCCATTCTCATGGCCCACTGACCCTTAGAAGGTTCTGCCGGGAGTTAATTTACCTGTGTAGCAGCCGAGAAATCATTTGCTGCTTCTAGTTACCACCAATCCTCAGGCTCTTGTTTGCTGCATATATCTAATGTAGCTGTAGGACTTTTCTACTACCAGCAGAAGCACCTTTACCCGCCTTTTTCATCTGTATGTAGCTATTCTTAGAAGAGTGAGATGCACGAGCCTCTTGTGGTGGATACAGTACATGCTAGTGCCCAACTGCCACACGTAATAGGCATGCTCTGAACTCAGCTCTTATTAAAAGAAGGGTTTAGGCATCTTATAAAATGCCATTGTAGCTGTTCTAAACCACAGTGACTGGCATTGCTAAGGGCTTTATGTAACGGTTTCATGGTTAAAGCTCTCACTCAGAACCCATCTGATTGATAGAAGCAACCTGTTCCAGCTCCCCGCCATGTATAAAGTGGTGGCAGGGAGATTATCCCCTTACACCCTTCTTGATGAACCTAGGCCACTGTGTAGAGATAAGCCGTGCCACTATAAGGAAATGGAAAACTCATGGTGCTAGAAAAGACAAGCAAGGAGAAAGAATGTGGTTGCATGGTTTCTGAGTGGGCATATTGTGTTGGATTCCTGAAGCCAGGTTTCTTATTTTTTATTGAATGATATAATTAAAAAGCAGAAGCTAGGTAACAGTTACCAGTCTTTAAGATTCCCCTTTCTAGGAAAAATACCTACTGATTGTAGGTATTTTGTACTCTATGGCCCCATTCCTTTTTATACAGGTGCACATCGGGTACCGAGAATTTGACTCACACGAGACAAAGAAGGGCAATTGAGGCAAGTCTCCTATGTTTTACATGGATACCGCTCTAGTCATTAGGCGTTTATATAAACACAGGTTGGGATCACCATTTTATCTATCTGGCCTATTTTAAATGGCAAAGAGTTGCATTGCACTCTTCTATCCAAGTCCTATCAGTGGGTCAAGATTACATGCATATGAGTGAAAAGCATTCTCCTGATGTATTGAATTAGGTAACCAAACCTTGGAGAGGGTCAGAAGTTTAAAGACAACCTCATGTCAAAAGTTTCATATTTGCTAGTTCTTTGGAATTCTCTATGAAGTGTGCAGATTTTGGGCTCAGTCTTCTGAAACATCTATTTTGTAGCTAAAAGAGAACTTAGAGATTAGACACGTATAACTCAAATGCTGCAGTGTGTGAATTTTTTTTACAAAATTTAGTGCTTGTCTGTCTCAAAAAAAATTTTAACAGTTTGATCCCTTCGTTTGTGTCATGTTAAAAATAATTACTTTCCTCAGTTTTATTTTAATTATCCTAACAGCTCTTTGAAACAGGATATAGCAGGCTATGTCTGAATTCTACCCTGGGAATAAATGCAGAGCTTAGGCAGGATGACCACTTTTATTACAATGGAAAGACGCTGAGGCAAGATAATACTTCAAGCCACACATGCAAAACAAAGAACCTAAGTAATTTCAATTTTCAAGCCACTAAAATTTGTCTCGAAGAATCCTGAATAAATAAGAGTAAAAGCAAAGTATGCAATCAGGCAACTATGTCCCCATGTAAACCTGATGATTAGAAACTTCTTTTAATATGATGCAAGTGACTTAATTTGCTTACTTTTATCCCACTCCTGTGTTGGACATGGGTCACAATTTTATACCTCTTCAAAAGCTCTTTCATACCCTTCAACAAGAATAGATTCCTAAGGTATGATAGGTAATTAACAAATTCTACCTGTATTTGACTATTCTACCAAGAAATACAGTCACTTCTCTAATTTTTATTAACCTTTCATGTTTTAAATTCCCTCCACATCTAAGGGGAAAACATTTTTATTCTGTTAATATTAGAAGTTTTAAAGATATTTTTGATTTATAAAAAAATTCTCAAGAGATTTGACTTCAGTGCTGGGAAAATGCAGCAAACTACTTCATAATTGGATATCTTTGAGTAGGAGTTTGAAACAGTCATTTACTTTTTTTTATTTTCATTTTGTAAAATTTTTGCTTCTCAGGCTAAACAAAAATCATATCTATGAATCCCACACACTACTTTCACGAACCAAAAAGATGGATTCTGGCTGTTTAACAGGCCATGGTGCCATGTCCAAAAACAAGGGAGCAACTCAAGCATATGTAAACTTGACAGCCTGCAGAGAAAAGGTATATAATAATCTTTTAAGTGGACTTTTTTAGCAAGACAGTCCACATCTTAGTCTTTCTTAGTCTTTCTTAGTCATTCATTATTATTCATTAGAGAAGCATCTTGTCCTGAGGCAAAAGCCTGACTCAGTTGAAGTCAGTAGCAGAACTCCCACCTACTTCAATGAGATGGAGATAACATCTCTGGAGCTGTGTTCATTAAATTATTTTTTTCAAGAATAATCATTATTTTTTTCTGTGAAATTCACCCCCAGAAGGCAGTTAATTGCTTTACCGAGTAGTGGAATTTTAAGTTTCAAGGCTGCGTATCATACAAAAACTTGAAACTTCAATGTGAAATAAGTGATTACATAGTTTGGCATAATTGCAATATGTCACAAAAAGACAAGCTGTTAAAAACTGCATTAGAGCTGGCAAAGTGAACACCTCTGAAGTACAACCAAAATGGTGTCATGCTTGCAACAGCAACACATATGTTCCAGAACATAGATTGCATCAGAAAAAATAAATGGAGTTTCTTTGTCAAAGAAAGAAATCATCTGATATTCTACCTAAACACAACAAAAACTGTCTTTATTTGTTACTAGTTATGGTACTTGTATTGAGTACGTTCCGGGCAGGAGAGTTTGTGGTGACATTGAGCTCACAAGGAAAAAGAAGCAAACAATAGGAAGCAGTAATGTTTGACCTGGAATTGATTTCAGGCAGCAACTGCTGTTACCACTGCTCAACAGTTAGTGTAGCTGGTAGCTACTCTGTACCTCCCCAATATAAAAACATTTTTTCATTGCTACATCAGCCTGTAAGCAACATGGTCCTGAGTGCCACTGGGCAACCGCTGCTTCCACTGATGTCTGTTGAACCCCTTTTTCACTATTACCTTTAATTATATACAATTCCTGACCTTCACTAAACAAATTAACCTGAAGATTAATTGGCTTCACCAGTAACTCTCTCTATGTGTGATCCCTCAAATTCTTTCATGATCAGCTCTTAATCAAGGACCACACTTGAGTCTGTGCTCTCTCTATACTAGTGCTTATCAGCTGACTCTCTCAGTGGTCATATTCAACCTCTGCTTTTTCAGGCAGCGTGTGTGGCAATTTCGTGTCCTGTCTAGCTTATAGGCTTCCAAAAGTACCCCAGGTGACCTTGTAGCCTTTCACATTTGTCTGCGGATATTATCTAGACATGTCTACAGAAAGTCACATCTAGAAGGATGCAAAATAGACCTCTCATTTCCTTGTTAACATTTTCTATCTATATGCTCCTAAGTGTTCAGAAGCAACCTATAGTGCATACTGAAGAAATCTGGTTATTAGCCAGCACTTTCAGATATGCATGTGCCAATTCTGGTTACTGTAAATAACACATAATTACTATAGCATTTCAGATAGCACACCATATTGGCTGGCTTCTAAAACTGACTGGGAAACAGCATGACAGGAAGCAGTTGCAACACGCCTCGTACACCACAGCTCATCTGAAATGGACTTTGACAATTTACAGGGCTGGGCACTTGAAGGAGCTTAAAGCTTTTCATTCATCTGACCAGACTGTAAAGCAGAGCATTGTCAGCTTAGGACTCTTCTCCAAACAAGCACTTTCCTTGAGACTGAGCCTGCAAAATTTAGACATCCAGTATAAAATCACATATTCTTTCAAGCTTATTACCTTTTTGTGTCCACAGACGCTTGAGGAGAAACACCCATCAGCTGTAAAGGTGCTACGTAGGCCGTGAAGTTTTGCCTACAGGATCTGTCTTGTTTTCCTTTGTGGCTTTCTTCTTAGTCTGTTTTGTTCTGTTTGTCTGTGCATTTATCCTAGCCATATTCTGGTGGGTTTGCTTTTGCAAATTTGTGTCTCCTGGCCTTAACAATATCTTTCTTTTTCTCCCCAGAGGTATTTGACAGTAGATCTTAGAATAGTTTGCTCTTCCATTACCCAGGCCATTACTGCAGTTGCAACCATAAAGAGCATCATAGGCTGTCCTCTTAAACACGTATACACACAAGCCCACAGATCCTAAAAGGTGGGTGCAGGTTCCCTTTATTGTCAAGAATGTAGGCAGGTTAGTCTGCATGGAAGAGAAATTACATTTATATAAATAAAACTCTGTAGAGTGGTGGCTCACAGTCTTTGGGTGAACAGTCATCTATGAAGTAAATGCTCTGAAACAACCTCAAATATTCAGAATATCCTCAGTCACAAACCTGACAATATGGTTTGTACTGGGCCACAAGAAATATAAACATTGAACAGTTGCTCCAAAATAGTCACTAATTTCTGCTATATAGGATGTCTACCACTCTTAAAGTAAAAGAGACATTTGTAAATTTTTACACTGTATATTCAACTTTTTCCCTAATGAAGTCACATTCAAGTCTTAAACTGAATTAGTGTTAATTTAGTAATTAAGTGGGATGAATTAATTCAATTGAACAGTGTTTTATGCAAAAACTATTCACGTCAGGATTCTTTGAAGCTAAGACAGGAAACTTTCAGAAACAAGACACAGATCTTCACAAGAGTTTTACTCGGGATGAGAAAAGAAACTTTGAATAATAGTTATAGCTTCCAGATGCATTAAGTCATCTGTCATTTCCACTAGACATTTGAGAATTGCCTTTCCCCAGCTTTATGATGCTAAAGAAAGGCTGTATGAATAAAATTATATGAAAGTTAAGTCAGGTTGCAACTGCCCTGTATTTCTGACAATACACTTCTGAATTCAACAGCTAACCCCACTCTCTTGTCCTTAGAGCACATTATTTGCACATAAATAAATGGCTGTTCATTTAGAAACCGCTTCATAGAGCAGTTCTGTGACTTCATAGCAATGTTGCCTCTGTTTGCAGGATGAAGCCAATACATATTTTACTAGCAGTTTCCCGGTTGGCAAAGGGCTAGGAAGGTAATGTTGAGCATGGTGACCAAATGAGCAGATAAAAATAAATGGAATACTGTCATGCATGATATGCTGCCTGACAGGTGCATTATTAGACTTTCATATCACAGCATATACCTCAAACAATGAGTTAAGGAAGGTAATTAAAAACCTCATCGTGTCATACGCAACAAGTAGGAAACATGCTGGGAGACCACACAGAAGGCAGTGAAATTAAGGCTCTACGTGCGCTGGTCCAACAAAGTGTTCAGGCACTAAAATTCCTGTGATATCAGTAAGTTAAGGAGGAGCCAGAAAAGAGTTTGGTTCTTACACATTTTAGTAGATCTACACAATAAAAGAGTGCTAGTTCTTTAGTCACAGTTAGAAGACCATTTTTGCCTTACAAATAAGCTATAAACAGAACAAATATTTTCTTGGCCAAAGAAAATGGTTCACAATACATATTTTACTGCACTTGGCTCTTTAGAAAAAGGAGAAGACATTTAAGGCAGTAAGTACAGTAAGTTCCTTCTATTTGCTCTATTGGTATGCTCTTTCCTAACTTTGATTTATATTACCTTTTTCTTTCAGCAAAAGTTACTTACAGCACAGGCCTACAAAACTCAAAAAAACCTCTGTGTCATTCTGTATTTTTCAAATAGACTTTTTTTTCCCTAATCGTAAATGGAAAATACTTTCCTTATGCTATTTACTCTTCTCTGGTTGATTAAGATGAGCAGAATGCCTTTCTACAGCGCTCCATATTAAGGAAAGGCCCACTCCTTCAAACAGGTCTTTGCAGTTTACCTACCGAATGATTCAAGTTTACCTGTGCTATAACATGGTACTGTTTTCTTTAACTTGCCACCAGAAAATATAAGTTGGCAATTTATCAGTCTTTTAGTAGCTTTGTACAATGTTTTCTTAGGAGTGAGTTTAGCCCGAGATAGGGTGCATCGGGAATGATCTAATGATGTGAACATGTTAGGCTTTCATTTTTCTAGCCCAAGCTATTCTGTTTGAAAGCATCTTCCGACATGGACTGTGAGTTCAAACTGTGGACTCCTTAGCACTTGACGTTTGCTAGCATGAAGTACGATGAAGGAATCATTCCTTCTTGTCATCACACTGGGAAGAGATAAGAACGTTTACATGTCTTCTAATGTCTCATTTCTATCCACACAGTTACTGTAATAAGGAAGTGCAATAGCCCTAGAAGAGTGATGGCAGATTATTCGAGGAAACATTTCATAAGTAATTTACAGAGTGTGTGGCTTCATATAGTTTCTATGTGTGCTTATGTGTATATAAGCCATTCACAAAATCAAGATGTCCTGTAAGTTCAGTGGCAGCTCTTCTCTGCTAGAACCTCATGCTTGAGCGTTACACTTCCCATAAGATCATACAAGACTCTTGGGAGCAGAAGTGTCAATGGTTCCCAGCAGTGTGCCTCGATGGTTCAAAAGATCTTGTTTTCTAGCGGGTTTCTGCATTGTTCGATGTAGAAACCACGGAAACGGCATCTTCCTTTGGTATAGGAAAATAAATCTTTTCAGCGATGACTTACGATATTTTGGGGAATGTGTGCTTAATGCTTTTACAGCTTCCCCAATAAGATGTATTGGTCTGACTGTTGTTATAGAATTTAAATGATGTGTGCAATCAAAAGAGAAACTGAATGAAACCTCCATAGAATAAAAATTTATGGCTATATGTAACACAGGCCTAACTGTGCAATATTCAGGAAAGTATACCTCCTGCCAATTCACCTAGACATTTTGTCATCTTTTAAACTTTCAGTTTGATGTATATAACCATTTTGATAAAAAATGTTTACAATATAGAATCTATAAATGAAAATACTGTGTGTGCTCAGAGTAGGCATTCCCAACTTACTTCAAAATATTAGTCAGATATACAGTTGCCAAATATTGATGTCCTATCACATTCAATACCCTAAAAAATTGCAAAGTATATTACCACATTCATTTCCTTATCAATTAACAACACAGAACCTTGGCCTCATGCTTCAGATAGTTGAAATTATAAATTGCTAACACAGGTAACAGAGTATAATTGGAACATTCCTTGGTGTGAAATGGTGATGTCTTCTTTTTTAGTCCCTTGTACCTGTAAATCATTCCAGATAACACATCTTAAAACTGAAGTGACAGGACTGACGAACGAATTCACACAGACTTAGTGTAACTCTTCACACTATATTCCATTGAGTGTTGCAATATATGTCAATTAATATTGCTTCTTTACCTTACAATAGTTTGAACACATTTTGTTCCTTCCAAATTATTTTGAGAATTCTGTCATTTAATAGAAATAAAAATCTGATAATATCAATTGTCTTTTACATCTTTAGTATCAGATAACAACTTATCCAGGTGTCAATTCTGAGATTTTCCAAAATGGTATTTCTAAAATAAGTATGATTAAAAGGACAGGTTTGTTCACGTTAATTTTTCAAGACGACTATTGTAGCACTTAAAAGAACTTGTTTTTCTTTTCTCTTAGTATATATTTAAGTATTTTATATAATCCTTTTTTTTTCCTTCAAACTGATATTCACTAACTGCTGTAAAATCATTGGTAATTCATGCTTTGCTAATCTGAACACTCCATGATTGGCACATAAAAATTCTTAGCAAAAGCTTAATAGAAGAGACTTGCAATGAGGTCTCTTCTTACTCAGATTCCCTTTCCTTAAAAGATAAACCACAAGGATAGCTATTCTAAAAGTGGTATTCTAAAAGTGTAATTCATGTTATTAAATAATAATTACTCACCAAAATTATATGACATTTTACAGTGTACTATAATTATTTATTTACTTGCTAATTTGCAAGATTCGTAAATTTTCTGCTCAAAAGAAATGCAGCCTAAAAGAATGGGCCAGCAGAAGACAGGCAGAATATTTGAATTCTATGTAAGACCTAAAAATAGCACTGAAGTAGAACAGTGTCTTTATTCTCTGCAGGAGTTATCAGAACTAGTAACAGTCTACTTCATTAGAACTACATATGAGTTAGTAACATTTCATGCTATAGAATCCCTGGCTCCTAAGATCATCTCAGATGTTGTTCTCTCTGAAAACTGGTTTTACAATCACACCAATCTTTGCTAGGCAAGATCACATCATGTCATGCTTAATTACTATAAATGACTTTTAAGGACAGATTGCTGAATGATGAAAAATTTGAGAAGTGGATTGAATCACAACAACGACAGCAATATTTAACTGAGGATATATAGATTTTTTCAGGCTACAGTAACAAAAAAATAGCATCAGGAGCAAAGGTGTGCAATGAGCATCCTCTTCAAAAGAAATCATAATGTGTGGTGTCACTCCTTGGGCCATACAGTCTGCATGTTAAGTCTCACCATCTTCTCTGTCCGTACTGTGCACTTTGAGATGCCTAGGAACCGCATGTGGTTTACAGATAAACCATGACGATCTAATATATAGGATAATATACAGGAAATCAAGCACATCATTAACTATATAATACAATTTAATAAATGAATGTCATAACAGGGGACTGACAAGATTTCCACATTAGCTCATTTGAAAATATTTTTAACATGTAATGCATAAGCAAAGTATCAGTTATTTCATTATTTCTAGATTTTTTAATATTTAAAGCACTAAATATCTTAAAATGACAACAAACACTTTTAACTTTTTTGTAATGCCTGATTGACAGACTTTATAAATCCTGTCACAAAATGACATTTCCTGTTTTTCTACTTACAAACTTGGTTAACATTGCTTACATGTTTACATAAAAATAACATTTCTTTGCACAAAAATAATTCTATTAATTCTATTGACTTACCATTTTTGCAGCTGTCACTGACACTGATTTGCACCACAGCTTTGATTTTTCAGGCTCTCACAGTTCTAATGATAACCAGAGGGACTAATTTGAGTAACACTTTTAAATCAGAGGAAACATACAATGCTAAGTAAGCAATTAATAGAGATACTCTCTTCCTATAATACAAAGCAATAATATAGAATTAACTGTTCTAAAACTCCTCAACATGTATAAATAACAAATGTTATGGTAGTTAGATAGTTGTAGCAAGTATTTTAAAATGTATTTTTCTGCAACTGTGGCACAAATAGTAGTGGTTTGAATAAACGTTAAGATAGTAAAGTAATTCACGTAGTAATAATGAATATATATGTAATGTTAAATGTTGTTACAGTACTTTGAAATATCAAGACATGCTGCATAACCCCCAAATTCCATTTTCATCTCATCTCAGTCCCTCATATATGACAACTTTAACATCACTATATATGTCATTTTTTAGCACAAACTCTGGAAAGTAAGGAAATTAAAAGCTAAATACTTAGTACTGTTTTTTTTTTTTACTTCACTGGGAAGTACATACGCTCTGTACACAACATTCTTTCCTCCCTGCTCAGGAGCAGATGACTGTTAATACCTTATAGTAGGTATCTGTGCACAGAACGATTGCTGAAGGGTCAATGGAAAGCTGGAATCCCTTGAGCAACAGAATTAAGGGTGCAGAAAGTTCTATAATACCTTTAATTTTGATGACAGATGACTCCTTATCCTATCAAGTCCATACAACACTGACAATATGGGCTAATATCTATTTCCGGTATCCAATTAACCACAGAACTCTTGGTAAGATAGAACATTATATTTACAATGATAGCTCTTTAACTCCTTCTTAGAACAGCTCAATATTTGGTCTTGAGAGTGCTGCCAATCAAATATAAAAAAGGCTGCCTTCAAGACAGCTGGGTACCATTTCTAAAGAGACTAAAAGAAAACACTGTAAATACTGTTATCAAAATAGATGAGTACGCTCTACACTCTGTGAGAACAAAAATATGAAGGAATAATCTTTGCCACAGCTCTTGGCTGAGATTAGAGGAAGAATGACTTGGTGTCGCTATGTTTGGGTCCATGAAATTTAGTGTTTAGTGGGTAGCAGAAATCACCTTTTCTCAAAATTACAGAGCTTTGACCATGGCTCTCCGGTCTGCAAAGAAGGTCCGGCTGCTCCTCAGCAGTGCCTCACAGAGATCCCTCCCTGCGAACAGGCAATGTTTTCATTTTTTTCTGCAGTGAGTCCACTGTGTTTTCCCAAACTCCCCCGTTTGGGGTAGGAGGGCACTTAAACCATCTTCCAAGGCTTCCAGAAAAGGAGGTGAAGACTTCTTTTTAATCGCATTCAATGTTCTAATCAACGTGAATGTATAGTACAAAACTCCCCAGTTTCTCACCACAAACACAGAATACATCCTGCTATTAATCTGAATATAAGCAAATGTGTCTGAGATGGTTGTTAGTAGAGACATATATGGTAGTAAGGGAGATGATTGTGTATGTTTCCTGATGTGCTGGAGCCAGACAAAAATTCTGTGTGAATAATTAAGAACTCTCACATCTATCTTGTTTGTATAAAATGAAGAGATGTCTTGTTAATTGGCATTACCTTCTTTTTAAGTATTTGAAATGGGAGCATACCACTCCTTAATTATTACAAATGAAGTTTCTGTTCATTAAGCATAATATTAATATTTTCCTTTTCTTTTCACTCATTACTTCCTCCCAAATATTTTCCACCTTGAAATTTTGTTCAAGTTATACACTTTAAAATTACAAGCAATTTTTTGTGTACTTAATGTTCCATATTAAACAAGTGGAATTTAAATTCTCGTTTCCTTGATGTTCTGTTTTATGTTAAACAAATTGAGGATTATGCATTGATGGTATAAATATACATATAATCACTTCTTTAATTATGCATATGATTGCTGCCTAACTTCATAATACATTCCTACAGTTACTGCAGAACTAAAAGATTTTAATTTTGAAACTGTTTTTCACAATATGAATTTTCTTTCATTTCGAGGCTTTCTATTAAGCTTATTCAAGAAAAGATCTATAATGGCCTTGACATTTACTTATCTACATATTTATTGATTTTTTCTGTTTTCTTTAATGTTTTTTTGGTGACAATTTTGAAGCTGTTTGAAGGATGGAAATGAAATCTAGAAATAGTATTTAATATGTCTTCTGTTCTGTCAATACTGGAAGACGGGACTTGCAGTGTCATAATGACTGTTTCTCTGTATCACAATGAAAAGATTTAATACTTAATACAAGAAAATATTTGGTACAAAAGCATCATCGGATTTTCAAACCTGATAAAGGTCGTCGTCTAAGGGCACTTGTTTCATGTCCCCCTTGTCTGTCAGTTCCGAACTGAACTAAGTGGTTTTCAATCTGGAAAGTTCACGTCATCCAATAAACCATGACAACATGTGTTTCAAGTTTCTGCGTGTTACGTATAAGGACCACACCTTGGCGGAGCAGCCCACGGCCACTCTCCTGAGGGATCAGGCACCCGCTGCCGGGTGCAGCTCTGGGTGGAGGGCGGGAGGGGGACCGGGACGGGGCTGTGGAGCAGGAGGTGTTAAAGGCAGGGAAGGCCACCTTGGGAGGAGGTGGATGGGGGCAGTGCTGGTTCCTGTGGCCCTCAGCGAAGGAGGGCTTCTGGGCCTACCGCTGCAAGGGGCTGAGGGCTACAGAGAGGAAGCAGGTCTTGAAGCAGAAGGTTTGGTGATGGAGCTGAGCCGTGACATTTCAATAGATACGGTGAATCTTAACCGACCATATCTCAGTTAAGGCGTGCTAGACAATAAATTTTAGCCTGCTAAGACTAGCAGGTGCTAAGCTGTACGACAGGGTGCTGTCAGTCCCAAAAGGAAGAGCTGCCAGTTGGGTAGGTAGAACCACGTCCTTCTTGGCTTGTTTTCCCTGGGAAAGCCAGAGCTGGCCAGCTGCCAGCCAGGTGGCTGGGAGTGCGGTGGGATGAGATGGCTGAGCTGACCTGCCTGCTGGCTGCAGCACTGTGTCCTCCCCTTCTCCTGGCTGTGCATTTGCCCTGCTTCTGCTTTGTTGGCTGGTGCTTCTCTGACCTCTCTCTCAGCCAATTCAGTTCATTAAACCACTGGCAAACTAACCCAACCAAAAAAGCAAATAGCTTTCAGCTGGATTAATGAGTCGGTTTATTGAGGGGTCAGATAACGTGCCAGAGCTGGAATGCGAGGCAGAGGAGAATGGGACTGCTCCTTTTGGCATCAGAAAGCTGTTAAGTCTGCTCAGTTGCTCCTGAAGCACACCCCTCCGACCGCAGCGCGACAAAGCAGATAAGGCCAATCAAAAGGCTAACCCCTGCTGAAAGGGATGTTCCTACTTCCGTCCTCCTCAGCCTGGCTTTGTGCTTCTCCTGGCACTAATGCTGACTTAATCCTACCACCAGCTAGTTTGGGGGAGATTACTGCATTCTTTTGTTTGTTGGGGTGGCTTTCTAACCTACTTGCTGAGGGGTCAGATGGTGGTAGGGAAGGAGTGGGAATGAGTGCCTGGACTTCCTCTTAGTGTGTCAGTTTGCCTTTGAATCGCCTTAACAGCTTTGTTTGGCTGCACTCGGTACTTCTGTTGGCTAATTATTGGGAGCAGCTGAACCCCAGAGGAAGATGAAAGCAAAGCATGCAAGCCCTGCGGGCTCAGAGGAACTGTTGCTGTGGAGGTGCTGACAACAGATGAAGACTTGGATGTTTCTCCAGCCAGGCTAAGGAGTTTCAAGTAAGAAAAACTCTCATCTGGGTAACTTCAAGCTAGTAGAGGGAGGTCATGCAGCAGAAATGACAGCTGCTGGAATGGATAAGACTGGCTTTGTTACCAACCAGCAGTTGTATGGAAGCAATAGCTCACTCTAAGTTTACTACAAGTATATGTGTGTATATGCATTCATATGGGCTTACAAGAAACCCAGCAACCAGTGTCCCAAACCTCAGTGAGTTTCAGCATTTGAAAGTTGCAAATATGCATGATCAGTGAAACCATAGTATGTCTCACCTGTGTTGAACTGGATGTGGAACTACAGCACAATAGCTGGGAGCTATCTTTCTAACTTAAATTCTATTCCAAGCTGCTCTTCGGTCACGGCATCTATGTTTAAAATATTTGACTATAGATGAAGAAAAGCCTCATGCTTTTTGAATTTCTTACATTCAAGATCCAGGTGGGGCCATGAACTGTGCTGAGCTTGGGTTCACTCAAGTTTTGGTTGGGGGTTATGCCAAAGGCAGTGTGTGGGTGTTTGGTTTTTTTTGTTTTGACTGAGGAAACCCACCTTGTTATAACTGGTTCACACCCTATCTCACAAAGCTAGGGATAAATTCACAAAACTTTATGTGCTAGTCTTTCCCAGATATGCCTTCTGCTTCTACGAACACCTAACTTCTTTCTCTTGAGGACTTTTTTCTCCTCTGATCTTCTACTGAATAACCCTGGTAGTTTTGTGTCTTAAACTGGGCAGACCTACATTCAGCCACCCATCCTGATCATGCGGTAATGGACAAACTTAAAGAATCAGGTGTATCTAGCACATGGAGTAAATGTGGTCTTGAGTTTCTTTTTATCTCTGCCAATTGTTTATAAAATACTTGTTATGAGTGATTCGAACGGTGAATAAGATTTCAGATAATTTGTAGTAAGGCTATAGATGACAATATGCAGTTTCTTCACTAGATAGGTTAGTACGGGACAGAGTAGTTCTCCATACTTAGTCTGTGAGGACTGGCTTTTAAAAAGAGAAGCTCAGCCTGGTGAGTAGCAGCTCTGCGAAGCAGCTCCTGACAGCACAGGGCCCAATTCTGCCCTTGCAGGCTTGCAGTTCACTGTAGAATGGATGAGTGAGATTGAACTGTTGACCTGAAGCAACTGGCAAGTGTTTTTTCAGACCTGTGAGCATGCCAAGCCTAGAAAATAGACGTATTGCGTGTTAACTTTGGATTAATTATCTTCTTAGGATCCTGGAAAGGTAAAATTCTTAATAACTGTGCTGTAGGACAGAGTTACCGCTCTGACTACAGAAGACAGACTTGATAACCAGCACTGAAGTAAGTAAGCAGGCCAAGCACACCGCAAGAGGGTGTTAGAAGATTCCTGTGGCAATATTCTTGTTAATTTTTGAGACGGATGTATAGGGGGTGGATGTTCTGGGGATAGGTTAATTTACATTGACTTCAGGTAAGACCCATAATGAGATAGATATGTAGAAAATAAAAGCAGAGCTGAAGTGGTTCACTTGGTTGCCACTCTGGCATGCACAATCTGTAGAGATTTAAATTATTAACACATTTAATGTCCCTGTATCCAGCGCATGTACAGAGCCTTACACGTTGATTATTTTTGCTGTGAATTGATTTGAATTAAATTTGTTCTTTTACAATGCAGTTTGGTTTAAGTTTAGGTTGATGTTGTGGTTCTGAGCCATAAGTGCCTTTCAGGTAGTGCTACATGGTGAAAAATGAATGTATTTATGGCATACACAGCAATATATGGCAAGCGTTTTTCAGATTTACTGAGACTGAGCATGATGATAAAATATAAATTTTAAAAAACGAAGATCTGTGCTTTGGCTAGCTAGCAATATAACACGAGTAATTATATACTTGGAAACTAGGAAAGCAGTTTTAGCCTCTACAGAATTAGACTTGATTTGGAAGCTACCTTTTGCATGCTTCTTGACCCATGTATGATTTATTAACTTTTATCTTGAAATTTAATTGATGTTATATTGGAAAGGTTTGACTGTCCACACAGGACAATAATTGCAAAAGGAGTTGCACTACAGCTATCAAAATGGAGTTTGAAAAACTGAGTGACTAGTGAAAAGATTTCAAATCTCTCCCCAAAAAGGCACATTTGCAACTTTCAAAAGTACCTAAATGACATGAAGCTTCAGTCCTGCTACTTTCTACTGGGCTTATGCTTCTGGAAATGTTACCAGTCTCCGTAACAGAAGCATGAGGACAGTTCTTGCTCCAGTGGCAGTAAAGGATGTGATTATTTGATGGTACAGACTGCAGTTTCTGAGACCTGCAAAGGTGATGTGTGCTTTTCATCAGTGGGGAGAGGAGACCGTGGATGAACCTTTACCAATGCAGTTCACAATAGAACTAGAAGAATTCCAGAAATACAGGATGTAGAACCTTCAAGTCTTCCCCAAACTTCTGTGACATGCAGACTGTGAAATAGGTTGCTGGAGAGCGTAGTGCTTTCCCATGTTTCAGCAAAGACTTGGCAATTAAGATGTATCAAATGGCTTAAAATGTGCACCTAGCACATGTATCTGGTTGTCAGAACTCTCTTTTTTTCAGACCTAAAATACATTAATATTTTGTGGGTAGGTATGATGTTTGGTCATTTATTTCAGCACCCTTTGGTTTACCTTTTATGCTCTTCCCATGAGAGCAATATACTTGCCACATAATAATAAAAATGATTTCTTAAAAAAAAAAAAAAAAAAAAAAAAAAAAAAAAAAAATTGGAATTGCTATTTTCATGGTAGTAAAGGGTTTGCATGTATTATCTGTGAATGACCAGGGAAATCCAAGGTGAAATAATTCACATGCTGGAATTTAGAAAGGAATAAAGCTACTGTGGAGAGGAAAGCACAAAATAGGGCCATAAGAATGTGGCAAATAAAAATACTGGAGGAAAAATAAATGCATCTTGGTAGATGCATATATGTTTTTCGGAGTTCATATTCAAACTTTGCAAATAATTGATTTTCAGGTTATCACTTGAAATTCAAATTCAAGTACATTATATTCAATGGCCAATGTGATTAAAATTTCCTTTCACAAAGAAAAAAAGAAGTGTTTTGGAAAAGAGTTAACTGTGTTTATTAAGAGTTCCAGAATGTATGTTTCAGTGCACTTGCAGTATTACCAAAACAAAAGACTTGATTCTACTGCAGGAAGAGATGTTTTCCCTTTTGCTTCATAGCCCAGTAATGATATAACTTCTGAAGTAACAAACATCTGATAAGACGGGTACTAACTGTAGCTCTTGAAAGTGATGGAGACTGAATTTTTATTTCAGGGCCAGCAAATAACTGCCTACATGAATTCCCAAAGAAAAGATTGACAGGTATTCAGGACATCTCTGTGGTCTGATGACTTGGGTAGCCTGCCCCATGAGGCCTGTTTTGTTTCAGACTCGCTGCTCTGAATAGAGAGTAGTATTTAATTCCATGTTTCCCACTTTCAAAAGGAGAACTTGGCTGTGAAGGGGAAAAGGTTTGGAGGGAAGGGTATGAATATGAGGAACCTCTTCTGTCTTTTCTGATGAAGCTGTACCCTTTTTCTGAAGCACACATTGAAGTTGGGCCTAGAAGCTAGATTACACCTCTTTCAAATTGATTCACAACCTCAAGCATCCTACAACCTGTTTCTTAACAAATTATATGACAGTAGGGGAAAAAGCCCCTTTCCATGTCTGTTGATTTTCAGTCTAGGCCCTGATTTCCTTAGTTTAAGTACCTGAGGCAGAATAGTGAATCAGACCACCTCAATGTCTTTTCTCACTTTTGTTCCGGTTGAAGCTATCGAGTCACCTGAAGCTTTGTCTCGCTGCGGTGAAGCAGTGTACTGCCATAGTGTAACCCACGCTCCAATTTCAGCATCATCGCGACCGTGCACAGCATTAAAGAAAAACAAGTGTTCCCTGTACAGTCTATCCAGCTGAATTTTAGTGGGTGCTAGGTCGGGCCCGTGGACATAATGGGTGCCCTACGGAGACTGAAGTCCAGTGAGTTTCAGCTGTTCCCTCGGGGAGAGTTGCTGGCTTCTTTCTGGGGCCTGAAAGCTCGGACAGCAATCACACTGTGCAGAGCCTCCTAGTAGTTTAATTGCAAGTTGCTGGGGAATATCTTTGAGTGTTCTTTTTGAATAGGTGGTCATACTAAACGTGATGTTATTTTTGTGCATTTTTTTTAAAAAAAGCAAATCTACCTGTGAGTGAATGCTTTCTTCAGTCTGACAACTTGAAAATTTAAAAAAGACTTCTGGTTTGAAACAGAATAAATTTTACACTTTGGCCTATCATTCTCAGAATACCTTGCCTGGAGTTGTTCTTAAAAATGCTTATTTTTTAAAAATCACATTCAAAGAAACAAACTTTTCAAAAGGCATTTTGATGTTTGGGGGAGGGAAGTGACAGTGGCAAGCAAATATTTTTCAATATCTGTAGCTGAATGATTGATAACTAACATTCATGGAAAACATCACTTCAAAGACTTTTTTTTCAGAAAATAAATTTTTGGGAAAAAACCCAACAGATTATTTCCTGGCATCATTATATAAAAAGCCAGATCACATGTGTTCATTATGCTCATATATAGATTTTCTTTTTATGGTACTATTTTTATTCTGATGTGTCATATTTGGGAAAAATATTTGGCTAATTAACAGTACCTTGCAGGGTAATTTTATTTCAGGTGGATACTTTATGTATTAGAGTTTTAATTTATTGTGTAGGATGTGTTTGTTGTTCTAAAGCCAGGTAGCTGCCGGCATATGTATTACTTACATATATTTCTTTTTAAAAGAGGACATGATTGTAATTTGGTATAGGCATCATAAACGTTTTATATGCAGTAACACTTGTAAACACTTCCATTCTCTTAGAATGTTTTCTCTTGTCCTAGAAAATGCAGCAACTTGTCAATTGCTTGCAAAAATCATGCTGAAGTTCACTTGTAAATAAATTATTTACTATAATTCTGTAAAATAGTGAGGTGTCAACTTATATTTGCGTTCTCAACTCAGTTTTTGTTTGCTTGTTTAAAGGAGAAATGACTCTTGTCTATGAACAAATTTACTTCAAGTAGCCACTTATATCTGTAATCTTAATTGTTTTGTACATAGAAAACTGAATGCCAGCCTTCATACTTGAATGGCAGTACTAAAATTGTTTGACATTGAAGTGGTCACTTAAACTGAGCATAAAAAGCTGGTATGGAGGTTTCAATTCAGTCAAACAATCAACCACTTGCTTAACTTCCAGCAAGCGTTCGTAATTTTTTCTGTTCAGCAAATAGGAGCTTACTGGATGAATTTAATAGGATTTAAGATTAGTTATGCTCTAAATAGTCTACAAGGAGAAATAGGTCAGAAATTTAGTTACTTGCATGATGAGTTGGTCTATGTGAAGATTCTTTTATCAGGGGATGATAGTTTTGTAAATGTTATGGAAACACAAGCATTGCATGAAATTATAAATGAATGGCATGTCGAAACAAGCTTGAATAATGGAACGATGACATGGGGCGTGAATGTAAGATTGACAGTCTTGTAAGAGATCCCAATGAATATCCTTAAAAGAGCTTCATTTCCTACAGGCCAGAAATACTTCCATGCCACATTATATACACGCCTAAAGCTTCCAAACCACAGCTCAGTTCTTTGGCTTACAAATGAAGGTAGACTGCTGTGGTGGCTTCCCAAGCCAATGGGCCACCTCACGCCTCTGCCCTGCCCATCTGTCCCCATTCGCCTGCTGCTTTCCTGAGGGCAGGTTCAGCAGTGGGGGCACGGGAGGGACGATAGGTACAGTGTGGGCCTCTTTCAGTCAGCAGAAAGAACTAAAACCAAAACGACCAACATAAACCAGCTAATAAAAGCACCAGAAGATGCCTAGACCAAGGCTTTTAGGATCTGGGGAAACAATGTCCTGTTGACTACCTCAGGTTTGAAGGCTTTGTGCTCTCTGCCACAGAGCTCAGTCCACAAACGGCAGGGTGTTGTGCGGCTGTACGAGGCTCAGTGCTTCAGACTCTGGAAGCCTGAAGATGTATTCTAAGTAAGAAATGCCTGCTATTCCAGAGGAGTCTGGAAATATTAAGGCGGACATTTTAAAATGAGGCAATGAGGATTTTTGGGCTGTCCCTGCAGAGTTAAGGAGCTGAGAAAGCAAACTTCTCCTCTTTTACAGAAAAACTAATGACAAACATTTTCATTTCTCTTAGATGGAAAGTTTTAAGAATTTTCATTCTACAGGAAGTTCCAAAATGTTTGTTTTCTGATTTGTAATGAAAAAATGTTTAGAATTTCTCAGCGACAGTGATCCTAGGTCTGAGTATTTTCTGTAGCCATATCTCAACTCCAAATCTGGACAAGAAGCAGGCTTGAATCTACATTTCTGAGTTCCACCACCCCTTTTTTCTCCATAGTCTGGTTTGCAAGTAGGGGAACATCTAGGCTTGTGATCCAGCTTTGAGATCAGTCTCTCTTACTATTTACTGATAAGGAAAGAAGAGACTTGACCAGACAAATCTGAAGAGAGCATGGTATCAGAATTCTCTAATGTTTCAACTAAATGTTTCTTAGCCTCTTGGTTAAGAACGTTTTCATAGCAGGTCTGTGAGACTAGAAGAAGTTAAACATGAGGTTCAAAAGTCTGAGAATCGCTATTTTATTTAAAGTAGTAGATATGTGTTAAATGAAGCTTCTGCTCTTATACAACACTTAGTAAGAATGCAACACTGAGTATACCTAAAAACTAACATTTGACTGAGTTCCACTTTGTTTGTCATTTTTACTGCTTTAATACTTTAATAGAAAAAATGGTTTGTATTACTGCTGCACCTTTAGTTGTATTTTAAGAGAAAATTCTAAATTTTAAATGATCAATCATTCGCTTGAGTTTCTGTTTTAAAAGATTACAGTTGGCCCATTATAATGTCTCCCGCCTCCAAACTGGTCTTTCTCAACAAACAAAAATCTAGGGAGCTAGATTATTACTAAAACAAACGCCCTCAAGTCATGGCTCGTTCTAGAGGAGAGTTTTAGCTGGTGAACCTAACAGTGCAATGGTTTGCGTAAGACTTGGTGGTTGTTGTTGCCGCGCAGTAGGCTTGGTTATGTGTTACAGGTGTAAGCTCTCTGTGCCAAGAAATTGTACAAGCAAATCTGTCAGTTCTGTCTGTTGCTTCAGAGCTATTTAGAAGATTCAACTGGATACACCTTTGAGTGCCATTTCTGTAAACAGGAAAATACTTAATGTCAGTAGACGGTGCTCGAGACTATACAGCTTATTTCCTAGGTTTTGTAAAGCTGGCTTAACTTCTGCTGTGCCCAGAAAATGGCTGCCTTTGTGCAGTACTCTCAGAAATGTCCACAGATTTATTTACTTGAAAATTTCTTTCTATGGAGATTTCTACTTTTGAGGGCGTTTGCTAAATGCTTCTATTACAATTGAATTGTAAGTCTATTTTCTTCGTTGTATGCTGTGCCTGAAATGGAACCCCGTATTTGTAGGTGTGGCCATAATAGTAAAGCCAAGCTTGACTGAATCTGATCAGGTGCTTTGTGTGGATTGAAATGAAATTTCTCTTCGTAAAATCGTTACTTAGATGTCCTAAGTGCAGATGGTTTATTTTCTTACCTTGCCTTGAGGCCTTCTTATCAGTTGTGATTGGAGGTACCTAATTTAACCATTTACTACACTTTGGAAACATATTTCCACAATGATAGAAATGAATATAATATGAGAAAATCCATAGAAGAATACTCCTAAAGAGTCTATTAATGGGATAAAAATCAGGATTAGGGGCTTGATGAACTCATTGGGAAATAAGAGGTGTTAATATTTGTTAGATACTCTTCTCCATAGTACATTTAAAGAAATTTGCATTAAACATTTGAAAAAATATTAATAGAGAGTATTTTGTTGAAAATAGCATTTTTTTTTAAAAATGAAAACTGATTTAACTAGAGTGATTTAAATGTTAGCTAGTATTGACTAAGTCTTTCTATATGTTCTTCCTGATAGAATTAATACACGAACACAATAATTCACATTCTAGCCAGACTGTAGTAACAGGAGTGTACAGACTGACGGTAGCCATGTAATTCCCACTATCTTCAGGGGCAGTATTTGCTATCTAGCACTATTAAGGGACGAGATATTTAACTAGACATATTGGCTGAGGTGATCTATGCTATGCGTGAAATGAAAATTAAACTGAACCAAGTTCATTTAACAGCCACAATTTAAGGCTCTAACTGTATACTTATGTATGTATGATTGTCATATTGCAACATAGTAAAGGCCCTAATCTGTCCATAACTGCATGTGAAGTACTGTGTGATAGCTGTTATCCTAGAACAGGTACTGTTCCTGTAGTTCACTGAGGGTTTTAAAAATGGATATCCTAAAAGTATTTTTGTTTTTCAGAAGCATTGATTACTCTCCTGGATGTGCAAAACCAAAATTCTAAAAGCAAGCCAAGTGTTTTACATTCTCGAATTTCTACTAGGGGGAGAGGGGGAGCAATTACTTTCTAAATTCTATATTGCTCTCCATAATTAGTGTTCAGCTTTTAGAATCTTTTGAGAGTATCACAAGATTTTTTTTCTTTCTAATTTGTTTTTTTCATGATAATTGAGAAAATGTTTATAGATATGAAGTCTCATGGGATCATGTTGCTGTTTGGTGGAAACAAAGAGTGCAAAATTCATGAGTAGTTTTCTTTTGAGGCTTGTGAAGAAAGATAAAAAAATGGAATTTGGCTTTAGTATTTTCCAGAATACTGTAACTGAAATTTTTACTAGACACCGGCACAGTAAAATGTAAACAATGCAGGCAAGTGCTAATGACATCGCTCAAGGAAGTTTTCGCATGCTCTTTGTCCAGCTGATGAAGTGAAGACATAGCAGGGTAGATGATTAAATATTCAAGTTTGTTAACAAGGCAGATATTATGGATCCCATATTAAGTTTGTGAAAAAGACTAAAATTTTTGACTGCAGTGAAGCTGTCTCAGTGGCATCAGCTGAAGATCCAGTCCTCTAAATTTATATTACATTGCTCGGTACTTATCTTAAAATTCTGGAGAGCATTTTGGGAAATAGTAGTGGTGTTTCTCAGTCTAGATTCATATTACTGTGTCATAGGTACTCATTTAGAACAATAACACAAAACTAAGAACCTTCATGCTGCAACATGGAAGTTAGTGTATGCAAATTTTTTTTTGTTTAGAGAGAACATTTAAAATCCTACATTTCTTAATGTTTAACACCTTGTAGTTTTAAGTGGTTCCCTTTTCCTAACTTTTGCCAATGATAATTTTCATTAAAAGGCAAGAAGATTAAGGGTTTTTTGTTTGAAATAATGTTAACAGTTTACACTGTTCTGCAACAGTAGAGAGAAAAAGGATCTGTCCTTCAGTCTGTTCATGGTATAGTTAAAAAAAAAAAAAAAAGTATAAACACTGAATTCCTGAGCTTGCTGTGAGATGGAAGGTCATTAACAGGGCACTTGAGCAGATTGGTATTACAGTCAATTGAGACGCTGAAACATCCTAAATGGCCTAATGCAGCAACTAAGTGCTTCTTAAATTCCAGAACTTTTACTTGAGCAAAGCATTCATGACCAAAGTGAATTTCCATTTCCTTTAGTAAATGTTGTTTTTATATAGTCATAGTTGAAGAGGCAACATAGTGTAAACACAGCAGTTTGATTCTATCTCAACAGCAGCACTAAACTAATTTGTCAAGTTATAAACATGAAATCTGAGTCTCAGCTAAATATATATTGTTACACATTGAATTAATAGAAATGGCAGGAGTTTGTGTGTTAATATATACATACACTGTCAATGTAGCCCCATCAGACTAATCAGCATGCAAATTAGAATGGTTTCAACCTTTGGGAAGCCAAAGTTTTACCAGTGTCCAGTCAATTCAGCATTATAGAAAGGATAAATTAGATTTCACTTAACAACTTTATGTTCTAGAAGTAAATTTGTCAGGAAAGAAGGAAAGGGAGGGAAATACACAATATTTGATTTTTTTTTTTTTTAATAGCTGTTCTAGTAATACAGAAAATATCTGTAGTGTACCCTTGGCAAGTTTACAGATGACACCAAGCTGAATGCTGTGGTGGACGCACCTGAGGGATGGGATGCCATCCAGAGGGACCTGGACAAGCTCGAGAAGTGGGTCTGGGTGAACCTCATGAGGTTCAACAAGGACAAATACAAGGTCCTGCACCTGGGTCGAGGCAACCCTTGGTGTTGATACAGGCTGGGGGATGAAAGGATTGAGAGCAGCCCTGCCGAGAAGGACTTGGGGGTACTGGTGGATGAAAAGCTGGACGTGAGACGGCAATGTGCGCTCGCAGCCCAGAAAGCCAATTGTATCCTGGGCTGCATCAAAAGAAGCGTGGCCAGCAGGTCGAGGGAGGTGATTCTGCCCCTCTACTCTGCCCTGGTGAGACCCCACCTGGAGTGCTGCATCCAGCTCTGGGCCCCTCAACATAAGAAGGATGTGGACCTGCTGGAGCGGGTCCAGAGGAGGGCCACAAAAATGATCAGGGGGCTGGAACACCTCTCCTATGCAGACAGGCTGAGAGAGTTGGGGCTATTCAGCCTGGAGAAGAGAAGGCTTCGGGGAGACCTTACAGTAGCCTTTCAGTACTTAAAGGGGACTTATAAGAAAGATGGGGACAAACTTTTTAACAGGGCCAGTTATGATAGAACAGGGGGTAATGGTTTTAACCTAAGAGGGGAGATACAGGCTAGATATAAGGTAGAAATTTTTCACAATGAGGGTGGTGAAACACTGGAACAGGTTGCCCAGAGAGGTGGTAGAAGCCCCATCCCTGGAAACATTCAAGGTCAGGCTGGATGGGGCTCTGGGCAACCTGATCTAGTTGAGAATGTCCCTGCTTATTGCAGAGGGGTTGGACTAGATGGCCTTTAAAGGTCCCTTCCAACCCAAACTATTCTATGATTCTATGATCTCCCTATGTGTAAATTCCTAGACGAAAGGTGGTATCTGCATGATTCTTCATACTAAATATAAAGGCCTCCTGTAGTTTTAATCGTGGAGACTACAGATGGAAGAAAAGGGCATCTAATCTAGAAAAAAAAAATCAACAGAAGCCATCTTAGCAAGATTTGGTAGACAGATCAGACCAAATGCAGCAGCTGAGTGATAACAATAATGAAGTCTGAAGGTTTCAGAATGCTAGCACTCTATTTGGCAATACTGTATGTAGTTGCACTCTTGCATAGGAGTCATATTTCCATCAATTAAAAATATATTCTTCTAAAAGTTTAAAGAGTTTGTGAACCACTTTGAAAAAATATCCTGAAGTAGGTCTAAGGTGTCTAGCAGTCTAGATTTGCTGAGTCTTCCTGCAGCTTTTTGCTGTTGCTATCTCATCCCTCTATCCAAGGTTATCACCTTTGTAACAGAAGACAAAAGAGAATACGTGGCTATGACCCAGCTGCTCCAGTTTACGACCCAGCACCTTAATTTAAACACGTTTTGAGACTGGGCTTGCATCGAGATGCCAGGCTGTGATTTGGAGTTGCTGACTGAGCAGCATATGTTCCTTTTTGCTGACTGTGTGATCGACAGCCATCCCAGCAGAGGGGTAGCTGTCAAACATCTGGGAAAGAGAAGGAGGACAGGTGTATCTTAGTGTCAGTTGTTTGCCTACTTGCACGAGTCAGAGATCTTATTCAATGTTTCATGAATTACCTCTTACATGTCTAACAGGTTCCCATGTTGTATTTTGTGGGATAATGTACAACTTAGTGAATGAGCGCAACTATGATCTGCTCTTTCCTTCCAAGTGAATCTTTGATGATTTTTTCCTAATTTCAACAAGCAGATTCTAAATTAAGTGAGTTTCCCTTTTGTGCATCTTCCCTCCGAAATTCTGTTGCTGTTACAGTCTTGACAAGCACGGCTTAAAGAATTTGAAAGATGAAAGGCTCTCATGTTCTAAGGACCAAAGCACAAATCCAGTGATGCACTCAGGTGTGTCAAGGCCACTCCCTGGTATACCTAGAGGTAGTGTTTTAGTGTGCCCTCCTCAATAAGACCCTGCTCAAATGTATTGCTCTTATCTGAGGCCATATGTTGCACTAATCTATGTAAAGGCCAAGACTAGGGCAAAGTCAGCTGCTGTTAACAGCTTTCCCTTTTGGTCTTTCTTTCCAATAGCCCTTCCTCACTTGGGGAAGGTAGAGGAAGGGAGCAAGGAGGAATATCTGTCTATACAGTTAAGTAAAGTAATGGAAAGAAAAGCAATAACATATTGGAACAATGAGATTTTGGAAAGGGTTTAGAAGGAATAACAAACTGAAATCTAGATATGCACAAAACTGCCTTATAACTTTTGAATACTTAAAGCCCCTTCATATTCTGAGACGGAAAAATAAGTTCAATTGAATTGCTGCACATTTTAAAGATGAAATCCTTTTTTTTTTTTTTTAACAGAAAGGGCTTACTTTTATTTCTAAATTTTTCTGTCACTGGGTGGGAAGTTTGACTACTTAGCTGAGTAATCTGACTGCGAGCACACTTTCAAATTAGTAAAACCAAAAACCCGTTTCAGTTAACTTTGCCTTTTCTTTCATAACTTGGTATTCTGAGGTATTGACCTCTAAAGATTCTTTTCTAGCTTTTAGTTTTGCACCCTGATCTATATGTTTGTGTACTACAAATTATGATCTCAGTTTCTCAGACTAATATACTAGCCGTCATTTGACCTTTCAAAAGCAGTGTTTCTCTTTTCTGGGAAGTCAGAGCCAGAAGATATTTGTATGCATGGCAAGTCCCATGTGCACCGGATTTATGGCACAAAAATGGATCAGCCACGTGTGCAGTGAATCTACATCAGAGGTGCATCAGATCTACCATGTCTTTAAACCAGAATAAAGTGATGCATGCCCAGTGACCCCTTGCTCTCCTTTTTGGACACCTGAAAATTTGACCAGAGCAGCTTGGACCCTTGGCAGGAACTGGAATGCTGGAAATACTAAAGAAATGTACAAAAAGTAAGTGTGTGGTAAATGACATCTGAAAAGCATAAGTTCAAACTCTATTTTTTTTTTTTTTTGTCATTCAGCCTCTTGTATGGGATTATTTTCACAGATAAAATTAGATTCCTGTACGAAGTGTTTGTGATTGTACCTATGTAAAACTGGTGGACACTTCTAAAAAAAGTTTAAAAAGATATGATTTTTGAATTTTTTTTTTTTCGGCTGCTCACTAAAAGCTGAGGGAGGAAAGATAGATATGCAGAGTAGGCGATGTTCTATGCCACAACAGGAAATACTCCTTATTATGTTTATTTTGCCTTCCTCTAACAGTGGGAAGAAGTCTGTGGAGGAAGAGGGGCTGTTTTGCAAGATATCTCTCAAATCAACAGCCAAATCTGAGGATGGTACCTTTATTTGCTGTTTACCAGCATTTTGCAGATTGTATATCTTGAGTCTACTCCTATATTAAGGTTGGTCTCAAATCACATAGGGTTACTTGCTTATTATGGCACAAGATTCATTTCTCAGAGGGTCGCATTTCCACTATCATGTAACATGCTGCTTATCTATTGATCTTTTGAACTTTCAGGTCTCTGCATTTGTTTCTCTACTGTGGCTTTGTAGCCACCTATTAAAGCTGTAATAGCATAGTTTAGTGCTGATAATAGTTTAGTATCTTCAGTAACAGATGATATGCCTTAAAGAAACATTGTATTCACCTAGTAGTTTCTCTTATGTCTTTTACTTTATGTATTTTACTTTACTTGTTTTTAAACCAGTAGATACAGCAAATGGTTTTGCTTAAAATTCTGTTTGAATAAGCATTTCAGGAGTTGAAAAAATACTTAATAAATAAGTAAAAAATATAAATATAAATACTTAATAAAATCTTGAGTATGACTGCATGTCAATGGAAGTATTCCCACTAGCCTTAAAATATGGTTCCTGAACCATAAGCTGCCATATGACGAGAAAATAGATGGAAAAAAAAGCTGGTGGAAAAACTGGTGAATAAACTTTTGAGATAGATTATATGAAAACTTTTAAAAGATTATTAAATGTCTCGACTATAGCCTCTTACAGTTATTCTTAAAAGACAAGTAATTTCTGGATTGTTAGTTCCAAACGGAAGGGGCAAAGGCAGACTTTAGTTCATCTGACAACAGCAATGTTTTCAAACCCTAACAGTAAAATAAAAAAATCTTCACAAATTACTTTAAATCCTAAAGCAAATTTCCCTTGGGTATCCTTTTTACTAAACATAGTTGAAAAAATACAAAATCTAGTATTCTATACAAAGACCAGCCTGCTTTTTGGCCAGTTGTATAAGCAATTGAAAATATTAATTTTGAAAGTGCATGTATTATACTTATCAGCAATTTTAAAATATAAAAGTGAAGAAAGTTCCCAGTATTTTTTAAGAGCAATGTATTTTCTGCAAACCTAACTAGTTCATTTTCAGTAACTTGTTCATTATTGCCTATATGTGGTACAGATGACTCAAAAGGGTTCTTAATCTGTATCTGATTAACATTTTACTAGTGTCTTTCTATAACGAGAGATGAGAAACACCTGTGGAAGGGTAGAAGGGCCTGTTTCCTTCTGATAGACCTACAGATGGTGTTATCAGTATTTGACAAAAAATTATCAAATTTTTTTAGGGGAACTTTGTGGTTTATTCTTTGAAGGAAACTTAGCTTTTGTTTTATAGTGGGGAAGAACCAAAACATTTGAGGAGGCTCCTTTGACTACATCATTACTACAAAGTAGGTGGACTTCTTTTCTGCTGGATGATAATCTCATGTTAAGAGTAATCATAGCCAGTTCCAGCAAGACAACTAATGAAATCATTGCTATAAATCGACTCTCATCTCATCTATTTGTCTGCATAGTGAAATTAGAACCTTGTCTGTAAATAATTTTCGTCATGGTGTAGGTAATGTGTCTTATGTTGAGGTTGCAAAAAAAATTTCCATGTTCATTTTTTCTTCTCTAATTGACTTTCTAATTACGTAATCCTTAAAGCAAAGTAGAACGAATGTATGACTGCCAGTTCACTGGACAACGTTAACGGAGTAGTAAGCATCTCCTCTTATACAGCGCACAGTGCTGGATGTAGTGACTACACCTCCAGTTTTATAACAGATCAAAACATAGCTATAACGTTACTTTTCATGTATGATATTAGATAATGCAACCGCTTTTTTAAAAAAAACCCACAACTTAGTGGTTTCATTGAACCAAAAGACTTATGAAAACACCAGTAAGGCAAAACACATGAGCAATTGTTTAAAATTAAGCATCAATTTAAATTCTGTAAAAGGCAAATATGTGCTATCTTGTTTGGAATCAGAACATAATTTGGTTTTATTGGTATAGGAATGAGTATATTTAAAATTAACTATTCCTGCTTCATTTTTGTATTATAAAATTTTACACTAATCTGAATGAAATACTACTAATGTTCCTATTTAATTAAATCTAGGATGAAAAATCTGCCTTCAAGGTTGTCTAGTAGATCTCAGTCCTTCATTGTGTGATATAGTTACCAAAATCCAAATGTAGATTTCAGGATTTGAAAAAAACACCAGAACAGTAACCTTAGTAGATTTTTTGGGGGGTGGGGAATTCAGTGCTATTAAGTTTATTTGTTTAGAACATAAAAAAAAAAAAAGAACTGAGAAAGCCTATTTCATTTTTGTGCGGATGGAAACCATATTCATCAAAAGTTAGGGGACACCCAATTTCTATGGAAATTGCATGACTTTGAGACAGGACTGAACAATTTAAAACAAATCAATTGGAATAAGTAGCTTTTACAGAATCACAGAAAGGTTGAGGTTGGAAGGGACCTCTGGAGGTCATCTTGTCCAACCACCCTGCTCAAGCAGGCCCACCTAGAGCTGGTTGCCCAGGACCATGTCCCAGTGGCTTTTGAATTTCTCCAAGGAGGAAGACTCCACAACTTCCCTGGGCAACCTGTGCCAGTGTTCAGTCATCCTCACAGTAAAAAGCATTTCCTGATCTTCAGAGGGACCCTCCTGTGTTTCAGTTGGTGCTCGTTGCCTGTTGTCCTGTCCTGGGGCACCATTGAAAAAAGCCTGGCTCTGTCTTCTTTGCACCTTCCCATCAAGTGTTTATATACATTGATAAGATCCCCCAAAAGAAATTAGAGAAGTGAAATAGGAAAATTAATCTAGTAATTAAAAAGATAAACAAATATCAATTTCTTGATGTATTGAAGATAAACTTATGAACTGATTTAATGCATTATTTTTGTTCTGAAAACTTCCTAGAATATAGTCCTATTGTTTCTACCACTCTTAAATATCCTTCTCCCATATTTATAAAATGTGGATTATAGTAACAAATCTAGTATCAACAAAGCAGGTTTTTTACTGTGTTTCCCAACCGCACATCAACAATAAACACTACGCAATCGACGAAGTAGAATGCTGACATAGGATATAATCAGTTGGTCTGTATTCCTTCCTACCTTAGCACCCCTGAAATCAGACTGAAGTCATTAGACTCAGTCTTTTGTACGCTGGTGAGTACATAGCCTTCCTGAAATCGAGGGTGTCATTTCTGTATTCATCTAGCTCTTTTTTTAGACCTTTAGAAAGTGACTTCAATGGCAGGCTGAAGGCTAAAAAAGAGTAGAACTGGTAAAAAAAATGTACATTTGAAAACATTTAAATAGGACATATACTGAGCAAACTGTTCCTAAGTGGATTATTAATTTAGCAAATTTTCCTTTCCCCCAAGCCCACATAAATCCTGCCAGGAATATCCATGAATAGAATTTAAGTAGTTTGTTATTTTTAATTTGATTTCAATACTTGTAAGGGTGTCATATACATATATCAGACTGCTGCAAATTTACAGGCTGCTTGGAATATGGAAGCCTCTGTCATCTCTGAGAGGTTAAGACATTTTTGTGTTCTTTCAAACATAATCTGCCTTGGAGGCTGGAAAACCATAATTTTAGTGGTCCAGGTGGAAGGCTCATCTTAAAGGCAAAAGCCTTACTATGTCTATTTTGACTATTTAAAGCCTGTCTTAAATATCTACGGGGTATCCTGGTGCACCAGGATCTAAATTGTTAAGTCTTGGGCTTGGCCTTCTCGATTAGGCTCTCTCCCTCTTTTTTGTTGTCCTCTATCCATATCTTTTCTTCACTCCAAGGCCTGTGAAGAATTAACTGGGATTTTTTGCCACTGTGGCACAGATCTTCCTATAGCCACAATCAATTTTTCATGCTCCTTTAAGGGCTCCTGGCTTCTTACAAAGCAGATACAAGGTCCTAATGTTAACCCTTTATCTATTTGCAATTCTGTTATGAGTAGTAGCTACTTCCATCTCTAGGGTATCATTCTCCCTGTTGGCACTACTAAAACACGAATGAAAGAAGAATAACGGGTAAAGAGCTTTCAGGATGGCTGGAAAAGGCGAGCTCTTACCCATATATAAGTATGCATCAGATTATTAAAGAGCTTGCTCTCCTTTGGTATTTGTAGTTAGAAACAAAACCCTTCCTGAATGTTTGCTGAGCAATTACTCAGAGTAACAAATGCCATCAATGTAAAACTGTGGCTCCAAACTGCAGAACTCATCTAAGTCTGCTGGCGACCAAGGTAAGGCAGTGAGATTGAAATAGGGCCTATAGTTTTACAGGGACTCCCAAGAAAAAATTTCCTTCCATGTTATTATTTCTCATAATGGTTGTGTATTCTCACAAAGTAACAGCTTCCTGAAAGGTAATGTTCTCCCTTTTAACACCTTTCTTTAAAAACAAAAGAAAGAAATGATGGGGGGAAAGAATGCCAGTGAGAAGTTGTGAAATCTTTTTTGTGGCAAAGTACATTGTTGGATAAACCCCTGTGATTGTGGTATTGTTATAGTGCTTATTATTTATTCTATAGAAACTAGCAGCTCTGTATTTACTGAATATATAGTTATGGACTTCAGAACATTTATTTACTTGGATGTCCATAATGGATCTGAATAAACTGCTGTGTAAGCACGCATTCAAGCGTTTTAAAAAAAATGCATATTGTTTACTTGATTGACCATATACAAAACCATGATAGAAGCACTATTGTTTAGCCAATACTGTTTTGAGGCCATGCCAGACTAATAAGTGAATAGGTATTCATAAGTGTTTCTAAAACATATATCATTTACCTGGTATTAGGAGTGTAGCTTTTCAGAAGTGCTTTAAAAGTGTACATTACTAATGTATTTTCCCAATAGTGATTATGGTTAAACACTTGGGATTTTTTTTATCTTTAAGAAAAAGTACCCCTGAAAGTGCCTTGAAAATTTTTAAAGCTCTACTGTGAATACAAAAATAGGAACTGCTATATCCAATAAGATGAATGTTGTTGTTATTACTATTAAGAGCAATAGTACAGTAGTGTTTAGAGGCTGCAGGTGATATTAGGGCCCACTCTGGTATGCACTGTGCAAATATACAGTTGCAGTACTTGCAGTTTCTGAGCTGATCTTTACAAATCCCATTTAGTTAACTGACTTTCCTAGCATAAAAAGGCTCAGCCTGTCTGCTTACATTCACAACTGAAAATAAAATTTTGCATTAAATAATTCTTAAATATTCTTAAGAATCTGTTTCACACGTGCTAGCTTAATCTCTGATGTAGGTTTTCATTATTAATTTTGCTTTAATATATGTAAAGATGAGCATAATTTCTCCTCAAGAAATTATCTTCCCTTGAAGAAGAAAAATAATTACAGTATATTCATATTTTGACATACTAAAATAGCTTCATATTTACTGAAATTAATTAAGTGTTGATCAGACGGTGGCATTTTCTCATGTTTTCTTATCACCAGATACTTCAATCTAAATGTTTTTCTGCTCTGGCCCAATGTGAGCATACTGGAATGTTGATGTTTGGACTTACAAGTGTCTTCAATAAGTTGTTCTAGGAATCCCATCGCATATCTTTTCTTCCCTTTCCTACTCACAATTCTTTCTGTTGAACCTCAGCCTCTGCTTTTATTAGTAACCTCAGGGGATCTTTTTTCTTTGGCATTGCAGTTCAGAATACAAGAAAAGTGATCTGTGCTATTGCAGCAACGTACATAAACCGTATCATTTATACTTTCCTTTCAAAATCTCCAACTGGCCATTTCGTTTGGAGAATACTCCATGATATTCATCCAAAATTTTCAAGTGGAAGTCTTTCACATTTACTATTGCTCTATTTCTTGTATTCTATCATTACATTTTACAAATTTTAAACATTTTTGTCTAAAGACAATTACAAATATGCCAAGCTTGAATACATTACACTTTGTAAGGGTATGTCTGTAGCTTGGACCACTTCTATTAGAGATATGCAGCCAGTGGTTAACTATTTTAAGATGATATCAGGTTTCTTTTGTGCTTATAGTCTCATTTTCTTTAAGGATATATACATTTCAGTTTTTGACTCTTATGTTACACATCGCAATGGCAAAGCAGGCACAAAAATAACGTCAACAGATTCATAGCTTATTAAACAGAAAACTTATTTTTTGCTTAGTTCTGTTTGCATAAGTTAAAGGTGGAGTCATAGATGCAGATAGGACTTTTCTATAAAGCTTCAGTCTGGTATTTTCTGTTTCTGCAGGCTTTTGAGTCTTGCACTAATGTTCTGTATTTAAGCAGAGGTGATCATGTATAAAAGCTGCCATTTGTTGCAGGTACTTTGCTGTGTATATAGTCACTGCCTTTATTTTGGACTAGCGTTCCTTCAATGTTTAAGCCATTACAACAGTCAGCTTAAAGGCATGATCACCTGTAACGAGTGCTGCACGCTATTAATTTTTCCTTCTGTTCTTACATCTCATCCTGGAGATTCAGAAGACTAGGATCCTTGAAAGTAATTATCTCCTGACTACTGTCTGTGTTTCATATGACTTGCAATTTTTTGTTTTCTGATACTTTAGCAGAGGAATGCATTGCTATAGTTTAAAATTAATGGAAGACAGTAAAGTACACATAGAAGGATGGCAAATATGGTACTGTTGTCAGCATAGCTTAAACATTTGTGGACGGTTATCTGAATTTTTTGTTTAACAGTCATCACCACAGATTGTTACACAAACCAAGCTTGTGAACAAGAGGGAACAGGTACATCAATCATTCCTTTTTATCCTCACTGTTAAATAATCGCTCCTTCATGTGAAATTGTTTGGTTATTTTCTGGAATTCCAGAATAAAATGTCAAAGGAAAATCCATATCAGTTCCATTAGATTAATCTGGATTTCTGCATCAGATTAGAAAAGCCTTTAGTCTACAAATAGAGAATCATATATAGCTTTGTTTTATACTGATAGCCAGTTTTCGTATAAGACAGTTGCTGATTTACATCTTTGCTTGTTCAACAATAAGAACTTCTAAAGGTGCAAAATTGAAAACATAAACCTACTTGATTGGGCAAATGTTTTTCCTTAAAGGTTGTTGGTCTAGAAGTAAATTTGTTAATTATCCTTGGGGGTGGTGAACTTGCCTTATGGGAGGCTTGAGTGATGGCAGAGAGCTTATTGGGGGTGTCTTGAGAGCCACTTCCTTGACTTCTCCTGTCTCTCTCCGAAGACATCTTGGCAGTGATGAAATACTGGCAGTTTGTGATGATAGTCTTATGAAATGAAGTTATAGTACACACAGTATGGTTCCCTAGTGTTTTGTTGCTAAGTAGTGCTTGTGCATGTTTAATCCCTTCCTTGAAATTTCCAAAATAGAAAATAGACACCTGGAGGGAAGGAAAAGTATTCATCTCCGACCTGAAATATGTTTTCTTACATTGCTAAATAAAGGACTACACAAATTCCCTTATTTACACACCCACATTATGCCAACGTACATGTTAACCTTTACAGTTGGCAGAAATTGGGAGACTGGCTGCCAGTTTCTGTTTTGTATAGATTGATGTAATCAAGCATGGCACTACAGTATGAAATATGTAACAAATGATGTTAGAGTGTATCTCACAAGCCTGCAGTGCAGCATGAAAGGAGCGTTTCAAAAAGAAAGAGAAAGCGAAGGGCTTATCTTGCACCTTGCTTAGTCTTGTGCACTGGGGATGAATTCGGGCCAGTGATTTCATTTCTGTCGTAGCACAAGTGTCTGCAAATTCGGTCTGCAAATAATAATTTAAGAAGAGTAAAAGTATAGAGGGAGAATCCTTAAAAGGGGGAGAATGAGTTCTTTTCATGTCACATACGTAGATGTGTATTATACTGGTAGAACTAAAGCAGGGATGAAGTTCTGCCCCTGCTGGAACCAGTGGGGCAAAATACCACGCAGACGTCTTTAATGTGATGCAGTCCTAAAGAGAATTTTCCTGAAGACACTTTATATCCATTCTAGTATTCTCTCTGCCAGCAAAACAGCTTTACTCCACAGTGCAGATAACTTTTCAGATCTGTCCTTAACACAAGATATTTGAGACAGCCTCTGTTACTAACCTGCTGTAGTGGTGCTAAATTCCAGAGGAAAAGACTCAGCAATCAGTTTAACAAGGTGCTGGCGTAAGCACAGTTTCCAGAGCAGAGTAGAAGGGAAGGGAATAGATACTCCTTGAAAGAAGAAAGCTATAGAAAATGGCTTAAAAAGATTGCTTTATGCTACTCAATTTCCTTTTGCCATTGGAAATTATTTTTACAATATGGGAGAAAAGAAAAGGTAAAAATTGAGGCGAGGTAAGTATTTCTACCCAACTGAAAGGACAGAAGGAGCCAAGTAAGTTTGATATTTAAAAAAAAAAAAAAAAAAAGAGAGAGAGAGAGAGAGAATTCTCTTTACACTGACATAATGACTGTATGAGGAGTTTTTGAGGCTGCAAAAACGTGCCTTGGAGCAGCTCAACTCTGATAGTCCAACTCTGATAGTTTTGTACCTCCAAAATGTTTTATCGGGAATCACATTCTCAAATCTGATACATATTTATGAAAATGAGCAAACTAAGATTTAACAGCATTTGGATTTAAGGATGGTCTTAGTTGAAAAATTAGTCTACTTCTTCTTTGTCATATTCTACTGTTTTCTACAGTGCAAGAAGGACTTCAAGTACGTGTTTCACACAATGTAGTTTTGTTTCCAGAAAATGTTCTTCCTTGCGTGAAGATTTTGTTCAGCTGTAAGGATGTAAAAGTGAACTTCAGACTTTAAAGGTCAGTTTTCCTCTCGCTATGGTGTAAAATGGCCATTGTACAAATAGCAGGATTCTTTAATTTTAGTTGAGTATTATTTCCATTTCAGCTTGTGACCCCATTGCCCCCAGAGGTTTAGGTTTTTCATTTTTTTTTTTTGGTGTTCCTAAAATCGTCATGTTCTGTGACTTCAGCTGTTTCGGGAAAAGGCTGATGCCATTCTCCCCCTAAGCTGCCTAGTGCAGCAGGAGCCCGGAGGAGCAAGCAGAAGACAACAAGCTTTTGCAATCCGTTTTAGAGAGTAGTTGAAATATCTTCCCTGAAATTGGCAGCTATGTGCCGGCCCCTTCCATCTGCAGGCACTGGTACAGTTGGCAGTTTCCACCCTGCAAAATCAATCATGCCCCTTCCAGATTAAAGACCTAAATAATGTTCATGCATTTTAAGAGCATTTTTTAATTTCCTGATATTTATAACAACACTTGGGGAAACTTGACACCGAAATCTGTTTCCCAACTGCATTTGTTTTTCCCTCATGTGTGCACACTGATTCGTTATTGCAAGATTGCTCATCAGTGCTGGGCTTTTTTTTTTGTTTTGGGGTTTTGTTTAGTTTTAAGACAGAGGATTAAAGCACTCATTATCAAAACAAATATATATAAAAAAGATTAGTTTTCAGAAGTACTGAATCGGTGCTAATGATTTCTTTAAGCTTTCCAATACCATGTTTTCAAAAGTCCCTTAAAATGCTAACTCCAGCTCTTCTTTTGTTACACACGGGGAGTGAAAAATGAAACTGAAGGAGGAGGTTTTGTGCTGACCTTAGACCAGACATCTGCCAGAGCAGTCACCTAGTATAAGCTACAGCACCATGCTCATAGTTGAAAATGCTTTGGAAAGAAAAGTGCTAAATTGGTTCTGGGCCACAGGATGACTTTTCTCATTGTTATGATCTGTTATGTATACTTTGCATCAGCAGTATAGCACAGGTTGTTGAGAACTGATCAGCCTGTCCAAGAGAGGAAAATATCTCTATTCCTGAAAAGTGCTTGAGCTATGTAACCAAACTCAACTATTGGAGAAATTTTAGGACTTAGATCTTCATTGGAGACGCTTCTTGGTGCATTGATCTTCGGCAAAAATGCAATAAATGTTTGATTTAATAATTTGATTTACGCGATTTCCACAGAAATTAATTTGAGATATCAGTTGCAAGATTAGTTGTCCTGTGCTACCTTATTGCTCTAAAATAATGCTTATACCCACCTTGGTCAGGCTCTTTCCTCTCTGAAAAGAGCCTGTGGAGAATTCCAGATTGAGTATCAATTGAGTGTGGAATAAAGGGTGTTTCTTGCATTTATAATTGGCCCTGTGTTGATCCTTGCTCATTTCCACCCCGAGTTTAATATCTGGGCTGCTTTTGGTACTTGGTAACAGTGTCGTATCACCTGTCCACTGCATTTCTGCTCTCATTTCATGTGGAATAATTTCTCATGTTTCCTTCAACACCAATTTCTGTTAAGTGCTGGTGCATTTGATTGCCTAAAATAAGCAATTTTTTCCTAGTTGAATGTGGGGTTCAGATATCAGAGTAGAAAAGTGGAAGTGAGGCCGGATGATTTTACAGCTGTGTAGCCAACTCTGTTAATTTTAAATAAAACACTTTAACTTCCTTTCTAAGTATGCCTTTTGTCTTTGAAACAATGTTAAATGTTGAGTTCAGGATTAGATTCCTATTTACTTATGCATCTTCAAGAGTGCCCATCCTGGGACTGTTGTAGGGTAAACTGTAATAATATTTCTGGAGTCCTAATTGCTCAGTAATAACCGAGGTTCTAATTTGCCTGGTCTAAAATAGATGTGTGCAAATACATGGAGAGTTAGATGTGTTCCAGATGCATTATACCAACTGTGTGTGTACTACGTTAGCTACTTGCCAAATTGAGTAATTTCACTGTGTAGTTGAGAACGCTTCTCAACAAGATTCATATATTTCAGAAGTCCAAGGGTCTCCAGCTCATGTTTGGACCTGCTTGTTGAGTAGTAATTCTGAATAATAATGCCAAAAAAAGTTCTTAGAGGGCTTGAATCATGTATTCAGAAGACCTGCATATATGATGGCTCTGGAAAGCATTTGTTATAGATTGCTTAAGAAGCAGTGGAAGATGCACTCCAAGATTTGCCAGGTGAGATCATATTATCACATTATTAAACTGTACAAAGAAACTTTATTTCCATGTATGCTTAGGTAAAACCTGAATAATGTCATAAGTGAGAGCACAGGTTGTTTTGGTCTAAATTTTGTGCTACAGAAAGTGTCTCTCTTTTTTTATTGTGACTATACTTGGGAGTATGTGCCAGGCTTAATCCATCCTTAGGATTTTTGGTAGTGTCTTCAAAGATTTATTTACTTGGTCCTCCTGCTGGTCATAAGTGGTTGTATCTGGTCAGACCAAAGGTTTCCTGTACCAATGAACCTGTCTTCAATACTCATGGCTAGGGCACATGGTACTGGAATATGGCAAGAAATTGAATGATACTTCTACCAAATAGCATCCTGTGAGACAGGGATTTACTAAGCCATATGTTGTTTTTATTTTCTATAGTCCTTAGTACGGTTTTCTTTCACCTATTTGTCCAATCATTATTTAACTGCACATACATTTCTAGGCAATTTTGTAATTATTTTCTTACCTTTTTTTCCAGAACAGTTTTACATGTTTCATTCTACTTGCACTTTGAGGTTCTCCTTCTACTTATCTGTACCTCAAAGGCCATCTTGCAGTGTTGCTGATAAAGATCTTTTTGAGCTTTTAAAAAATATCCATATAATATTCCTAGTTATTCCACCTATCTGTTTTACTCTATTTGTTCTTGGGCCTTTAACTCCTTAAGAAAAGTATCTTCTTGAATATGTTGTCACGTATGGATGACAAAATAAGCAATAAAATAATATAATTTTTTCTTTTTAAAATTTTTTAATATTTTATTTTTAAAGATATTTTCAGACTTTGCTTAAAGCTTTCTAATGGACTGGAAGTTTCTACCTAGTACTTATTTCTTGGGCTTTAACACAAGACAATGAAATACAGGAAGCAAATGGGGCAGGGGTGAGAGAGAATTGAGGTACCAATTTGTAAATGGTCTTATTTCTGACAGAAATGATAGGTCTTTCGCCAGGCTTGAGAGCCAGTTGTTGTGGTGGCTGCTGTTGTCTTGCCTGTGCACTTACAAGTGTCTGTCAGTCACTAAGATGATACATTTCTTTATCATGTGTGTGATTATAAACCATTATTTTGTGAGAGAGGCCCTATGCTTTTCCTAGTGTCTCAGCTGCTCTTTATAAAAGTTCTTCTGTCAAGGAATTCTTCAGACTTGTACAATAATGTATCAAGGTGGCAAACTCTGACAGCTTCAAAAGCCAGGTTTCATTTCATAAGGGCTTTTAAGCTGTCTTGGATATGTACCTGGCAGACATTTCAGTCACTGTCTCTGTACTGTTTTCCTCTTGTTTCTTTCCCACATGCCATGAAAATATTTTCCTTTAAGTATTTACATAGTAACAGTCTTCCATGTGATTTTTTTTTTTTTTTTTTTTTTTTTGTTTTTTTGTTAGGAACAGCATTTTAATGAGTAATTGAGAAGGAACACTTCCTTTCTCATTAGACACTGAATAATTTGATCTCTGGCTAATGTATTTGAAAAATAATGTTTCAGTGTGTTATGATAATAATAAAGTAGAATTTTTTTCTTCCACAGGGTTACATCTGTTTACACTATTTTACTATCTCTTGAGTGGTATGATATGAAGTCTTTTTACTGCAGTTTTGTTTAAGAAGAACCGAGCATGTGACGGAACTGTCAATCAGTATTTAGTCATACAGTATCTATTTCTGTCCCTGTTCCTCTTAACACAGAGGGCTATTATAGTCTACATTACGGGATAGGTATTTTGGATACAGATATCCTTGAGGGGCAGGATTTATTATGAAAGAGGAGATTCAACATAACATGAGACATAGTTTAAATAGCTGAATTTACTTACAAATTCTAAAAGTTAAATTAAGCAGAGGTTGCTTTTATATATTGAATTTTTCTGTCTACTAACACCTTACCAAGACACTTCAAGCAAGGCTATAATTTTTTTTTTATAATTGAAATTATTAAGATCATTTTGATGTCATGTTCTTTGTCTCGAAGGCTGAGACTGTGCCTTTCAGCTTTGTTTACGTACTTCAGTTGGCACAGAGCACTTTAATGCCAGCGGTCACTGAAGTACCTGTGTACTCCAACGATATCTGCAGTGACTGGGAACCTGCTCCTGAGACAACTCACCCCCTTTCATCCTCGCAATTACAAATCTTAGATAAAGTAAGCACCTAATGCATCCTTCAGAAAAAAAGTTAAACTGAATAATAGTTATACCTGTGTTGTTTTAGTTGTCTCTTAGCCAGAAATAAAAGGAACGAAATTTCTAAAAATGGAATAGGTTAGTATGACATTTGCAGTCTGGTAGGCACATAACTTCCTGCATGTGGGGGCTTGTGTTGGCTGGATAAAGTGGAAGGGTTCTCTCAATGTCCACTCAGTACCTGAGAGTTTTGGA
Organism: Phoenicopterus ruber ruber; assembly: GCA_009819775.1. Lineage (NCBI taxonomy): Eukaryota > Metazoa > Chordata > Aves > Phoenicopteriformes > Phoenicopteridae > Phoenicopterus > Phoenicopterus ruber. The sequence continues at coordinate 32,386,468 of CM020219.1, read as the reverse complement.
CTCTCAACAAAATACTCAAAAATATAATTTACATTACCTTGTCAGGGAATCTAATTTCTGAAAGGGAAAGTCTTTTCAAATGTTATCTTACAAACAATGGCTTAAAAGTAACAAGTAAATGAAATCTGCCTGGCTTCTTTTTTCTGTTTATTAGAATTTATAGATTAGTTCTTGAGGTCTTAATCGATTTATAATGCTGCCAAAAGCCATGTTGCACCATGTGTGGTACAGTGACCAGGGACGTGGCAGTTAACTATGAGAAATATGGAAGGAAACAATGTCTCTTTTCACTATGAAATTTCCTATCTTGTCTAGCCTTTGGGCTTCTTTGAGTGTAGATCACCCTGGATTTTGTGGTCTTTTTGGCATTGTAAGCAAATAGCTACTGTAGTTTTACAAGGCACTACCAAATCTTGTTTAAGCCTGGTTCTTTCAGTTAGGAATTATGAACATTTTCTTTTTAAAAATATTATTAAAGTACCATTTATTATTTCATGTAATTAAACTCCTGCCCAATAATAGTGTACCAGTCCCTGCTGTTATATACAATTGTAAAGGAGTTAACCTGTTGCCTTAAGTGTTTTGACAATAAAAGCCAGCTTCATCTTATTAATAGAATATTAGATTGACATTAACTGTTCTTAAACTTTGGACGGTTTGGTAGCATTTAACAACTACAAACTAGAAGTTTATAGTAGTTCCCAAAATGCAGCTGGTACCCCACAAATAAACACTAAATTAAGAATGGGCAGTTCTGGTTTTATCATATTTAGCAACTACTCCAATAAGGTTTTCTCTATTGTAATTTAGAATGAAAATAATTGTGAAGAAGTCTCTGATGTGCTTGCTCTTTGGCAAAATTTGTCCCTAATTTTCTGATACAAGTAAATAATTAAGAATTAGTGTTGAGAAGTAGGAATTTGACTTGGATACCTTCAGATATGGATTTTTGTTGGAGTAGAGAACTGAGCAGTCACAGAGAAGTCATATGAATTTGTCTACCTATACTGAGTCTGGGGAGGAGAAAAAATAAAAAGGTGTATGGATGTATTCCCCAGTAATTGCCTTAAAAAATATATGAGTTTGCAGAGAATTACTTTCCATTTTGGAGTGCATATAAATGTTATCTTCAGTTTAATTAATATATGCTCTTAATCTGTTGCTTAATCTATTAAAATGGAATTACTTTGGCAGAAATAGATAAATTTATTCTCAACTACAAAATGAAGCACCATATATTCTGCCTTGTGTTGTATACGTAATATTAGTTACGTTGGATCACAGCAGCCAGAGAGGCAACATTTTTCACGTTCCCTTTTGGAAGGGAAAGATACGTATTCCATGAAGAAGGCAAAATATTACTCATAGGAGAGGGGTTTTAGCCAGGGAGAAATAGCTCTTGTAAATTCTGTTCCTGGCTTTACTGCAGATTAACATGCATCATTTTCCAAAACTGGGATGCTGGGCTTTTTTCTCCTGTCTTTCTATGCATCACACCACTGCATAATTCTGCTTACCAAATATTCTCTTTAGGACTGTAAATGCAGCTGTAATACACAACTTCTAATTGTAATAATGATGTATACAAACTTTTTGAAATGACTTAATCTGGCTATGGTAGCAGTAATGTCCATGCAGGGTACTGCGGAGTCAAGTTTAAAAACTTTTTTTTTTAAATCCATGTCCCTTGCCTGCCTCCCACACTGACCCGAAGCAGAGTGCCATGAAAGACCTCAGTCAGGTGCACGGATTCACTACTCCAAGAGGCAGTCTGTGTCTGCTAGAAGACGTCCCCAGAAATTATCGTTTCCCCTTGTTCTCAGAAGATACTGTATGGGGAGACAGTTTTAATAACACAGGCTTTTTCATGCATTCCTCTGCCAAGGTACTGGTAGCAAGGATCCCTTCTCCAAAGATTCGAGGCAAAGGCAGTTCACACGCCATAGAGTTGCTGAGTGGTGCAGACTGACAGTTTTGCTGTAGCTATGCCATCCATTTGCTTCTCTGCTGAATGTAGGACTGACACAAGTATTTCTTTTTATGAAAGCCTGTATTTTTCTGCCATTATTGTAGAGAAATTAATGGGTCCGGACCCACAGTTACCACCAAATATTTGTCTGTTCATGACTATGAGGACTTGACTGCCTCGTGGTTTGCTAGAGTCTAGTTAACGGTTTCTGATCTTGGTGGTGCTCCTTAAGTTCTTCTCTAATGCGAACTATTTTTAAAGTTACACCTTTCTCCACAGTTCTTGTTCCAGCAGAACACTACTGCATTGCAGTGTGTTGAAGAATGGAGAGAGGGACAAAACCTTGTTTTCATCTTGCATTGTGCACTGGTGAAACAGCTATATAATTTCCAATGGCTTTTGGTGCATGGAACAGATGGAGGTTCTCCTCCTCTTCCCTTAAACATCTAAGGCAATGGCTAATTGTGTATATTATGTATAGTTAAACTAATAATCAGATATTGGGAAACATAAAAATTGCTGGTAACACATAGAAAAAAATTCACATGACACTTTGCTAGCTGTGTTTCAGCATTTTGACAAGACCTTGCTTTCTGCACATAGTATTATGTATATACATAAAACTCTAAAAAATAATCACAGGATGTACTATGCAAACTTAGTCTATAAACTCTAGAGTAAAATTGAAAATGTAAAAGGTATAAATCTCATTAAAAGCCTTGCTCATTTCTGTATATTTTACAAAGAGGAATTATGGTGTATTCATGTCAGCTAATTCTCAGTTACCATAGCAGCTTGTGGAAGAAGAATAGGGGACAATAACACTATATTTCTGTAGTGAACACTGGAAATAGCAGAAAAGTTTTTTGAGAGTTGAGTTGTCTGCTATCTCTCTCTTAGATTCAAATAAAAAGATCAATGATTTAATCAGACCATACTTGTAATAACAGGGAGTTTCTGCTCTGAGTATTCCCACTAAAAATATCTTACCCTTCAGCTTTCTGTATTCATTTCACAGATGACAAGATATTCCTTAGGATAAACAAAGTTTGTGGAATATGGTTTGAAGTGTTGTAACTTTTGTTCTCAGCAATAAGAGTTATATCATTCTTAAAGGATATTTCAATGCTTTAGTCTGAGGAAAATCAAAGTTATAGATATTTTTATTTTTTGACTGGAAGTAAATGAATAGCACACAAATATCAGCTAATACATCAGCTGGAGTCAATTTTCAAAAGGGAATAGCTTTGAGTTGGAAATATAGGCTTTCATCAAATTCTGCTATTGCTTACAACAATTCTTTTCTATCACCCACTCTTTCTCTCTCCCAGCAAAGGAACACACAGCAAAACTAATGAAACTTCAACACTTCTTCAAACTGAGAAATGCTTATTTCTCAGGTCAGCGTAGTCCTCTGGTCAGCTCAGAGTCAACCTTAGTGTCTAAATGATTGAGATGAGTTTGAAGAAATGGTCTGTCTTTTCAGAGTAAGTTGCAGAGGTGTATGCAAGTAACTCCGGACGTCTCTATTTGGGTTTCTAAAATTGACCAGGAAGGTAGCCATTGTTTCCATAAATGTTTGTGATATCCGAATATCTGCCATTTATTTGACATTTGTTATTGTTGGTGATGCTAGTGATCCCAAAGATGGTGGAAATCAATTTCATGCTGGATTTGCGTTTGTTCGGAAAGGTCTGGGCTGGCTCATCTCACTTCTGAATTTACATTTTTTCTTCTAAGAATACATTCAGCTGGCCTTTCTGTATTGGTACTGAAAAATTGCCTTTGTTTTCCAGATGTGACTCTATATCCAAAATAAAAATTCTCCTGTCACTTTCTCAATTCCTCTGACTAAGAATGCCTCAAGCCTAGAGAAACTAGCACAAACCCCTTAATTACTCCTATCTCTCACTTCTTTTTGGTAAACGGGAAACATTTGCTGTCCTGCCTGTCACTGAAGCCTTTAACCACATTCAATTTGATTGTCTCTAAAACAAAATTAGTTTTATGTGAAAACAGCAGTTGATGCAGCCCTTGATTCTAATCTCTTTTGTTAATCTAGCTTTTTGAACATTCATGTTTTTTCCTCTGTTTTTCCACTATGTTTACAAAAACCCCCTTCTCCTTTGAAACTTCCTTCCCCATCCCCTATTTATTTGTTATACTGTATAGGAAAAACTTGAAAATACTTTGCGATGACCAGCATTGTTTAGTTACTACTCTGTTAACCCCTCTATCTATGGCCACTTTATTTCTCATTTTCATAAACCTTTGGGATATTGTGAGCTCCACACTCCAGCAGGGCAGCCACTAGTTGCGTTACAATGCCTGGCTGGTGCTCAGAAGATCTATTTTCTGCCACGGGTTAACGCTGGTGCCTTGCAGTTTGCATTCATGCTTTGGGGTGGCTCCTGCTGTAGTTCCTGAATCTTTTCTTCCTGTGTTTTCCTTCTTTCAGTTCTGCCCGGTTGCTGCTTCTGTCTGCCTGGACGGTTGCACCTATTTGGGCTGGTCTTTGATCTTAAGTTTTGGGACTCATGTTCACCTGACAACCGTGCATCATCCTAACGAACAAGGACTTTGGGGCTAGTGTTTCTCCTACTAGAGAAGAGTATTCTTCCAGGGCTTGACTCCTAGATGTTACTGTAACTTATTTATTTTAATGCCCCCCCCGAAGAATAACTTTTTGTACGATATTATTGGTCCGTTATTGTCGCTCCTGAACAGGCAGGTCCACTTACACATTTTGCTTATAAACAAACAACGTAGTACCTGTATCCTATATTGAAGCAATGCGCTAACAAGTAAAAGGTCACCAGGTATAAGCACTTTTCTTTCTCTCTTCTCCTGTTCCCCAATTTGGTCTAAGCTTAGGAAGAGAGCTATGAGAGATTTACATGTCATTTTCACATGCACTTCATTTAAGTGGAATAACCTTTCAGAAACTCTACTTAAACAACTGAGAACATTGTTCCAAACTGGTTCTTCATGCCTCCTCTTGTGAGCAGGCAGAAGGAGGATTGCAAAATAAATTAACAAAATGGTTTCCCCATGGCCTCTGATTGGTATACTGTTCAGTGGATTATATAAAAACAGTGTCAAATTTACTGCTGCTGAAGATTTCACCTTTAAGGATATTTTCTTCACTGTTGGAAAAGAGATTGGATTTGATAATGTGGCTGCACCTTGAATGACTAGAGATGTCTTACTGTTTGTCCAAACAGCTAAAATGCATAAGACAATTGAAAATGAAGTTGTTCTTATTGATTTGCTGCATATTTGATTGACTCTCTGGGGAACTGTTTGATAGAAGAGCATATAATATATCATCACTCTTACAAGTAGTTCTGAAATTTTACAAGACTGACAGGTGCTGGCAAAATGGCTTTACTAATCAGACCTGCACAATAAGAGCAACTAAAACGCACCATGCTTTTCAGTTTCAGTAGAACAGACTTTTTCTGAACAAATGTTTGTGTGAATGAATTCATGTCTGGAGTTTTGTGAGAGATGGAGACCTTGCTGGAATCTCTGAAGAAGCAGCACACTAACAAAAAGTGAATGTAATGTTTTCCAGGAAAAGTCTATACGGGATGTAATGATTCTCGATGGAAACAATACTGGTGTAGTTTATAGAAATGTGGGCCTAAATGAGCTATGATAAATAATAGAATCATAGAATCGTTTAGCTTGGAAGAGACCTTTAAGAACGAGTCCAACCATTAACATATCACTACCGCGTCCACCACTAAACTATGTCCCTTAGCGCCACATCTACACGTCTTTTAAATACCTCCAGGGACGGTGACTCAACCACTTCCCTGGGCAGCCTGTTCCAGTGCCTGACAACCCTTTCAGTGAAGAAATTTTTCCAAAGATCCAATCTAAACCTCCCCTGGTGCAATTTGAGGCCGTTTCCTCTTGTCTTATCGCCTGTTACTAGGGAGAAGAGACCGACCCCCATCTCTCTACAACCTCCCTTCAGGTTGTAGAGAGTGATAAGGTCTCCCCTCAGCCTCCTTTTCTCCAGGCTAAACAACCCCAGTTCCCTCAGCCGCTCCTCGTAGGACTTGTGTTCTAGACCCTTCACCAGCTTCGTTGCTCTTCTTTGGACACGCTCCAGCACCTCAGTGTCTTTCTTGTAGTGAGGGGCCCAAAACTGAACGCAGTACTCGAGGTGCGGCCTCACCAGGGACAAGTACAGGGGGACAATTACCTCTCTACTCCTGCTGGCCACACTAGTTCTGATACAAGCCAGGATGCCGTAGTACGACTCCGTGAACCGGATTGCCAGAAGACAAAACTGAGAGGAAATTGAGATCCGTAGAACTACACCTATGCATTCAATTCTTGAATATTTTTTTAATAAGAAATGGCACATTTTTTTTTTTTTCCCCTGGAAAAAATGAAACCCATAGGAACAAATATTTGAAAATAATCTTTCAATTGCCTGGATAAACTATGAATTTGTTGGGAAGAGTTAAATGCTAAAGATGATGACATATTCCTTGTTTAAGTCAGCACATCCCTCCTTGAAAGCCAACACTCCTAACTTATAGAATTTAAAAATGTAAATATTTATGTACTCCATCCTAACCCCTCGCGGACTAAGGTCTGTGCATTGACCTTAAGTTTCCTCATGCTTTTCAGTATCAGCCTCCTCTCCCCCATTTCCTTCTGGCCTAAAGGCAAAACACACATTAGACGCTTTTTCCTTCTGGACACAGCACCGAGCTGCGGTAAGTCTTGCCTGGTTACCATAATGACACATAATTGCAGTCCTTCACTTTCGAAGTTTACCCTGCCTCAAGAGTAATGGCACTGACAGGAGGGGGGATGTTATACAGTAAAAAAGCTGAACCATGAACCTGTTGTGAACTATTTTAAGAAAATTCCTTTAGTCACTGGTACCTTAGAGGAGGGTGTAATATTCTGACTCCATTGTGATTTTAACTGATTCCAGAAGGACACAGCTTTCTCCTTCAGGAATTGACCTTGTGCCAGTGACATCAATGGAAACATTGCCATCGACATTATTGGGAATTGGATCAGATGCTCAGTTTGCACCAGTCATGTGATAGCTGTAGGTAATGTCGTTTCTCTTATCACATTAGTAGTTTCTAGAGTAAAGTACACGTTAAGACTTCAGTTTGCTTCTTGCAATGGATATGGTGAGCCAGTATTGAAATATGATGATCGATAATTTTGTTCCTTTGAGAAAGTCTAGTCAGTGATTTTTTTGAACTTAATTGGACTAGTAGAAGGCAATCTAGCAGAGCTGATAGCAATCAATGCAGTTAAAAATGAAACTGTGCATAGAAATGGCTGAATACATTAATGTAAATAGCTTTTTTTTCCCGGTCACAATCTTCAAATGGCATGAAGCTAGACTTAATAGCTACATGCTTTGACAAAACAGTTCAAGCAGCAAACTAAGAAATGCCTTTTTTGGGTACTTGAGCTTTGAACAAATCAGTGAAGTGATTTCTCAACTAAAGCAAAACCTATTTCTGGCATTGAATTCCAGGCCAACATCTGGACTGCAAACTGCAGTTCAACATAAACTGCCTAATGTCTGTAGGTATTGAGCAAAAGCTATGCCAGACTTTAGTACTGGAACCCTAGTGCTCTCACCTAAATTTGAAGAATATTTCAGCTAGAGGTAGTGATGTTAATTTATCATTTCACTAAGGATCTTGACTGTTTTCTCAGCCAAGTACTTTTATTGTCAATAGCCAGGTAGTAAATGCTTTTATTTTTACATAAAGTCTATGTGTACCAACACACACATTCACACTATTGCCTCTACATTGTTATGTGGCAGTTCTCAGTTTTCCATAAGATTACACTGGAATATAAATATGAACTATTCTGTGTTACTGGCCAATACAAGCATTCAAATTCAAATTATTTTCTGTCCTATTTTTTCCCTTGTTGCATTTACATTGATAAGGCTAACTCAATGAGTGATCAAACTGCTCACCTTTCAAACATGAAAAAAAAAAAAGGGAAAATATTTTGAAAGGTTAATTTCTCCTTTTATCTGAAAATCCCTTATCCCTGCACTAGGAAGGTTCTGTAGTTTGGATAACAGTGGCAATGCATTATTTGCAAAAAAAAAATAACCCAAAACACCTCAAAATGTTTTCAACATTGAGACTTTAAAAAAATTTCATTTTGAAAGCAGAAAAATGTTTTTTTTTTTTTTTTTTTCCAATACGCATGCCTGCTTTCTACCACCCTGTTTTCCATCCTTTTCCACTTGGAAATGATAAATTTTGAGAGAAGGGGAAAACTAGTCACATTTTCAGACCTTCCCTGAGAAAACTTTAGTAGGCCACTATTCTCCTTCTGCTATCAGAAAAGCTTTTATATGAAAAAAAATATTTAACTTTCACTATCCCGCAAGAATTCATCAGTATTTTTCAGTCACTCTTCTGGTTTTGGTGCTTACAGGTGCAGGTACGCTCAGGTATTTGTGTTCAGTTTAGGAATGGTTTCACAGTGGCGAAGAGTAGCTACATTAGCAGTATTTCTGTTGGGAAGGTTGAGAATATTGTAGAGAACACATAGACTAAATTCCAGTCTTAAAAGCGAGTGAATAAGTTCTCCCACTGGTGGGTGAAAGAGAAATGAGTTTTGGTAGTCTTTTCATGGACAATATATATTTCTTACTATTTTGCTAAAGTAAATTCTTCATAATTCATTACTTAGTAGTCTGTATAGTTCTGTACACTAGAAATATTTCCACATTTCAGATGAAGATGCTGTAACAGTATTTTAATGAAATCTTGCATTACTTAGACTACATTACTTTTGCCAAATGCACTGTTGAACATTTACAAGTATACTATGAAGTACTATCATAACAAAATTATACTTGTCAAACAAATGAATAAAGTGCATTTTAAGATGCATTACTCTGTTTTTAATTGTATTTGTTCACTTACTCACTGTCTTAAATCATACAACACAGTAATCTGTGATGGAACTTCCAGCCAGTGTGAATTACTAGATTTTTACTGTACACATTTTATGAGATTGTTTTTTTGTTTTGTTTTTTCAAACTTACTTAGCCACTAACGGCTTTGGTAATATCAGAACAAATACATTAATGTCTCAGTTTCTGTTATAGGCTACAATTTAGTTTGATTTCTGATCATGAACAAAAAGTCAGGTTCCATATTTTGTCATATCTGATAACTCATCTTGATCAACTTAATATTATGGATCTCTAACATCTCTTAAAACAGTGCAATAATGAATGTATGTGGTCATGAGTAATGAAGGAAGAGTCTGTTATACTAACAGTGTTGGAAGGAAAGATCTGGTTTGCAAGATTATTCCTTTATGATCTTAATTTTATTGTCATGAACCCTTGTGATTATAAAATAAGATGCTAGAAACTATTCAGCAGAAAGCCTGAGCCAAATTCTCTCTGATTCCCAGAAGCAATTTTGTTGATTTTAAGTATGATTCCTGTGAGCACATACGAAAATGAAATTAATTTCTTAGCGAACTGGGAGCAAATATGCCCCCCAAAAATTAACAAACAGCTGAATATTCTTGTTCAAAGAATATGTTTTTTACTTAATTTAAAAATGGAGGGAAGACATTTGCTTACTTGCATATATATAATTAAAGAATGTTTCCTAGCTTTTGAAAGTCTCTCTTCCACTTGATAGCAATTACTCCATCAGAACAGGGTGTAGATGGAATATAACTAATTCAATAAAAATATAAGATTTGAGATTTTAAGCTAGTGATTGAAATTCACAGAATTAAATTATCACCAGTGCAAAATGGTTTAATTGGAACTGCACAGTCCCATTATAAAAATCTACAAGTATCCTGAATGGGACACTAACTAACAAAAGGAAAATAATGCCTTGGCTGGAAGTTCAGCTTCAGAGCTCTTAACCAGCTTTTGGCCCATGGTCCTTTACTCCCTGAATAGCATTTTTGTTTAAAAACTCTGAATTTTCATGTTAGGAACTCAGTGCAGCCCATTTGCCATGTGTATGCAAAAGTTCCCTTGTATAGGGCAGAACACAAAATAGGTAGTTTCGTATCTATGAAATGGCACATTGCTCTGTGCGATGTAAACAACAGATGATTGTGAGAAGCTAATTGTGATCCATAGTGATGCTGTTCTTACTAGCCAGAGACAAGCATATTCATTAACCTTGACAAAGCACTGCTAAATGACATCTTGAATTTGTCTGCCAATATGGGCTACAATTATCAAATCAATTGGCTTTGCAGAAAATCAGTTCCTATTCTTCCTCGTGGCTCTTTTCTGTTGGCACTACCTGTGCAATTTTGGCCTTGCCAAACCCTTCTTTGATGGGGGAGCTCCCTAGATTTTATTAAGAAGCCAGTATTTTCAGAAATATGGCTTGAAAACAAGGATCTCAAAATAAAGGAAACATTATTACAAAATAAAAACTAAGTTCAACATCCACATGTGCAATTCTCAGCATCAGTTGTTATTTTGCATAGTTAATCTCTGCATATGAAGAGTGAATACTTCATTCATGACCAGGAAAACAATGAGGTTGAACAGACATGATTTTCCCCTCCTAAACAGGCCAGTTACGCTTGTTTTTTAGAATGATAATTTCATACTTTTATGACAGGATGTACAGGTCTGCAGTTAATTAAACGTGTTACTATAGGTATGCATATATTTATTACAAATTAAATTCTGCACATATTTTACATGTAAACTAATTGATCAATAGACAATGAAAGTGAATAACAATCATTGCCTCATAGCAATGGATAGCACTGCAGTTCTTCATGGACATTGGTTATAATCTTGGAAAGTCATTACTGAAGTTACGTGTTGGTGTAAACATTCATACTTGTTTAAGGACTCTTAAACGGTTGTGTATGTTTACTTAATCTCTGTCTAGTTCACTGTGGAATATTTAAAATCTTATTTGCCATACAATAATGAGAAGGCAATCATGAAACATCCTTTTTTTTTTAGTCATTGTCTTTGGAGAAAGTTCAGCTGAGGTAATAAAATGCTTTTATTTTGTTCTGTAAGTGCCAATCTCAGGTTAATGGTTTTATTGCGCTTTTGTTTGAGAGGCATAATTTTTTATTCCTGATTAATCTTTGGATAACTTTTTAAAAGGCATTTAACACTCATATTGAAATTTTTTAACTTCCCTTGACTGCTATCAGCAGCCTGCCTGCCCTCCGTGGTGCTCAGTCAGCATTTCCAGATTCAGCACTTTCTGTCATTGATTGATAGAAGACACTTCTTTCCCAGTCACTGAGTCAGACACATCAGGGAGAGACAGACGGGCTGCAGAAGAAAATTTAATCAAGCAAAAGTAATTTGGAACTAGAATTCAATACTAAAATCTGCTACAACGTATATAAAATTTCTAAATATTGCTTAGTTGATAGCAGGTATTTAATGCAAAAATGTAAATGAGAGTACTCTAATGCACACCTTTTTCAGAATGATCACAGTGTACAAAACAAAACAGTGAATCATAGGGGCTGGATTTATTGTCATTATATTAAAAAGTGCTACCATATTGTAACTAAGTATGCCATCAGTGAATTCGATACACAGTACGCATTCTTCTCACTGATGATTCAATTAACATTTAGTGGCTTTTAATAAATGGGTTAGTGAACTCCACCCAGGTTCTAGCAGAAACATGTTTCATGAATCCAGTGGTACAACAATGCAATAGCCAGCACAAAAATAATAGATAAGAACCTGTGATAAAACTGCTTTCTCGTTCTGAAGGAACCATTTCATTGGAGAGGCGAGTTCATGGCATGCACCTAACTCCCTAGGGAAAGGGAGAGGGAAAGAAAAGAAGAGACAATGATCACTGCAGCTCGATTCTCAGTGCTGAGCTACTACAGGTCTTTTATTCCAGCAAAAGTTTTGGTTCACTATTTTCAGAGCAACTTTAAAAAGGTCAATAAAGGCTTCATGCAGTTGGTTTGGTCCAAATATCTAGTTCTTATCTGGTCACTAGTAGCACAATCCCCTGTTCTGCAAACACCATCCCTTAACTGATCATTGGAACATACTTTTTCTGAGGGAAACCAAAAATTAATTTACATTCTAAAAGCTTAAAAAATTTTGCAGGAATCTGCAAGATTGTTAAGAAAAAATCATAATTTTTTGTCTCAAATATATGCTTGGAAAAGGAAACTTCTCAGTCCTGTCTAATATGTACAAATAAATTGTATGATATTCTGATTTCTCAGTCCAAAATATTTTCTTAAGTGCAAGAGCAGTGCATCACATTCTTTACAGCCATTGACCAACCTTTCTGTGCCTTTTAATGTCAAGGAAAGCATTGAGTGGGCAAGAGTTAAATACAATTTACCTTTCCATGCAAATTTAGGAAACACTGTTTTTTTCTGATATAGTAGGCAAACGGTAAAGTTAAATTTTTGAAAGCTATTTTTGTTGTTCCATTTTCTCCTTATCCAAGATCAAAATGAAATTCAATACTGTTCTTCTTCTAGTTTTACTCGTATTTCTGCTGTAATATCTTGGGATCACAAGGTAAGCGCTATTAGTTTTTTGGGGAAAAAAAAAGAAGTGATGGCTAATTATCCACATATGCTTAAATGTCTGTAGATATAGGTTTGTTGGCTGTATGTAGATTGACAACTGGCTTTAAGATAATGTTTTCACTTTTCAAATATCTCTCAGCAGATATATGCATGTAGATCTGACATAGAATATATATTTGTCTTGTTAGCAATATGATTCCCTGATTATTTTCAAAAATGTCCATTACAGGGTGTTTCCAAAGGACTTTGAAATACGTTATCCATCTTCAAGGCAGTGTCTTCATAGTCATGTTCAAGTTAATCTTTTGGAAACTGCATACAGAGAAAGGGTTAACCCTTTGTGCTCTTTTAGAAATCTGTATTAATTATGATTGCTACTAAAAGAAGAGTTGATGCTTGATGTAAAGAAGCAAAGAAGAGTTTGGTATTGTTTCAAGTGATAGACAAAAAGAATTTTAGGCTAAATTGCCAGATTCTGTGTCTTTCAAATACATAAAATCTGCCAGATTCTGCATGAATGCAGAGCTTTATCACCACTGAGTACTTTTCAGGAGCAGGATTTAAGATTACAGAGGGTCAGATTCTACAGTCCGCTCTATCTGATTTATTCTTGGTGCTTTCCTGAGTCTGTGTGATACGCTTACTATCCATGTACATTAATGTTAATGCTCCTAGGACCTGTTCTGATTTACATTTGCATAATCTATCTATACTGGTAGATTATTTAGATGCAGTGAAGTACATTCATCAACCAGTACAATCTTGTCACTTAGCCAAGTGTGATACAGAGGTCCGTTTGGCAGCAGGGTAGATTTGAGATGCAAAGTTGTTAAGGGAAAAAAAAGCAAAACAGAAAAAAACCTCACGGTAATACAAAATCACTTCTTATAAACACATTTGCATTAAAATGCACAATAAACCCAAACCACAATAGACGCAAAATGCAACAAAATACTCAACAACAAAATCAATAAAAACAAACAAGCTAAGCAACAAAATGAGTAAACAACAATTAGAGCATTTAACAAGCAGGGATAGATAGTCTGAGTTCCTAAGCTTTATATTAGGCAATGATAATTTGAGCTTTAGAATGCTTTCATCTTCCTGCCACTTCCAATCTTACTGCTGAATTGTACATGACATTAAAATTTATCTACTGAGATAGCACTCCCAATGCGAATTTTTTAAAATACAATCATGAATAACCTTATTTTAGCTCTTTGATTATTTATCTTTCCAAGTAGATGGACGAAAATCATGTCCATCTACTCAATCTAGATGATTTCAGATGATCATTGCTCAACTTCTACTCAATCTCTTGTTCAAATCAACCCATTAACTCTACTGTACCTCCCTCTCTGTGTAAAACGTAATGCACTTTTAAAAAAATCTTTATTGTTTGAAACAAAGCAAACTGTATAGGGTGGTATTTTCCAAATGTATGGAATCGGGGCACACTGTTCTAGATTAAATCTGACCGTGTAAACCTGGTCTTTCTGAGTGGCCCTAACCCTGGACAACAGTCCTAGCAGTACTAGTTGCTGGTCTTGTGTCACAGCATCCTGTCCCTTCACTTCATAGAGCTATATGGTCCTGCCAGTTTCTTGACACTGTCTGCTAACAGCAGATTTGCAGGGCACATAGGCAAGATTCTCAGATATTTCAGATGTTTCTGAACATATATATATGAACATTTCTTGCTTTTTTCATATGTATATGAACATATATTCTCAAAGATTTCTGGCAAACAGCAGTTGCACCTTGAATAAAAAAAGTTCTCAAATAAAGACTTTCTTGCTAGTCACTTGATTCAGTAAATATCCAATTTAATATTGCACATTATTTTTGCTTTTTAGTTATGCACGAGGTTGCATACTATTTTTCAAATTAAATATGCTTACTCTGCAGCATTAGATGCAAAAGAATAATGTCTTACACTAATTTTTCATTCTTTCTGCTTAAACCTATTTTTGTTGCAATTATGCTCGTGAAGATGCTATTTCCCCCTCTTTTAAAAGCTATACAATTCAATACTTTATTTTTGTCTCAGTGTAACATAATGCTTTTCCTTAAATTCACAGTAAGTGATAAGGCAGTAAAAAATTCATTTATTTGAATTATTTAATGGCATAATGTTACTCTCATAGTGCATTTTCTCACTGTCACTCTTATTAGAAATATTGTTTATAATTATACTTCATATATATATACGTGCTTCCTGTTTATCAGATATATACGCAGAGATGTACAGCCTAACTGAAGAAGCCAGGAATATTTTATGAATCTGAGTAAGCACGTGAAGTCTGGACTGCATGTTGGGATAAAGCTCAGGTGAATGCCATCCCACGCATTCCGTTATCTGGAAGGAATAGGAGGAATATCAATACCAGAATATCAGTAGGCAGGGAGTCATGGCATGTTCCTGCAGGGCTGAAGGTCTGGATGAAATGGAGAAAAAGGATACAGCAGAGTGCAATAGCCATGGAGATAAAAATCATACATATGCACTTTAGGTGACATAACAAGTTTCATCTATTACTTTCCCTTCATGTTATGTCATTGAATGACTTTGACATACATAAAGTAAAGCTTGTATGAGTAATTTTGATTTATTATTTTCCACCTTTAGTGCTTAATTATACTAACTTGATTAGGCAGACTGGATGCGAAAATGAAGTTTTACCTTTCAGCTGATAAAAGACTGTGATAAACTGATAAAAAGTGCAGTGGCTGGTACCATGAAAAAGCAGTGGACACTGAAGGTAGGACATGCTGCCAGAATTTTCCATTTTCTATATTTCTAACAACTGTCTACCTTGCCTGGTCTCTCGGAGGACTCTTCTGTTGTGGGGTTGCTGAGGGTCGAAGAACAACAGGTGCCGATTGCTACCACAACGGTGCATTGGCGGCAATATCGCTCCAACCGAGACTCCCTCATTCCCATCCCTAAGCTGATCCGGCGATTGGAGAGCCAAGGAGTGATCAGCAAGACTCACTCACCCTTCATTAGTCCCATATGGCTAGCACAAAAATCTAACGGAGAATGGAGACTAACAGTAGACTATCGTGGCCTTAATGAAGTTACGCCACCACTGAGTGCTGCCGTGCCAGACATGCTAGAACTTCAGTACGAACTGGAGTCAAAGGCAGTCAAGTGGTGTGTCGCAATTGATATTGCTAATGCGTTTTTCTCAATCCCTTTGGCAGCAGAGTGCAGGCCACAGAAACTGTACATTCTTCATTTTGTATGTTCTATTATCATTATATTTTATTGATTGTTATTATTATAATTATTAATTTTTTTTCCCCCTTTGCTGTCCTAGTAAACTGTCTTTATCTCAACCCATGAGTTTTCCTTTCCTTCTGATTCTCTCCCCACCCCACTGGGGCGGGGGGGGGGGAGTGAGCGAGTGGCTGCGGGGTACTTAGTTCCCAGCTGGGGGTAAACCACAACAAAAAGTTTTGTTCAAAATTCAATTATAGTTAGTCCATTCAAATATACCCATTAACATGTTTTGTTGGTGTTACATTAAGGTCTCTTTTGACCTTAAAAAAAATAGCCTTTGCAAAATATTTGCATTTTATAGCCTGTTGAGAATACTGCAGACTGTATCTCTCGCCTACAAGGTCTTATGAAATTATTCATGTAAGACCATTATGTATGATCTGTAAATGGCCTGATCATTGATCCCATTGCCATAAAAGTAAAACTTACCTAAAGTGACATTGACTGAAGTGATCAGTGACATGGTCTTCATATGATATCATGCTGTGGACTGGCACTTGGAGAGAAAACAAGAAATGGCATGATAAATTTGCTTAGATATCTTTGTAATATCTTTTATACTTTATTCTCCTTTACTTAGATTTTCAGTGAGAAGTGCTTTCTATTATTTTAGTGGTACTTTGCTATGATTTTTGCCTAGTCAATTGTTTTCCCTTCTTTATTTTTGTATTAGTTGTTTTCCTTCCTCAAATAGAATACAATGAAGATATGTAAAATACTACATCTCTCTGATTTCAGACTACTCTTCCAGTTTATCAAGATCCCTTTGTAATCTAAACCTGACCTTCAGAATTGTTCCAACTCTTCCCAGCTTGCTATCAGAGATAAACATTGTGTTCTCTCTCTTCGTCAAATTTGTTAAATAACAACTGAATAAAAGCAGGCCCTGGTTAGCGCTCCGCAAGCTACCACATGATACCACGCACACTTGACAATTAATAGAAATATTGGGCTGTGTGTTAGCTATATGAATAGGTTATTTGGCATGTGTCTGGTATTGTGTATCAAGGATGTTTCTGATTTCATATTGCTTTATACACAAGTAGCCAAGCTGTGATATTCATACCGATAACGATAAATAAGCCACTTCAAAGCATGATGTACAGCTGTCTGAATTAGTAATAGTTTGCCCTGCCACTGTTGGTGGTAACACCAAGCCAAATTAAATTTGAACTTTTACTGTACACCATGAGTTAGATATTATACAATGCAAAAAGTTCCTAAACAGGACACAAAGTTACAAATTAATAAGGTCCATTGGTTATGGAGTACAATATTTTTGTTGAATACGTTTTGTGTAGTTCAAAACTCTCTTTCTATAATGCTACCTGCAACGATATTAGGTGCCTTTATCCAGACAGTCCAGGGGCTTGAAGAGCCTTGCATCTTGCATCTTAACTGTCAGGTTTATAGTTTCTAAGATATTGTGCATATTCTGCTTTATTTGGTAAGAAGTCTTGGAAGTACTAAACTTCAGTAACTCTGGTTTTACTTTAACAAGTTCAACTTCCTCTCTGATTAAGATTTCATAGTCTTTTGTACTTTAACATTTGAATGTCTACTTTTAGCGTATCAGCTGGCTACATGCATCTGTGTACGAGGCATGACGTGTCTTTTTGTTTTCCTAGGAGTGCATTTTCACTTCTAGTTATACAGTTGCAGTTATGTAAATTATGAGGCTTGAAAGCAGTTGATAACTTTCTTTTGAGGGAAGAAAAAGAAGACCTTGTACTCCTCCATTACTTGTTCTTCTGATCAACGTGTGCTGATATAACCTGGTGGAGCAGGTAACCTTTGCAGGTCTTCCTTGGTCAATACCACCACTGTTGTGCTAACAGCGTGTACGGTGAAGGGGAACCTTTTTAAAATGCGAGTAGTAGCCCATGGCCGAAACAGAGATTTTGAAGTTCTAGCGTGCGTACAAATCTGAAAGTATAGAAGTCCTGATATAAAACTTACTGACCCTATGGTCCATGTTTGAAAAGGTCAGTATACAAATTTGATGTTCTGAGAGGATTTGAGATAGATGGTGCGTGCTTGTATCCCATTTTTTCCAGTGGTAATAGAAAGTCTTAGAGAATTTTGTTCCCATAATTCAGAGATTTGGCAGGCTCATTTTATATTCTCTCAATTAGAAATTGTGGCATTCTGTCAACTAGAATATCTTAGCCATGTGTAGTGTTTAGCTTCTCTGGAAGTGATGGAAGGCACTTTCCAAACATAACGAAAGATATTATCCAAAGTTAACCTTTTAATCTATGTGAATATGACTCCAAGGATTGTTCTAGAGAGGGAATTTTGGAATATTTATAACTTTTTACATTCCTGTATTACTGAATTTAAAGGTAGTAAGTAATTGTCCTGGAATATTTACAAATAAATGTATTGTACTGCACTGCACGTGTTTTATTAAACTGAACTGCAGGAGAACAAATCTCCAAAATATTAGTCTAGGTAGATTCTTCAAGAAAATCTAAAAATGGCCAAATTTCCAAAATCTTACAGAAAATGGATGACATCACATCCCACCTATCTCAGGGCACAGCAAATATTGATTTGGTTCTTCAGCACATCTGAAGTAAACTATTAAAACTATTCCTTTTCTAGCCTGAGGAAGGGAATGTATACACTCAAAAGGGGCTCCTGAAACGCAGTTATGTCTTCTCACATCAGTTTGCTAGACTTGATGGTTATATGTAACACTCACCTAGGTGTCTCGTCTTTGTTTCTGCACATAACTCTAGAAGAGGTTCTCTTGAAATGCAGTGCAAAATATAAATAATAGAGAACTTCAACAAACAGGAAAACCTTAAGACTTCACGTGTTTATGTGGTCTCATAATGGAAATATTTTTTCCAGTGCAAAAAAATTAAGATGTGTTTATGACTGCAAATACTGTGGCAGAGAAACAATATTAAAATATTTTCAGAAGTTCAGTGGGGGACTTATAAATTAACTAGGTATTACTTACGTCTTTGGTTTATGCAGGTTTTAAAATGTTTGAATAACAAAATAATGATACAGTTCACCTTAAATTCATTTAATAAGCCTTTTATTGATACTTATATGCTTCATTAAGTGGTAAGCTGCCAAAAAGAGAACAGCAGTTTGTGTCTTGTCACAAACGTGACATGGTTTAGGTAAAAATTGTCATTTTAAAAATTAAGAATGCTTTCATTCTCTGTGTGTTTCAAGCAACTTTACCTCTGGCACTGCAGATTTAGATTAAAAACATTTTTATGAAATTGACAGTGTAGTTTAGGGAATTTTTGTACATAATTTTCTTGTCATATAGAGGATAGTCACGTTCAGTAACAACTAGCATCATGAGTGTATAAAGTAAAGTAAGATCTACACAAAAAATCTTGAGGATGTATTAGCACTGCTGCTGAGTTTAAGAGTTTGGATCTAAACTTTCCCTAAGCAGACGTGTTTCGAAGCAGAATTCTAAAATAACATCTCCATCTGAAAAAGAAGGGGATTTGCTAGGGGCTATCATAATTCTTTAATATTATAAACAGTGATCAGAAAAAAAGCCTTTTCAAAGGAAAACAAGTCGTTTTAAAAGGTCATGTTTCCTGTGCAAATAGACTGTCTCAGGCTTAAAATTGTCTGGTAAGACAAGACTGGCTTGAGATACAAGTCACATGGGGCATTTACCTGTCTTTTTTTTCACTGAACTACATGGGGCAGGCTCAGTAAATAGCAGCTCTTTCCTGATATATAATACAATTCAACCTGTTACTACTTGAAACATGCTTTTTCTTAGAGAAACTTCTGGGTTTTTTTCTTGATAGGTTAGAAGACAGTAGATGATACTGATAAAGGGATAAAAGGACATACCATCCGTATTGTTAACCAAGCTCTTTGTTCATCATTGTTCTAGTCAGACTAAAGCAATATTCAGTGAGTCCACCATGAATCCACATTGAAGCAAAAAGAACGTTAAGGTGCAGCATGACTGAAAAAGTTCACTTAAAAGAAGTTTAACCTAGATGGGAGTTCAGCGGTTGTAAGGTGCCTGTATAAACAAGGCCTCAGAAATATTTTAGCAGAAATTAAAAAAAAATTCTTTGGCTAAAGAAAGCTTATAAGAACTTGAGCTAAAGGGTAGTTTTATTCTCAAAATTGTCAGATTGTCATAATCAGATCAACATTCCCCTCAAAAAGCCTTTAACTAGAGTCACTCTTATGGGTCCATTATAAACAGTTTATGTTAGTGTATTTTGTTGTGAAGGAATTGCAAACATTACAGGTGGATAATTAATTCAATAGTGACTGTTCAATAGTTAATATTCATTATTGATTCCAGCTTATAAAGCAAAGTATTGTGGTAATACAGTTATTAATTAGATTCTAATTAATACTTTCAACCTTGTAACATTTACAAAACAAGTAGGCAAATCATTACTAACTAACCTGCATTCTAGCAATGATTAGCCTTCATTACGTTCAATAATAATTCTCGTGGGGCCATAAGCCTCTGCCAAACTGGCCTGAGATTTCAGCTGAAATTTTTCTGGTTTATGCCTATTTCAATATTTCATTTTAAGAATAAATTATCCCTGCATTGGATAAAATTGTAATTATCCATAATCTTTTGAAGCTAATCTCAAGTCCTTAAAATAGAACCACTTTAGTTCTAATTTAAAATAAAGCTTAGATTAATAATCTGCATTTCAAGAAAAAAAAGTGAAGCACAGCACTGTATCTATATCTTGTTTAAGTATATATATTTTTGGAGTGATTAATTGTGGATATATTCTTGGAAGATATGATATTTTATATTCAGTATTGCATTTTAAACACTTCATACAGGATATAGGTATCAAGGTTTTAAACCACTATGGAGCTTCGCTTTGCCATCGTAAGCTTGTTATCACCTACCAGAGCAATCTTTTCAGGTCAGAAAGAACTTTAGTCTCCTCTACACGTTCAAAAGCTTTTTAAAAGTTTGGGGCATTTTTGTGTGCCTATAAATAATGAAAAGAAAACTCTTTAATTGTGGCCTAATTCTGCTGATGTCTATTTTGTAGGTTCTACCATTACAAAATTTCAATTTTTTCCCTTTCAGTTGTCACACTTCTCAAAATTCCAGACATGTGCTTAGTTTTATTATGAGGATTTCTGTTCCGATGCTAGGTCTAGAACAGGGACACTTACGATACCTTAATTTCCAGCCACATCAAACCCACTCTAATTATTGTAAACAGCTCGCTCTAGTCCTCCAAGGTTTCTCCTATAATGAGGGTGGAGTACATTGCATTTAATGAACACCTTAGTCTTTCAGAGTGTCGTAGAAGTCGCACTTAATGCAAGTCACAGACTTGCATTGGATTATTCAGATAGTTTTTTATGTTATAGTGGCATACTGCACTGAACAGTAGAATGAGACATCTATAAAAATGTTGTTATTCTGTTGCATCGCATATGCTAGTTATCACTGTCAAGACCTGGTAAATAAGTTCAGTTTATCTGCAATTTTATAACATTGTTTAAAATCCTTGTTCTCTTCAGCATGATTTAAGCTTTGGAAACTCAGTAGGCGCAATCATTTTATTTCACAAAATAGTAGCTATTGTTGTTGAAATATACAGCACAGATCCTTCTGTGTACTGTATCCTTATGTCTGCATCCTAGAAAGTTAATCTAACTGATCCATTGTTTGTGCTTCCTCTAAATATTGTATTTCTTAATGAGCAACAAAATTGCTGTTACACTTTCTTCCCAATGTACGTAATATTGCCTAAGGACACTGGAGCCATTGAGTTATGTTTATCATATGAAAAATGTTTCTTAAATTGTAGAAGCTGTAGAATAGGTAAAAAAAAAAGGCAGAACATATACACCTACGTCCAAAACTGTAATTCTGAGAAGTCTTCCTTAGATGGTGCCTAACTTGTGTCTTAATCAATTTGTCTGATTTTAAATTCATTTGTTCTCCACCTGTTTATAAATGCTTCTCTGAAGGTTTTGTGTACTATTTTTCCGAATTCTTACATAAATACTGGTGGGAAAAGGCTTTCTCTAATAACATAAATCTTGTCTTCAGTACTTGAATAGAATCAACGTTTTTAAATTAAAATAGCACAAGTTACAAAGGTCCATATGCTTTTTTTTTGTTTGTTTTATACTTTCATTGTTTCTCATTGTCAAACATTCATCACAAAACATGATACCTTTGTTGATGACACACAAGAGTTGGCAGTCTTGTGGTCGACAAAGAGTAAATAAAATGAAGCAATTATAGTGTCACTTTACAAGGTTTGCCGTTTTTCTGTGGTTCTGCGTAATTCGTTATAGATGTGGCACCAGGTGTGGAGGGTAGAGTGCCAACTGGGAAAATTGACACCACTCTTTGGACAACTATGGGTATGTAAAGAGCAGGCATATCTCTTGTCGCCTACCCTGATGATCCACCCAAACCCTGCTTAGATTCTGAGAGGGAAGATAATGTCAGATGGAACTATAATAACTGCTGATCATTGCTTCTGGGTCTTTCCTAAGTATAGTTGTAGTCATTATGAAAAATAGTTAGTGGTGTACATAATAGTGAACTTCTGGCCTGAAAAATTGCAGATCTAATTTGATCTCATGGCCAGAGTTAAGTATGCGACCGTTAAAAAGGACATCATTAAAACTTTCTTAAAAAAAAAAAAAAAATTACAAAAATTCCCCTGAGAAATTGAGTGGCTGGGAAGAATCCTTAATGGAAAAATGCTTTAATGTCTCAGAAATCTAAGCTTTTTTTTTTTCTATAGAATAGAGCTATTTTTGTTGAAAAATTGATCTATCATCTTTCTTATCTGAACTTTCTCTTTAAAAATTACCTTAAGAGTTTTACTTAAAATTCTTTGCTTTGGCTTTAATTCTTGAAAAAGGTTGATAATACTTGAAGGAGAACATTTGTATATGAAAAAGACCCCAAGTATGTGAAAATGTACTTATGCAGTATAATGGATATCATGGGTAACTGTGCGTGTATACGGAGCTGATTCGACTTGCATGCACAAAGGCATTGGGAATGGGTAGGTGGATGTCCATGTACGCCTCAGGTACTTGCAGGTCTCCTTCCACTTTCAAAACAAAGATAGCTTTCAGTTATAAGTGAAATATATAATACTTCCTATTGTCAAAATATTGGATGAATTCGGTCAGACTATGTCTTTGTGTGGTAACTGTGCTTACAAGGGAGCAGATAAGAAATTTAAGAATTTGTCTAGCAGAACTGCAAGCATTTTGTTTATCATGTACATTTTGTCTTTTTAAATTCTTTGGGTTTTGTCTGTCTGTATTGAAGCATCGCAAAGAAAACTTAGCCTGCTTTTTTTTTTCCCCCCAAGAAGTTTTTTGCATCCTCAGAAAATGGTCGGTTTATACTAAGAAATATGCACAATCGAGCAGCATTTCTATGAGTCAGTCTACTTTCAAAATACTTTAATTCGAAAAATTGAATGCACTGACTTCTGACTCCTTAAAAAAGAGACTAAGAAAAAATATTCAGAGTTTGATTCAAGTGTAGCCCTATCCTTTGCTGTGCTTTGTTTTATTTTTCAAATAATGTTGAACCGAGGAATGATGAAGGAACGCAGTATAAATTCACTAATGTGTTTTTTGCCTTCCTCCAAGTTGG
Source organism: Phoenicopterus ruber ruber (assembly GCA_009819775.1). Taxonomy (NCBI): domain Eukaryota; kingdom Metazoa; phylum Chordata; class Aves; order Phoenicopteriformes; family Phoenicopteridae; genus Phoenicopterus; species Phoenicopterus ruber. The sequence goes on along the minus strand of CM020219.1, from coordinate 32,363,017 downwards.
GGAGGGAGGAAAACTTGTGTGGGTTTTTTCTGCAGTTGTTGGTTTCTATCAAGGGTGAAATACATGCAACAAAAATTAAAAAAAATATATATGTATGTGGGACTTACATTAGTTAGAAACTTGTTTATTTTTTTATTCTCAATGTTAGTAGGCCTAAGCGCACAGAAGAAAAACCCTTCCTTATTTTACATGCATCTGTGGAAATTCTGGAAATTACTTTGTCCAAGCAAAGCAAGTAAGCTTGCTAAAGCAAACTAAGCCCAAAAGAATTGAGCAAGCTAGTTCCCTGTAATTCTTGTTAATACTTTGGCGGAAGAGACCGCATTTTTATTGTGCAGTTTGCAAAGTGCATGGTGAAAAGGGATCCTCATGTATGTCCAAGGCTTCTAGATGCTGTTGCAATATGAATTATTTAACACTGATAAGAATTTCTGTACATGGTAATTGTTAAAAAGAATTTTTATTCATAGTGCCTTTAAGAAAAACAAGCCCTAATCCTCCCTGCTTCAACTCAAGAGTTTTTGTTTTGCTTTAAGGTAGAGTCTGCAAGGCAAAAAATGACAGGACAGTTAAATAAAGTGATTGGTCCTGCTTTACTGAAATGTAATTAAACATGAGCTGAGGTGAGATAGTAAACTTAGAATTAGTGTTGAGAATAGAGATTAAATGTTGTGCAGTGCTTCCATTTTAAGTGATACTGTTCCATGCAATGTGCAGTATTTTTTTTGAGTTATCTGAAATAGTCCTGACAGATCTTTTCAAACTAATTTTTTTGTCTCTTCTAGTATTACATCATTTCATATCTTATCTTTATTGCTTATCTTTTCCCGTCTCTGTGTTTTTATCACTCAGAGCTGAAGTTTTACATGCTACAAAATATTTATTAAAAAATAATTAAGCAGCAATTAATGACTTTTACATTATTATTATATATTAGATCAGGTGTTAATTTGCAACTTCGAAAGCTCTTGTAGTGATTGGTTTAGGTGCCATGGAAAGAAATCAGTTAAACAAAACTGAACAGAGAACAATATATTTTCTCTGAATATTTGTGTTACCGAGGAAGGAAGCAATGTTCTATACACATCACTCAGTGGAAGACTTCCAGTACTGAAAAAAGATTTTACTGTATTGCAAAGATATCTCATGCAATGAAGATAGAATGAGAGGTTTTCTTAAATCTGTCAGTATATTGATTTATTACACACACTCTGTAAAGAGCATAAGAATAGATCCTCAGCTAGAGCGATTTATCAAAGCTCATTGTCATGGGATATCAATCTTCAGAAGCAGCGTAGGAATTCTGGTTTCAATTATTGTTTTCTGAAATTTTTATGCTAATCTCTGACAACTTTTATCTCACTTCTCTCAAATTCTGAGTGAGATCTAAGTTTTCACATTGGACATTTATCCTTAACAACGCGGTTCCTATGAAAATGAAAAAGGTAAAATCCTGGATCATCTGTCACAACCCAGCTAACACTGTGAAGATCAATCAGATATCTTAAGGTTTGTACTGTGCCACAGGATAACCCAAGCTGCCTCCCTGTGAGCCTGTATCAGGCAACGGTGGCTGACTACGTTCTAGCGTGTTAGACAACATACTGCCTTTGAGGAAACTCACTTAACAAAGTACATATGCTTAAACACTTTAGTGTCCTGGGAGCAAAACCCCCTGTGTTTCTCTCTGGGAAATGAAGGAAATATCTGTCCTGAGCTTCCTGAACACTTCAGAATCTCTCATGCTCAAGCCAAATCCCAGTGATCCTGTTCATCTCCCCTTGAGAGTCTGATTTAGTAAGTAAGTGCACCTTGATAACGCTCAACTTACTCCTTTAGGAGCAGACTTCGCATCAGATGTATTAGCTGGTGTAAAAATAGCTAAACTGTAGTGGTAAGGTCCTATTTTTTATGAACTTGGGGTTAAAGTGAAAAGATTAATGATTTCTCTCGGTGGTTTTCATATAATACAGTCTTTTGAGCCTTGATAATATTTATCTAGTCTTTGTATAATGACCTCTTAGCAAAAATATTCAGGCAGAAACCTGATTAATAAAGTGACTAAATGATGGAAAGGAACAGTGTTCATGACATATCCTCATTCTTAGATATTCCATATTAATTTGTTGTAGGCAGCTCCTTGATCAGCATAGTTGGTTGGTTTGGACTTTGGTCTACTGCCACAAACCCTTCAGTGACCTTCAGCATTTAATTCAGGGTTCCATATTCCACTGCAAGACTTAGCCACCTACATGTTAGGGAAGGTAACATGCCGTACTGGAGTACATGTTTACCTGCAGGAAATACCTCCTTTTGCTTACAGTAGCCTATTCCACTTTATAAACAGGCTACACACATAAAGTAGTAATTTAAAGGAAAATTTAAACCTACATTGAAAGGTTATGACTAAGGAAAGTTCTTAGGTAACAGAAATCATTAGAGTAAGAGTAATATATAGAATCATAGAATTGTTCTGGTTGGAAGAGACCTCCGAGATCATCGGGTCCAACCATTAACCTATCACTATCAAGTCCCCCACTAAATCATATCCCTTAGGGCCTCATCTAAACGCCTTTTGAATACCCCCAGAGATGGGGACTCCACCACCTCCCTGGGCAGCCTGTTCCAATGCCTGACAACCCTTTTGGTAAAGAAATTTTTATGCACTTACCACTAGTTATGCTAAAAATGAAATATTATAATCTTTAAAGCTAGCTCTTCTTTGTGCTTCTGATAATTTTTTTTTCATAGGCAAGTGGATTGGTCAGCTTCTACAAGAGAATCATCTAGCTTAATCCTTGAAAAGCAAAATGCAGTATTTCATCTTTCTCAATCATCTGATAAATCAAGCTTTCTAAAACTACTTCCAATAAGATAATTAGCAATTATTTAGTTGTGATTAGTTGGAGGTGAACATAGCCCCTTGACCTGCCAGAGAATGGCCAATGTTACAGACATTCTAAAAATGACAAATATTTTCATATATAAAAATATGGGAATAGACTACTAAAAATCATTACATTATGAATTTATATAGTACCACTCATCTTTAAATGTACAAAAGATGCACCAAAATGTTTAAGTATATGCGTAACTCTAAAGTTTGTCACAGCTATAATAAAGAATATAATTTGACTCTTCTGTAGTTTCACTTTAGAGTTTGCATAAACTTATAATTAAGCAAGTGCTTAAGCACTTTGCTGGATCTTGGCCTAAGAGCTTAATGATTATTTTACAGTATAATGACATGTCCAGTATGAAGGGAAACAAAACCTCTGTCTACAGAACTTATTTGCCATGAAAAAGTCTGTCAGTATGTTGCATGATAATCAGTTCAATTCAATGTACAGTAAATTGGATCATTATTATTAATTTTCTCATCTCCCAAGCAATTCATGAACCATTTTTAGAATTTCAAAAAAACAGTTCATGAATCAGACAAAAAAAATTAAATAAGAACCCAGCCCACAATGAGATGATGAGTCAGAGTTCTTTTCTGCAGCAGTGTCGACCGAAGTACATCTGAAATCTAATGAGGATTGGCACTGATGCAGAAAAGGCCATGATGAGCATGAAACAATATGTTGAATTTACATGTTAAGACTTTTTGTTGGTTTTGGCAATTTCAGTGAAGATTATCTGAAAAATCCATAAACATCTGGATGAGAAGAGAGAGAGTGGGGGGGGGGTATCACTTTATACTAAAATGATGGAGTTTATATTGGGATACAATACTATAAATGGAAGAGGAAAGTAGTTTCTTGCACAGCTGTTTCCAATTTTGCTAATCTATATTTCAGGCCAAATTCACCATGGAATTAAACCATACATTTACACTGATGTGTATGTGTCTGAATTAAAGATACGGGGAAAAAAACTTTTGAAGATCACTAAATCTCAATAATACTTTGGAGGTATTTAGTCAGCTTTATTTACAGAAGACAAAATTAGCAAGTACAGCTGCTATTTGTGGGCCTGTAGTTTTTGAAAGTGAAGGACTAAGTTTTCAAAAGGACATATGCACATTTTTAGGCCCTGAAAAATGGGTGCGAAAAAGCCTGTTCAGAGCCAAAGCTTACATTTCAGTCTGATATCAAACAGTTTTGTTCTAAAGGTTCTGTGTAAACATTTGAACTTGAAGTTGCTGAATATCTAGAAATTTTAATAGTAGTTTTTAACAACAGATGCATATCCATATAAAACCTAGGATCCAGCTATGGTTCTCATGGCATATTCTGAAAACATGAGAGTATGTCTCTCTGCATTTATTTGTGAAACACTAACTACGCATAGCCTTTTTCCAAGATTTTCCTGTCTTTAAGAAATAACTTGAACTCATAGTCAAAAACATGTTTTACTTCAGTAAAAAGAAAAAAATAAAGAGATTAGAGGTGGAAAATAGTGTTTGACAAAGGTCATGATGAAGCTCATAAAATTATTGTGTGTGTACTGAGACTGTTGTTAAGATTTCCTGTTTAACATATATAATTACGGGTATCAATGGGATCTATGTTTTATAACGGAAAGAATTGGGATAAAGTGCACATTCCTATTTGTACTACAGTATACAGTATGGCAAAGATTTTTATGGTGGGATTGTTTTTGCATCACTTGTCAAAGACAGTAAAGGCAGTACATCTTGTTTAGACCAAACAGTACATTTGAAAAAATAGGTGTAGTTTCAGATATAAAAAAATCTCTTCTTTCTTAAACAAATAGCTTTAAAAATGGAAGCAGGTATTATTCCTTTCTGGAGATCTTAAATCTAAAAATTTATGTGAAAAATATAGAGAAATTTTTAAAGTTAGTGTGTTTATGCAAGTGCTCTAGCACTGCAGTTAACTACAGACCAGTGACACTGCCAGTACGATGCTACATGGGCCTGATTCAGAGCTGTTTTCTGACACATTTATAAATTAAGTCCTTCCAGCTTTGGCAGACCGTATTGCAGATTTGTTATAGCGTAAGTCCACAGCATGACATAGTGTAAGGAACTCAAAGTCATGCCTTTCATTAGAACTCTTCTATATCCAAATCCATACGCACCAAACATTCAGTCGTGGTACTGGTCTGATTATTGCATATAACTTTTAACAGACTGTTTATAAAGTCTTGCTTCTTGCTGATCTTTTGGTTCTAAAAAGAAATATTCATACTTTTATAAGCATGATCATCAATTTCAAAGACTCAAGGTTTTCAGGTCAGGATTTGTTTGCTTCTTTTAATTCTGTAACTAACGATAGCATTTCTTTACAATCTAAAGTTGAGGGAATTTGTAGTTTCATGCTTTCAACTTGTTTTTTTCTGTCATTGCACACTTGAAGCTCTTGACCACTCCAAAAATTTTGCAAGTAATAAAACTATCATTTTTAATTAAAGAGGAGATTCGGAGGGAAGTTACCACAATTTTAGTGCAGCTAATAAGTTTTGAAGATTGTGTACAGCTATTTACTCTGCTGTTCAATAAAAAAAAAAAATTGTTACTATAGAAACTACTAAATCACACGATTTACATGCTATTTGGAAGAGATAGTCTTCTCTGTAAAGAGAGATACTTACCAGTATGTCGTTTGAGCTGTAGGTTTTATATGTTTATATCACTAAAACCAAAATGCCAACAACAGATTACCATGGATTTTAAGAAAAGTACATTATTTACTTGAAGGAAATAATGGCAAACTATTTTTCAAGCTGTGGATTGTCATATGTTTTTCTTTAAACCTCTTAGATCCTTTACATTTATACTAGAAACTTTGTGTTCTAATTGATTGTACATTAGGGACTAAGCTTTATTTTCAAACTGAAATAAAGAAAAATAACTACTTTTCTGTTCCTAATGAGTTCTTTGTAGCTTTATGATATCGAGCTTTAAAGGACAATGATTAAAAAAAAGAAGGCAAAGGTAATAAAATAAGAATAATTTTCTGAATGCAAGAGATTTTATAGAAGAATTGAACTGTCAAAGACCTACATATCAAAATAAAGCAGCAGGAAGAGAAATTTTAAAAGGTTAAGAGTATGTAGAGAAGCTTGAAATTTTATTCAAGCCAAAGCAGTATTTCTTAGAAACTGGGAATCCGACCCAAGAGAAGCATTAGCTACGTAAGTGATAAAGGCGAGATACATAAGGGGTAGTAAGGAAACCTATCTGAAGATTTACAGTCTGATTAGAACTCTACTGATTTTAAAATGATTTTGGATCATGTGTCGGAGCAGAGTCTTGACTGACAACTGTCACTCGTATTGCCAGGTCTGTCACTCGTATTGCCAGATCAGTATTTCTGCCATCATCATGGCCAGTCATCTTTCTCTGATCATTCCTATGAATAACTGATGTCATTAAATAGCCAGAATAATGCTAGTCATTCCCAGCTGCCTCTCCTGAGTTTCAGCCTGAAAGTGATTTTATCCTTGCAGCAGGGACACGCAGGAAGAACACCCATCAGAGTTGCCTTTGCCACTGGTTTTTCCTAAAATCACAATGAGGCCGATATTCCTCCCTGCTTCTTTAGGCTTTATTATGCCTTTGTAGCAGTATACTTGGTCACTCTTTACTTCTTAAGCTCTCATTGCCTGTTCACTTTTGTCTGATGGATAACACAGAAGGATATGGAAATGCAGAACAACATGGCCAGAAGACAAGGCTGATTAAACAGTGTGTAAAACCTTGGACAACATTGTGGTTGAACAGGTACTATGGACACAGCTCGAATAGTTGCTATTATACGTATATATCCCTTCATCCCCCAAGCAAACCCCAAAAAGTTATTTTTTGGGAAATGTAGTTGGAACAGGAGTTCAGCTTTTACTAGATCTCTTGCAGGGACAAAATGACCTTTCCCCTCACACAACTTCTGTAATAAAAGAGGGACACATTGTAGTATCAGAAAAAGTGCGCGAAACCATTATTTGAATCGGAATTATAACAATACTGCAACAAATTAGGGAAAAAATATATATACAAATTTGTATCATATCCTTCTGTGTACTCTCTCCTTTTGATGATGAGATTTATATAAATATCTTAAAAAAATCTGCTTGTTGATATTCTGCAAGTTAACAAATTTGTGTAACTATTATATTCTAGACTACGTTTTAAATATTTGTTAGCCAATTACAGCAAAGACCTTCATTCAAATCCAAAGAAGTTTAGTAGGTCTCTAAGTGTACATATGTTTTCTGCATGTTTTTTGTATATGGATGTCTCAAAATTCATAGTGTGTACATGCATCGGGGTAGGTGTCACGATAAACAAAATACTGATTTTTAAAAGCACTCTCCATTATGGACATGTTATTTTTGTTTCAAGTCAACTAGATGATCCCAGTTTCTAGGCATTGTTGACAGACAGCTGACACAGCCTGTAAAATTTTGAACCATAAATATGATATTCAAAAGCTAAATATGTCTGGATGATCCTCAGATCTTAAGCGAAAAATTCAGGATCCCAGATCTGGATATACATCCCAGGATGCCCCTTAACACAGGTTTGGACAGAATGTTTATATGTTCCGTCCCTCCTTTCTCTTTTACTTTTCATGTGATTCCAGGTTCCAGATGAATGAGGAGTGATGTGTTGGCTCTTGTCCCAGAATATAAATACAGTCTAAGTGAACTCTTATTCACTATAGACAAGAGAGCTGTGGAACTCCTTGCTAAAGGGGTTATGGTTGCAAGATATAAGTCTAAGAAAAAACTGGGGAAGTGCTCGAAAAAGAGCTATTTTGCATTGCTCAGCAACAGGTTGCACAAGTATCTACAAGTCAATCATCCGTAGGACATACGCTACGATCATGTAAAAATACCGGGCTAGACGGGTCATGGAACTGAAACACCACGTCCATGTTTTTGTTTGTGTGCGTACCTCTGAAATTCTGTGGGATGGTTATTGCATTGCTAGTGTGGAGGTTGTCTCCTTTCCCTGGAGTAAATGGGGAGGTTTGGTCAGAGCAGTGGGTGAGCATGAACTACTCTTTTGACTTGATGAGGAAGCAATTCCACCTTTCTTTCTGCCTCTCTCCCTGCAAAGGCATTGCAGTCTTGATAAAGCCTTGAGACTGGGACTTTACTGACATATTTATTCAGTCGCATTCTTCACTTATTCATGGACTGTTAGCTCTTAATTAATTTTCTAGGTGAATTTGAAGTTGGACTTCATAATAAGTTGCGCGTTTTTGAGTAAATCTTTTGATTAAGCCATATTCTGAAAAGAATTGCACAAATAAATGTTTTTATGTGCAATATATAGTATTTTGATCTCATATTATGTATGTCCCATTTGTTGATTGGAGATTATTGCAATAAATCACCTTTTTTCAATACAGGCACAAACCCAGCATACCCTCATTAGATTACAATAATTTTGTAGAATGACATTTAACTCAGATTTTCATTAAAACTACTTTTTAATAATTTTATTTCTTTTAATTCAAAAAGGAAAAAAAGCTTTTCCATCTGTTATTCTTCTCTATTTGCTTTCTCCTTTTAAACAATTTTGCCCTTCTGTTTTGCCAAAAATAGTTCTACTTAACTAGCTAAAGAATGAAGCTACTGTGCAACTTGCCACATCTCTCATGAAACTGGTTACTGTTCTTGCTATTGTTTTATTATCAAGCCACAAAGGAACATTTGAGCTTAGTGTTTCCTGCCCTCCTACTATAGGTGCTGTTTTGTACGTTTCAGGTATCATAGAATCATAGAATAGTTTGGGTTGGAAGGGACCTTTAAAGGCCATCTAGTCCAACCCCCCTGCAATGAGCAGGGACAACCTCAACTAGATCAGGTTGCCCACAGCCCCGTCCAGCCTGACCTTGATCGTTTCCAGGGATGGGGCTTCTACTACCTCTCTGGGCAACCTGTTCCAGTGCTTCACAACCCTCATTGTGAAAAACTTCTTTCTGATTTCCAGCCTATATCTCCCCGCCTTTAGTTTAAAGCCATTACCCCTTGTCCTGTCACAACAGGCCCTGCTAAAGAGGTTCTCCCCATTTTTCCTATAGGCCCCCTTCAAGTACTGAAAGGCTGCAATAAGGTCTCCCCGGAGCCTTCTCTTCTCCAGGCTGAACAGGCCCAACTCCCTCAGCCTGTCTTCGTAGGAGAGGTGCTCCATTCCTCTGATCATCCTTGTGGCCCTCCTCTGGACCCGCTCCAGCAGGTCCACATCCTTCTTGTGTTGAGGGGCCCAGAGCTGGACGCAGTACTCCAGGTGGGGTCTCACCAGAGCAAGTAGAGGGGCAGAATCACCTCCCTCGACCTGCTGGCCACGCTTCTTTTGATGCAGCCCAGGATACGGTTGGCCTTCTGGGCTGCGAGCGCACATTGTTGGCTCATGTCCAGCCTTTCATCCACCAGCACCCCCAAGTCCTTCTCGGCAGGGCTGCTCTCCGTCCCTGCATCCCCCAGCCTGTATTGATACCGGGGGTTGCTCCGACCCAGGTGCAGGACTCTGCATTTGTTCTTGTTGAACCTCATAAGGTTCGCCCGGGCCCACCTCTCAAGCCTGTCTAGGTCCCTCTGGATGGCATCCCGACCCTCAAGCGTATCCACCGCACCACTCAGCTTGGTGTCGTCCGCGAACTTGCTAAGGGTGCACTCGATCCCGCTGTCTATGTCATCGTATGTATGATGGCTTGTTAATTGAAAGCTAGATAATATTTTAACAGCACAGAACATCACGTCATTTAGAATATTATTATCTTACTTATCATTACTAAAAGTTGTATTCATGATTTTAAACATTTTCAATACTATCTATTTTTGTCTTTGAAACTGAGGTGCCTGCAATGGCCAGAGTCCATCTCCATGGTAATGGAATGATTAGAGGGTAAAACTTAGAAATCTCATTCCGAAAGTCTCTGAGAATTTTATTTTTCTTAAATCTAATTGAGAATGAGATCACAATTAAAGATTCACAGAAGCAACTGCAAACTCAACTTAGTTTTTCTGTGGGAAAGAAAAGTCTTACTCTTAGTTGCATTTCTTGTTGCACATCTTTTTTCAAAACTACGTACAATTTTCGTTACTAAAACAGAGAATACAAAGGCAGTGATAGATATGATGAATCTTGACAAACTGAAGGTTTTGTCTATGTCCTAATGACAAAACCATTAAGAGCCTAAGGTGTTGTGGCCTAACTGAAACCCTGAAAAGGTGATTAAACAAGCAGTCGAAAAACTTATGCAAACTGTATCTGTTAAAGATTAGGCAGTCAGACTCATGAGACCCTTCATGTGGTTTCTGTCATAAATCGGTCCAGAGTCCAGTTCAATTTTGTATTTTCATGGATGATTTGGATGATGGGATAGGGAGGATGCAAATTGCCAAATGACACAAAGCTGAGAGGGGCTGCAAACCTGACAGAAGTCAAGATGCAAATTTGAAATGAACATAAAATAGTGATAAAAGATTTAAAGTAAATTATTGCCATTAAATTAGGACAAGTGAAAGATTTTTATTTAGAAAACATCAATTCTGTAAGTGCAGAGTGAAGATTACTGGTGTACTGATAGTTTTGTGGAGGAGGATCTAGAGATACTGAGTACAACATCATGCTGTGATGGAAAAGAACTTTCATAATGGGCTACATAAATAACAATATTTTATTTTTATTTAAAGACTGTTATATTTTGAAAATATTTTCTCTCTTCAATACAAATGATACCTTAAGACGAAAAGGAAGAACACACAGAAAATAAAAATAATAATTAGAGCTCTAGAAAACATGCTATTTACGCAGTCATTTTGAAAGAACATGGGTATGCTCAATCTAGAGACAAAAATCACACAGAAATACCAGGCCACTTAGATGCTCAAAGTTGTAGAAACTCCTGAGGGGGTAAGAATTGTTCTTTATGTTTATGGGGGTAGGATGAGAAGCACCCTGGCTTAAATAGCCAAAACATAAAACGTTGTCTATTAGGAAAAAAGCTTCAACTTTAGGAAAGCAAAGCATTCAGTGAGATTATTTAGGGAAATTGTGAAATATTTGTTGTTGGACATTTTTAGACGATACAAACAAATAAGAAACATGAGGAATGATTGATGCCAGATTGCTGCAGGCAAATGGACAAGACAATCACATCAGGGTCCTTTCCTCTCCATATGATTCTGAAAATTCCTGTTCACATGGAAAACTCATAGGTTCAATTTAAAAAAATAGATTCAGAACAATAAAAAATACTTTCATGGTTTTGTTTTTGAAAACCATAGACTATAAAATATGATATTTCAAAGATTCTGTATTATTGCCCATTTTACTTCTTTCTAGGTTTTAGGTATTGAAGTTCCCAGAAATTACTTCATAATTTTATTTTGGATTTCACAGGTTTCTGTGAAATTCTGTGAAATATTTTGTGTACAAAAGGTTGAAAAGAAAATAGTTCCTACCATCATTGTTCCAGATTTTCAGATTTGACCTAGCTTTCCTTCCAACAATTTAATCTTCTTTAAGATAATGCTAGGCAGATATACACTTACTCCTCTGTATAAAAGAAGGAAAAAGAAAGCCCCAAATCCATATTCCTCAAGAACCAAAAAGCAGTAAGGGCACATAGTCTTAGTGATGTTACATACGAAGAGGATTCCTTCATCCTGCACAAATGCCTTTTTTCTAGGTTAATTTTTGGAGGAGTCCTTTGCAGTCTTCTCCTGTTCCCTATTCCTTAAAAAGCAATGGCACGGTTAATTATAACATGGACCACAGATGCCACCAGACAGACTTTTGTATGTTGCTCTGAACCAACAATGTCAACTTTGTATCCTCAGGTTCTAGGGTTCATCAATGGTAGGAGATCAAAAGACTCTTCTTGGTCGTCTGTCCTTTCTGGTAACTCTGTCTCTTGTTTGTCCTGTTCCTAAGATATTGGATTGGAATAGCCATAGCTTGCTGTAAATTGTGATAATACTGTGCTCTGTCAATATTTCACATCAACACAAGGATTCCGACTGACCATTTTTCCCCATTTTGATTGTGCTTAATGTCAGGCAAATACAATTAGCTTGTAGTCTTTATCATATTAAGTTATAAGTTTATTATCAAATATTTTAAATAAATCAGGTCAGTAATAATAGTAAGTAAGGTCAGCAATTCAGTTAGAAAACAAAAATGTGGTGCTTGTATATAAAAAGGAGAAAAACATTGTAGGCATTCCAGGTTATTTAGTCACATCTTAGCAGCATGTAAAACAACAAAATTTGAAGAAAATAATTTCATTCAGAGGGCTAAAATGCAACAGCAGATTATGGAAGAAGATTGTATGAAACTAACTTAATTTTTCAAGAAATTATGGTAAATTTCACTTCTATGGACAATAGGAAGGTATATGAGATGATGACACAAAATATTAGTGAGACCAGCACCATTAGTGGTGAAAGAGGAGTATGAGGCTGATTGAGTGGGCATATGGTTAGATTTCCTTAAAAAGTAGTCTTGAGGCCAATGTTTTTTAGTATTTTACTAATTGTATTTACAGAAAATGCAGCTTACTTTTGAAATTTGTTAATAACACAAAGCTAGTATTGGAAACCAGTTATAATACAGATGATAATCAAAATATAATGAGCAGTAAGGAGCAGAAGATCCTGCAGTGGGGTAGCAGTGAGAGCTTACATTAGTTGGGCGTCTCATCAGTTAGAAGCGGCTGAGGAAGAGGAGGATGCACGTACTGGATGACTACAGGATGCCTGTTAGCCATGAATACAGTACAGTTGTGAAAAAGAAAAAATCCAGCCCTAGGACGCATCAGCTGAATTACTTCCAGTAGAGAAGGAAACTTCAGTGCTACTTAAACCCCTGCTGAAGCCATGTGAGGAATACACTGCAAAATTCTGACCACTGATTTTTAAGAAAGCTGCTATGTATAAACAACAGTACAACAGGAAGGAGGAGAATTACTTCAGCTAGAAGATAATGTTGGCAGAAGAACAAATTCATATAATTAGACCATAGTTCAAATCAGTATGAAAATTGAAAAATACGTTCCTAACTGCTACAGTTGTAAAATTTTAGAATAACTTTCCAATCATAGCAACCAGAGAAAAAATTTAAAAATAAAGCTCAGGTAACTTACAAAGGAATTGGAAAATGTAAACCGGCATTGCAAGGAGGCCCAGACCCCATGGCACAGGAGTGTAACTCTACCACTGTGTTTGACTAAGACTTAGGTAAGAGCAAGTGGTCTCCAGCTCCCTTTGTACAGAGTAACCACAAAAGTGAAAGCAACCTCTGAATTTTTGAAAATTTTCCACATTTTCTGACATTAAGGGATGGAATTGGCTATATCTACATTTCTATCATAATTTTATTTTTCATATGCATTTGTTTAAATAAGTTACCTAGAAATAGATGCAATTAACTCAATGGCTCTTCTAAATGTTTCCACAACCCTGGTGCTGAGTTCTCTAAATCTGCGCTAGCTCACGTGACAGTAACTCTGTATTGCCTGATAGTACAGAATCTACTCTCTTTTAGAAGGATCTCTGGCTGCCCTGTGAAGAAACTGGTAATGATTTTTATTGACTAAGTTTTGAATACCCGCTTTTGAGATTATAACATTCAGTAGTTGAATTAGTTATGTCTGCTTAAAGTACTTTAAAGTTTAGTATTCTTTTTGGAGCTGATTTGTTAGAGAGTCTGAATCAATAGAATTATCCATGCCTAATGCTAAAAACGTCCTTAAGTGCTGTCATTGCTTGGAGTCTTCTTTCTATATGTGCCATCTTTCCAAAACAATCCTTCCCTTTCCAGCCCCGTGGTATGCTGAGTTCACTGCTTATCATTGCGTTCATTCTTCTCTTATCGTTTATACTTCTGTGTTTGTATTTACCCAGGTATTGACTTAAGCATTGAGAATAAACTTTGTGGAAGGCATTGTAATTTCTATTTGTTGTTATAATGCTTTGTAAAGTGGCATTCTAGTCCAAGACCCATGATGATACAAAATTATAAAAATATTATGAAGTATTTTAATGAAAGATATAGTTCATGAAAGAAGGTCCTTGATTTCATTGATCCTTGCATGAACAGGAGGCTTAAACAAGATGACCTCCAGTGGTCCCTTCCAACATCAATCATTCTGTGTGTGATTCTTATATATAAAGCTCATAGCTATGGTCCTAAATAGGTAGCTTTTCATCCCTATGTGGATGTTGTATGAGGATCAGCCTCAGAAATGTGAATTCCATTCTTCTAATATAAGAAGATTTCTGAGGCAGCAGCAGGGGTAATGCTTCTTGTTAGATTCCCTACTACAAGGTGGATTTTTTTTTTAATGGACTTTTGGCACAGAAGAACAGCTATCAATGTAGTATCTTCCTAATGGCAATTTTATTAACTAGAAGTGATGAAGGGGACGAAGGAGAAGATGGCCTATGACAGCAATACTCAGCACCTCTGTTTTTCCTGGAATTTGGTTTTCAAGCTCTTAATTGGGTGTCTCATATAGATTTTTTCTGTTATCTCAGTGTAGTATATATACCGAGAAAGAATTTCTTTTCCCAGCTGCATCACCCTACCACGATGGTTTCTTTAGACTAGTGGTTATATCAGAAGCAAGCAAGACAAAACAAAACAGACGACTTGAAGTAAATGCTATTGAGGTCTCTATTATATAGAGGGTAGATGATTTCTACTATGACCAGGTGTGCATCCCCGTTTCCCATCATATTCGATTTTCCTTTCTTTCCCTTGATGGAGGTTTTTCTGTATCGCTGTACTATACTATCATCTGAAAATTGACTTGTATCTTAATGTAGTCAAAATATCTCAGAAAAGATATTCAAAATGGGATTATACTTACTGAGAATACTTACGAAAACATGTTTTTATAATCTTAATTTGATACTTGATATAGAGAGTAGAGATATTATGACCTAGAAAAATTCTTGGTTTAAACATTTATCCATCTTCTAATTTCTGAATGTATTCCTGTTCAGAAATACTGGCTCAGCCATATAAGTTAAATGAAAACCAAAAAAACCCCCAAACAAAACCCACAACTCCCTCCCCTGAAAACAAAACAAAACAAAAAACCAAAAAGGAAGAAAAAGGAAAAAAAGAAGTATGTTTCTTGAATGACTCATCATAATTTTTTTTAATTTCTCCCCAGATTGCCAAGAATGCTCTGTTCTAGTATGGGATCATATCTGATAATGCCACATCCCATTTTAATTGGAAAAGGACACAAGATTAGGCTTATAGTGCAAATCACCTTAACTACATATACTCCATATAGATAAAATACAGACAATTCTAAATGTGAGTAGGCCATGTGAGATACATAAGTATTTTGTACTGCATAAATAAAGAACATAGTGAAAAGGCGATTAAAAAAAATTAATAAAGAGATATGCACTAGTTTCTAAAGCAATTGTACGCCAACTATATACTATTTGGTGAATACTGACTTAGTAGAACTCTTCTGACAAATGATCTTCACTATGGTGATCCAGGTGTAGAAATACTTGAGTGTTTCTCAACACTATGAAAGTTCTGAAACTGTGCTGCTGATTCCGCAGTTGTGTTGCTGGTTGTGTCTTCATACCGAGTCAATACTCTGGAGTACTCGAGCCAGCGGGCTGAAGAGGATTGAGAACTCAAACTGCAAGAACTATGGTAAATCTGATGGAGAATGGCCATCTTGTTATAATCTGTTTGTGCTTATTCCTGAAATATGTTTGCAAATATTTCAGACATCTGCCATCCTGACATTATAGCTAGTATTACCTTTGGTTCCTAGAAGAAGTCTGTGCTCTGGATGTTGTTTTGAAATGGGTTCAAGTGCTGTCAGCATATTAGCATAATGTGCCTTTTCTTTACTATTTCATAATAATCATTCATTCTCTTTAAACCTCAAGAACTGGACTTGTGTGCCCTTGTGTATGTGTATGTATATTTATTATTTTCACATATATAAAAATATTATGTGTATATATAGTATACCTATATGTATGCATGTGTGTGAATACAGTCACCAGGATCACCTTTTGAGGCTAAATAGACACTGTAAGTGGAAAATGGATTGATTCTATTGAGACTGAACTTATGTTGAATTTTTCTGGAAGCAAGATGATATCTGTCGTATGCAAATCTTTGATATTGACAAGCACAAGTTTTATACATTTGTTTGATTTTAATTCAATGTTGAGATACATATATCACATCAACAACCTTCTGAAATCCCAGAGAAGGCTACTTATGCTCACCAGGCAGTAATACCTGATGGAAGAGGATTACTAGAGTTTCTAAACTGTAATTGGTCAGAGAAATTATCCAGATGACTTGAAACTGATCACTGAACATTTAGTTTTTCTTCAGGAATGGGAGTCGTCATCATGCATTGAAATTTGTATTCAGGTTCTAAAATAATAGATTTTCAAATGTGCTGAATACAATGGTTTAATTATCAAAATGCCATAAAATATAACAATTTGTACAATGCTCATCTCTAAAACATTTGAATTTCTGTTACTCTAGGTCTGTCAAAAGTATAGGTAGACCCAACTAAGCTATTGTTCCCATGCAATAAATCTCAGACTGTGACTGTCACCTGGAAGATTATATTCATGTTTTCCTCCTATTGAAAATTGACTACAGTTACATCAGACAGCACTGTGGAACTAAGTTTATTAAAGCGTTTTTTTATGCTAATGGAAAAAAAATACATAAGATTTAAATGATTTTTTTTTTTTTTTTTAAATATATGTCATGGTAGGCCTCACTGTTATCCACTGTATCCTGTGCTTGGACTTCACCTGATTGAATGGTAAATATTAAAATTCTGCTTTCATTTACAGTTGTAGTAAGGTGAGACAGCTGCACAGCCTTCACATACATTGAGAACAGAATTTGACCCACAGAATTCTGCTGGTGCTATATCCAGAAAAGGTGTTTGCAAAAAGAGTATTTATTGACCGTATATGATCAATGAATTTCTAATTTTTCTTTTCCTGGCAAAAGAAAGTTACTCCAGCTGTTCCTTACAGAAGAGCAAGCCAAATTTTACACTGTGGTTCAACTGCTTCTGTACAAGTCTTTGTAAAGTTCTGGCTACAAAGTCTTTACAATTGGTGATGGTGCAAAAAGCTGAAAAATAGAATTTCATTTTCAGTTTCCATATGAAGTCTGAAGTGTTAGGAAGTATATTCTTTTCAATCACAAATAGAGAAAAAGTGTGGATGGAGTCAAAGAGAAAATAAAGATGGAACCCAGTAAATGTCACTTGATACTGTAACTTTTGAACTATAATTGCAATTTAGCATGAGAACTTGTGCAAGTTATCTAAACCTGAAAAAAAGCAAGAATAATAGTACTTATACAGTGCTTTTTACTATCAAATTGTCCTATAAACATAGGGGATACAATGTTTTCCCTGTAAGCTTAGCTCAGAATGTTATAAAGTGTTATTCTTACTTTTATTTCAGAGTACTGTACGTGATTAATGCGAGGACAGAACTTTTATTGATTAAATTTAGACATCATGTATATAAAGCATGGAGATATCCATAAATGTAGTCTTTTTTAAAGTAAAAAAAAATCACCATTATCTGAAATTCAGGCAGTCAGTGTCTTCTACAATCCAAACCTTTTTTCAGTTTCTTTAAGACATCTTGATTTCAGAAGGGTCAGGATCAGCGTGTTCATTAATATAATGAAAAATAAATCTGTCAATCATACACCTCGTATGTTGGTGTGCAAGGCCACAACTTCCTGGGCAAATTTTCACTTTACTGCAAAAGACACTGGGCTGGTTGCAGAGAGATTTCACGTTCATAGTTTAGACTCTTAAAACTATTTTCAAATGTAACCTGTTTTTCTTAATTTTTATATTTTCTCTTGTTTTTTAGAAAGGACATTTCACAGTCTGCTCTAAGGGCTCATATATTTCATCAAAGCAGGCGGGGACTGTATGATGTATGTTTATTAGCTTCAGAAGCACATCTGTGAGCTCAGATTGGATGAAAGGTCATAAACACAATGAATGTTGCTAGGTAACAGTGCCTTTTAGTCAATTTAATTGTGAAAATGAAAGGGTTTTTTGTACAAAGATAGGCTATTTGGATAGTACAATGAACAGTCACTTTATTTTGATCTTCAGTGCCGTAATTTTAAAATAACAAACCTTTTTCCCTTGAGAAAAAAAAAATCACATTTTCTTTATTTACAATGTACTTTACTGGAAAAAAATTCAAAGTCACAATAAAAATGAAAGCTGAAAGAGAGGAAATTATGATTGTACCTGATTAATGAAAGAATCATTTTTGTTACTTGTAGTGCCTTTTCAGTTCAAAGTGAGAAATATTAATCATTAAGGAGCACAAGGATATCTACCGAAACACTGTAAAACCTAGAGCGGTGCAAAAGAGTCATAAAACAACAGACCTGTTCCTCTTTAAAAACATTTGCTTTTTAAACCAAACACTCTACATGAAAGCAATCACTGTGCTTTTGAGGGATCTTGACTCTTGTATTCTTTAAAAGGATTAACCTAAAAGAAAACAAACTTTTGCTAATGTGGTAAGACTGAGAGTTTGTGTTTGCAAGTTAGATGAGCAATACAGTACTAGATTTGCAGACTGATATAACTAAGTGCAAAAGGGGTTTTTGTCAAAGATTGCATTATTTTGATGGATTTTTAAACCCACATGATTTCATATTGGAGATGGTAATTTTATGCAATGGCTACTTAATGTCAAAAGAAAAACTACTCTGAACGGAGGAACTTGAGCTCATTAGTCTCACTTGAGACTAATGTGAGGTGAGAATTTAATTTATGCTCTGTATTTTTGTGCAATGACTCAAGCCAGCTTCAGTAGCAGGGAACAGCATAATCGGATTCAAGATAATTTGTCTGTTTGCTCAAGTTGTTCCTTGATATATTAGTTCCCATGGGTAAAAAGATATAAAAGTATGCACCTAAATTAATATGTTTGAATAGTGCCATAAAGATTTAACAACAAATCGTGATGAGGTATATATCTAGATGAAGGCAGTGCAGTTATACAAATGTTTGGATCAGCTTCTTACTCGATATAACCTGACGCACTGAAAAAGCTATCACAATTTAAAGTTGCGAACAGTAGGATGACGTCTATGATAGCTGTATTGTTGCTTACCTTAGTGGCACGCTTCTCACGTGGTCTAGCCTTGATTTGAAGGGCTTCCACTGAGTCCAGATCCTTTGTGAGTAGTGGCTACAACTCCCTCTGTTTGTTTTAATAACTGCTTCTTCAACGGCTGGTTATCATGTGCTTCTATTATCATCCCATATTTTTAATAAAAATACACTTTTAGATTTCAAAGGTTGATGTTTATTTTAGTCCTTGAAATATCATTAGACATTGACATAGATCTAGAAATGTCTCCACTCTGCATCATCCCAGCCAAGACTTTTCATAACATCTGTTACTTTAATTCTAGAACACATAAATAAATTATGCTTGTCAACTTACTGTGACTTTTTCACCCTATGATAGACTTGTAACTGCAGTTAAATTTGCTCAAAATGATTGAACATTTTGGAAAACAGTGTTTGGAAAGAAGTAGATATTATACTTCTACATCATTGGCGATACTCAGTGGTACTGTATTCTGATTCCCTGCTACCCCCATCCCTCCTGGTTGCTCTCCTCAGGTTGATTCTGTTCAACAATATTGTACTATCAATTCATAAGCAGTTCAAGCGAAGGAAGATATGTCAGATATTTCTAAAAGTAGGATGATGCAGGTCTGAATGCCTAATAGGCATCCAGTGAAGCTGCATGCATTTCATTATCTTGTTATCAACACATTCCCTAATGTAGGAAAATTTTTTTTAATCAAAATTGATTTGACCAAGGGTGAGGTACTAGCTCCAACAACTTATAGTATGATCGTAATCTCATCTCAGTCCTACTGAGAGTCCAGGGGTACTTATGGCTTTTAGCTCTTGTTTTCCAAATGATTTTGACGTTATTGATGAATTCTTACAATTTGTAGCTACTTACTAAATTGTATTAAAAATAAATTTTAGTATGATCAAACATTTATCTGCTTGTCTGTAATTTTAGAGTTACTTAATATCAAAACAGTCCTTTTCAAAATGTATGAGATAAAGGTAATCTGAATATGTGAGATAAAGGTAATCTGAATTTCAGTACCACAAAAACTTGTTGTTCAGTTAAAGACAGATTCAAGTACAATGTAAGAAATGTGAATTTTTCTATTGGAATCCTGAGGAATATTACTGCTGATGAAAGCTTGTTTCAGTAGTGCCTTCTTTGTGAGAGCAAAAGTCATACATCCTCTGGAAAAGAATTTTAGTGAATAATTTTCCTCAGAGTTCAAATATGAAGATTATCTCCAAGTTGGCCTAAACTTTCTGTAAATTTGAGATATTAGAGTCAACAAACTCACTATTCTTGTTCTTGTAAGTTAGAGCATCAGCAGTATTGTTATGTGCTTTATTACATCAATTACCCAGTTGTGTTTTCTTTGGTGAGGTTGGCTCATCTAGATAAATTTGGTTTCACAATAAGTTTTTCACTTATAATGCTCAAACCCACAAATTTAATTCAGAACCTAATTTCAGCTGTGAAATCTTATAATAGAAAACAATCTTTTATTTGATCTCTGTAATGAATCAGATTCCATGAAAAACACTTACTCAGAAAATGATTGAATTAAAAATATTGTATGATGTTAACAAAAGTATTAAATGTTTATTGGAACAGATTGATAGAATGACAAACTAAGGCCAGAAAGAACGTTCTCCATAAACTAATACGATGTTCAACCCAAAACAAGACATAGCATTTCCTTGAATGAATTCTTACTGCAAATGCGGTGACTGCGGTTAGACTTTCAGAAAGGAGCTTCCTACCTACCTTAAAATGTTCTGTGCTTGAAAATGAGCTGTTCTAAAGGTTGATGGTCTTCACTGCTACTTTTCCAGTTACAGCTGTTTTAACTACAAAGGCAACATGGTCTACTTATTTCTCTGATATTCTTTTCTGTATACATTCAAGTATTATTTTAGCCACTATAGGCTCCTATTAGATATTTGGCAATGTTACCGTTCACATTGTACTCACCTCTAACTCTCACGACACTCTTTCTGTCATGCCAGGAAAAGTGTTTGTGCAGATGTATAGTAATCTGGAATGGGAAACTGGTCTGGCAGAAGAGCAGGCAATGGGAAAAAGACGAGTGTTGGGGGAAGAGGAAAGAGAATGACAAAGTGGGAAGACAGGGAATTCTTTCCACTGTAGCACATATTTAAGTTAATAATGAACTGTAACCTCATCATTACGCTACAATACCATGAAAGTTTACGCTCAGATGATTATTCCAATTCTTGCCAGTCTCCATAGAATTCAGTGCTTCTGAAGGGAAAGATCATTCCTCACAGAAAAGTAGATTGTGTCATATGCTGTAGCAGTATTTTAGATGCCGGGGAATATTTACTGGTGAAAACTTTGGTGACTCTGGACCATCAAATGAATAAACAGAAGTTTTTTAAATGACCTCCTGGATTCAGTAAAATACTTTTGCCTTAAATTTCAAACCCAGATTTTTTCACAATGAGATGTCATTAAGGTTAAATACAGGAAAGCATTTTACTACCAAAACAGTTTACTTTCTCATTTGTCCAATAGGCAATGTTTCAATATTTACCACGTGGGTTTACCCATTTAATTGCAAAAGTATCGCTGTTCTGCTGTCATATGATGAGTGTGGTTGCAGCTGTAACCGGAGAAAACGACAAAGAATTCGATGGGCGGTTGGTCTACTTAATATTGGAGTGAGTCTAGAATTCTGTGGATGGATGTTTGTCCTTTTTGTGTTGGATTCAGTAGGCATTGAGACTATCTACTCCTAATTCTTATGTTTATGATTGTTCTTCTGTTGTGCAGTACATTCTGAGACACTAGCACAGAAATAAGATTCTTCAATTTCAGTAAGGTGTTATCACGTAATGTAAATTCTACAGCTTTTCTCACTGACGGTTTCAACATTGCTT